>CAOLHI010001018.1:0-724593 GCA_948474755.1 Ctenosaura bakeri
AAGCCATAGAATGACTTTATGTCTACTGGGTGGGAGTCAGCACATATGGTGGTTTCATTCAGTGCTTTCCAGGGGCTGTAACATGTCCCCTGGTTATGTTAATAGAAATAGAATAGATTTAGACTGTGATGCTGTGAATGGTTTAACCCAGTAAATAGAGTGGGACTTGCTTCTGACTGCATGTTTATATCAGTGTGGACAACTATGGAAGACTAGAGGGCTGCATTAACCCTCCAGAAGACCTTGGAGGGTGAGATCCCCACTGTACCTGCTCCTGCAATAATAATAATAATTTTGCCCCCAAACATCCCCCAAAGCCCTGTGGGGACATGGGGGCATGTATTGGAGCCTTCCTAGGCCTCTAGATGACATTTTTAGGCATTCTGAGGCAAAAAAAAATTCTTTGCAAAATTTTGTAAAATTTCTGGTTGATCCTGAAGATTCCAGAGGGGTTCCAAATGTGGTGGAAATGCCCTCTACACCTACAGAGATCATCTTTTGGAACATTTTGGAGCAATTAATCAATCAATCAATCAATCAATAATGACTCCTGGTGAGTCCTTGGAGCCACCAAAAAGCCCTGAAGGGCCACATGCGGCTCAATTTGCCCACCCCCGATATATGTTAAGAAATTCAATCATGGACCTAAACTTAATTTTAAGTAGTCATTACATTTTAATTCTTTTCAATGGACAGATAAGCAAAAGCTCTGCAGATGAATCTCTACATTGTGTGAACTAATATGGATTTACAACAGAAGTGTGCTTTGCTGGCTTAAGTTTGCTGGAGCCAGTGAGTAATGAATCAGGTACCAACTTTCATCCCACGAGAGCTGCTGTAGAGAAGAAGATTAAACCAGAAATGACTGGATTCATTTCTATTTAAAAACAAACTACAAAACATAGCAGCATGCTTCTTATTTTCATCTTAACATTAAAAAACATTCTTTTTAACACATTACATTAATATTTCCCTCTACGTTATTTAAATGTCACTTGTAGGTCTGAGTCTGTGGAAGGATTCTTATCTCCAAGTCGCTGTGGTAGCCGTAATGGAGAGAAGGACTGGGAAAATGCATCAACCACCTCTTCGGTGGCTTCTGCTACAGAATATACAGGTTGGTATTTTAAGTTTTGTTCAGAGAAAACTGCTTAGAAATTCTCATTCCTAAAAATAAGTGGCATGCAGTATCCTATCCTGAATGGGAAACTTCGCATGCTCATAGGAAATAATGGAGGACTACTCCCCACCCCTTCACCTTCTTTATCAGCTCTCAGCCTGAGGAGAATTGTGCCATGTGTATTGTAACTGGCTTGGCCATGTCTTCCACTTGGAGAGGACATCCATGCTGACCTGTTTGTGTGAAGTAGTCCTGCAGTCCACCAAGGTTACAGCGCATAGTCCACGTCCACATGCCTTCTTGAGGGAGGAGTCAGGTTTCATTTGTACTGCTGTTTCTTCATCAATTTAAGTGCATACTTCCCATTAGCATGGTAACTACTTTGCTTTTAGTTCATACATGTGTTGTAATTTTTTCCATTTGTACCATTTAATCTTTCCCTGTACATTCATGTTGGGGGTACCAGTCTCCTACTTTTAAAGTTTCAGAAAGCTAATGATCTACTTCCCAAATCTGGAGACCTTATAGTCAGAACAAAGAATTTAGGTACATGCAGAAGTCTCTTTGGGCTAAGCTGTGGAGTCCAATTCTAAAAGTACATAGTATGTTACAACTGGTGCAATAGTTAAAACAAAATGAAAAATAAAAGCAAGCACTGTTGAACTAAACAAGGTGTACATCATGTAAGCAGATATAGAATCCTAGTGTCAGTTAGAGATCAAGTGGTATACTTCTATTTTTTACCTTACCTAATGAATTTTTAAAACTTTTCCAAAAGATTCTTCCTTCCTTATACATTTAATGTAAAAAAGTACAGAGAAAGTACGATATTTTATTGATGATCTGAATTGCTTCATTTTATATCACTAGTAGGCTTTGCAGCATGAACTTTAGTATCTCACTTATCTTAATTATGGTGGAAAATATGTAATGGTGTTTAGAACTTGCTTCCCTAAAATCTTACTACTTTTGATTAAACTCCCTCTTATTCTCTCTCTCTAGGACCAAAGCTATACAAAGAACCCAGTGCAAAATCCAACAAGCACATAATTCAGAATGCCCTAACTCATTGTTGCTTGGCTGGAAAAGTAAACGAAGGCCAGAAGAATAAAATATTAGAGGTAAGTCTAATCTGTAAGTGGAGAAAAAAGGAAACTGAACATTTAAATTTGAAAATGTTGTCTCTTTTATGGGTAAGATTCAAATCACTGCTCAGCCATGGTCTTGGACACATCACTCTGTTTTCCAAGCAGAATCTTTTGGGCATGAAGGATGACCCTGCCTGGCCAAAACCAGTGGTGCTTCACAACTTCTGGGATGAAAAATCATCTTTACAGCAAGATGGTCTTTGACTCTTGTACAGTGGTACTTATGCAGCAAATCTATACAGGCTGTAGGCTTGTGCCTTGTCTTGAAATGAAAGACCAGTGATCACATTTACCAGGTTGAGAACCTTCAGGAAGGAGAGGTGTCTTTGCTCAGCAGGATCACACCTTACTGTGTCTAGGAATTTATAAGGAGATGGAATTATTTTGATTTTAAATAAAGAACAATTGTATTGCAGTTGTACAGCAACCTTCTTCAATACAGAAGAGGATAAAAGTCTCCAGCGTAACAAATTTCGTTCCTATCAAGGGACTACCTGGTTCATCTTCAAGGTTTCCCAAGTGGCCAGTGACATTCTCCTTAGGAAGTCCATAGCAGGGCATTTCTGGAACTGTACCCTTCAGATCATTTTTGGCAGCTGTTACCTGGAGTCTTTCTGCCTCTGAACCTGAATGCAGACTATATCCATCTCACTTGTAATGATTGAGACATTTATCCTCTATCTATCTATCCATCTATCTCATCTCCCTTTATAACCATCTAGGTTGGTAGTTATCACCAAAGCTTATGAATTTACTTGTGTGCGGGGGAAGAAATGCTACCTTTTGTAGAACTACGTAAACAAAAGTTAGTTCCTCCACACTGATAAATTCATGATACAGTGACTGAGGCCAGTGCACAATTAAGTATTACCATTATTTTTAAAATGCTATATTTAACAAACTATATGACAGTAGCAAATTTAAGTATGTAAGGCAAACAAGGGAAAAAAAGTTTCATTCTAATTGGTATAATGGCATGAATAGATTAATTTTGTTATGCTGGCATGTTCTGCCTCCTGATTTCTGTTTCTTGCCCCTGTGTGGAGCAACTAGTAGGTGATCTCTACAGTTGTTTCCCCTAGTTCAAATAAAAATATTGGAAACTTATTATTCGTCTGATTTCTCCCCAAAACAGAAAGAGATGGCTGAAATCCTGTTGGTTAGTCTCAACTAGAGTAGACCCACAGAATCAATTGTTGAAAGAAAGTCAACACATATATAAATCCACTTGATTCAACAGCTGTAGTGCAGTTGGGACCAACAATAGGATTGAGGCCCTTTTTTCACGGGGTAATTAAATCTTCCCAGGTCGACCTCGAACGGGGGCCTTTTTCACCTTAGAGAGAACCAGGTCGCATTTAATTTTTTTGATTCTCACCTCAATCCGCACGGGGGAACCACCATCCAGCATTCGCGCGCCCTTTTTAAAAACCAGAAGAAATGTGGTTTTTTTCCTCCAATCCGTGCTCGTCCTTTCGTGAAAAAGCGACGGCGCGTACTGATTCATGCGGGGGATGAAGAGAGGGAGGGATTTAGGCGTGGCCAGCAGAAGCAACAAGACCGCCCCCAGTGCTTTCGAGTGCTGCTATCAAGGCTGAAATTAGCACCCCAGCAATGTTCGTCAGTAGCTCGTGCTCCATACACAAAACAGCAGAAAGCAAGCAGAAAGACAGAGGGGGGAAAATGTCTCCACAGCGGCTCCAAAGAAAGGTGCGGGACGGGGGGGGGGTTGTTGGAGGATGTAAGGGGACACGCGTGCGTACTGACGTCCATGATGACGCTCAGAGTGTTTCTTTTAAAAATTGAGCACAGCCAATCACTGCCAGACAGGACGGGGAAAGGACACCTATGGGAGTGGCCAGGGTAATATTGTGTGAATGCATTGATGCTGCCTAGTCTTTTCTCTGTGGAGCCGTGAGAATGCTCCTAAAATTTCAGTCCGTGTTAGTGGGGATTAAGGGAAAACCCGCCTGGATCGTAGCGGCACGATTTCTGCACCCCGTGAGAAAAGGGCCTTAGACCAATGTGTTTGCATTTAATGCAATTAAGTGCACCTTCACCCTGGCCATGCTGTTCTAACTTCACTAATAAATGCATTACAAAAAAAGAAATAAAGAGTTCTTATGTTTGCTACAAAACAAAAGTTTTAAAATTGTACTTTTCATGTGACACTAATGATTTCTTCTTATTCCCTGCTCCCTCAAAGGAAATGGAGAAATCAGATGCCAATAATTTCCTAATCCTCTTCAGGGACTCAGGCTGCCAGTTTCGATCTTTATATACGTACTGCCCTGAAACTGAAGAAATCAGTAAGTTGACTGGAATAGGCCCAAAGTCCATCAGCAAGAAAATGATTGAGGGGCTCTATAAGTACAACTCTGACAGGAAGCAATTCAGTCACATACCTGCTAAAACACTGTCTGCCAGTGTTGATGCAATTACCATTCACAGCCATTTGTGGCAGAGCAAGAGACCAGTAACACCGAAAAAACTCTTACCTGCAAAAGCATAGTGACTTGGGAGAAGGATGCCTTGCTGAAGACAGTTGTGGAAAACTTTGCACTTCATTATTTGCTGCCTAACAGAAGAGAGGTTCCTATTTGCCAACAGAATTGTGAACTGAGATCTGAAGAACAAGCTCTGTCATCATGCACAACTGGAATGTAAACACAGTATTGAAGACTTACGGAAAATGAACACTTAAGGGATTCATGCTTTGATGTGCTCATGAAATCTTGAGTTGCCAGTACAGATAGGTATGTGCTCACACACATTTATAGTGGGTTTTATTTTGGTTTTAAAACACTGAATTGTTGAATGTTTGCAAATCTGCAGTGACCGAAATTAAAGCATTCTTACATGTATTGCCTTATACTTTGGTGTATTATGCTTGTTTTGGAATTTGCTTTTGCTCGTTATAACTTGACTGGAGAAATTTCTGTCTTGATTTGCTGCACCATTAAACTGTTTGTGCCCCACAAATAGCAAAGGGCACAAATTTATTTTGCAATGAAATAGAGTTATCTATACATTTTTGATTCGCGTATGTTTTAAGGGACAGTTCATTCAGGAAGCTCCCTAGTAGTGAATATCCAGGATTAAATGTGTTAGCATGTCTTAAATTTTGACCAGGAAATGCGATGTCTGACATTTCTTGTTCTGCAAAGACACTCAGAAAGATATTATTGTTGTGAGAGTGACATCATTATATTTAAAAATCAATCATAGCTCTAATCCAGGGAAGCATGAACGGAGAGCTTTGTATGCACTGGTGCTTTTTCCCCCTTTTTCTTTCTTTGTTTTAATTTTTAAACAGGGATCCTCCTTACAGTTCTGCCCAAGTAGCTTTTCAAATTGTACCCTGAAATGTTAGTAGCTCAGGAGTGCTATTTGGTTTTAAGAAACACATGCAAATAAAATAACACGAATAAACACATACAACATTACTAAACACATACATACAGGTAAGGTGGCTCCTGGAATTAGGTCCATGTGTTGCTTCATTTAAAAACTCTAAACAAAACAGTGGTAACCATGTTAAAACTGTGCATTTCATGTGAGTCCTTTGAGAAATTTAAAAAGGAATTTATCTAGGTATATCTGCTTATAAGAGCTGTTTTGATATGTTACCAGGATGCTACCCAGCATATGGACCAAAGAAAATTTCCTTCATAGACATATGAAATAGGGATTTAATTGTATTAATCTTAAACAAATGTATTGATTGGGACACATAACATTTTGAGAATAGCAAAGATCTACAATATATAATAGTGTTAACAGTTAATTAAATTAATTACTAGTTTAATTTTTCAATATTTATAAAGGGCTGCACATCTCTTTATGTTAGAAAAGCCATTTTGCTTGGAAATTTTAATTTTTTTAAAGGATCCTACTAAATATAGCAAGCACTGTTTCAGCAGGTGAAGAAGTACTAACTTGAAACTTATTGTTATTTTTGTGAGAGTGGTTTTTTTTTTTTTGACATTTGTACACCAGAAGACTTAGTTTGGGGGTGGGAGGGGAACCAGGTGGAACCTCATTCTCAGGAAAAGACTTGAATTACTGATAACCCTGTTCCGTTTCATTGTTGTGAAAAGTGTTAGAACTTAAGACAGCGTTGAACTAGCTGCCTGAAGTATATGCTTTAGTAAGTGTTCTGCAACGGAGTAATGAAAAACTCTGTGCACTTCTCCCACTGACCTGCTTGATTTGGAGAAGCAGTATTTCACTACAGTCTGCTTGTGTTCTTTATATAGATGTATAGGAATGGGAAGTCCTTAAATAATTTAGAGAACAATACTTTTTTAAATTATTAAAAGGCCTTAGGCATTAATGCATCTGGGTTGTTTATCAACATTTTCTCAGAAATGCAGTCAATATTTTACTGTAACTTATGTTCTTATATTTATGTATATTTGTTAAAAGTGTAAAAAAAATTCCCCAGCCCTCCTGTTAGTAGGTATGTGGCTCACATCTACTTGTGGTTAGCTATTTCCTACTGTTTGCATGTATATGGGCCAGGATATCTAACTCATCTTCTATTTCAAGTATAAACATATATTGTGTGTGTGTGTACACACACAAGGTATAGGTACAGAAGGTATAAAAAATCTATACCTTCTGCCTTGTAGGCTTATCTTCCAACTAATGGCATAGAATAAATATTTTTTTGCACATTGATGTAAACATAAATCTAGATTAAAACCAGCCTAGTGTATCTATGGTTGGAAAAAGCTACTAGGACATAAATTAGAAAAATGAAAGTGGAAATCACATGAAAGGATTTTTGACTGAACTATTCTTGCTAAAAAAGAAATGTAATTTAAAGTTGCATACCATCTTCTGAATAATGTACAGCTGTCCAAACAGGATGATTTGTGAAATGTGACGGGGGGGCAGGGGGGATGTCATTTTAAATTATTGAATGTATTATGAATTTTGCCTACAGTTCAGAAAAAGACATCTGTGGAGTGTCTAAGTGTAGAATGTGAATAGTTCAATTAAAGGTTGAAACTTTTGGGATTAAAATTTTATTACATAAGGGGGGGAAAAGCAAGGACAGGATTTCTTTTTTTTTTTTCTTGATAAGCTTGTAGAGTTTCTAATTAAAATATATCTTCATTTAGGATCTTATTCAGGAAAAGAGAAGACTTTTGTGAAGAAATCCAGTGTTTATCAGTGACATTATCAGAACACACTGGTGCTTTCATCAGAGGGGGGTTGTTTTTAATTGTTTATACGACAGATTTTGCCAAACATCCTAATTTCCAGGCCAGGTGTCCAGGTGTTCAAACTCCAACAGTCATTGCAGCTACTGAACCAATTTTTGGATGACTGTTGGCGTGTTTTTTTAATACTTTGGCTGTTTAAAGCCAAAACTTGTTTATTTATAATATAGCGGGCACCATCGGTTGAGAAATGTACATTGTCTTGTGTGCTTACTTGTCCACTTTCGTGGAGCATTGCTATCCTTTTTTTTCCCCTTCTCTTCAGATGCTGTGCTGTAAGATATTGTCATATAGCTTCTTACCTAGTACGGTGTAGTTCTTCCCTTCCATCTAAATAAAAGGCATGGCACCAAACAGTGTTGTGATGTTTGTCTTTGATGACACATATTCAGTTCAGCCTGTGCAGCTATTTCAGTCAGTCATATGGACATGTGTTGGAAACTTTGGGGACAGGTAGTATCTTACAGGGAATCAGATTTGTCACCAGAGCTACCAGCTCCTGAACCCAGACTCTGAAACACTTCTGTGTTACTGCCGAGATCCAGCACTCTGGCTCCAACACTAGCCAACCTTATTCTGGTATTACATAGATACATGTATAAACATACACACACAAAGTAGAGTCCCACAACAAAATGTTGCAGTGATAATGTGAGCCTGTGGCTGAGGGGCATGTTGGCTTATGATCATGGGGTTTGTTGGCCCTCTGAAAAGGAGGAAGCCTGAAGCAAAGAACAAGAAATAGCCTTCTTTCAATTCATGCACAAAAGTGGACAGGGCTGGCTGTTGAATCTTTCTTTAACACTGGCAAGAGGTCATCACCTTCCAGTGCATCTGAAGGCAGAGGCTAGCTTAGGGTATAGGCACACCATAAAATACAGATTTTTCTTCTGCAAGAACTCATCCTCATTGCCCTTCTTTGAACCTGCTCCAATTTGTCTGTATGCTTCTTAAAATGAGGCACCCAGAACTAAGCACAGTACTTAACCTTCTACCCAGCTAGCTTCTCCTGTCTGTCTTCCAACCCTTGAACCCTCCTAGCAACCTTGGCCATGACCATGACCAAGTCCCTTCAACATCCATTTCCTGTCATTCCTGCAACCCGCCCCAGTTATCTTTCTACCTGAGTCATGGGTATCAAGCACATTCAGTCTTGATTGGACTGTTGCTTAAGGAGGTGCCTCCATTCACTTGATTAAAAAAAAATGTACTGAATATACTACTGCATAAGTCTAGGAATTTTAGTCAAAAAAAATTGACCCAAAAAACCCTGGGTCAGCTTATCCATGGGTCAATGTAAGTATTGTAGCTTAATTCTTATTAAAAAATAAAATAAAGGAACAATCCCTTTCTCTGAGTACAGTGGCATAAGATGGCATAAGGCTTAGTCTGTCCCAGGAGAGAAGCTACAATAAGCAGTAACTGCTTCTACTCCTTCTGCTGCAGTGTCCCTTCTAGCCTTTTTGGATGCCTGGGTGGGAAAATGCCAGCAACAGCTCTTTGACACTTGCACTCAAAGTAGTGCCAGGAGAATGGAGGGGGTTGGGGTTTTTTAGGTTCTCCTGGGTATAGAGGTGGTTGGAGTATTTTTAGGTTCTCCTGGGTATGGACCAAGCTATCACCTCTAACCACTCTACTCAGATAAGGAGATGGTTCCTTTTTTTGATACCTGTACCTTAACTTTTATCAAAGCAAGAACCATCCCCTTCTCTGAGTAGAATTTCAAAGACCTTTTGGAATGGCTAGGGTGGGAGAATGGCAGCAGCAGCTGGGGCAGCTGGCCCCCTAAGGTGGTGCTGGCACTGTTCCTTCTCCATGGAAAGACGGATCATATTAAAATCCATAAATTTGGGCCCAAAACTTGCCCTTGACTTACCATGAGGTCATCTTACACACCTGTATATATGGTACTTCTTTAGACCACAAGGTTATCTCAAATATGTTTATCCCGCCCTTTCGTCGCACAGTGGGCCCATTTTTTGCTACAAAGGTGTTAATACTCTGGAACTGACTCCAACTTTATCCTCAGATGCAAACAGTAATGTCTCTTCAGATGTGGAATCAAGACCAAAGGTGATCTAGCTGCACTATGTGTATAATGGATATTGATGAATATTTACTCTGTTGATCTGTTTCCTCCCTCTGGTTGCTTTATTCATTTTTTTAAAATATAAGAACTCTTGCAGGTATTTCCTTTCTTAGCTGCTGATTACTTTCTTCCGTAGCTGATCTGTGTTGTCTTATGAGAGTCATCACCTTCTCTGCCAACTGACTTCGACTGGCTAAGTTTTTCATGCCACAATAAGCCATGCAGACTTTCAAATCAACTGCTCATGATTACAACCTTTCTTATATAAACTTAAATACAGTGGACCCTCTATATATGCGGGAGTTTAGTTCCAGGATCCCCTGTGAATAGCAAAAATCACAAATGATTGCACCCCATATTATTAAACAGCAGTGTTGTGCTTGTGGACGCTTGAGTATCTCTGCGTTCACATTGCTGCCCTCTTCTGTACAAGCCGCAACACTTCACAGTTGCTCAAAATCGCAGGTCTGGAGGTTGGCTATACAGAGTGTCCACTGTAATCTCAGTATTTATGCTTCTTCAGATTCTAGAAATGCACATGAAATGCACACCTATATCCTGAATGCTGTGGCTGAAGAATTAGCAGGAAAATATGGCAGAATTAGTATCAAAAGAAGATTCTCAACATGTGTAGATACTGTTGTGAGTATTCTGTGTTGCAATGCTCTACACTGGCTCCTAGGGAGGAGAAAAGGACACTGTTGAAAAGATGATTCCTGGGGGAAAAGAAACATAGAAAAGGAGAGTTGAAAGAATGATTAGGGGAATAAGGAAAGAGCACAAAGCAGTTTAAGTGAGGATGGGAGAAGTTTAAGTGAGGATGGGAGAAGTTCACATCTCTAAGAGATCAAAGTATTTGAAATCCCTCTGTGAACTTCTCCCATCTGCACCTAAACTCCTTTGTGCTCTTTCCTCGTTCCCTAATCATTCTTTCAACTCTCCTTTTCTAGGTTTCTTTTTTCACTCTTTCAACTCTCCTTTTCTAGTTTTGTTTCTTCTAGGTTTTTTCTAGGTTTCTTTTTTTCCAGGGATCATCATAGGTTTTAGTTCAGGGATGAGAAACCTTTGTCATCCCTGATGTTTTGGACCATGAATCCCATAACATTTACCCTTGGCCCTGTTAGCTGGGTTGCAGTCCAAAGCATCTAGTGTGCCATGGGTTTACCCCTCCCCTCACATACGCTCTTGTTCTGCAATGACTTAGATCAGTGCTTCTACGTATGTCATAATAGTGTTTGATCAATTTGCTGAGTAATCCTAAGCCACTAAGACCAGAACTCTTATGGCTCTCAAGACATTTTGTCACCCAAGGAGGAGAACACAATGGCAACCCATGTACCAAGAGCCCATGCAAAACAATCAATCAAACTGACAACTGAATTTTACTTTGTCACAGGTGATGAAGCAGAATGAAAGACTGTAATGTGCTGTATGTGAGGCTGCCCTTTAAAAGTTTTCAGAAGCTACAGCTATTGCAAAATGCAGCAGAGGCTCTTGTCAAGTGTATGTTTTAGAGAACATATAGCCCTGATCTTACAAGAACTGCACTAACTTACAAATTGCTTGTGAGTGTGATTCAAGCTGATAGCAAAACTCTAAATGGCTGGGCAAGGATGTCTCAAAAACTTCCTCCCCTACATGATCACCTGCCTGAAATCCTCAGCAGAAGCCCTGTTTCATGTCCTACCATCCAGTTGGGCTACACTGGTGGGTCCATGTGACAGGGCTTTCTCTGTAGAAGTTCCTCTACTGTGGAACTTCCTCTCAAAAGCGGTCAGGTTCCATTCCTCCTGAGTTTCCAGTGGGCACTCATTTGTTTAGCCTTTGAAATTAGGGGTGGCTGCTCTGTTAAATGTTTTTCTATTCATGTAGAGTATGATAAAATGTTGTAAATTTTTTATCCACTATACATTGTCTCAGGGGCCTTGGTGGGTTGAGAGATATAAACAAATGCAAGAGGGAAGAGAGAGACAGAGGAGAAAGCTAGTTTAGTGGGCACAGGGACATAACTATGTGAGACACAGCAATGTCATCTCAATACTTTACCACCATCCCCAATTGTCTCCCTATCCCTTATGGTAGGACCAGTACTTATGTGGCTAAAAATAGTAGGATATCTTTTAAGAATGTATGTATCTGTGCATTTGGAACATCTGACAAGAATACTAAAGCTAAACCAAATATAAAGCAAAGCCAACAACTGGAACATCACAAAGGAGTGGTGTGGTAGAGATGACAATTATTAATTGTCAAATTTAGGAAGTTAATACTAATTCACTGAAGTAGTAACATTATCGCAAGCACCCAAAGTTTATTTCTTCCTCCCCAACGCACACACACATTTTAAGTCATTCAAGCAGAAGTGTAAATAGTTTCCCAGCTTGCACTTCATAGTATCGGTTGATGGGGAAGCTCACAATGTAATGTCATGACACACAGTGAATGCTGCTTACACAAAGACTAAAGCATGAAATGTTAGTATTTCCAATATGTCTGGAAGTCTTAAACATGTTCATGAAATATCTAAGACCATAACTGAATCCATTAACAGAGTATCTAGTGACACCCTTAAAAATTCAGTATCGGACACTATTTCATTCAGTATTGAGCAATACTTCATCATACTTCATTTTATACTAGATCAAAGTCTAAACCCAACAGAGTAGCATGTCCCAGCACAGCCCTCTGAATGTAATTAAATGTGAAATGCTTGGATGTGCATTATCATTCCTTCAATCAATATTGCTGATTGTTTTGACATACCTTGAAACTGGTAGTACAAGAATTTATCTGAGAGTGGTTTTGCATAAGTATCGGTAAAGGCTTCCCTAGCAATTTGTGCTAATTTGTGAACAACATTCAACTCAGGTCATCTTCAAGAGCTTTTAATTTGAGGGGATAAAGCTCAACATCTTCAGAGCAATATGTATAAAGCAAAGGAATCCATGCTGTTCCATAAGAGAAACTAACCAAGATGGAACCAAAAACAAAGCAAGCTTTTGAGTTCTTCAGAACTCTTAATCAGACTGGATAAAAGCTGATTTGATGTAATAGTCACATTTTTTTAAATTTGTTCACAGCCTTAAATTATTTAAACTGTTTAACTGGGTTTAAATTGTCTTGTTTGAAATGATTTTAAATGCTTTCAATCTTTTAAAACTTTTTAAAACCGTTCTAAACTGATTTTATCACATGCCACCCTGTATTTAGGTATGGATAGATGGCAGTCAATCAGACAGGCAGGTACGATGGAGCACAGGAAGAGACAGCAGACTTACAACACAATTCTAACTATTTTTACTCAGATCTAAGATCCACTGACTTCAGTGGGACTTATTCCTGGGTAAGCATGTATAGAATAGCACTGTGAAGCTAATTTCAAGTTTATTTCAAATTACAGTTAAAGTTAGTTATTGTTTGGCAGCCTAGACAACACAACAAATTGTGATCATTAAAAAGCATCAGTAACAGCTTCTTTTCAAGTCCTCCAGCTGAGCAAGAGAGAGGAAGAAATGCATGAGCCAGAGGCTTGCTGTAGCTCATAGCACATTCGGGCTCATTCATATTCACATTCATATACAGCCGTTGGCTGATCCTCTCATTTTTGAAAGTATAAAATCCAGGACTTACTCAGATCTGCCTTTAGCTTTAGAGAGGAAAAGTTCCTTTTTAGCTTCAGAACAAAAGGGTTATGCTCAACTATGGCAAACCATTGCTTAAATCCAACACAGACTATTAAAGCAGTGAGCCTTGGTTTCCCTACCTCCTGCAGTTCTTCATGCTCTCCTTTTTCCAGCACTCCAAAGCATGTTTTGAGCATGTTTTGAAGATGCACTGGTTCTGAAGGAAAGAGTAGATTTCACTGTTCCCAATTCTCCCATTGAAAGACATTCTATCAGTGGCATTCCCCATCTGGATCCTGGCCAATATGATCTTCTTCAAGCAGGCCTGCGTGAATTATAAACTGTCAGATTCAATGCAGAGTGATGGCTATGTCCTGTATCCTGCCAGATGCTTCAGGAGCCTGCTGCTTTTAAAGGTAGCTGAGGTAGGTAGGAAATAAAAGGACAGTTGATCTCCTCTTTTTTTTTTTTTTTGTCAGAAAAAAGGTATTCTGAAGAGGGTCAAGGGCCACAAAAACAGTCTTGGGGGGTCATATTTTCCCACGTTTAGCCTATATTATTGAAAACCTGAAATATGGAATAATACTGTGTCCATTGAGGGTGAAGGGAAGAAAATGCAAAACAAGAGTAGAGGGGACATCAGTCTATTTAAAACTCTTAATAGGTGATGTTGCTGTGTGTCTTCCTGTCACTTCCAGCTTACAGAAACCTTAAGGCAAACCCATCATGGGGATTTCTTGGCAAAATTTGTTCAAAGGGGGGTTGACATTGCCTTGTCTGAGGCTGAGAGAGTGTGACTTTGCCAGGTCACCCACTGGGTTTCCATGGCCAAGTGGGGATTCAAGTTCAAGTTCAAGTTTATTGCATTTTAGCAGCCAGCCATTGCACAAAAATGAAAAAAATAAGATTAGATAAAATGAAAAAGGATAATCCAGCCAATTTACATGTAACACATAAGATTCAAGCTCTGGTCTCCCGGAACCACTCAAACCTCTACACCATGAGTGTCTTGAATCAGAACATGGAGTTGGGGGGATTAGAAAAGGTAACATGTACAAGTATACTTCAGTAAATGAAGTGATGTATTCCTCTGCATTACTTCTTTAACTGGAAAAAATGGTAACAAAGGCAGATATAACAGAGAAAGAATAGGGATAGCTCCTACAGCACAGAAAAAGACTTAACAGTTCAGCAGTTTTCATCCAATCTGTTATTCAAACCTAACAGTATGCACATGTGAAATTAAAACAACTGAGTCAGGTAAAGCTTGCTTCCAAAATGCATCCAGGGGTGGCTTCTTCTTTCACCATCCTCCTTTTTTAAATTATGATTTACATTTTGGTGATGAGATTTGCAGATCTACATTTTAGAAAAAAATGCTGGGAGAGCTGATGATGCATATTTATCTGTTCACCCCTTTTTGTTGTTCATACATATACTGTTGGGGATACTGGAGATAGCTGTGGTTTACCTTACCTGCTATAGGTAGTCCATGCAGCTACAGTAGGATCAGATAGAGGAGAAGAAATTCTACTCTTTCCCAGCTCAGACTTTATCGTCTGTTCACTGCAGACCTGCTACTGCAATCCAACACCATCCTCCCAATGTTGATGCTACTAAAAAAAATTCGGTCCGGCAGAGGATGAGGAAAAGGGGGATTGGGCAGATGTAAAAAGACTTTATACAGAGATGCTTCACTGTCAGAGGCTTTATTAAAGGAGGTATGTCTGTATTAACATACTTTTACAAATGTCTTCCCTATATATAACCATTTCCTTCACGTTACCTCCATTGTTTTTTTCCTCTGTAAAAACAAAACCAATTAAAGATAAGTGCTCTAGATTTTGAATACTTTCTGATTCTTCTGAGCAAAAAATAACCAGAAACACAGTTTCAAAAGTACCTTGCCTCATTCAGTTCAAACATTTAAGTGATTACATGTTTTTAATCACTTAAAATGTTTAAAGCAATTAATTAATAAATGTAATTAATATTTGGAACCATCCACTTGGGTGTACTGATAAGAAAGTCAGGCTTTATATGAATTTGATGTTAGATTTGTTATAGTAAGACAAAAACAGATGTGCTGGATTGGTGGAAAAAGTGAGAAGAGATTGGAATCAAGAAGGCTCTCAAACGGTAATTACATGCTCTGGCAACAAACCACAACCGTCCAGTGCAAAAACAGAGAAAAATGTGATTTTGATGACAGACTGTGATGCCAAGGCTCAGCATCAGCATGCAAATTGTGTCTGGGAATGACCTAATCAGAAGATTGAGAGAGAGGAAAAATACAAGCATTCAGTACTGCTGAAGAGAAGCAAAGATAAAATGAAACCAGTATGATTCATCATTAGATTATCCAAACCTCCCAGAATAAAATTTTACTCAGCTGCTACACACACATTTGTGGAAGAGATTGCTTGTGTATTTCAGGTCTTCGGGCTTCATGTGGCTAATACAGCTATTAAAAGATAATTATGATAAGTCACACATTTTTCTAGAATTCCTATTCTAATATGCCAGTATCATAAGGACAGATACACTCACCCTTGAATATGTGGGAAGCTATTGGAGCAAATGTACCTCTCTAAACTGAGATTGCCAACTCTGGCGAAGGAAATTCTTCCCCACAGCCCACAAACGGAAATCAAATTTCTCCGAGTTGCTTTTCCTATCTGACTTCATGACCTCTCTTAATTCACCATTACTGTTTAAACCCAACTTGGAATACCAGACCTTTAGAAGTCAGAGAGCATACTATTTATTTTATATTGATTTTGTTCTTTTTTTGTTTTTTCATTTCTGAGTGTAATGCCATTGTTATTCTTTTATAAACATCTCTCACAAAAAAATTTTTTTTAAAGTAATAAACCCCAGGGAGAGTCTCCAAAGAAAAAGCAAGGGCTCTATACTCACTTGAAGATGTCTGTTTCATGGGGTGCAAAGTGACACAGTGCAGTAAGGCACTGCCACCTTCCTCTTTGTCTTGCCTTCCTCTCTTGCAAGAGCCTGCATGGTTGTTGCTGGTTCTCAAGTACCAGCCACCCAGAAGAGTGGCTGAGGCAGAAAGGACAGGGGACTTCAACCAGGTGAGAAAGAATTGGCAGGCCCCACTCAGGTCCAACCACCACAAATAAGTTACTCTCTCCCGCACTCTTCTAGTATTTGGACTCTCTCTGCCTTCCTTTCCTCCCCTCGCTCACTAAAGAATACAGTGGTTTGGTCTAGTGACTTTTTAATACTGTAATTGTTTTACCTTGTACCAACTTTGCCAGTGGAGCAAAGACCATTCCCATTGGAGGGAACTCACCCAAGGGGCCTGGAGTACAGGTAACTCAGGTCAAGTTCAGCTCAGCAGGTATTAGGCCAGCCTCACTCTCATGTGACAGGTAACCACTCAACAGCTTATATTCAAGTTGTCATTCCATAGCATCCCCTTGGCAGGCAAGTTAAAGGGGGCTGATGTCCATTGGATAACAGACAGATTGTCCAGTTCCTTGATCTGGAAGAGCCCTGGTGGCACAGTGGTTAAATGCTGGTATTGCAGCCAAAACATTATGAGTTCGATCTTGCAGGGCTCCAGGTTGACTCAACCTTCCATCAGTAAAATTGAGTACCTGGCTTGTTGGGAGCAATCAGCTAAACACATTGTAAACTGCTTAGAGAGTGCTTAGCACTGATAAGTGGTATAGAAATATAACTGCTATTGATTTGTGCCTGATACCAGGCGAACACTATACATCTGTAAATGAAATTGCACTCTTTTCGTTTCTAGCTGTTGTTTCTATATGTCCAATCTTCTTCTGCCCCTGCCATCACCTCTCTGTTGGACCTTCAAACACTAGCGGAGACAATTGCTCTCACCCTCTTAAGTTTGTTCTGTTTTCCCCCTCTGTAGCCAAGTGAATAGCATGACAGGTTTAAATTGAAATACATGAGATGGTAATGCAATGTCAGCTTGCTCTCTATTTCTTTAAATTTATTTTGAGCTGGACTCTTGCCCTCTCTCTTCTTTTTAAAATCAGGTCTGGGTTTATTCTTTTAGAAGCCTAGAACCCTGCACAGGTCATGTTAATGTTCAGTTTCAACTGCAGCTCAGCCTAAATAACAGTATCATTCCCTGTCTCTGTCCTTGGTCCACAGTTGTATCATTAAGCTGAAAATTCTCACAGTAGGTGTTAACCACAGGAGGGGAAAATGCTCAAGAGACCACTTTCTTTGTTTGGTTGCCATTAACCTCTCTCATTTGTCTGAAAATTTACACCCTGAATTTTTGCTCTGTTCCTTGGAGACAATCTCTTCCCTTATTTATTGCAAAACACAGTGGTTATTATATAGCTTATCAATCTCAATATGGAATGATGGTAGCAAGAGTCTGCTACTCTGCCCATTTCACATTACCGTGAAAGGAGAGTGTTGGCATTTGTTTTGTTTTAAGTGATGTTACAACATCATACTGCTTGTAAGGCCCCACTTTGGGGGTCCCCAATACCAGTATGGTTTGGATGGGCACCATGCCTAATTGGCATCATATGTAATTGGCAACACATTTTATTGGCTCTGATATCAAATTCAAGCCTGAAAGGTGACAGAGAGGTCAAACTGAGCAAGAGAAAGAATTTGACTGTAAATGTGAGAAGCGTAGGTCAACTCCAAAATTCCTCCAGGTAAGACTGAGTCATTTGTCAGGCAAATACACACCATTCCTGTGGATAATAGGCTTAAATAGAAGCTGGAATTTTCCAGGGAATCCAACTGTGAGGAGCCTACTAGGACACTGATTGACTGATATCCATCCCTTGTACATCTGGATTCTTTCCTCTGTCCTCACAGCACCCACAACAGACAGCTATTACAACATTCATCATGTCTTTGTCAATCAAAGCGCTAAGCCCATCAACAGGCAAAAGACCCATTGTCCACAACAGGTTCCCTTTGTCTTGCATCTGGAACCTTCACAGCCACAAGCCATTTTCAGGGTACAAATACCCCTGCTTTGAGGAGGCCCAGTGCAGTTTCTTGAAGATCTACCTGTCACTCTGTCCATCTGGCTCCTGAATGAGAACTGTCCTTAGGTCCTACCTAAGCCAAAATACATGTCTGCTCCTCACTACTCTTCTGGACTGGTACTTATAAATCCCCCAAATCCCTCAGCCTCTCTATAATTTTTCCTCCCTTTCTCCATCAGCTAGCTCTTGTGTGAATGTGTGATTGTGTGTATCTTGTGTGCATGCATGAGTGAATTCCCCTCAATAAAATCATTTTATTAGACAATTTTGCTTGGTTTCTGGCTTGGCCTGACCCCATAAAAATTGGGTTTAAAGATTTCGCTAGTGCTCTGGTGCTACAGCTTGTGCTCTGGCTAATTCCCATTCCCCATTATTTGGAGCACATTGAGGTATCCCCAAGGGACCCCAGAAATCAGGGTAACATGCTTCTCCAGATATTCAATACACTGTGTCAGGTTGAGAGAGTTACTCCTGCAATTCCAGTTCAAGAAACAGACTGCATGAATCAGGTATAGTACATTTATGCACAGACATATGCTGACTGTCTCAGATATGACGATGAGGTGTGGGGTAGGAAGGCTAAACCTCTAATTCTATCACCAGCACACACAAAAGAGAATTTCAGACTGTGCTGGGTATGTGATTCAAACTTACACTTAGTAAGGATGTGGGTAAAATGTTTTGTTGGAAATATATTTGAGAAAGTATTCTAGTCCCATGGAATCCACAAGAGACTGGTCCATCAGCTTCCATTGTGGGGAGAATAATTAAAATGATGTATTCCCAGGGGACTCCACAAGTAAAATTATTTAATCTTCCCACCAATGCATAGCATCATATTGTTATACTTCCTTTAAAATAAATCTGTTCCTGGCTAAACTTTACTATACCAGATCCCCTCAGATCTAAGCTATGATTCAAATTGGTTTCAGAGGTAGAGAGATTTGGTGATGCTGCTGAGCTTTATTTAATGAAATTGACTCTTGGATATTCAGAAGGCTTTCTCCTTGAAAGAAAGAAAAACATTTATATTTACCATGCTGTTATTTTCCTCTCCAATTGTGGGAGAAGAAGAAAACAGTACTGGTTTAATTGAAAAAGGGAAATCACTAGTTATGATAACAACTGGTCCCAACAGAAAATGATTACCTATGATAATATATGCATGGGTAAATTGTATTATGAGACAGACAAAGAGCATGTCTAACAAAGCTTCATATACACTGATTTACATTTAGTTACATTAGATTACTAAATTAATTTAGCATTTTAAATGTGTCTGTGCCTTTTCTTCAAAGTAAATTCTTAAATGATTTTCTCTTAGCATTGTAGGTAATATTCATGCCATTGGACACTTAAATTTAAAATACACATAGCTCATCAGCTCACATTGGAACACACCTACAGACAGACTGGCTGCCATAACTACTAAGCAATCCAACCGTGACAACCATTGCACATTTGTCATAATTATATAATGTTCTTTGTCTTTTGGAATAAATCATTTATGAAGACAAGGCTGCGGTTAAACAGGACACATGGGTACTGCCTATCATCTCCTGTCTCTTCTTTGTTGGCAGCTGTTATGACCACATGCAACAGAGAGGATTTTTTTCCTGATAGCTGGTATTAAGTTATTTGCTTTAATTTTGATGGCATTCTGAAATGCACTTACTCATTGGTTTTATTATTAAAATGTTGGCAAAAACCTGAGGCACAGAAATGCATCTATTTACAAAAGGGCCAGAGTAAGATGGAAACAGATATTTAAAGAACTATTATTAACATAGTTTGGAATCCTCACTGCTTAGCATTTTGTGCTGAGGCAAAGGGTGCAAATGTATAGCTCAGGACTTGTCCACAGAAATATGCTCAGTATTATTTCTTAATTTTATATATGGTGCAGAAAATAGAACAATCAATTCACCTCAGGTTTTCAGTGCCCCAGGTTTAAGGAAAATGAAAAGCAGACGCTTAGCTAGCGGCATGAACACATTTCTGACTAAGGACCAGGATAATTCAAGAGAAAATCTGCACTACAAACTTAAAACTGATCTGACATACACAAATGAGACCCTGGAAATAATAATAAACTGGTAAGGGTAAGAAAACCCTAAGAAATTCATGGAGTCACCATAAGTTGACAAGCAATTTGAAGGCACATACAGATACAAACTTGTGTAGGAATTCCCAGTGTGGTGCACTGGTTTGAACATTGGGCTTGAATAGGGTTCAAATCCCTACTTGGCCATGGAAACCCACTGAGTGACCTCGGGCAAGTCACACTCAGCCTCCGAGGAAGGCAAAGGTAAACTCCCTCTGAACAAATCTCGCCAAGAAAACCCCATGACAGGTTTGCGTAAGGGTCAAATCAGAAGTGACTTGAAAGCATACAACAACAAATGTCTAGGAATCATAGATAGATTGAGTCAATCAAGGAAGCAAAAGCCCTGAGTTTGCAAGACTTAAGCAGGGCTGTTAAAAACAGATCATTTGGAAGAGTCTCATTCACAAGGCCACCACAGTAAATCAAGGAAACATATTCAAGGCTGGCTATGTTAGCCATGTAGCAAAACACAACAAAATCCAAAATCCACAAAAGAGCAGTACCTTAATTGGCCAACCAAAATGCACAAAACACATCACATCATGCAAGCTGTTGAAGTTTCATTGGCTTGTTAATCAGGCAAAAAAAAAACAAAATCACGGAGGAAAAGAAGGGTGACAATTTTAGAATCGTGGGCCTACATTTTGTCTCAGACGTTATACTCTGTTGTCAACTAAGATGGTCTGGAGGGATCTCAATGCAGGCAGAAGTCACTTCTCTTCTTGGCCATGTGGAGACTAAGGACAAAGCTGACTTGAAGTATAGAACAATAATGTCTAGGAATCTCTTCAGCTCTCAGTGAATGATAACTGCCAACATTTTTTACTACTTCCTCTCTTTAGCTCTAGCAGATGGTTAAGGTTAGGGACCCATGGATTGGCTCCAGTTGCTCTAAGTTGACGTGACCTAGAATCCATCTGGTCAGAGCAATTGGACTTCTAAGAAGTAGCCTAGAACAAAGAACATTTTGAAATATTATTATAGTTTTTCTATACATAGGAATATGCTTTCTGTTTCCTTAAGCCAATATGTGGCCAGAGACTTTCATAGCCCTTTACATTACATAGTCATAGCACTCTGATTCCATTTGAACTGTCATGCTTGTATCCTATGGAATTCTGGGACATGTAGTTGGTGAGGCCCCAGAGCTCTCTGGCTGAGAAATCTAAATACCCCTTCCTGAACAACAAATCCCAGGAATCCATAGGATGGAGGCAAGGCAGTTAATGTTGAATCATAGTGCTTTAATTGTGTAGTGTAAAGCATGCTTTGACTTGACAAAAGAGTACTGATAGCCTGGCAATGTGTCTCTGTTACCCTGTAGGTTGGGGGTCCCGGGAGGGACGCCCAAATAACCAAAAGAAAAAAATAATAAACACAAGATGGGGAAATTAACTTGAGCACTCTCTCAAGCTAACGAGAGGCAGGGTAACTTTAGCTGGGATCTTTAACCCTATGTATACAGCATCAGGTCAGAGAGCGGTTAGACAGTTTAAAGCAACAAATAATATTTTATTGAGAACAAACAACACAAAGGACACGACATACACTAACTAAGAAATAGAAATGGAGAGTTTGGGGAAAATGGGTAATACGACACCTTTTCTCGTAGTCCTGGAGAGAAGTGGAGGTTGCAGGGAGGAAAGCTCAGCGCGGTTTGCTGAGGGGAGCTTGTCAGACCAAACGGCAGCAAGGCAGCATGGAAGTCCAGAGTGATCTGAGGAGCACTCAGAATCGGGGGGGTTTTATAGGGTGGATTTTACCTACAGGCCATGCCATGCTCGGTGAGGACAAAGGAAATTTAGAGCGGGACAAAGGCGTTGGAAAAGGTCAGGTTTTACATGATTAGCTTAGCGCTGGATGACAATAGTATGGCCAGTATGCAAATGGCCCAGCATAAAGGAATGGCTCGGCACTCGGCCAGGCGTCTTTGTGTAAAGTCGCGCTGAGCAAGGCTGGTTTGCAAGAAGGAGTGGTCCCTTAAGCATCGAAGAGGCATTAAGGTGCCTGCCTAAATGAGGTTTGGAATGTATAACCATTAACGGCCGCGCCTATTATGTGCTCATCCGGTGGCTCTTGCAAACACGTGGAGTAGGGTGGCAGAGAAAGGTCAAAGAAAGGCCAAATCATTTGATATCAAGAGATATCTAGTGCTCTCACCAGACATAGCATAACCACAGTGACATTTCTACATGAATAAACTGTTAAAACATTTTCCTTCAATTTTTGAATACGTAGCATATACCTGGAAGGAGAATGCCTCTCTTTCCCCAACTCTTTCCCTTGGACAAAGATGTCATAATTTACATGAAATGATCAAAAGAGACCGAAGTTAGTCAGAAAGGTCAGTTTCCGTGCCTCAAATAATAAGAAAGGCAGAGGCATACCAACAGAGCAGTTTGGGTTTTGTAAACTAAAGGTATTTTGGGATGCTGGTTATCTCTCTGCAGAAATTTGATGTGGAAGCAGTAAAGGCTAGCTAGCTGTTGAAGTGTTCTGTATGGTTTGCACATCTTGTCCATTCTTCAATGTGCCACTGCAGCTATTTGACTCACTCTGGCAGGGCCAGTAGCAGAGAGACATAGCTTGCCATAGGTGGCAAGTATTGGGAGTGGCAACCTTTGCATGCCTAATTAAATGGCTAGTTTGTTTGCATGTCTATTGTAGGCATAGAGAGATAGCCTAGAGAGAACTTCCTGTTTGTTGGTTAACACCTCTTCCTCCAGCATGTACACATTCCTTGTTCTTTAAAAGGTTCTCTTGCCATTTACTCCCTCCCCTTTTTTGGCTTCGCCTTTTGACCTGAAAGCATGTGAGTGCTTAATTTTCTTCCTACCTTCTTCAAGAATTGAACCTGCATAGACTATGTACAAGATTTTGTGAGTAAACTCTTTTATATTTTTAACCAAACTGTTTTTGTGTTTATTTTGAGCTAGATTAAGTGTGTTTGGGGTGGTGTTACAGAAGTGGGACTCGTGATCTGTTCAACTTCCGTTTTTGTGCAATTACTAAAATACTCTGCTGATTGAGAGTCTCATTACCAAAGTCTCTCAATATTCAAATATTTTTCAATTTCCCCAACAGCAAGATGGGGACATGGATGGATGGGAAATAATGGCAAGAGGTTAGCAGACAGAGGTGTGTGCATATATCACATGGCCTGCTGTAGATCCTTAAACTAGTTTGTTGCTCACACTTGTGATGGAGGACACTACCCTGTCACCATGCTGAATAATCAGCTGTCCATCTGGTCAGTTTCTGTGCCTCAGACTGCAAAATGTGTAGAGCCAACACTGGTCATGGCAATGCTTTGTCCTCTTTCCATGCCTCCCTTCTCCAGTCAATTGATTTAACACCCAGGAATTGTGTTAATCCTACTCCGCTTGGGAACTACATTGTGATCACTGAGGGAGCAGAAGCACTCTAGTATATGGCATGAATAAGAACAGAGGAAAAGGGTGCCGTGAAGCACATACTGCACAAACTAATCTGCTTCTTTTCCAAGGTTAACTGCAGATTAAGAACATAAGAACAGCCCTGCTGGATTAGACCAAGGCTCTATTTAATCCGGCATTCCATTTGCAGCAGTGGCCAGCTGTAGCTTACAAGCATTGATGGGTTCTAAGAGATCTTTGGCTTGCTACCTAAACAACTTATGGCTTGGGCACATCACACACTCTCAGCCCTAGAAAAGCCCATGATAGGCTCGCCTTAGGGCAGTGGTTCTCAACCTTCCTAATGCTGCGACCCCTTAATACAGTTCCTCAAGTTGTGGCGACCCCCAACCATAAAATCATTTTTGTTATTATTATTTATTTATTTATTATTTAGTTAGTTAGTTATTTCCAACATTAAATAGATTGGAAACACTGCCCTAAATCACTGCTCTGGATAGACTTCTAATGCCTAATAACTGGTAACCCTCCCCCCGCTTTTTTTAAGCACAGAAAGCGTCCACCAATGCCAGAATTAAGGCAGTAGTTCTAGTTCTGAATGTTGGGTTTCCACAGTTCAAAAAGCCAGTCACTCCCAAAGGCAATGCCAAAACAGCCCACATTTTACACGAGGCGCAGGGAGGAAAGGACAGGGAGAGAGGAAAGATGGCGGCGGCATAAGCAGACATGTTTTGTTTCACTCCCTCCCTCCATCCCTCCCTCCCTCCCTCCCTTAAAGGGAGTGCAGACACTGAACATACAAAAAGCAAGGAATGCAAGACAGTCAGGGCAAAAAACACAACATGTGCATGTGGCAAGCGCCGAGGGTCCACGCACAACAAAAGCGAGAGGAGAAAGTCATTCTGGCTATTTCTGCACTAGGCTGTTATAGCGCTATTATTCCACTTTCACCATCCTATGGAATCCTGGGGTTTGCAGTTTGAACCCCAGTGCAGGGGTCTCAGAAGCACTGCTCCCATTGGCTGTGAGGCCACCTTCTTTTAAAAGGGGGGCAGGATTGAGGAGCGGCGACCCCTGTGAAATGGTCGATGGACCCCCAAAGGGGTCCCGACCCCCAGGTTGAGAACCACTGCCTTAGGGGGTCATTCATATGAAACTACTTGAAGGCACACAACAAGGACCATCATTCCGTGATTGCTCAGTTGCCTAGACATTAAGGCCATGTCTGCACTACACTATTATAGTACTATTATTCCACTTTCAACATCCTGTGGAATTCTGGGATTTGTAGTTAACTGAGGCCAAAGAGCTCTCTGGCTGAGAATTCTAAAGGCCCCTCCCTAAACTGCAAACCCCAGGATTCCATAGGATGTTGAAAGTGGAATAATAGCAGTATAACAGTGTAGTGTGGATGACCTAAAACTGGTAATGATCCGAAGTAAAGGAGACAGTGGAGGCAATGTGCGCCGGAAAGAGCTTTTTAGTTGTGGCCCCTCATCACTGCAATTCCACTTCTAACAAGTTTTGTCTGGCATCATTATTTCCCCCCCTCATGATTCGCAAAAAACTCTTTTGTTTGCTCAAACCGTTTAGAAGGTAGGTGCAGAACATCCTGAGGAGATGTGTTAACTTTCATTTATTATATAACTCTTGCATGTGGCTCTGAGAGCTTTCGCTGAAAAAGAGCTAGGAAATGCGCTGTAAACCGCACGTGCATGCGTGTGGTAGACCCGCAAGGCTTTTATAAATAGCCCATTCCAGCCTTGAAGGCATTCTCTTATAAGGGCCATTTCCGCACTAGCCTGTTATAGCGCGATGATTCCACTTTCAACCTCCTCTGGAATCCTGGGGTTTGCAGTTTCGGGAGGGGCCGTCCGGCCCCTCCCGAAACTGCAAACCCCAGGATTCCAGAGGAGGTTGAAAGTGGAATCATCGCGCTATAACAGGCTAGTGCGGAAATGGCCAATGATGAGGGAGAAAAAGCACCATCTGATAGGCGCCACACATCACGATAAAGGCAAAGCAATCCCATACCAGGGGAAAAGGAAGAGGGAAACAACACAGGCAGAAACACCAGCAGTTCCCTTACTCCCTATTGGGCCACCCCGACCAAGCCCCAGCACCCTCCCACCCAGGGGCTCGCCGCCAGCCTCGCAGCCAGCGGGCGAGAAACATCCTCCCTGAGAGGCGACGACGCCACTCCTTCAATCCTCTCCGGGCAGCCACCACCCCTGCGCCGCCCCTTTCGTCGCTTTCCCATTCAGGCGGCGGCTCCCTCTCCCCGCCCAAGCGCCGCCGCCGCCGCCGGGCCCTGAGGAGCCCGTCTGCTGGACAGTGATTGGCGAAGCCGCTTGACAACCGCAGCCAGGGCGCCGCCGCCGCCGCCGCCGCCGCCGCCTCTCCTGCCTCGGGAGCAGCTGAGGGAGAGCGAAAAGAAAAGGGACCGAGCCGGGAGGCCCGGCGCGTCGGCTGGTGACAGAACCCCTCGGCCGGAGTCTTCCTCTCTCCTTCTTCTCCCCCAACCCCGGTGTGAGGCGCTTGCCGCCATTTTGTGTGCTCCCCCCGCCGCCGCCGCCGCCAGTCTTCCCTCACAGCCGCCGCTTTGGGAGGGACCCTCCTTCTAGAGGTGAGTTATGTTCTCAAGGGGAACCGGGGCCCGGGGGGATGTGGTGAGCCGAAGGGAGGCCAAGGGTCTTGGGCCGGTCTGCATTGGCAGCGCCCCTCTTGGCTGGTTGGGGTAGGGATGTGGAGCAGCTGGGGAGGAGGCGGGTCGGAGGGATGTCAAAGAAGGGGAACGAGGAATGTCCGGGCCGGAGAGAAAGAGGCCTGGCTGTCGTCTCGGGGGCGGAGGCCGGTGCCAGCCCCAGCCCTTGACGGAGTTGGCAGGACACGAAGGGCTGGCGCTGCCCGGAGAAGCTGCGTGCTTGGCGAGAGGGGCGAGGCAGCCCTCCTCCCTTGAGCTGCTGGATTGGCAGAAGGACCGCTTTCTTTGCCACCACCACCACCACCCCAGACCCCACACTCGTCTCTTGCTGCTTTAGGGCTTTCTTGCTTCGCTTGTCTCTTTTTCCTGCCTCCTCCCCCGCCTTGCAGAGGGTAAGGCGTGTGTTTGCTGCCTAACTTGTTTGTTCCTGACGGTGTTGCATTTCTTTAACCTACTTTGCAATGCCTCCTCTTTTTGTTCCTTTGTTGCTGCTGCATTGACAGAGGACAAACCTCCCTGAATTTTTAAGCGCCCTGCTACTCCATTGGCTCTGCCTAAGCAACCTATAACTAGCTTGGGTGCAGAACAGAGCTGCCCTGTCTGTGCTGTGCTTGCATGTTTGACAGATAAGCTGGCTGAGTGAAAGGTCTGCAGTGTCACTGGGTGGAAAAAGAGGTGTGATGCTTTTTATTCTGCGCCTTACCTGCTGGCAAGTTTTTCTTTTACAACAGAGAAAGCATAGAAATGCTAATTTGGTGCCAACCCCCCAGCCCTTCTTCTCAAGTAATTTATTGCAAATAATAGGCTTACTGTGAAAGATCAAGATAGTTCTTCACTCTGTTTTAGCTAAAAGACACAGGATTACTTGAGATTCATCTATCCAGTCCCTTAACAGAGTCAGTCCTTTGTTCATATGACTGAAATGCAGTGAGAGAAGGTAGAAGTGTGTGTGCAGTGTTTGCATGCATGTATATACTGACCATTCTGTTACTGAATAAATAAATGTGACAGTTGTAGATACAGTCTGAAAAAAAGAATGTGAACTTGAGGACATATTGACAACAGGCCATTGCAGATGTTGCATGACTGTGCAGTAGCATGAGACAATAATGGAATACTCTGTTCTTTGTTCACTCTATAATTTGTTAATAACCTTTAGGCCTTTGTAGTCACAGCTAGAGTAGTCCCACTGAAACAATAAAGATTTGGTATGTAAGTTATTTGTATTCTGTGGGATTAGTTGGGACTAGTTAGATGTAAGCTTTTGGTGTGAAGGATGCTAGGAACATAAGAAGTCATACCCACGGTTTTCTGAAGTGGTGTGTTCATAGTTTACTGAGGTTGTATATTATAGAGGCTAAATATACAAAAGATGTTGACATAAGTCATGCATGACATTTGTTCTAATTTTTGGGTGGCAAGATTTTGATTAATTCCTCCCCATGCATTTCAGTTAATTGGTGTATTAAATGACATCCTATGATCTTTCCTGCCATGCTCTTTTGTTTTATTTGGTGTTTAAGACAAAAAATTGTTGGACAGTAAATCACAGCAGAAACAGATGACATCAGTATGAAAACAAAGTGAACAGACTTAAAAAAAAAATTTGGGCAACACAGATTGCCCTCCATTGGGGTATAAAGAGTCTGGCACTTCACTGCTTCTATTGGTAGCAAATTATTTCTGTACTTGTTCTCCAAGCCGTTTCAAGTGTGTGTTGTTTTGTCCTCCATAACCCTTCTGCCCCAAAACATCTAGGAGTATATTCTGTGCTATTCAGGGCTCACTGTGTTCACTTCTGGGCACCATATTTTAAGGATATAGGCAACTTGGAGCAGGTTCAGAGAAGGGCAACAAGGATGAGAAGAGGTATGGAGAACAAAACATAGGAGGAAGGGTTGGGGGAACTGGGCATGTTTAGCCTGGTGAAGAGATGACTAAGGGATGATGTGATTGTACTCTTTAAAATATCTAAAGGGCTTTCACAGAGAGGAGGGTTTACTGTTCCAGTGAGTAGGACCAGGTCTAATAGTTTTAAATTACAGGAGGATAGACTTCAATTGAACATTAGAACGAGTGTCTTGAGCAATTTGGCAATAGAACCAAATACTTAGCAATATGATGGGGTCTCCTCTAGACTTCAGCAAAAAGAAACAACACAGCTACCTGCCAGGAATGCTTTAGCTGGAGTTTGTGAATGGCCTAGGAGACCCCTTCCAATACTGTCATTCTGTGAATTACTTGAAAGTAGGAAGAAACAAAGACTTGAGTGTGCTAGTGAGACCTTTTGTCTACGCTGTTGTGTTATGAGGAAAAGAAGAAACTGCTTCTATACAGGATTATCTGAAAGGTGCCAGAAATAATCACCATTCTTCCTACCTTTAAGGATGATGGCTGGACCATATATTCTGTAGAAGGAGCATCAACTTTCTTCTATAACCAGAAATATTAAGAGATTTTGCATATCTTGATTTCTGCACCCCCCCTTTTTTTTCTCTGTCTAGTCCTGTTGCATTTTTCTAGATGGTTCAGTTGAAACCACCCAAACACTGTTGCTCCTGAGTGAGGTTGGATAAAGAGTCTTGATTTAGAACTAGCATAAAGAGTATAGTATTTATACTCTCCTGCTATCCCAAAAACAGAGATTGTAATCATTAAGGGCTTGAATGCGTCTTTCTGTTGTTCAGTCCAATTAACTAGAGCCATAGAGCAGAAGGAGGTTAGCAGTGCACGAGAAGGGAATATTTAGCATTACTAAGCTGGAGAAGAAGAAGGAAGATAGGTCACTGAGTCTACTTAACTCTATCATGATATGGCTTCAGTAATTTTTTATTCTAGTCATTTTTACTTCCCCTTCCTTTCAGTAGGAGAGTTAAACAGATCTGTTAAATGTCTCACACATAATTAATATGATGTAAAGGTTCTTAACTTTGATTGGAATGGTCTTACTCTATTATGGCAAAATACATACAATAGGCACAATTTTATTTATTTATTTATTTATTTATTTATTTATTTATTTATTTATTTATTTATTTATTTATATGCTGCTTTTCCCCAACATGGGACCAAAGGTAACTTAACACATGCTAAAAAAAAACAAGATTAGCTTTAAAAAAAACCTTAATAGTAAAAAAATTCAAACACAGTTAAACAAATATTGCATTAAAATACCATTAAGTTTTAAAAAGTATAAAATCATTTTAAAAAATCAAGTTTAAAATACAGCATGTACACATACCAGAAAAGGCTCCCTGCAACCAATTGTTTAAATCCTATTTGAATAACAAATTATTTGTCTTCTGGTAAAAGGAGAGCTGAGAGATGGCTCACCTAACTTCCCATGTAAGAGAACTGTGAGCAGCCACTGAGAAGACTCTGTCTTGTGTTCTCACTAGATGGGCCTGTGATTCTGGCAGAACCAAGACAAAAGCTTTCCCCTGAGGATCTTAGGACTTTGGCGGGTTCATATTAGTAAATATAACCTTTCATATAGCCTGGAAATTGGCTGTATAGGGCTTTATAGGTCATAACCACCACTTTGAATTGTGGCTGGAAAGAAACCAGCGAAGCTATTTCAACAAAGAAGTTACATGCTCCCTTTAGCTGTATTCTGGCCACAGTATTTTAAACCTGTTGAAACTTATGAACAGTTTTCAAAGTTCCACTTAGAATGTGTTACAATAGTCCCAGTGGGATGTCATCAGGTGTGCATCACTGTAACCAGATCTGACTTTTCAAGGAAAGGGCACAGCTGCTGCATTATCCTTAACTGTACAAATGCACCCCTGGCCACCACTAAAACCTGGGCATCAAGGCTCTGGGTAAAAACAGCAAAGCTTTCAGTCCATACCTATGTGTGGAATTATTATTCTAACCTATGAATGCGATATAATATAAACAGGAAATAAAGGACCTGGTTTAATCTGGTATGGGTGGCAATTTACAGAATATTTGTTTTAAAACACTCTGAAGTTTATTGCATTTTGAGCATCTCATAATCCCCTCTTAATAATAGTGAATGAATTTACAGAATGTAATATATCTGTTTACTGTCCTTTTAGAAGTTCAATGCATTGATACACATTCGCTGCTCCTGATACAATTACTTGTTTTTTGATTTATTGGCGATCGAGGTAACTGAAAATTGGTTGGCAGCTAGAGGCCTAGTCTCTAGTGGTCCAGTGGTAACCCTGAAGAGTGGGTGCTTGTTATTAGCATCCTCTCCTCAGAGAAAATCCAGAAACGCAGATTCTCTATGTCTACATTTGTACGAAATCCCCCCTGCAAAGAACAGCAGTACACAGCATAATATGCAATTTGCTAGGATTAAATGACAGAAAACTTGCACAGTTTTTTGTGCCTTGTATTTGGCTATATAAAGATATTACATATGGATTTTAGAGTCATAGAGTGATGCATTAGTAAGGGCAATGTCATAGGCAACATATGGCTGCAAACACTTGAGATCGCATGAGAAATGATAAGAAGGGGATACAACATTTCCCCAATATCATGAGTCTTAATTAAAAGCTAAACCTATTTGAAACCAAACCACCCCCAAATATCCTGTGTTACCACAGGACTAGAAGAATTTGTTTCCAAAATCCAAATTGATTTTCAAATATTCTTTTACAATGCTGAATAAATGTTTTAGGCAAGATTTTTACAGATTCTCTGGCTCAAGAATGTGGCTAAAAACTGTGTAAGAGGAAGACTTCTATGTTAGATTAGGTATAGTGTCAGATAATTACAGTTTCTGGTCCTGGTTTCCTTTTGTCTATTCCTTTTATTGCGTCTGCTTGATACTGTGAAGAATTTGTTGTTGTTGTGTTCAGGTCATTTCTGACATATGGCAACCATAAGGCAAACCTATCACAGGGGTTTCTTGGCCAGATTTATTCAAAAGAAGCTTGACTTTGCCTTCCTCTGGGGCTGATAGAGTGTGACTTGCCTAAAGTCACCCAGTGAGCTTCCATGGTTGAGTGGAAACCTGGTCTTCAGAATTGTAGTCCAAAGCTCAAATCACTACACCATACTGGCCCTTAGTGGAGACCTAGTGAAGACTTTTTTTTTTAAAAAAAATTGTTTTACCAACTTTAATGGTAGGGATGGGCCAACCAGATCCCTGAATCCACGAATCCTGGGTAAGGATTCGAGATTCCCGAATCCGAATCCTTGTGCCCAAATAGGCGAACCGAATCTTTCGAACCCGCCAACCAAATAGATTGTTGGAGACCAGGACAACTGAAAACCAGGGAGACCGGGATGCCTGAAAACCTGGGAGGCCAGACATACAAAGGAAGATAGTAAGTAGGTGAGTTCTTCCCTCGGAGTAATAATGGCCTTTGCTAACAATTTCAGAAATTACATCTGGGCATGTATTCTAAGATATTGAAACTGAACATTTCATATTTAAGTTCAGTACTTGACTGGAAGCTACAGGCTTGAGCTTTCAAGAACAGCTGAAACATTCCTTTGCATATCTCCCTTGCAAACCTCTTTCATACACAATTCTGGGGTTTGGAGTTTCACAAGGTGTCACAGCCTTCTTTGCCAAAGTGTGCTGGTGCATGATCAGACTACAAACCCCAGGATGCCAGAAGGAGCTATACAAAGAAAATCCAGTTTTAACCTGGATTATTTCTGTACCGTAGTGGTCCTGTTTACACAGGCAGGAAAATGCGGCATTAATCCACATTTTCCTGTCTATGTAGAAAGGGCCTTCGTGTCATTTTCAATCTGGGGAGATGCTGAGGGAAAACTCTGACAGTTGTCTTGGCCAGATTTCCTTAGAGGAAAGTTTGCCTTTGCCTAGGCTTTTGCTAAGGCTGAGAGAGTGTGTCTTGCCCAAGATTATCCTTCTTTCCCTTCTTTAAAAAAGGATTTGAAAGATTCAAGATTCATGAGATTTGTGGATTCCCAGAACCTTCCAGGGATTTGGATCCGAATCCGGATTCGAAAAATTCTGGATTCGCCCCATCCCTATTTGATGGTTTCTTCTGTTTTTCCTCCTCCTCAAACAGGCACTTCTAACAGTTAAGGACCTTTTAGCTCCATTTGTACCAATAAAATTTTTAAAAACCACATTTCATTTGTAATTATTTTCTGAATAAGCTGTACTTTTAGCAAACATGGTTATTTTATGTCTAACCAAGTTATATATAATGCATTTTACGTTCCTGAAGTAACAAAATGATCTTTAATCTGGAAAGGTTATCGAAGTTGTATTTTTCAATTTTTCAGAAGTGTTTTTCCTGAAAAAAAAATGGAAAAAAGGGTTTTCCCCATGGCTTCAAAATTTCCTGGAATTTTACATCTCTAATTTTTCTTAAATTGAGAAATGAACCTAAGGACAGTTGGTTCCCCTTGAAACAGTAAAGCGGATTTCCATTTCCTTGGGACATTTCAATTTAATGAGTAGAGTGCTTAAAGGGAAAAAAAAGTTAATTTCCTTAAGTACAAAATACACTTACTAGGGAGGAGGAGTAAGCTCCATTAGACAGACTGTTATATACTTGTGAATAAATGTGCACATTATTGTGTTCTTAGCCTTCATTTGATTCATGTCAAAATCTGCTTGGCCTCTACAGATCAAGTTAATCCAGATATACCTCACTGTTGTTTATGCTAGCTAGGGTTCCTGGGGCTTGCACTCTGACAGCTTCCACATAGTATATACTGGATATGTTCACAGTAATATAGTTCATGAAGATAAATAAATTAATTGCTGTTTTTAATTGCCATCCAGACAGCTTCAATTTATGGTGACTCTCTTAGGCCCTTTCCGCACCAGGCAATTAGAACAGGGCAGTGCATCCTCTTACGGAGGTCGTCTGCACTTTGGAGCAGACTAGGAGCGGACTACTTACCAGAGATCCGCACCTCAGTCCGCTCCAAAATGACCCCAAGTGGTCCTCCAGCATGTTTTTGAAAGACCAGAAAAAACAGGTCTTTATTTTCCTGGAACGTGCCATTGCGTTCCTGCTCCCTTGTGCAGATTTGCAGGTTGCACCAATGCGAGCCAGTGATCTGCGGAGGGTGGGCTTTAGGCGTGGCAAGCTTCAGCAGTTGGTCTGGACCCACGACCAACCAGAAGCCACCATTTTGGAAGCCGGAAGTGGCCATTTTGGAAACCGGAAGCGGCCATTTTGGAAGCCGGAGCCACCATTTTGGAAGCTGGAAGCTGCCATTTTGGAAGCCGGAGCAGTGCGGATCTACAGACCTCGCACTGCTCTGATTCTCCCTGGACCAAGGAGGAGCCCTGCAGAAGGACTTCAGGGACAGTTCGCGTTGCTTCGGACCCCAGAAGAAGCAGTAGGTAACAGCATGGAGCGATTCCCTCGCCTCATGCGAAAAGGGCCCTATTGAGAGAACTCTAAGAGACTTGGTCACCAACAGCAATTCAGCAGCTCTTACAGACTCAGGGCCATGGCTTCCTTCATTGGGTCTCTCGACCTGATTTCTTCTTTTCCTACTGCCTTCCATCTTACCAACTATTATCATATTTTCTAATGAGCCATATAATCTTTATGATATGCCCACAGGATAATAGCCTTGGTTTGGTCATTATAGTTCCTTATGAGAGAGAGTTCAGGCTTTATTCGTTCCCGAACTGATTCGTTTGCTTTTTTGGCCATCCATTGTATCCACAGAACTCTCCTCCAGCACCACATTTCAAATGTGTTAATTCTATTTCTGTCAGCTTTTTTCACTGTCCAACTTTTACAGCTGGACATAGAAATTGGAAATACTATGACATTCTGACTTTGATGTTTAATGGCTATATCTTTATATGGTGAGGATCTTATCTAGTACTTTCATAGCTATCCTTCCAAGTCCTAGTCTTTTTGTGACTTCTTGACAACAGTCTTTTGTTTTGTACTTATGATTTAAACTCGTATTTAATTTTATTCACTTCAAATATCCTTTAAGAAAAATATTGCTACTTGTGAATAGCTGCATTAAAGCAGCAAGTCCCATTACATTAAACTGGATTTGCTTCTGAGTAGGCATGTATAGAATTGAATTGCAGATAGTGAACTCTCCCTTCTATTGTCTCATATAGTATCAGGGAGTCTTGCTTTACCTTATCAAAATGGTTTAATCAATAGCGTCTGTAATGCAACTTTATTTTGACAGAAATGGGAACTGGGTTGGGAATCATGTGGCCATCTAGTATACCTCACTGTTGTTTATGCTAGCTGGGGTTCCGGGGGCATGCACTCCAACAGCATCTGTAAGACCACATGATCCCTATTTTTCCATTAGACAGCTTGACCTTCATTATTTACATCTGTATCAATTGGTTAGATAGCTATGACAATGTAACTGGTTCTCTGGGATAAACATCTAATATTAGTAACATTGGGGGGGGGAAACATTAGAATATCACTCTTAGGTTTTAGCAAATGCTAAAATTAAAATCAGCAAAAAATGTGAAAATACAAAATTGTGTATTAAAAAGACAAGAATACTAAATCCTTCTGTCATTCTGAAGTATTAGTCTTGGATCACTTGGTGATACTGTGTGCCATATGTGCTGACAGTCTGTTGTATGATAAGAGCTTGAGCTACATCACTGAGATATTCTGGATGGTTCATTTCTCATTATGATTAAATCTTTCTTTTGTATGCTTCTTCACAAACCAATTTTGTGTTTTATTATTAAAATCTGACAAAATGATGTACTCTTTCTGTAGCATTTGTATTCTGAAACCTTTCTTTTATCAAGTATTACTGCCTTCTATTGAATAAACTATAGACTTTTCCAGAACAACTGAATTAACTTGTTTTACAGTAGAAAAACCAATGTCCCAATCTAACACTAGTTGCATATAAAAATGGATTAACATCTAACTAGTTATGCCATCCCGGAATATACTTTATTAAAATAATAATGTGTTATTCAAAGAAGATGCCAGTATTTGGATGCACTTCCAAGTGGTCATCTACTTGATATCCATAACTTCTGGTCAATGAGTGATATATGTGAAGAGGATTTCTTCTACATATGGCTCTCCTCCTCATTCTTGCTGTTGTTGTTGTTGTTGTTGCTGTGACTTTTTTTTTGAAGGTAAAGTATTAACTCAGGAAAAAATAATGAAAGACAAGTATTAGGACAACTGGTGCTCTATTAACAAATGTCTTGAAATCTCCTGGATGGTACAATATGCTGTTCCACATAGATCTGAACCCATGACAAACATTTCATTATTTCTGTCCATCAAATTTTAAGGCACCACTAATAGAGAAGTTTAGAATAAAAAAAACAAAAACAAAGCAACGTTTGATACCATTGACCTTGGTATCCTTCTCAAATGGGGTGTTCGGAATTGGAGGCACTGTGTTGCAGTGGTTGCAGTCTTACTTCTCAAACAAGTTCCCGATGGTGGTGCTTGGGGATAGCGGCTCCTCAAAAAAAGAGCTGTTATATGGCATACCACAAGGGGCCATTCTGTCTCCAATGCTTTTTAAAATCTACATGAGCCATCGGGAAAGATCATCCGGAGGCATAGGGTAGGGTGCTATCAGTACACGGATGACACCCAAATATATTTTTCCATACTTTCAAAAACAGTCTTAACTAAGGATAGTATGTCTCAAGGAATGCTTGGAAGAGGTAATGGGGTGGATGAAGAAAAAAAAATTGAAACTGAATCCAGACAAGACACAGGTGCTAACTATTAAGGGTCCTAATCTGGGGTTAGAGGTGTGAACTAGTTCTGAAGGGGATCACACTTTGTGTTTGTAGCTTGGGAGTGCTCCTGGATCCATCCCTCTAAATGTCATCTTAGATAAGTGCAATGGCTAGAAGTGCTTATTATCAGCTTCAGCTGATATGCTAACTGCGCTCCTTCCTAGAATTGGAAGACCTAAAGATGGTAGTACACTGCTGGTAACTTCAAGGTTGGACTTCTGCAATAGCCTGTACATTGGGCTACCCTTGTACCAAGTTCAGAAACTCCAAACCAGTCCAAAATATGGCAGCCAGATTGGTTACAGGAACATCAAGGGGTAAGCATATCACACCAATATTTAAATCACTTCACTGGCTGCCAGTTAGTTTCTCAGCAAGTGCAAAGTGTTGGTTATTACCTTTAAAACCCTGCATGGTTTGGGTCCAAGTTACCTGTAGGATCACCTCCTCCCATATAGTCTTCCCCATATGCTCAGGTCCTCTGGGAGCCATTTACTTAAATCAGCCAGGACTAGACTGGCAACAGTCACCCAGAGGACCTTTTCATTAGCTGCCCCTAGACTGTGGAATGATCTGCCAGAAGAGATTTGACAGAAAAACATGCTGACTGAATTTTAAAAACTTACCTCTTCTGGCAGGCTTAACCAGTCAATTTTTAACTATGAATTTTACATTGATGTATTTTAAATGGTTTTATGTGTTTTTAGTTGTATTTTAATCTGTGGTGTGTTTTTAGTTGTATTTTAATCTATGTTGTACCCTGCCTTGAGCCTTGAGGAAAGGCAGGTAGTAAATAAAAAAAAACGATTGTTGTTGTTAAAATAAAAGTAAAAATTATTTTTCAATGACCTTTAAAACCCTCATTATCACCTTTTCTTTCAAAAAAAGCTATGATGAATAAAGGGTAGGAGCAACAAAGTGCCTTGTGCCACCTGGAAGACTAACCTGTTTTAACCGATATAAACGTTTGTGGGCTACAGAACATTTCATCAGTTTCAAAGTCACAGTGGTTTTTGTTCCAACAAAACTACCCTGTGGAAACACTAAGAGATTTAGGGTCTTTCTGCACAACATTGTTATAGTGCTGTTATTCCACTTTCAACATCCTATGGAATCCTTGGATTTGCAGTTTAGGGAGGGCATTTAGCATTCTGAGTCAGAATTTGGCCTCAGTGAACTACAAACCCCAGAATTTCACAGGATGTTGAAAGTGGAATAATAGCATCTTAACAGTGTAGTGTGGAAAGGCCCTCAGTTTCAATAATTATAAGAACTTATCTATTATTATATTTCCCCTTCTTTTGCAAGCAACACAATGTTATGATCAATCAGAGACTGACAGGGAGAATAGTATTGTGTTTTTATGGACAATTCATATTTCACTTTTTCAGTCAGACATATTACACCCAAATGCAAAATATATGTGCCACGTGGATTGGGAATGGGATGTGCATATTACAGTATCTGTATTCCTCCAAAATGGACATAGGAAGAGTCACAAAAAAATTAAAATTCTTTAGAGTCAGAGGATGTTAATTCTAAATTCCTTATACAGTGGTCCCTCAACTTTCATGTGGGTTCAGTGTGCAGAACCCTCAAAAAAGAAAAAAAAATCCACCCAAGTGAGTGCTCCCCTACCCATTCCTTCCAGGGCTTCCCCCCCATTTGCTTGTGTTTTGCTCAGCCGCACTGCCTTCCTTCCAGATGCCCAGGCAATAGCCAAGAGAATGGGAGGGGGCAGCCATGCACCTGGAGAAAGTGTACATGCGTTCCCCCACCATTCACTTGCATTTTGCCTGAGTGCATTGCCTTCCAGGCACCTGGGTGATAGACCAGAGAATGAAAGGGATTAGTGACATGACCAGAGAAGGCATATGCACAGGGCTGCCCCTTGCCATTTGCTTGCCTTTTGCCCAGGTCCATGGAAGGAAGACACACGCACCCGGGGAAAGGGCGAGAGAATGGGAGGAAGAGAATGAGGGGGAGGCAAGTGGGTGCCTTGTGAATAATCTCTTTTGCAAAGGTCAAACCTGCAAATGTGGAGGGAGCACTGTATAGTGAATTATTTACGTTGGTACAGTGTGGTGCAGTGGCATGTGTTGGACTACAACCTTCAAGACCCAGGTTCGATTCTCCACTTATCCATGGAAATCCACTGGGTGACCTTGGGTGTGTCACACTCTCAGCCCTCAGATACCCCTGTGATAGGTTTGCCTTAGGGTCACCATAACTCGGAAATGACTTGAAGACACACAACAACAATTTAGGTTGGGATGGGTCACACCAGTTCCATGGCATCTGGATTTCATTGCATTTGTTACATAAGCAAAACTGAGAAGACCACTATGGTGTAATATTCACAATGTGAGTTACCTATCTCCGTTTTAAGGGTCACGACAAGCAGTACTTATTGACATTACTGCTGCTCCGGTGAACTTTGCATCCTGGGCTCCAACCCAGTGCACGTTCTCTTGTCTCTCCCCCCTCTCTAACTTATCTGAATCAATGCATCCATGTTCAGTGACTAGGAATCCATTATTGTATGAACAATTGTAATTGTGATTCTGAAATTGTTTTTGATTTTTTTTTCCCCTGGGATGAATGGAAAATTCCGAAGTATTCTACCAATATAGGTAAATTAAGAATCTTATATAATGGCTATATATAAACTCACTGGAGGACACATGCAACCCATGTGGGAAACCAGTTTTTTGTTAGAATCTAGTCTTTGGATCAATGGAATTTCATAACATCGCTTTTTATGCAGTGACATGTATGTGGTCAAATTCACCTTATCCATATGACTGGAAGCTTCAGGCAACTGGCTCCATATGTCCTGGGGTGAAGTGTTTGTCTTGCAGTAGATGTTAACTTGGATGTCTTCTTTCCAACATCTCCCTCATGATACTACCCTAAGTAGTTCCCAGTGAGCTTGTCTATAATATTCTTTTACATTTGATAAGATGCGTAGGTAAGGATTTAATTGTTGTAAAGAAGAAGAAACTCCACCACGTGAAAATTGTCATGAAAGGATGCAAAAAGCCACACACTGAAATTCTTTAATTTGTACAGTTTAGAAAAGGGATAGGTGCACTGTTCTCCTTTTCTGTCTGGTTGCTGTGTAGACATCTGATTTACAGATAGGCATCTGTTGATAATGTCATTAAAGCTGTTGCTTAGTATAAATGAACTCCTAGCAACACGCTGTGTATCACACTGGTTTCTGCATCAATAGCATGTATAAATATTTAATGAGATTTAATCCTGTCTTCGAAGTCATGTTAACTGAGCTCCATTAATTTATAAAAATAATATCTTGAAGTCAAGAGTTCACATTCTTGGTATAAGAAACTCAATGAATAGATTTTTTCCTGCATGGTATCATCATTTAAGAAAAACAATCTCAGAGAACACCCAGGATCAGGTGGTGTGGAAGAAGAGAAATTTAAGAGGTTGTATTTAAAGATTATATAGTTTTTTGAGTTTAGGATTACTAAATAATCAGCCCATCTGAGATTTCCATTCTGTTCAGGGAGTATCTCCAAGGATCAAATGTCTGTGCCGACTGCTTAATGGGAACTGAGACAATTATGATGAAATGTATGCAGCTGCCCTGAACAGGGAAAGATGTTTCACTTCCCCAGGGTCTTTGTGGTTTATACACCATCATACATAGAGGAATATGTTGTGTGTTCTTTGTTGAACTCCTTTTGTGGGTCAGCGGTGTTCCCTACCTCACTCATTCATATTTGTTAGCCAAGAGCATAGAACAGATTTATGGCTGTGTCTGTCACTGGATCCACTAGACTATGTAATTATTCTAATTCTGGCCTTCTGTATCCTAAAAGTAGGTGCAGGTTAGAGTCAATCCTATTAAATGCAAAATATTTGCATTTTGCAATTTCTTTTTGTAAGGCAACATATCCTAGCAAGACATGAAATATAACAGAGCTGAAAATACAGTATAAAAAGGTGAAAAATGAGTATTGTGAGATACAGCTGACTTAACTAACCAACATTAAAAGCAAGCTAATACTGAATTTACATACATGAAATTCTGATTGAGCTCAGTTGCGATTCTACACACATATGACTGCAATTTAGATTCCAGGCTCTGAGTGGGAGATAGCTTTATATGTTCAAGAAACTGTCATATGCGTGACTTGCTTGTAGAGTTGATGGGACGTACACTCTGATCCTATTCAGCTTTCAAAGTTCTAATAGCTGCTAGAAGGTTAGACCTTGTCCTCTAAGACGACACTCACAGCAAGGGTGGTGCATTGCCTCCAGTTTAATTCATGATCCTTTATAGTAGGAGCCTTTGAAGAGCTAATTAATTCTACAAGTTGCTAGAAGCAAACATTAACCAGTGATGTGTTGAAGTCTTTTACTCCAAGTCTCAAGTCAACTCTCAAGTCAAGTCTCAAGTTTGGTAACCAACTTTAACAGAAAAAAAAGGAGGTGGTGGTGGGTTGTGGGGGAGCATTAAGTTTCAATAGCTAGAAAATCAGAGCCCCATTCTGCCACTCCATTTCTTACCTTGCCTCAGCAATACTTAATCCAGATTTTAAACCCCTTCCCATTGACATCAACCTTCAGTCTTTCTCTCTGTTTCCTGCCTACCAAAAACCCCATCCTGTCACTCCCTTCCCCACCTTGCCTCAGTGATGTTTCAGCCAGACTTTAAACCTGTTTTTAAGGGTTTAAACTTTAAGGAACTGCAGCATACCTATTTGTCTTGAGTAAGCAGGATTTGCTCTGACCCCTAAACCAGGGACCATCTCCAAAAGGAAGCTACACCGCACTCATTCATGGCTAGCAGAGGCAGCATACCTATCCCAGTCACTTTCTCATGAGTAAGCAGGATTTGATACAATCTCTAAACCATGGAAGGGCAGGGAGCACCTCCCTGTTTTCTCCCAGCAAGCCAGCCTTTTAATTGCTTTTTATTCTCTTTATATTCAGAGCAATAACACCATTTCCTAATTTTTTAAAGGTGCTTCATTGAAATAAAGTGGGGAAAGGGAGAAACCATTTCACTGAAATAAGGTAAAAGAAAAGGAGGAAATCATGACAACATATAAGCCATTATTCATCATCCATACCACCAAACACCGAAAGTCAGCTAGTTAACTGTGCTATAGAACTGAGCCACTACAATTGAAATTTATCAGGATCGGTTGGTTTGTGTAGAGAAGATCTTACTAACACTGTACAAGTTTATGTTCAGTTACAAGATTCCATTGCATCACTGCAAACAAGAATTATAACAATTTGCAGTTGCAAAAGATGCATTATTTTGTACTGCTGAGTGTTCATTAGCAGTATGTTTGCTGAGCTAGCCATGTAGTTTTAAATAAAAGAACCTTCCAACCTTGGGGAGCATAAATAGAGAAACTCTGGAGTGGAATAGTTGTATGAATGTCAAAGAAGGAATCTCCGTGCTTGGCATACCACAAGCATTAGCTCTTATTATTGCTTTACAGACATTTACTGCTTTGGATGACTCCTCCTTGTGGGAAACCATCTCTTAGATCAAATTCATAGTATTTACATATATCATTACAACTGACAAATTCACATGTCTGCATGTAGATGGAGTGGGAACTGGCTGCTGAACACTTTCCTTGTATGAAAATGCTGTTATGGTTAGAGACATAGAAAAAAACAGATTGGATTTTTACCTACAGAAATTTGGAACTGTATCAGTTGTTGGACAGAGGGACTTCAAACATCTACTGAAATCACAATTCAATAAGTGGGTTGAAAGCTTATTTACAGAGTACAAAAGACTTGGTTTGAAGTACAGATTTACAGTTGGTAAATACAAGATTACCACAGTATGCATACATATGTGTTATGCTAGTTGTTTATGTCTTGTCAAAAAGGAATACAGTATATACATCATAGAATCGTAGAGTTGGAAGAGACTATAATAGCTGTCATTCAGGAACGCACATTCAAAGCACCCCCAGCCAGTGGCCACCCAGCCTCTGTTTAAAACCCTCCAAAGAAGGTGACTCCACCACACTCCAAGGCAGCATATTCCAGTGTCAAACAACTCTTACTTCCAGAAGATGTTCCTGATGTTTAGGTGAAATATCTTTTCCTGTAGTTTGAATCCATTGCTCCGTATTGTAGTTTCTGGAGCAGCAAAAAACAAGCTGCTCCGTCTCCAACATAACATCGCTTTTAATATTTAAACATGGGTATCATGTCGCCTTGTAGCCTACTTTTTGCCAGGCTAAACATATCTAGCTCCCTAAGCCAATTCTCATAGGGCATGGTTTCCAGACCCTTCACCATTTTGGTCACCCTCTGGACATGTTCCAACTTTTCAATATCCTTCCTGTATTGTGATGCCTAGAACTGGACACAGTATTCCAGGTGAGGTCTAACCAAAGCAGAATAGAGTGGTATTATTACTCTTGATCTCAATACTATATTCCTGTTGATGCAGCCCAGAATTGCATTGCCTTTTTTAGTTGCCATATCACACTGCTGACTCAAGTTCATCTTGTGGTCAACTAAGACTCCTAGATCACTTTCACACATACTGTTTTGAAGCCAGGTGTCACCCATCACCAATTTCATTCTTTCTTCCTAAGTGTAGTACCCTGCATTTCTCCCTGTTAAAATTAATTTTGTTAGTTTTGACTCAGATCTCTAATCTGTCAAGGTCATTTTGAATTCTGATCCTGTCCGCTGGGGTATTAGCTATCCCTCCTAATTTGGTGTCATCTGCAAATTTGATGAATATGCCCTCTATTCCATCATCTAAGTCATTGATAAAGATATTGAATAGCATTGGGCCCAGGACAGAACCCTGTGGCACTTCGTTAGTCACTTCTTTCCACGATGAAAAGGAGCCATTAGTGAGCACCCTTTGTGTTCAGCTGGTCAGCCAATTACAAATCCACCTAACAGTAGCACTGTCTAGCCCACATTTTGCTAGCTTCTTTGCAAGAACTTTGTCAAAGGTCTTACTGAAGTCAAGAAATGTTACATCCACGGCATTCCCTTCTCACGTTCATAACTTGATCATAAAAAGAGAGATTAGTCTGGCATGATTGGTTTTTGAGAAACTCATGTTGACTTTTAATGATCACAGCATTGCTTTCTAAGTAATTACAAACTGTGTGTTTAATGATCTGGTATAGAATCTTTCTGGGTATTGCTGTCAGGCTGACTTGGTGATAATTATTTGGATGCTCTTTTTCCCCATTTTTGAAGATGGGGACAACATTTGATGTTGGGACTTCCCGTGATCTCCAGGAACAATCAAGAATTATTGCCAGTGGTTCTGAAATTACTTCTGCCAGTTCTTTTAATACCCTTGGATGTAGCTTATCTGGCCCCGGTGACTTGAATTCATTAAGAGTAGCCAGGTATTCCTATACTACCTCTTTACCTATTCTATGCTGCATTTCCCCTATTACATCATCTGTTCCATTTTCTTTGGGTTAAGCACTATTTTTCTTTCTGGGAAAGACTGAGGCAAAGAAGACATTGAATAGTTTTGCCTTTTCTCTGTCTCTAGTACCACTTCTCCATCTTCTTCTCTCAATGGCCCTACCATCTCCTTGTTTTTCCTTTTCCTGCATATGTCTCGTGTTCCATTCTTGAGAGAAGTAGGAAATGGAAAAGCAGCTTTTGTTAAAAGGTGAACGACAGTGTTTTCACCTGGTCTCCCCCACTCTTTCAAGGGTTGGGGAGGTAAGACTCCTGTGAAAGTGGAAGAAACATAAAAACAACGAATGCTGTTTTTCGCCTGAGAACACTTGCTAGATCCTCCACCAAAATTCTGTGGTTCACTTCCACCAGAAGTGGACCACAGAGTTCACTGGAAGACCTAGAGATTCCTAGATAGAAGATTTTTTTTCTATGACACATCAAATAGAGTAACAATTTTTAATAAATAAATAAAATAACCTGCAAATAATCAAACACATGAGTGCTGAACCTGCAAAAATGGAGGGTCCACTGCATACCACCATTGCTGCTTCCTCTGCCAACTCTTGGGGGAAGTCAAACAGAAAGGTCATACACACAGCTTCTAGAAAAAAAACTTCAGTTTGGAGTATTTCCAAGGGAAATTATTGTTTATTTTATCACAATGCTGCAGCCACTGAACATGTCCTGCCTAATTTTCTTGTTTGCTTCTGCAGTAAAGACAATATTATAAGTAATGCTTGGTCCTTGGTTTTGGGGTTTGCAACAGAATATAAGGAATCAGAAAATGTCATAGTACATGTTTGCTAAGTCCTGAAAATTTAGATTTAGTGTAGCAAAATATAGGGATAAATAGGCATAGAATTCAGGTACTAATTTTCAAGACCTACTGATGATACGTGATAATTACTATGCTGATAATCCATGAGAAAAAATTATTATTTTTATTTAAAGTTAATTGGTTCATTTAGACCAGCGGTTCTCAACCTGTGGGTCGTGACCCTTTTGGGGGTCGAAGGACCCTTTCACGGGGTCGCCTAAGACCATAGGAAAATACGTATTTCCGATGGACTTAGGCTCCATTCCCTCCTCAGTGGTGGTGCGCAAGGCTCGCGTCCTCCTGCCCCCTGTTCAGAAGGGACTGAAATCGCTCCCCTTCTCCACTACCGGGAGAACCTCTCGTCTGATGGGCCAGCTTGGGGGCGTGGCAGCAGCACGGGGGGCAGGCCCCCTCCTCGCCACGGCCCCTGCCCCACTTGCCATGGGGGGGCGCTGCAGAAGGGCCGGCAGCACTTTTCTGGGGGGGCCAGCTGTGCCCAGCACAAAAGACAAAGGCACTGGGATTCCTCCCCCCAGCCAGGGTCGACACTCTGGAAACTTTTCCCACATTACCCCCCCCAGCGGAAACGAGAGTGAAGCAGAAGCAGAGCCCGGGGGAGGGTCTCGGAGTTTCTTCCTGGGGGAGATGCGCGGCTCCTCTTTCCCTCCCTGCCCCCCCCGTTCCTGCCCAGCGAGGCGGCCTTTGCCGGGGGGGCATTATAAATAATAAATAAATAATTTTATGGTTGGGGGTCACCACACCATGACGAACTGTATTAAAGGATCGTGGCATTAGGAAGGTTGAGAACCACTGATTTAGATTTTGGAATACCACAGACAAAACAGCAACTTTCTGAACAATCAGATGTTCTCTTTTAAGGCATATTAATGTTTCTTCCAAAAGTATTGCTATTTAAAACTTGTTTATGCTACTAAAATCTTAGGATTCTGCAAATCTGTCAGGTTTTTTTTTGTTGCATTTTTCAAAATCCTGCTAGCATTCTCATAGCTGGCCTAGTTCTGTATCAGTATATTGCAACATGTTTGTATTCCTTTCAAGATACGTTATTTTTGGTATGCATTTCTCCCAAGGCATGCCCTTTTTCCCCATTTAAAAACACTTTTCCCATTGATCAAATTATTTGTGCATACGTTTTTCAGATGCATGTGATTTTAGTGTATGTACATGTACATGCACTTTTCTTGTTTGCCAAAATACATTGTAAGTCTTGGAAATATACAGTATATTGCAAGATGGGCTTCATCCCATTGCCCATCTTAGGAGGTACAAAGTGAATATTCTTCTTAGGGAAATGTGAACACCATATGTTTCGTCCCATTCCTGTACTGAACCCTTTTGAAAACAAAAACAAGCATAAGTTTTCATGCTTTTGTCCACCAACAATTTATAGCATGTTTAATCAAACTGGAAAATCTGTTTGTCAATGTCTATGTGCTGACATAAATTAGATCCAATTTTACTTTCCAGTCTACCACAATGACGGCAGAAGAAACAGTAAATGTGAAAGAAGCTGAAATAGTAAAATTAATACTGGATTCTTGAACTCAAGAAAACTTCATATCAGTATGCTGGCTCTGGAGAAAGAAAGTGGAGTAATTAATGGACTATTCTCAGATGATATGCTTTTCTTAAGGTAAAAAACTCATATTGATTTTTCTGTTTATATTTCTGAGCCTACAACAATCTCTTGGATATAGTGTCAAACAGAAGACGACATAATATATGTTGCATGAGGCAGTGGCATATTTAAGAATAATTCTTTTTACTTGAAAATTTTACTAAGATTAGTGTATTATATTCCTCATTAAGTATGTATTGTATTGAAGTTATAATGCTTATCAAAATTTTGGAGTCAATCAAAGTTAATTCTTCACTAGTTTAGAAGTAGGTTTCCATTCCTGATATCTTGATCTTCCTCTGAGTTTCTTTCAGCATCTAGTTGAAGAAATGCCTTCAGTGAATCTTGTTTTAGAAGCACACTACATATCCAGTAAAGGGGAAGTGACTTATTCTGTGTTGATGTAGTCCAGTTCTGCATGCAGTGGGATGTATATATTCTAATATCTTGCAAAAAGAGGAGATTTCATTCATTAGCAAGAATGGAGTTTTCCTGACGAAAGGAAAATTTAGAGCCCCGTTGGTAGTAATAAAATAGAAGTTAGGTGTATATTTGGTTAGCTATTCTAGCTTTGATGCAACTCAGCTAAATGTAAGGTTATTGCTAATTTGTTTTTACATAGGTTGTACATGTGCATCCAAATTCTACTTTGTTGACTGTAACCATGTGAATGTATAATTTGTTGCATTTACACCAAATCTTGGTATTTACGTCAACTAATTTTTTTCATGCCAACTGTTGACATATTTTCTGGTATAATAATTTATGATGCTAACATGCATTGGTCTCTTCTGCACATATGCAGAAACCTCATTAACTTCAGCATGTGATTCCAAAGTACTGTGCTCCACACAGACTTACTACTTCCATTCTGCTGCATTCTGTGATCATAGAATTGCACTGAAGTTCTGCATCTGGACCCACTGAAATGAGCCAGTATTGGGTTTTGCATACCAAAAAAGGAAAGACTGATCAAAACCAGTACTATAATGAACATATAGAACAGATGGGAATTACTTTTTGTAAATAATGTATTAAAATTTTCCTTTTAAGAAATAAATTGTACCATACGTGGACATTTGTTGCAGTGTGTAATTAAATATGGCTTACAGCTGAAGCTGTTTATCGTTGGACTGAGATGAACTTGCCCTTTCCGAGAAGCTTTGTGGGACTTGCCCATCAGCCTTTTTTGTATCCAAGAGACTGCCAGTTCTGTCTATTCTGATTGCAAGTCTAGATTGCATATGTGCTCTTTTGCCACAGAAAATGTGATGCATGTATTTCATACAGAAGAGTGCACAATTTTCATACACTGTGTTCAGCGGATTTTTTTTTTAAGTTCCAGAATTCATTATTTGTTTGATGTAACAATAGATTACCTTGGACAAATGATTAAATGTTAAAGCACCCTATGGAGAGTCTTCCTACATGTGATTATCTTCTGTTTGTTCTTGGGTGTGTACTGCTACAAAGGCATGTTATTTACAAGGATTTAGGTTTTACTTTTATCTATTTAAATGAGGAGATAATCTTATTAACTGCTTTCCAGAGCATTAACTTTGTAAAGCTGACTGGTCAGCTGCTACAGTTGCAGGCCAGGTTTGCTTACGGCTTTATATCAAGTTTTAACAGAATTGATTGGATGTCTCTCAATTTTTTAAAGACAGTTGATCCTTGATGGTCAGTGGGATGAGGTTCTTCAGTTCATCCAGCCTCTTGAGTGCATGGACAAATTTGACAAGAAAAGGTAAACAGCCTTCATGTATCACATTTCTGCAAGAGTGTACTGTGCAAACACCAAAATCTTCGCTCAGAGGTTGGGCCTAGTTTGTGATATTTTGTGCCACAAACCTTGAGTTTTGTGCCAAGGCCCTCAACAGATGTACCCAATGCATTCAAGTTTGAGTTATTTGTGAAAATAACCTTGTAAAAATTATTTGGGAGATATTTAACTGCCCCAGATCAAATTTCAATCTCATGCCCCAACCAAATTCTAATCTGTTTGTAAAAAGTTCCAAATCAAATGCATGTTTGGTGTCAGAAGGACACTTAAGTCTCCTTAAGTCTGCTCCAGTATTTGAATTGAGAAGCACATCAAGAGGAAGACAAAAGGCCTTTCTGCAGTACACCGTTACAGTGCTGTTATTCCATTTTCAACATCCTGTGGAATTCTGAGGTTTATAGGCTAAAGAGCTCTCTGGCTGAAGATTCTAAGTACCCCTCTCTAAACTGCAAACCCTAGGATTCCATAGGATGTTGAAAGTGGAATAATAGCACTATAACAATGTAGTGTGAAAAGGCCCGAAGTCAATAGATACCTTGGGATATTTTGTTCCCTTGGTTTTTCCATGTATTCAGGGAGAAGCAGTATGAGTAAAACTTGAGACATGTGACTCAAAAGAGCTACTGATCTGGAGAAGCATATTTAAGTGTGCTTGTATGATCACAAACCTCTTTTTTCCATTTCTGCCACCTGTAATTCAGCTTGTACTCGCATCCTTCACAGTTTAAAATTAATTTTAGAACTGCTACTGTTTATTCAGGTGTACTGCCTTCTCTCCCATGAGCCCATAGCTGAACACCATAAGAATAGCACTGAGATTTCATTATATAAGTAGATTTCATTACATAAATAGAAACAACATAGCAGTGCTTTCACTAAGCTGTCATTATTATTATCAGGGCATTGCATGTCTACCAGTAGTAGACTATTAGTTAGGTTAGAACATGAGCTTTCCCAAATTCCAGGAGAAGGGGTAACTGTTAACTGCTTTCATGTATCAAAATTCCTGTTGATGCCTGTTATTGTTCATACTTCATTTAGATTTTTATTTTCTTGGGTGCAGGTTTCGCTATATCATACTGAAACAGAAGTTTTTAGAAGCCTTATGTGTGAACAATGCAATGTCTGCAGAAGATGAGCCTCAACATGTAAGTCTGCCATAAATTCAAGGAGGAAGAGGGAAGCCTTCTGCAGTTCGGATCCTTTCCTCTCTCTGCCAATATTAATTTCTTCCTCAGAGGCTCTTTTCCTGATCACTCTGCCTACTGAAATGAGGCTGATGGTGATCTCTTGAAAGGAAACTTTTGTTTTGTCAGTCAGGTAATCTGACTCTGGAATGTTCTTCTGATGAAGGCTTTACCTGGCACCAATCCTAATGTCCTTTTGTTACCAGATTAAGACCTTTTTAATTTGCCCAGAGTTTTACAGACAGAATTGTTGTTTTGTTGTTTGTTTTTCTTTCTGCTGTTATTTTATATTTAGTTACGCTGTCTGATTTTAGTTGTGAGCCACCCTGAGAATATGTACATAACAGTCATAAATAAAATAAATGGGTAGTGACATAGATGTAGAGAAACAGTGGTAATGCTGCACTGCAATTCCCTGATGCAGCTCGCCCTACAGCTGATGGTAATGGGCAGAATGACATCACATTTTGTCAGAAAACATGGTTCCTTTTCTGAATGTTGAATGATGATGCAAAGGGTAAGATACAATATCAGAAGACATTGGCCCTTTTCGCACGGGCTTTCCCGGGCGAAATAGCCCCGTGAGCCGTGCGGGAGTGGGAGCGTTGCTCCGCACGACGCACTCCCACTTCCGGCGCTCTCACGGGGCTGCAGCAGCGCGAGCGCGGGGTTTTTGATTTTTGCTTTCAAGCGAAAATCACCCCGCGCTCGCGCTACACTCCCGGCGCCCACACGCACTCACCTGTAGTGCGGTGCGTCGGGGAGGCGGCCGGGTCGCGCCTCCTTCCCTCCGCCCGTGCGGAAGGAAGGGGCGGGGCGGGGAGCTAGCGCGGCGGTTGCGAGAGCATCCTGCTTCGCACGGGCGGGGGGCTGCTCGCGACAGCCTCCCGCTTTGCGTGCGCGCGCGCGGGGGGGGCGGGCGCGACTGCCTTCGCTTCTCTCGCGCGCACGGGGGGCGGCGCAACGGGCTCCTTTCTCGTGCGTGCGCGGGGGGCGACGCGACTCCCGCTCTCGCGCGCGCGGGGGGCGCGAGAAGCGGGAGTCGCGTCGCCCCCCACGCGCACGCGTGAGAAAGGAGCCCGCGCCGCCGCCTCCCCGTGCGACTGTCGCTCCTGGCGCGCGCGGGAGGGCGGGCGCGACTGTCTGTCGCTTCGTGTGCGTGCGGGGGGGCGGAGCGAGCGGCTCCTGCGTCTCGCGCGAGCGGGGGGTGCGGAAGGGACAGGCTCCTTTCTTGCGCGCGCGGGGGGGGATGGACGCGCGAGCCGCCGCTGCCGCCTCCGGGAGGCTGCCGCTTCCCCGCTGGTTCCTTGGCGTGCGGAACGAAGGAGGGGGAAGCGACAGCCTCCCGGAGAAGGCTTCTTGCGCGAGCCGCCCTCCCCCGCTCGCGCAAGAAGCCTAAATGCGAAAAGGGCCATTATCAAGCAGACCTGAAGTTGCAAGGAGAGTGACTACCCGTTTTAGATGAGGGCTGACTGAAAAATAAGTTTGTGTATTTTCAATACAAGAGTGAAAAGTTTTAATCCAAGAGTAAAAAAGGGATTGAAACCTGAATGTCTACTCAGATAAATTTTGTGCATAGTGCCTCTGATGTGGAGATGATGTATAGCCACTGTGGCTAGTATCCATGATGACAAGACCTAGCAAAATACCCAGAAGAAAGAAAATTATAAGAAAATTGCCATATAAAGATTTAGGTTAAGTTTATAAGCATGACATGATATTAGGATAAGTAAATAGAACAAATTATCTAATTTCATTTTTATGCAGGTACATATAATAAGTTTGTTTTACACATAAACAAGATGATTCTGTTTTTCCAGCTGGAATTTACAATGCAAGAGGCTGTGCAGTGCCTACATGCCCTAGAAGAATATTGCCCCTCTAAAGAAGACTACAGCAAACTGTGTTTACTTCTTACATTGCCTCGTCTCACCAACCATGCAGAATTCAAGGACTGGAACCCTAGCACTGCAAGAGTTCACTGTTTTGAAGAGGCTTGTGTCATGGTGGCAGAATTCATTCCTGCAGACAGAAAACTAAGTGAGGCTGGTTTTAAAGCAAGCAACAATCGTTTATTTCAGCTTGTGATGAAGGGGCTCTTATATGAATGTTGTGTGGAGTTCTGTCAAAGTAAAGCAACAGGAGAAGAAATTACGGAAAGTGAGGTGTTACTTGGCATTGACCTTTTATGTGGTAATGGATGTGATGACTTGGACCTTAGTTTGTTGTCATGGCTTCAGAATTTGCCCTCTTCTGTTTTTTCTTGTGCTTTTGAACAAAAGATGCTTAATATTCATGTTGATAAACTCTTAAAACCAACAAAAGCTGCCTATGCTGATCTCTTGACACCCCTCATCAGCAAACTTTCTCCTTACCCATCTTCACCTATGAGGAGGCCACAGTCTGCTGATGCTTACATGACTCGCTCACTAAACCCTGCCTTGGATGGACTCTCCTGTGGGTTAACAAATCATGATAAACGTATCACAGATCTTGGGACAAAAACATCTCCCATGTCCCACTCCTTCGCTAATTTCCATTATCCAGGAGTACAGAATCTTACTCGAAGTCTGATGCTGGAGAATACAGACTGCCACAGCATTTATGAAGAGTCACCTGAGCGGTAAGCTGCCCTTAGTGATGTTTAGCCAAAAACAGGAAAGCCCCAAAATCTGGATAGGCTAGAAAAGTCCCAGCATACAAAAGACCATCAAAAGCCATAAGCAAAGAGTTTCCAAAAATCAAGCAAGATAATTCTACAAATCAGTTTTCTTTCTGCATCTCTCACCTGGGGAGATCTGGAACCCCATAACCCTCTCTTCACATGAGGGACAATTCCACAGCCTTCACCAATTGCTCCCTGCTTTCCTGGGAATAAAGGGGATTTGTTTGATAAGGAGTTGCCACCAAAGACATGTGTTTTGGAGATAGAATTGAACAAACAAAAAGAATGATGTATACACATTTAGGGAAAGAGATGAAAAAATTAGGGGCGGCAACTTTGGTATGCCTGCTCAGTTGGAGAAACTGCAGTCAAGGGTTGGAATATATCAGGACATAATAGGAGAGACATGGGGGTGGAAGGCGATGGAACGATGGAGGATGAGGAGTTTGTGCAGGATCCAGGAATGGTATGAAGACATAAGAGTGTGGATTCCATGCAAGAATATAAGGAGGAGAGTTGCATGGTATGAACAGTGAGAATGACTGCTGAATAAAAATTGAAAGAGCTATGGTGTGACAACAAAAGACCATAGAGGAGAAAGTTGCAATAAGAAGCTGGAAATGAACCAGAACACCCACCAAGGCAGCAAGAGAAATAAATTACTGTAATTATATGAATTAATGGAGAAGAGATATGAATTGATGTTGGCCTGAATAAAGTAAGTAAAGCAGAGGGAGGATTTTAAAAGGACCCTTAATGATTAGCAGGAAGAATGGTGGAGTTCCTAAGGAATAGAGAGAGTATATGGGCAGAGTAAAGCTAAAGAAAGTCTTGGAAAAATGAGTTCAGTGTTGTACATATTGCATTTAATATGTTAATAAAATATCCAAGTTGAACTTACCAGACAGGCCACTGAGGCTGCTGGATAGGATGTAGTCGAGGGGCTGTTTGTGTATTTGAGTTTAGCGGGCATAAGCTTATAGAAGTTATTGAGACCTAGGAGATTTGTTTTTTGTCGATTGTGGACAGAGTAAGAGAAAGTGTGTGTGTGTGTGTGTGTGTGTGTATTTCAACTGCAATAGATATAGATAGATAGATAGATAGATAGATAGATAGATAGATAGATAGATATGAGAATAAAGCACTTGAAGAAAATATTGAATGAATAATTAGCCAGGTTAGGAAGAGAGCCAGCTGAGGCCAGAATCATGGAGGCCTAGAGCTCAAAAGGGATTGCATAGGTAAAAGTCAAAGGAAGTAAACAGGTCAAGGAGAATGAGCAGAGTAAAAACTTCTGAGTCTGTCAAAGAGATAGGAAATGAGAAAGACTGTAATTTTTTGAGGATTGTTTTAGTGGAAAAGAAGAACAGAAGGTAGGTTAAAGACACTCAGGAGAAGATTGGAAAGAACAGAAGTAACAATGATTGCTCTGATAGTTTAGAATGAAATGATGGGTGGGAATTGAATGACATAGGGGCAGGAGAGGTGTAAGAATTTCTTTTTTTAGAATTGTGGGGTGAGTGAACAGTGGCATGTCTGACCCTGCAGTAGGAAAGGAGAGTAGAGGAATAGATATGTTGAGAGAACAGAAGAACAGCATAATCTCTATAAATCCAGATTGCCTTAACATTATTCTCTTAACACTACTATACACTGCTCGGAGCTACTGCTAAACATTTTTGGTTGGACAAGTCTTCACAGTTCAGTGCCATTTCAGCCATTTAGTTTGTGCTAAAAATTTCTTTATCTATCTTTTAAACCTAAAACACATTGTCCCTCTCCTACATACACACTATCTCATGCCTACTAGTATGAATAAAATACAGTTGGGCATACGTACAAAAACATGCTAACTCCACTGAACTCTGGAAAGTCAGCTGCAGTTCTGCATTTGTCAGGAGAATAAAAAAGCAATGACTGGTTATTTCTTCATATATATCATGCCCATTCTTATAGAGCCTGTTCTAGGAGTTCTGCTATCAGACATCTATATCACATGATGAGTGGGATTTCCAGGCCCATAAAATCTGTTGCTTAGCAACTAAAGCAGCACATTGAATCGAAGCTGCATGTATTTTATTGGGACCCACTGGGCTGGAATGTAACCAAGTTACCAGAGGAACAAAGGAAAATCCACAGATTCTGGCTAATATGGTTGACATCTTTCTAAAATCATAAATTACTTTGCAATCTAAGATTTGTAGGTATACTTATTTATTTGTATCTCTCTCTCTTTTATGGTATCTGCAAGTGCCATACAGCACAGTGTTGCTTGTATTTGCATATGTTCTGCAGACAGAGGTATTCAAATGGTTAATAATGAGACAGTCAATTCGCAATAGCAAATTTTGTTGCATCGATCTATGTCTGATGTTGAGTGTAGAGGAAGCAAAACCTGTTTCCTTTACATGTGGGAATACGGTAGACTGTTCTCATTTTGTAGTATAGATTTAGGCAACAGCTGCGGTTAAATATGCCTTTGCCCAGTTCTAGTTAGTGGACCAACAGTTTCTTTTGCAAAAAGTTGGCACATAACTTAATTACTTCAGTATTGGAGTGTTACAGTATGGGACTACTGCAATACACACTTATGGAAATACTGAGATAATTTTGTCTAAATATATTTTTATCACTGACAGTAGTAACTGTGGATTCTAAGAGATTGACAAAAGTGACAACAGAAAAGTTGTTGTTTAGCACTTTTTGTTTCATCTTTTACCTTGTTCTCTTGTGTCTTCAGCATTTTGGGAATGGGTCTTTTTAGATGCCTAAAGGAATAAGATTGTCTAAAATCAGTGCTGCAACATGCTGGGGCAGCTGAACAGTTACCTGAGAATCTCTTGGACTGTAAACCCATTTGTGCACTAGATTGTTATAGACTTTCAACATCCTATGGAATCCTGGGATTTGTAGTTTGGGGAGAGACTTGAAGGTTCTGTAGGATGTTGAAAGTAGAATAATAACACTATAACAGTCTAGTGAGGAAATGGCCTAAGCCTGAAAGCAGGCAAGGGGTAGGCAACTATGGAAGTCTAGGGGACTACATTCCCCCCCCCGAGACCCACCCAAAAATTTAAGAATTGCCATCAAATATCCATTAGAGGGCATGGGGATCATTTTTACCCTATTTAAAGGCATAGCTGGCCCATTTTAAACCCAAGAGAAGATACCTTTTTAAAAACAGGGAGTGAGTGAAAGTTCACTTCCTGTTTCTTTAAGGCCTCTCCTTGGCCTAAAATGGCCCACAGTGGCCCAGAAATGTGGTGAGAATCCCCCATTCTGCTTAGGTGCATTTAGGACAACAACAGAATTGACTTCTGCCAGGGCCATTACAACCACAAAAACATCTGTCATCATTGTGGTTAACCTGGATATCATGATGTCTTTGTATCCTTGTTATCCTCATTCCAGCCTAGAGGAACACTTTGCTTATGTTCTTTAGGATTCCTTGGGCTCCCATAATTATTATTATTTCTGCATTGATTGGACTATTCACCCTTAGAAGAGATACTTTATCTTGCTGTGGGATTTAATTCTGAGTCACATGACAAACTCCAGCTTACCCTGATATTTTCAGTGGAACAAATTGTTCTAACATTTGTCTTGTGACATAGTAGTATCCAGTCCTTGCCTCTTCTCTTCCTTTATGTTTCGAGACTTTCTATTCTGAAATATTAAGATGTTTTGTGTTATTTTCCCTTTTGTCCAGGTGTTCCCTGAGGCCAGCAAAAGGGCATGAGCTTGGGAGGGCTGGGAAAGGAAAGAATCTTGTTGTGAAAGTTCTAGCAAGCTTTTTCTACCCTGAGCTTAATTGTGGCATATATTCAAGCTGTTGCCGAAATCTGTTAGATAATTTGAAAACGTACAACACTTAACTTAAAAAGCTCCTTTTCCCTCCCCACTGTCCATAAAAGATGTGACACTCCAGTGGATCCCCAGCGCTCATCTAGCAATGAGACAGTGTGCCAGAATTCAATTCAAGAGAAAGAGCCAGCAAATCCAACACAGCATCAAGGACCATCCAAGCAAGAAAAGAATGAGGTAATAGGAATATTTTTGCTTCTAGGTAATGAGGGCCTTTGAATGGCTTTGTTTTGTTAGTTTGGTGTAACAGAATGCCTGATATAATAGGAACTCATGTACAGTATAGTGATCTAGAAGCTTTTTTTTTTGTACAGTAAAGTGTTTGCTATATAACATCTTGAATTTAGTTCTCAGTGTTCCTAAAAACAAACAAAAGCATAATTTTGGATAAAAAAAATACTAGTGAATACAGCCTCTGATTGATTGATTGAATTTATGCCCCACCTTTCTCCCAAGATGAATTAATACACAAGGCCCAAAATGTATATATACTGAAGTTACATTTTGTTACACTGCATATAAAGCCTCAGAAGCAATTCTATAGGGAGGAGGGATAGCTTTACTCTTTCACACACGCTTTTAGTCACCTTTGACCATGGGAATTGAAACAAAGGAACAGGACAGCATAGAATAGTAAGAGACTGTAGAAATCAATCCCATAGTGGGGAAAAATTGATAAATTGTCTACCATGGTGGATTGGATTATATAAGAAGACTTTCCTATCCTTTCATTGCCACTGTAGTCCCTGCATCTCCCAGAAAGTCTCCCCTAAGGATCAAGATGATTATAGTGGAAATGGGAGATCAGTAAAAAGTGTCCCTCGCTTGTGCCAGTTTCTCCTCTCCCATTGTTCCATCCCAGCATTACCGTTCTTAAAGGGTCCTCTGGAGCGGGCACTAGAGAGCAAAAAGCATAAAAGCTCAAATTATAAATTCAATCCATTATGATACAGAAACATTGAGCTTTGGTTCTTTAAACAATTTCCACTAAAGATGTCTGCTCTAAAAACAGGAAAATAAAGATAGAAATTTTCTGTAATTTTACAGAAGCTAAGTTGTGGCACAGTATTTGTGGCAGGTAAGATATTGTGGTAAGCTAGCATAATTTCTTTCTCTGAAAAAGCTATTCAAACAATACAGCAAGGAGAGCAGGAAAATGATAGGGTGAAAGGGTATTTCTAAGTATTAAGAAGGATAAAGTTACGGTACTTCAGAATGCTGTCAGTTCATACTCATGTTTCTACAATATTAAGAGAAGGAGATGGGATGGAAGAACATTAATCACTTCTGGAAGAGTGAAACTGACACATTGCCTGTCTGTTTCAGTGATGCTTCTGTCAATCACTTGAATAGTAACTTTAATAATTAAATAACTGGTTGTGCTGATGGCCTTAGAAATCATTAATTAAAAGAACCCTAATTGTTGGAGGAAGTGGAAGGAATAAAGTTCCACACTCTGTGGTACTTAGAGAGCCAGTGTGGTGTAGTGGTTTAAGCATTGGACTACGACTTTGGAGATCAGGGTTCGATTTCCCAGTCAGCCATGGAAACTAACTGTGTGATCATGTGCGCATCACATACTCTCAGCCCTCAGAAAACCCCATGATAGGTTCATCTTAGGATCGCCATAAGTTGGAAACAACTTGAAGGCACACAGCAACAACCTGTGGTACTTACTATGCAGATGGAATATATCAGATGCATAGATAAAAAAGCACTATATCCCTGAAACAGTGAATGCTGATGGCAATTCCATTTGTAGGTTACAGTAAAATAAAAATTGATTTTGTGATGCCAGGAGGTATCTTTTGGGAAGCACTCAAAAATGGAATGTGGTGATAAATGTCACCTGAGTGAGATTATTTCAGAACATTTAGCAACTACATCACTTAGTTCCTAATTTTGGCTGAGGATTACCTTTTCTCAGGACAGCAGGAGACAAGTTATGGCTGTGGTATATTTGAGGTCTTATCATTAGCCTGGGAAAGGTTATGGGATAATGTGTTGCTAGTATGTTCACTAAGGTTACAATGTTTTTGTATCTCAAAACTGCCAACATTCAGAATGCTTCTCCATTCCACTTACTTCATAATAGGATCTATTGCAGCCAGCCAACAAATTCTTGATATATGTGATTACTTGATCAAAAAACAAGTATTATTTTTTGAGCGGGCAAGTGAACACGTAACATGTGCTGTTAATAAATGTAGAAGTATAGCTCCCTTTTTGCACAATTGCGGGAGATTGTATTATGAATCTTACATTATGTTTTTTATCAGAGGTTAGATTATATTTTTGGATGGACTTTCAGCAAGCTTCCTAATGTCTATGTATGTTTCCAGATGATTCTTTGGTGGGAAGCAGGGTAAATGCCACCAAATGTTTACAGCTATATTACACAGATAAAAATGCCCTTCCCTTGGTAAAATAACTAGTGTTGCCATTGACAGATAAAGAACTGGAATGGGAGCTATTACATTTAAAGCTTTTACAACAATTCATTATATTCAATCTTGTTTAGCTTCGTGACTCAACAGAGCAATTTCAGGAATATTACAGACAGCGACTACGATACCAACAGCACTTAGAGCAGAAGGAGCAACAACGGCAGCTATACCAGCAGATGTTACTAGAAGGAGGCGTAAACCAGGAGGATGGCTCAGATGCACCCCAGAATCTTACTGAGCAATTTCTTAACAGGTCAGCTTTGCTTGCTTTATATTTGTAATTCTATGTTTTATTAGAAAAAAACAGTGCTATAATCTTAGTTTCATTGGCATTTATTTAGAAATAAATGATGTTTGTGCCTAATAAAAATCCATGAACCTTGTTAAAATTTAGGTATTTTAGCCCTCATCCGTATATTAAATAAAAAATGCAGTGAACTCTGGTATTTCCAGTGCATTTCAGAGGATAGAAATGTCTGGTGTCCACGAGAGAGGCTTTGGGTACAGATTAAATGGTCTTGCACAATATCCAGACATCCAAAGCCAAAAGAGACATGTCACATAAGCAGAACATTTGTTCTGAGTAGTTGACAGACCTTGGTTTCTCAGACAAAAATCATTTTGTTTATTAAAAATACTACCACTGTTACTTCCAAGAGGGGAAAAAACTTGCGCGCACACACACACAAAAATAAGCAAATGGGCAAAGGTCAAGGAAAAATGGCTATTTTCAATTATTTCTAGGAATCCATAGCATTAATTTTATCGTGGGATAGTTTTCTACGCCAGTAATAAAATATTAACTCTGAAGGGTCATTCCTTATGCCAGACATGCTATAGATAACCGCAGCATATCACTACAGCCATTCAGTGGACAATCACAGCATGTCAACTACAGTAGTCCTTGCAAGAAAATTCCCGAATGTGATGTACCATCTGCTGCTGCCGTTTTTTCTAATTTATTGCCCTACTGCAAAAGTAAGGGTGGTAATGATTTGTTGTATTATGTGGAATGGTGTCAACATACATGATGTCTTTAGTTAGTAGCCTTTCAGTCAGTTCTGAGCTGAGGAAACTTCTCTGGTATCTTATTTCATTCACCACTGAATTAGTGTTGACCCCACACTGTAACCAAGCTAGGCTTCCTGTGATGGACCAGGCTGCCTACCCAAGGAAATGTTTTGTTTCAAATGATATGGTTTCTCTGCATTGCATCATCATTTACTTTTTTGCCATATGTTCTTGGTTTACTTGGCATACACTGCTGGAATGAGCACTTACCTCTGAATTCAAGCAGCTGTTCATTAATAGTTCATTCCTATTCCTTGTAGTGTACCACACTGGAAACTGCTCAACATAATCCACTTGTCCTGAGAGGTAGCCAATTGATCTGTGACTCTATATATCACTCTTACTTTCCAGTTGTCAAACCTCAGACGCTTTGTGGATGCACACATTTCTTCAGCTCATCACTGCTCTGATGTGACAAAGCCATAAGGCTGCATGCCACAGCTACTCCAAGATGTCTGTTTGAAGGAGGCACTGGAGAGATCTGATGGAAGGCAGCCAGTCACAGCTCAGGGAGTGCTGTGAAGAAGGGCTGCAGGGGAAAAGCATGCAACAAAAACACAGAGGCTGTCCCTCAGAGAGCAGACAAGGTTTTGGAGTTAACAGAGGGTATGGATTTCAGAGAGATGGGACAGTTAGACAGGCTCTGGTATTGACGGAGCCGTGTAAGAATAGAATATTCAAGAGTTTTAATAAGCTACAGTTGTTATTCTTTTATTAAAAACTGTCTCTGGCTGCCTCTAGCAAACCTGATAAGAAGTCAGGCCATGCCTACCCTAAAGAACCCACACAACAACATGGCCACAGTTCCACATTTAAAGGGTCACTCTGAGGCCCAGTAAGCCAATCCAGAAAGGATTCAAAGTGGAAAACAAGAGCAGGGCAAATGGCAGGTTTCCAAAGGTTAGAACTGCAGGGCCAGTCTAGGAAAAAGGATCTGTCACAGTCTTATTGTTCATGTTGCACCCTTGCCAAGAGCAGTAGACTAGTGCATATATTCAACTCAGTGATATCAAGGAACTTTCTCACTTTGATAAGGTTGCTCTCATTTCATTCTCTAAGTATAAGCTGTGCCTATTTGTTTCATGGACTATGTATTAAAGAATGCTTTCTGCAATTCAAAGATTTCTAGCACTATTTCTTTGTTTTCATTCTTCCTTGACTCTGGGTGTTCCCAAATAATTCTTGTGGCTGCTCTGTGGTGAACTGTCTGTATGTCTGCATGCACTCCTTCCATCCTGCCTTTTCATGACCTCAGTATCTCTTGCTTAGATCTTTCTGGATAGGATTAAGTGAACATGCAGTTGCTACATTCCCATCTTTGAGCGAGGGATGGGTCGTGTCCAAACAATCCTACTAGCTTGTCTACATTATATTTCAACCATAAAAAGACATCAGTCATTTTTTTGTCCCTGTATATTGCATTGCATTATATTGTATTGTATTATTGCATTACCCAATGGTAAAATTCAGTAGATGACTGGGACAATTTTTGTCCCAGCTATTTGTCATCTGTTAAGAAATAGGTCCATGGGAGGTGGCTAAACCTAAGGAACATGGGTTAAAACTCCTCAGATGACAAAATTTCCCATTTTTCTGTGTTTCATGCATTGCATCCACTGACTCTATATTATAAAGGTATATTTTGCTGTCTGTATAAATAGAGATTTATATTAATTTATTGTTCCCTTCTATACATGTAAACATAAATAAGGGAATAAAGAAACATCAAATTAACATAAATTCCAGACTAATCTTATCTCTTTTTATGATAGAGTTACTAGCTTGATAGATGAAGGGAGTGCTGTGGATGTAGCATATCTCGATTTCAGTAAGGCCTTTGACAAAGTTCCCCATGACATTCTTGCAACGAAGCTAGTAAAATGTGGGCTGGACAGGGCTACTGTTAGTTGGATTTGTAATTGGTTGACCGACCGAACCCAAAGGGTGATCACGAATGGCTGTTTTTCGTCCTGGAGAGAAGTGACTAGCAGGGTGCCACAGGGTTCTGTCCTAGGCCCAGTGCTGTTCAATATTTTTATCAATGACTTGGATGAAGGAATAGAGGGCATGCTCATCAAATTTGCAGATGACACCAAATTGGGAGGGGTTGCTAATACGCCAGAGGACAGGATCAAAATTCAAAATGACCTGGATAGATTGGAGAGCTGGGCCAGGGCGAACAAAATGAAATTCAACAGAGAGAAATGTAAGGTCCTACACTTAGGCAGAAATAATGGAATCCACAAATATAGGATGGGGGACACGTGGCTGGATAGCAGTACGTGTGAAAGGGATCTAGGAGTCTTCATAGACCACAAGCTGAACATGAGTCAGCAGTGTGATGCGGCAGCCAAGAAAGCCAATGCAATTCTTGGCTGCATCAATAGGAGTATGGTGTCTAGATCGAGGGAGGTACTGGTACCACTCTACTCTGCTTTGGTTAGACCCCATCTTGAATACTGTGTCCAGTTCTGGGCACCCCAATTCAAGAAGGATATTGACAAGCTGGAGCAAGTCCAGAGGAGGGCGACCAAAATGGTGAGAGGCCTGGAAGCCATGCCCTATGAGGATAGACTTAGAGAGCTGGGTATGTTTAGTCTGCAGAAGAGGAGGTTAAGAGGGGACATGATAGCCATGTTTAAATATTTGAAGGGAAGCCACGTAGAGGAAGGAGGGGACTTGTTTTCTGCTGCTCCAGAGACCAGGACAAGGAGCAATGGATTCAAGCTGCAGGAAAGGAGATTCCACCTGAACCTCAGGAAGAACTTCCTGACAGTCAGGGCTGTCCGGCAGTGGAATCTGCTGCCTCGGAGTGTAGTGGAGTCTCCTTCCTTGGAGGTTTTTAAGCAGAGGCTTGATGGCCGTCTGTCGGGATTGATTTGAGGGTGTTCCTGCATGGCAGGGGGTTGGACTGGATGGCCTGTGTGGTCTCTTCCAACTCTGAATTTCTATGATTCTATTATTCTATAAAGAAATAGTTTTGGTGGCAACATTGCTTTATTCATTAATGTTTATATTCTACTTTGTTCTTTTTAAAAAATATATTCCTGCAGGTCTATTCAGAAGTTGGGGGAGTTAAATATGGGTATGGACAGTCTGGGAAATGATGTGCAGACACTAAGCCAGTATTGCAATGGGAGCAAAGGAAATACATCTCACCCTCCAGATTCTGGTCAGAGAATTGCAGGTGATAATGCAAACATTAATACAAGTACTCCGCGGAAACTTGGCTCAGCTAACCAAATACCATCCCTTGAAGAATCACCTGTCCATGGAAACCAAACGTAAGTACTGGGACACTTCTATATCTGTCGGTGCTGTTGATTAATAAAGATTAAAGTGTAAATCAATTCAATATGAGAGTTGCCTCTTAAAAAAAAGAAAAAAAAGTTATTACACCCAACATATCAGACTAATTTCAGGAGGCCATTGAGGTCCCTTATCTGTTACTATCCTCTCCCCTTTGCGTGGTTTTATTCTCAAACTCATTTTACTCACTCTCAAAGGAGAAGTTATTGCTTTTATCTTATTCTTCTCAATTTAATTTTGTGCATTATAATAGAATACCAGAGCATTCTGCCGTTCCGACACAACATGAAGATTCTCCAGGAAATCGGACAAGAAGTGATGAGGTAGGACTTCACACCACTATGTGCTACAATGAATTGTTGTTCAGTCCTGCCCTTTTGGATATAGAAAATGTCTCTTTACATTGTGCAGATACCAGAATTTTCTTGTTAGTATAAAATCATTACAAAGATATTAGAATTTGTTCTCATGCCTATCCTGAATAGTACAGGTCTTCTCTCACACATATTTATATCAACTATAGTATCATACTACAGCTGCAGCATCAAGACTAGTGTAAATATGGCACTCATGAAAGTGTTAATATTATTTTTCGAGTCAGGAAACAAAACCCTAAATGGGTGTTTCTCATGTTTGTGTTCTGTCACTTCATGCTGTATTGTAGTGACACCTACTGACATACTATAGACAGTGTACTCTATGGGAAAAACCCAAACATTTTCAGTATCCTTCAGGAAGGCATGTGTGCATGTGTATGTGCATTCCTTTAAATCACTTGTCGACTTAACGGTGACCCCAAGAATTTCATAGGATTTTCTTAGGCAAGGAATACTCCAAGGTTGTTTTGCCAGTTCCTTCCTCTGAAATATAACTTACCTGGTATTCATTGCTGGTCTCCCATCCAAGCACTAACCAAAAGTGACCTTCCAAGATCAGATGGGATCTCGTGCCTTTAGGGCATAGCCAGAATTTTATAAACTACTCCACATTTTCCAGACTCTAGATGTAATATGTCCTCCAATCATATAACAAAATTTCTGGGGAGAAGATAATGTTTCATAATGCAAGGATGGTGAACTTCCAGCACCCCGCCCCCAGTGTTGTTGTTGGCCTGCAGCCCTGTTCATCCCTTGCCTTTGGCTATGTTGGCTCGGGAGGGTGGCAGTTAGAGTCAACTAAATACTTGAACAACCATAAGTTTGCCATCCTTTGTTTTGCATGTTGGAGACATGGGAAGGCACTTGTATAACCACAGAGAATGTGTGTTCCAGGGTCCAAGAGTTTAGCTGAACCTTGTTTGAGAAGGGATTTAAAAATCCTCTGTTTAAGCTAAGTGTAAGCATATATCAATTATCTTTATTTTGGATTCTGCAATCCATTGAGGAACACCTAGGGGCAGGCTTGGACATCCGTTATAAATTTCCATATTAGTTCTGTTGAAAGGGTATACAACTTTTTGCTAGTAAGAATAGAATTGTATACATGGCATTCTTGAAAATATGCAAAACTATGAGAAAATACTTACTTGTGTTGTAACCTTTGACACAACAGGATGACAAGTCAAAAAAGCAATTCATTTGTGTCAATACCCTAGAAGATACACAAGCTGTCAGAGCTGTGGCTTTTCATCCAAGTGGCACTCTGTATGCTGTTGGCTCAAATTCCAAAACTTTGAGAGTGTGTGCCTATCCAGACCTCCCAAACTCAAGGTAACAATAACAATATTGATCTTGCATTGCTGTTTGTCTTTCATCACTTGATGTCAGACATTTGTATCCATTTCTGCTCTATGGTTTTCTGTTGCTCATTTTTTTCCATTTCCTGTTTTTTAAACCTGTGAGTGATTGATTGACTTTGGTTCTTCAGTATTTCAGTGGTTTAACAGAAGTATTTAGTGTAAATTGGCCTACTCTGAGTAATTTTAACACTGTTTAATAAATACATCATCCCTGTAACTTTCCCGTTCAATAGCAATGTGAAACACTGACATTAGAAAAGACTCAACACAAATGGGAATTTTCTTCCATGGTCCTCACTTTTTAGCTGTTAATGTGCTGATTAGAAGATTTCAGGGAGAAAGTGCATACATACAACATTCACACAAGCTAGGATTACTAGCACATCTCGTTCCTTCCCTACTTTTGTATGTGTATGTATTGAATTGAATCCATGTTCTGTGTATCAGGAACCGAATTCTTGCTCAGGAAGTCTTTTTAAAAGGGAATTGAACAATCAAATTCCTACTGTTATTCCAATTTCAGTACCTCCTTTTGGACCAAAGTAGCACTTACAGAGACATCATACAATTTTGCTTTAGCAAATACTTCATCTGTGCAGCTAAAATAATAATTTAAAAGGCTGCTGTCTCAGTTACTCTCCTGAAACGGGAGGCCCTTTGCACTCCCATAAGTCTTGTAGCTGCCCTGCTCTACCTCTGAGAGGTAGTTATGGATCTCATCTCAGGTTTTAGCCTTGCAGCTGGAGAACAAAAATAGAGAGAAAGATGAATTAGATGCACTGTATCTCTGTTAGGGATGGAGTAGAGTGTGGGAAGGAGCAGTTGCGTGTGCTTTCTCTGTCAGGAAGCTACCTCTAGTTGTCTGAAAGCAATTTGTGTTTGCAGTCAACAGCCAAGTGAGTGCACAGTTATTATGCATAAGGGGCCTTCCATATGCCCAACTAACTCACAAGCAGGTTCAAATGAAGTCAGTGAGATTAAATTTTTGTTTTTGGTTTAAAAAGCAAGAAACCAAAGGAAATATTTTCATGTTCCTCATGAATTTTTTCATCTCTGTTTTCTTGTGTGGCTGCAAGCATGGCAAACCAGAATAAATGGTTGTTTGTGGCAAATGTTTTAGCAGGATGGGATATACCAAATGGTGTGGTGCTTGTTCAGTGAACTGGCAGTTTGCTTTATCATATGTTACCAGAGTGTAGTTTTGTTTTTAAAGATGCCCATCACAAGCTAGTCTTTATCATGTTACATTTCAAAAGCCATTTATGTGTTACTGACATAGGATATTTTGCAAAGTGTGTGTTAGTCTCTTTATAACTGTTTGCTTATATGCTGTTTAGCTCCTCCTCTGCTGTTCCTCGAAAACTGGTATTTGACTTAGGCAGATCTTCGCCCTCTTCCTCTGTAAAGATGACAACAAAGTAACTAGTAAATTTATTTCCTCTTACAAACATTTTGCAGTTGCCAGATCATCTGGGTTTTTGTTTTCCTTTTCGCTTTCTGTTATGTGACTGTTGCATAACTATTTCAATAAACCACCTTCTCCATATGTTGTACACCTCTGCTGCCACTATTTGTATCTTCTTATGTCAGCACCACTTTCCAGCAGCATGACTCTAAAAAACAACCACACCCCGCTGTCATTCAAAGCTTCTTGATTATATTAAATTTCAGTTGCTCTATTAGCATTTTGCTTTCATCTGAGCTGCTCAACAGCCAGATGTTAATGTTATTCTGCTGCTTTTATGCATGAATTTCAACACAGAGTTTTTAAAGCTATTATTTCAATATAAGTAGTGCTTGTACATAGAGAACTGCAACTGAAATTGTAGGTGGTATAGTACAGGAATCTGTGATGGGATCTACAAATCCCTAACTCTAGTTTCTTCTCAGGTTGTAGTATTCAATTTTTCAATGCCTTTGTAGTATCTAAAACATTATAGCAGTGGCTGGTTGGTTTTAGGAATGAGGAAAATGTTGGTCTTTCTTCCATTTTTAAAACTATAATTTGTAGGGGTTTGTGTGTGTCCAGTGTGTGAGAGTTAGCTGCTGCAGTGCTAAAAGTGATCTGTTCTCATATAATTAAAATTTGATCTTATTGAAAGATTATAGCTAGCATAAAATATCATTCAGCCATTGGATAAATATAATCTTGAGAGTCCAGAAACCTAGATTCATCCACAGACCAGCTGCATTATTATTTTTTATAAACATAATTTAAACTACTGTACTATGTGTACTTACTCCTACAGTAATCCCATTGATCTCTGTGGATCTTATTTCTGATGGACGTGATATGATTTCTCTGTTCATTTCATAAATAGCTGTCTCACTTTTTATTCCAAATTGAAAATGTGTGCAATATATGCGAAAAAAATTACAAAACAGAAATTAAATATTTCTACATAATACAAATAATCTCACAGACTTCAGAAGGTATACCTAAAAAAAAGTGATGTTTTGGATTTTTTTTAAACATACAGTTTTAAACATGCAGTTTAAGACAATTAACTGTAGTTCCCCTTTGTATGTTCTAGTTAAATTGACTTCCTTGGACACCAGAATTTATGGCAAGATGTACTTTTGCTGTTATATTTCATTTAATGCAAAAGAAATGGAGACTTATTTTAGATTTACCTATTCAGTTTAAACATTACTTAGTGGAAATAATTATTTTTTTCAGTAACTGTTCCAGAGCAGAGATTATCCATGGCATTTACTTTTGTTGCAGATGCACATGCATGCATGTGCTCACATACACATACACACACACACATACACAATATTAATATGTGTGCATCCATATATATACTGAAGAGAAATGTGGTAATCCTGTCTTTCAAATTTTTTTGTAGTGGTAGTAATACACCAAAACAGCCAGTAGTTCGTTTCAAACGGAATAAACATCACAAAGGATCAATTTATTGTGTGGCATGGAGTCCCTGCGGACAGTTGCTGGCTACTGGTTCCAACGACAAATATGTTAAAGTGCTGCCTTTCAATGCAGAAACCTGTAACGCAACTGGTAAGTATCATCAATAATTGTTTTAGCATATGTAACTTTTTAGAAAATCTGAAGGAGCATTTAGTTGTACATGGGACTAGAAAAATTGATTCATGTAAGAGAAGCAGGTTTAAATGTTGAGTACCTTCTAAATTTAGCAGAGTTGTAGTAATAGTACATTAACATTACGCTTCTTCTGTCACCATGCACATGGCACCTGCCCTGAAATCTTACAACCTAAATTTCATTGGATAGAATGAGAAGAGTATAGCAAAGAAAGGGGCAACATTGCATGTAGAAACCTGACAAAATACATATTTAATCATATTAATTTGACTCTGAGATTATATAAGAAGAGAAATGTTAGAGAACAGAATACAGCCAACAGCACAGATATCCTAGGCATTTCTATTCTGTGTCCACCCCCACGTTTCTTAAAATTCAGAGGAGAAGAAAAGTATTTTTTGTATGTATGATTGCTATGGACTCAAAATATTACTTGAGTTTTAACCTAAAATATTTCCCAGGACCATTGCTTATGAAACTTCTTATTCATTCTGGATTATAGTCTTTTAGCACAATCCTGCTGCATGTATAGAATTACTCCTTCTTGAAGTGTCAGCAGACTATAATAGTAATAGAGTCCACATTAAGCTGTATATTTATATAGCAGATTAAAACAACATGTGTCTAGCAAATGTGCTAATGCATGAACAAAGTACATGGAAATTGCACCAGAAGTTCGGCATATTATCACCATAAATCTGTGATTATAAACAACAAATGATTTGAGCAGGGTCAGTGTCAGCACACAGCATCCTTGGATTCTTCTCACCAGAACCCATTTATGATGCTGTCCTCTTTGCAAAAGAGATCTGCATTTAAATTTTCTGCAATATAGCCCTAGCATTCCAGTGCTATGGGTCAGTGGAAAATTTAAATCAGGGTCCAATTTAGTTTTCCCACAGTGACTTGGAGCAGCACTATACTGAGGGCATTGCAAGGAAAAAAATATTTATCCCAGTGCTGATATAATGTGGTTGCTGCCTTCTGCCAGATAGGCTTGACAGAGCCCTCTGTGGCAGTTATGTAGGGACATGGGGTCGGGGAGGGGCTATTCATCCCAGGCGGCAATGTTTTTGAGGTGTTCTTGCCCATAGCCATGCCCCCCCACACCCTGGACATGCCCCCGCACACCACAGCCACACCCACACACAGTGGCCACGCCCCTTGTGCTGTAGGCACACCCTCTCCCGCCCCTCCTCCACATACTCCAAGCTCCGCCACTGCTCTGTGGTGAGAAGGAGTCTACCAGACAGCACTTTGCCAAGCAGCCAGCCCTAATTACATGACCATATATAGTGTACAATTTAATTGGACTTGTGTTAAGGCCAGACAAATTTTAGTTAGCAACTCCTCAGCCTGTGAATATACTATTAAAATGTTTATATAAGGGCATATAACTTAGTATAACCTATACATGGTTGAATATAGAGCTTAAGATTCATGACAGTTTCTGCCAGTTTTCTGTCTTGTAATAAAAGAAGGGATATGCTTGGTTAAATTCCAAGTTTGAGAAGAATGCCAGATGCTCCTTTAAAGAATGTAAACAAAAATTGCATAGAAAGTCCTCAGGTCACCCTGTGAGTTAGCACACTAGAGAACCTGACAACAAGTAGTGGGGTATATACTAAGTATGTACTAGACTTAAGTCTACAGAACAAAAAGTTAAGATGTAAACCTCAGAGTGGATATCAAAGGCACTAAGTGGGCATCAGAAAAGAATAAAAGAGCTAAGTTAGAGCTATGTAATTAGGCTGCTATTCAGCATGCCTCCATCATAGAAGGAGAAGGCTGTATGTAGCCTTTCCAAGAAAAGTTCCTGATAAGCCCTGACATGTAGCACTAAAATGCTGATTCTAGTAAGACTAGGGCCCTTTTTGCACGCAGTTTCTGTAGCGCGAGGGCCCCTTGAGCGTCGTATGAATGGGAGCATCGGTCCGTACGACACACTCCCATTCATGTGACGCTCATGAGCCTAAAGCGGGACGCGCGTGCATTTTATTATTTTCAGCTGGGAGCCGAAAATACTGCGCAGTCGCACAATGCTCCCGGGGCCCGCACGCACTTACCTGCTATGCGGTGTGTTGGGCGAGCCGGACCAGTCGCACTTCCTCCCCCAGCGCAGCCTACAGCTCCCAGGCTGCAATGCGGAAGGAAGGGGCGGGGTGCTAGCGCAACGGTTGCGCGACCAGGAAGCCAGCTGCGGGAGAATGGAGGAGCGATGCAGGTGCCTCGCGCAAGAGGCTGCTTGCGCGAACAGCACCCCCCACCTCTGTGAGCAGGTAACGTGCGGAAAGGGCCTAGGAGATATGTGCTTACATGTTATTAACACTGGTGAGGTTTGCTCTAGATTTGCTTCAGATTAATCTTTGAATGTAACAACTGAGATTGTACAGTCAGCCTTCAACTTTTGCAAGGGTAAGGGGTGCAGAATTCCCACAAAAGTGGAAAAAAACACTGATATCTTTAGGCCTTGCAGGCTCTGCTTCTTGACCTGTGTCCTGGAATTTCCTATTTCGTTCTCTGGAATTCGTTGGAGCAGCAGTTGCCAGATTGGGGCATAGAGTTCAACCACTTGAACTTTTGTTCTTGTCACCCAAAAACTTGTCAGAGTCTTTTTGCTGGAAAGGGGAGGTTGAGAGAAGATGAAAGCACCTAAAGAAGTTTTTCATTTGTGAGTGCAAGTGTGAGGGGATCCATCAGAAAGCAGCTCTGGGGAAGGAGGGCCAGTCTTGAGTAGCAGAAGGGTGGGGGTGAGGAGGAGGAGGAAAATGCAAGGGGAGTGAGAAATAAGAGGAATGCCCACAATTGCTTTAATTGTCCCCAGTGATTCAGAGTGGAATGATTAATTTCTTCCGATTGCTTGGCTTGTCGTCCAGTGCCTTGAGGGGTGGCAAGAGTGTGTGAGAAGTGGGAGAGAGAGGGAGAGAAAGCTATTTAAAAAAGGAGAAAGAAGGAAGGAGTACCAGTGAGTGAGTGAAAAATAAGTTCCTCTTCATTTCTCTGTTATGTGATCATGAGACAGGTGAAAAGTGTTCGGAGTGAGGAAGTATGTGTATGTGTGTGTGAGAGAGAGGGGGGAGGGGGATTGCCCATATAGCACACCTCTTCAAAGCCTGTCCTAAGAGCTTCCTTCCCAAGTGCAGACTCTCCAGAGAGAAGACCCCCGCCATGCCCCTTCCTCCCACTTCTTCCCTCTCCACACCATGACAACTGCTCCACCAATGATGGGTGTTCACATTTCGTGAACTGCCTCATCAGCAGAAGAGAAGGAACAAACTGGACAGCCAGAGGAGGAGATAAGAGACTCATGAATAATTCATGGAAGTTAAACCTCTGAAACTTGAGGGACAACTGTACTCTATCATGGAGAATTGTTTGAGTATTAAGATGAAAGTCAAGATGAATATGATGGCTATATGACTTAACATTATATGTAAGGCATCTTATATTATTGAATGTAACAAAATTGAAGAGCTCAGATATTGCTATGTCTGTGTTTCTCTCTGAGGGCAATGTATATCTATCTAAATTAATACTTATCATATGTAGCCTAAAAGAATACCAAATACTTATCATATGTAGCCTAAAAGAATACCAAACGAGTCTGTTACTTCCCATGTAAATATCCTGGAACTTCAAGACTTGAAAATGTTTAAATGAAGTGTTAATGATTATCTGATCTGTCTGATTTAGCTATTATAAATTGGATGATCAGAAGTTAATAAACGTGACCCCAGATAGAATCCAGAATTAGATGACAAGTGGTAAGAATCCTTAATCCCTCAGTCTAAGAAATGGGAGTGGGGAACCATATCTATTTCACTTGCTAACTCTTCATTTTGTCACTTCCCTGAAGTCTGCTTACTGCTAGCGTCTTAAAATTAAAGTCTGGGTTATTTTCATTCAAGGTCACAAGAACATTGTATTTATTACTGCATTGTTGTGTAGTAAGTACATAATGATTTATTCTGTTCTTTATTTATATTCTTTCAGGGCCAGATTTAGAATTCAGCATGCATGATGGAACTATTAGAGATCTAGCTTTTATGGAAGGTCCTGAGAGTGGTGGGGCCATCTTAATAAGTGCTGGAGCTGGAGATTGTAATATTTATACAACAGACTGTCAGCGAGGACAAGGTCTTCATGCTTTGAGTGGACATACAGGTATGTTGCCTGTTCAGTTTTGCTAACTATTGTTTGAATAAACAATTTTACAACTTGTTGGAACTACCAGTATGTATACTGCTAAATGAACAAACAACTTGAATAAAAGTTAACAGGTACGAGTTGTACACTTTACTGTGTAAATTCATGAACATTTGGTACAGTCACCTATATTTCAGAATTCAATAAAATTATATTATTATTATTATTATTATTATTATTATTATTATTATTATTATATCATTCACACTTCTCTCTATTTTTATGTTACTGGCTATTTCATGAAAAAGTTGTAGTTGCCTTTTAAAATTATAATGAAGATAAGTAAAAAATGCTTCTCTGCAGGTCATATTTTAGCACTTTATACATGGAGTGGGTGGATGATAGCATCTGGATCCCAAGACAAGACAGTGAGATTCTGGGATCTCAGAGTACCCAGTTGTGTTCGGGTTGTTGGGACAACATTGCATGGAACAGGTAAGATTACTGATGCTGGAGCTGAGAAAAATCCTTTGCCATAGATGATGAATGTAATTGTTACTTAGAAGGTAGAGATGTCCATATTATGTGGAGATGAACAGTTTCTTTATAAAAAAAAATTGTGCAGAGAATAGCAACTTCTTCGTGGTCTCTGTGCCTTCGTACACTAGGAGCTTTAGCGCCTGTGTGGTAGCGTTCGGAAACTTCTAGAGCTCGTTTGCTTGGCGGGAACCCCTCCCCCACACCGGTACTGCGCATGCTCCTTCCGCCGAGCAACGGTCTCTCCTCAGTTCTTTCTCGTCCGCCGTCGCGTACGGAAGGTTCTTTGGCTTGTTCCTCGCTTTTCTTGCTTGGCTTTGTTGTCTTCACGGTTTTCGGACTATTTTCAGACTGTTTCTGACCTCTCTCTCAGACTTCCCCTCGGATTGGTGATTTTTGGACTTTCTTCTCGTTTTTGGCGTGTCGTCTTATGTCCACTCTGTTCAAAAAGTGCGTGTCCTGCGGGCGCAAAGTTGCCCTCAACGACAGCCATAAGGAGTGTCTTTTCTGCTTGGGTGAGTCCCACAACACTCGGACTTGCCCAATTTGTCGGGATTTTACTTCCCAGACCCTCTGTAACAGGGCCTCAAGGCTGAAATCCTACTGCTGGGAGCAGTCTTTGAAGGCGATTGACGAGACCTCCTCTTCCAAGATGGCCGACAAGAAGACAACCACGCCATTGACGGTATTGGCGGCTGCTGTACCGTCCACCTCGTCGGTATCGGGCTCGGTACCGGCGAGAACGCCGATATCGGCGTTACCGAGGATCCCGAAGCTGTCGGCGGCTGCCAAGTCAGCGAAAGGATCCTCGACGGTGAGGAAGGCTGAGGCGCCTGCCAAGGAGACGCCTCCTAAGAAGCGCCCTGCTCCGGACGGAGACAAGGGCAAAGAGAAGGAAAAGAAGAAGAGGAAGGAGAAGAAACGCTCCCCGGCTGGGGACGTTCACCCTCCCACTCCTCCTCCGACTCTGGAGCCTTCCAAAGGGTGAGGCGAGCCCGTCGATCTCTCGGACGACGAGATCGAGGACGTTCCCCAACAACGTCCGGACTCGCCTGTGGAAGAACCTCCAACCCTGGTGGAGGAACACCACCGCCCTTCGAGCCGTCGCAGGTCGGCTGACCTGCAGCAGAGAGAGACCTCTGCTTCCTCTGAGCGGCGCTCGACTTCAGCTAGGTCTCGGTCCTGCTCTTCAGAGCACCCGCTGAGCTCGCCGCCTCCTCGGGAGACAAGAGAGGAACAACCTCGCTCGTCTGCCTCCAGATATACCTCGGCGTCCTACGTGGCCAGGTACACGAGGGAATCTGAGTGGAGAGAGCGCCCGGCTTCTTAGCGGTCACATTCTCCATCATACCGGGATCGGTACCACCGTGACCCGAGACGCTGGGAGACCTTCCGGAGGTCCCGGTCACCTCATCGGCAACGCGACTCCCGCTCCCGCTCACCTGAAAGAGAGGCACCTCGGTACCGTCGGCACCGAAGCCGCTCGCCGTCTGACTGCCGCTCCTTCAGCCGCTCTCCCTTGCCTCGATACCATAGGGCAAGAGAGCCATCACCTAGGTACCGAGCGGTATCTCCACCTCCCAGGGTTACGGCTACGGCTACGCGCCCTGTGGAGTCAGTGGTGACTAGGCAGGCTACGACCACCACGGCCTGTCAGACTACGCCTGTCACCACCAAGAAGGTGAAGTTGGTTGTGGCCCAACCGAAGCGGGACACTACCACCGTCGCCGTTTCGGCTGTGGAAAAGCCCAAAAAGGCTCAACTCACGACTGAGGTGAAGGAGCCAGATAGGGAGCAACGAGAAGACTCACCTAGCTCCGGGTCCTACGACTCGAGCGCGGAGTCAGAGGTCTCAGATGTGGCCTCGCAGGAGTCTCCCACTGGGATTCGGGGAGCCGATCCCAGATTCAGCTCCAGAGGACGTCCACCAGTTCTCTGCGATGCTGCTGCGAATGGCCACTACCCTCGGCCTTAAGATCGCTGAGGCGGAGCCGGAGGATGACGACCCGGTCTTCTCCATCTTTGAAGTGAGACAACCTGCCACCGCCCCACTGCCTCTCCTGCCCCGGATTGCGAAGGTTGTCAAGTCCGCGTGGGACAGGCTGGCCTCGGCGCAGCCGATACCGCAGCGGTTGGAGCACCTGTACAGGGTGCAGAAGGATAATGCGAGTTATCTCTTCAACCACCCGGTACCGAACTCTGTGGTGGTCGAGTCGGCGCAGACAAAGGGCAGCAGCAGACAGCGTACTACTCCGCCGGACAAGAGGGCAGAAAGTTAGACGCCTATGCAAGGAGGTTCTACTCCGCCGCCTCCTTGCACATTAGGCTGTCTAACACTCAGGCTTGCCTCGCGGCTTACCTGAAAAAAGTCCTCGATCGCCTTCAGCCGGCGATAGAGACGGTACCGGATGACATCCGTCAGGCCACCTCGGTAATCTTTAATGAGGCCGTTGCCATCGCCCGGCAGCAAGTCGTCTCCTCTCGGCATGCGGTAGAAATCGCCTCTCGAGTCATGGCAGGATCCATCGGCTTGCGCCGCCATGCCTGGTTGCGCCCGGCCGACATCCAGGAGGACACCCGGAGGAGGATCGAAGACTTCGATGGCGAGGGCCTCTTCAACTCCACCACCAACCAGGCGTTGGACAACCTAGTTAAGGCGCGGTTGACCGCCAAAAAGATCGGGCTCCAGCCGGCCACGCAAGCCCGCAGGCCTTCCACTTTCCGCCAGTCCTGGCGACGGTCATCGACCTCGTCCTTCCATCGCTCGGCCCAGTCTGGCCAGTCGAGGCCGTCCTCTGGCTCATCGGCCAGACGTCCTTTCAGGCGCCGTCCCGCTTCTTCCAAGAAGTCCTCCTTGGACGCGAAGTCCAGATTTTGACCTGTCTTGCGGGACTCCCCAACATCCTCTCTTCAGCCTCCCATCAACCCTCGGAGACCGGCCGACCCTGACTCGACATCTGTCGGAGTGGCAGTATGTCACTACGGACTCTTGGGTGCTTTCCATCGTCCGTCTTGGCTATGCCATTGAGTTTCAAGATATTCCGCCTCGAGGCGTCTACTACTCCACTCCGTCGAGCCCGGCACTCCTGGAAGAGATCTAGTCCCTCCTCCAAAAAGGAGCGATCGAGCAGCTCCCGTCAGAAACCAAGACCACCGGCTTCTTCTCCCGGTACTTCACGATACCGAAGGCCGACGGTACCTCCAGCCGATCCTCGACCTCAGAGGGGTGAACTTACTACATCCGCCCCAAAAGGTTCAAGATGGTCACGATACCGTCGATCCTGCCCTTCCTCCATCGAGGGGACTGGTTCGCCTCCATCGATCTCCGAGACGCCTACTTCCACATCGCCATTCGCCCGCAGCACAGACGGTACCTCCGCTTCACAGTCGACGGCACCTGCTACCAATACAAGGTGCTGCCGTTCGGACTCTCGACTGCCCCAAGGGTCTTCACCAAATGCATGGCCCCGGTGGTATCCTTCCTGCGGATGAAGGGCGCTTCCGTCTACCCTTACCTTGACGATTGACTGTTGGTGGCGTCCTGCAAACAGAGACTTTACCATGACGTCCACATGACGTTGTCGCTCCTCACCCGCCTTGGACTACAAGTCAATCCGAAGAAGTCCCACCTCGAGCCGGTGAGGACGTTGGACTTCATCGGTGCTACTCTCGACTCCATCTCCGCCAGGGCGTACCTACCAGAGACTCGGGCTCAAACCCTGATCCGGGCCGCCGCTCATGCCTACACGGCCCCGACTTTGTCTGCGAGAAGCGTCCAGCAGCTCTTGGGCTACATGGCCGCGACTACCGCGGTGACCTATCTCGCCAGACTGAGGGCAAGACCTCTCCAACACTGGTTCGTCTGCATATTCGACCCCCTGCAAGACGAACAGACTATCTGACTGCAACTGCCGGAGGACGTGCGCTCATCCCTCCGATGGTGGCAATCCTGAAACAATCTGATGTCCGGGATGCCCTTCCAACAGCCGACACCGAAGGTGACAGTAACGACCGACGCCTTCCTTTACGGTTGGGGTGCCCACTGCGGCGATCTCAAAGTCCGCGACAGATGGACCGACGACGAGACCGCTCTCCATATCAACGCGCTAGAGCTGCTCGCCGTCTCGAAAGCACTACAAGCGTTCCGCCACGTCATCGCGGGGCGAACAGTCCTGGTCCTGACGGACAACACCACTGTCGTCTGTTACATCAACAGACAAGGAGGGACTCATTCCACAACCCTGCTCAACATCGCCCTCGATCTGTGGGACTGGTGCATTCGCCTACACACGCATCCCGTGGCTGTTCACCTGGCCAGGCAGGAGAACACCACAGCAGATGCCCTCAGCAGGGACACCTCATCCCATCACGAATGGTCTCTCTCCGGAGAGGCGTTCAGACTGATTCGAGACCGCTGGGGCGAACCATTGATCGACCTCTTTGCGACCAGGGAAAACGCGAAGTGCCGCCGATTCTGTTCGAGAGCGGGCCACGATCGCGCTTCCATCGGGGACGCTTTCCAGTTTTCATGGACCGGGGAACTCCTCTATGCGTTCCCGCCGTTCCCGCTGCTCGGCCGGACGATATCGAAGATCCTCGCCGACTGAGCCGACGCGATCCTGGTAGCCCCGTACTGGCCGAGGCAGCACTGGTTCACACCCCTGCTACGAGCTGCACGAGGCGACCTTCTCCGGCTACCACCGACGCCGGGCTTGCTCTCTCACTCCAGCGGCCGAGTCCTCCATCCGGACCTGCCACGCCTGGCCCTCCATGCCTGGAGGATATCGCACTAGACGATCCCGTGCTCGGTACCGTCCTCGTCGCGGCCAGGAAGGAATCCACAACTACCAATACAAGTGGCGACGCTTCCTGACCTTCGCTAATGAAAGGAGTGAGCCGGTATCGCCTGCGGGACTCTCTACCGTCCTGCATTTCCTCCTTCACCTCCGGCAACAGGGCCTGGCGTTTCCATCTCTAAAAGTTTACCTCTCCGCGATCGTGGCATACCAGCCACCACGATCTGCGGCATCGGCCTTCTTCAAGAACGATACCGTTAAGCGGTTCCTGAAGGGACTTCAACACCTTTACCCGCCGGTATCGCCTCCGCTACCGCCATGGTCCATCTCGTTGGTGCTGTCGCAGTTGACGAAGCCGCCCTTCGAGCAGATGGCGACCTCGGATGACAGACTCTTAACCTTGAAAACTGCCTTCCTGGTAGCGGTGACCTCAGCAAGGCGAGCGGGTGAGATAACAGCTCTTCGATCCGATGAGCCCTTCATGGTCTTCCACAGGGACAAGGTGACCTGACATCCCGTTCCTGCCGAAAGTGGTGTCCAGCTTCCATCTCAACCAGGACATCATCCTGCCTGCTTTCTTCCCGGACCCGATGACACCTGATGACACCGCTGGAGGGGTCCCTTCACGCCCTGGACGTGTGTCGGGCCCTGGCATTTTACAAAGATAGAACTGCTTCCTTCCGACAGACGCCGCATCTCTTCGTTTGTTATGGGCGACGTCGGAAGGGCCACAAGGTGTCCACCCAGCGCTTCTCCAAGTGGGTGGTACAGACTATTCAACTGGCATATGAGCTCGCGAGGAAGCCTCCGCCAGCCCTGCTTCGAGCCCACTCCACCAGAGCTGTGGCTAGTTCTGTGGCCCTCCTGCGAGGAGTTGACCTGCAAGAACTCTGCCGTGTGGCGACCTGGTCCCAACCATCGACCTTCGTTCGCCACTACAGGCTCGACTGCCAGTCGCGCAGAGATGCTCGGTTCGGACGTGAGGTGCTGGCTTCCGTGCTGTAGGACCTGACCCACCATCCGACCGGTAAGTTACACAGTCTCCTAGTGTATGAAGGCACAGAGACCACGAAGAAGAAGAACAGGTTGCTTACCTGTAACTGTGGTTCTTCGAGTGGTCATCTGTGCCATCATACACACCCGCCCTTTCCTCCCCTCTTCTCAGGTCCCTGTAGGTTCTACGGCAGACGACAGAACTGAGGAGAGACCGTTTCTCGGCGGGAGGAGCATGCGCAGTACCGGCGTGGGGGAGGGGTTCCCGCCAAGCGAACGAGCTCTAGAAGTTTCTGAATGCTACCGCGCAGGCACCAAAGCTCCTAATGTATGATGGCACAGATGACCACTCGAAGAACCACAGTTACAGGTAAGCAACCTGTTCTTACAGTATCTACTATGTATTCACAAGACTGAATGCAATTACTCAAAGTGGGGGGTTGTTTGTTTTTTTAAAACTGTTTAATTGACACAGATTATTCTAACAGATGTATAGACTGTGGGCCTATCTGCACTGACTAAAAGTACTGGGAGTTTCCAGGACTTTTTCTTTCACGTGTTTCAAATTGTACCTGTATATCCTTCCTCCCACCACCAAATGTTTCTTGAGCTCTCTTAAGTTTTCTGTTTCAAAGTGGCATTTTTCCCTAGGACTTCAGATCTGTGTGGATGTTTCTTTTTCTCACTCCCCCTCCCTCTTCTGCTTGGTTTATCTATGGATATGTTTTCCTTGATCTACATACTCCTTCCCTCCCTCTGGTCCTTTTTTGTCATTCCCCCCAGTCACATGTCACATCCAGACTTGTGACTAAAGCTGTAGTGAGGAAAAGCACATCACCCTGTACATACCACTGAAAACCTCATCATGGGAGGGGCTACCTCTGGAACTGAAAGCAGGACAGCAGAAATAGCCAGCCAGTAAACTGATCTATTTCATTCTGGAAAATACAGTGTTAAAGTAAGCCAACTCCAGGAGCTGCTTCATTTTGTCTCTGATTATACCTAGAACTGACTGAAAATATTCTGGGATAAACCCAATGTTATATGGATCACCCTCTCCACTCCACGCAAAAGCCCTGGAAATACAGGAACAAAACCTGGGACTTTTTGGTCTTTTTAATCTGTGTAAATGTGCCCTTACTTACTTGAAACATTAAAAAAATGTTTGCTGTTAATGAAAAATCCACATCATTTGTACAAGTCAGTCAACTACTCCAAACAATGTCTGTTCAGCAAAAACAGAAGAAATAGATTTGAAATATTCTTCTTAAATATAAATTATTGCACAAAATATAGATATAGATATATAGAAGAGAAAGACAGAGACATCTCCACATAATATGGACATCTGGCTTTGTTTTCATCTTCTGTATTTTAGAAGGTTTTCTGCAAATTCTTTCTTCTGAAACATGGACACACTGTGTAAAGGACTGTGTATTGATTTTAACAGATAGAAGTTTTTTTCCCCTTCCAGGCAGTGCTGTGGCTTCAGTAGCTGTTGATCCTAGTGGTCGTCTTTTAGCTACAGGCCAGGAAGATTCCAGTTGTATGCTCTATGATATTCGTGGCGGACGAATGGTCCAGAGTTACCATCCTCATTCCAGTGATGTCCGTTCTGTTCGTTTCTCCCCTGGGGCTCATTATCTCCTCACTGGATCTTATGATATGAAAATAAAGGTGACAGACCTCCAAGGTAATTGAACTATAGAATAAGTAATGAGTAAGTGTTTCTTTTTTTCTTCTTCTGATCTTCATAGATTACCAAGAAGCAGGAAAATACACAGTATGCCTGACTAGTGTATACCTTTTTCTACTCACTTTAGATAGTGGTAAATGTGCCAAACAGCTACTGGGCAGCAACAATAGTGGGGGAGTCACACTGGCAGAGGATCTCTCAGAGACCACAGCAGTGGCACCATAGCTAATACTTGTTAGTACTGCACAGAAAAGGGGCACGGCAAACAACTTTTTAATGTCTTTTACCATGAAAACCCTGTGATGGGACATTCCAGAATGAAACAAGAGATAGTGCCAAAAGATGAAACTCTCAGGTTGGATGGCACTCCATGAGCTCTTGGGGACAAGCAGAGGAGAACTATGAGTAGTGCTGCTGGTGATGATGCAACTCGACTCAAGCCAAAAGGCTGTTCACTGGTTGACATGCTCAGAAGCAAAAGGAAAGTCTGAAGCTGCACAACACTTATTATCAGAACACGGAATGTGAGAAGCATGGATCAGAGGAAGCTAGACATTGTAAAACAAGAAATAGAACGTGTAACTATTAAAGTGCTTGGGCTGAACAAGCTAAAGTTGACAGGTATGGGATATTTTGAGTCAGGTAATTACACAGTGTTTTACTCAGGATATGAAAATCTAAGAAGAAATGGGGTGGCATTAATAGTGAGGAGGGATACAGTAAAAGCAGGGCAAAGTCTGACTGAATCATATCAATAAGACTTCAGGGGAAATCTATCAATATAACCATAATTCAGGCTTATGCTCCAATAACAGAGGCAAAAGAAGAAGAAATGGAAAGATTTCAGTTTTTTATGCTGGAGTCCAGGAGGAAATTGATCACACACCAAAACAGGACTTCTTGTTAATTACAGGCAATTGGAATGCAAAAGTAGGAAATAGAGCATAATCAAAGACTGGTTGACCTAAGTTCAAGAAATGAAGCACGGGATCAACTGATTGAATTTTGCAAGGCCAACAGTTTGTTCATTGCAACACATTCTTTAAGATCCTGTGATGGCTGCATACATGTACATCTCCTGATGACCCGTATAGAAATCAAATAGACTACATAATTGGAAGCAGGAGAAGCTCCGTCCTCTCTGATAAAACAAGACCACAAGCAGATTGTAGCACCGCCTGTGAACTGCTAATATCAAAAATGAGGGTAAAGCTAAAGAAGAACACCAAACCAACCATCATGTCAAGATACAACCTGAAGAACATCCCCATAGAATTTTAAGATAATGAATACATTTGCACTATTAAACCTAATTGACTGGGAGCCAGAACGACTCTGGATTGAAGTCAGGGACACTGTCAGGGAGGAACGCAAAAAAGATACTTGTCTGCAGCCAAAACAAAAGAGAAGCCTCAATGGATGACAGATGAAACTCTTCAAGCTGTTAAGGACAGATTAGAAGCAAAATTAAAAGGGGCAGAAATAGAGTCAGAACACTGAATGCAGCTGTTCAGTAACTTGTGCTCAGGGACAAGGAGAACTGCTATAATAATCAATGCAGAGAAATAGAAAATGACAACAAAAACAGAATAACAGGAGATCTATTCTACAAGATCCGAAAAATTAAAGGGAAATTTAAACCAAGTGTGCTTTATGAAAAGCAGGGGAACACACTGCATGATCAAGAAGAAATAAAAAGCCAATGGAAACAATACACTGAAGAACTATATAAAAGAGATGAATGGATGACATTCATTCAAGGAAGAAGCATTTGAAGGTGAACTCACAATTATAGAAAGTGAAGTGGAAGCTTCACTCAAAACACTTGGGAGAAATAAATCACCAGGAACAGATGGCATAAAAATAGAGCTCCTTTAATCTACAGAGACAAAATCTACTCTAGTAACTAAAACCTGTCAACAAATATGGAAAACAAAAGAATAGCCCATGGATTAGAAATGCTCAATATACATTCCAATCCCCAAGAAGGAGAATACTACAGATTGCAATAACCACAGGGCCATCACATTAATTTCTCATGCAAGCAAAGTGATGCCCAAAATTCTACAACAAAGACTTCTACCAAGCAAGAAATGCTGCATGTCTAAGCTTGATTCAGGAAAGGAAGAGGCACTAAGAATCATATTGCAAACTTATGTTGGAGTACACCAAAAAAGTTCAGAAGAAAATCAGTCTGTGCTTTATAGATTATAGCAAAGCCTTTGATTGTATAGATCATGAAAAAAAATGTATATCATTCTTAAAGAAATAGGTGCGCCACAATATTTGATTGTCCTTATGCCTAACCTGTATTCAGGACAAGAGGCTACCATCAGGACAGAACATGAAATGGAATTGTTTCTAGTTGGCAAGAGGGTAAGGCAAGGCTGCATTTTATCCCCCTATCTAACTGAATGTATCATACATAAAGCGGGAATAGACTCAAGAGGTAGGAAGTGTGAAAATTTGAAGAAGGGACATCAGCAGTTTAAAGTATACAGAAAACTCCATGCCACTAGCAGAAAATAGTAAAAACTTGGAATGAGTCCTGAAGGAAGTCAAGGAAGAAAGTGCAAAGCCAAGTTTACAGTTGAATATTAAGAAAACAAAAATAATGACCACAGATGATTTATATAACTTTAAAGCAGATGATGAAGATATTGAAATAGTTAAAAGATTTTCTGTACCTTGACTCAGCCATTAATCGGAAGAAGACTAGGACTTAGAAGGGCAGCTATGAAGGAAGTAGGCAAGATCCTGAAGTGTAAAGATAAGTCATTGAATACTAATGTTAGGATTGTCTATACCATCTTATATGCCGTTTCTTGTTATGTTTGTGAAAACTGAACAGTGAAGAAAGCTAACAGGAAGAAAATTAACTAATTCAAAATGTGGTGCTGGAGAAGTTTTCTACAGATACCATGGACTGTTAGAAAGACAAATAAATGGATCCTAGAATAAATCAAGCCTGAACTATTTGTCGAAGTCAAGATGACTAATCTGAGACTCTTGTACTTGGGACATATCATGAGAACACATGACTCACTAGGAAAGATGCTTGGTAAGATAGGAGGCAGTAGGAAAAGAGGAAGATTGCATTACATGTAGATGGACTCAGTCATGGAAGCCATGGCCCCAAGTCTGTAAGAACTGAGCAGAACAGTTGAGGACAGGGTGACCTGGATGTCTCTCGTTCATAGAGTCACCGTAAGTCCAAGTCAGCTTAATGGCAGTTAACAACAACAACTTTGTGGGTCAGATCTCACAGCCTCAGATAACCTCTGAAGCTCAGAGATCTCATTGCTAGTGAGTACTTTCATATCTTCAGAGCTGCATTCCTGAGAGTGGATTCTAGTGAATGTTATGGGTTATATTATAGTTCTGAGTAAATAATATTGTTTGCAGTGTAACAGAAAAAAAAAGCAAAAGAAGTAAAAGTCGTATCTGCAGTTTCTTTGTTCCTGGATAATACACAGATTAACTTCAGAATGTACATGTTCCAAGGATGTGAATTAAAATGATTGTTAAAGCAGTCTATATGCAAAAGTAAGTTGAATGATAATTGTGTGTGAACTTCGTGTGATAAATAATGATTCTAAATCTGTTTTTCCATAGGTGACCTTACCAAGCAGCTTCCAACTATGGTGGTAGGAGAGCATAAAGACAAAGTGATTCAGTGTAGATGGCATACACAAGATCTTTCGTTTTTGTCATCTTCAGCAGACAGAACTGTAAGACTCTGGACGTATAATGGATAAGTGAATGTTTTAGAGGTAAACTGTACAGATAAAGCACAGACACATAGGATGACTGGAAAGTTCAACTAGGCACCACAAAAAGAGCAGCATTTGACCAAGAAAGTGTCTTGTGGAGAAGAGATGCTTTCCACAGATACCTTATTGCTAGGAGGTGTTGGTGTGTTATAGTATTATTTTCAGTGCTTTCCACATGATCTCATGCTGCTATGACCTGTTGTAGTCTTGTTGCTGAAGTCTGTAGAAAGAGCTCTTGCAATGTCAGTGTGCACTCAAAAAGTAAGATGAATTATGTGTTTACAGTTTCGTGTTAATTGCATTCCCTGTTCTTTGCCTCAATGAGGTTTTTTTTTCTACAGAAGTGTGAACCACAGTTCTGTCAAGTTCACATAAAATATCATTAGGTCCACAAAAGAATAGATTTAAAAACCTAGTTATGCCATGTTTGACACTGTTTGCTTACATCCAGTCAAATTTCTTTTGCATCAAAATTTCATATTTTGATTTTAATACCTGTAATTATGAACTCTAAAAGTGGTTTGGTAGTGGCTGACTGTTAATCACAATCTGTTATATATATTTGTTGGTTTTCAACTGGGACTGGTTTTTATTAAGTTATGTTCTGCACTTAAGCTTTTGGTGGAAAAAGAACATTGGTGTGCTGCAGAGACATGAACGCTTTCGAATGCAACCAAATACCTCTGTGTAATGTACTGTAGGAAAGCAAGCACGTAGTTGGGTGTGGTTGGTACAGCAATTTTAATGAGTATGATCATGACCCCACAAACCTTTATGCACATGTGTGGGAAGACTGTAGATGCAGTCTGTTAGAAGACAGGGATTTCTCTGAAGTTCCCACCAGAGCCAATTTGCCTTGCTGAAGATTTTAATGTATTTCAGACTGAAAAGTAGCATTTTCTTCAGCAGTGCAAATTACTGATGCTTTTACAGGAAAGGAACTTCTGGTTGCATGTGCTGTTTTCCTCTATGTGTGCATATAGAGTACCATAAAATATTAAAGGCAAAAGCATGGCTTGAAATGCTATGTCTGCATGATAATATAAAACTAAATGACTTCCCAGTTCATAAGCTTATTTGGATTTTTTTAAATTTTCTTGCACTGTCTATATAATACAGAGTTGCAATTTTATTTCTAAATATCTTTAGAGTATTATGTTTATGTATTATTTTATATTTTCATATTGTACAGTTATATTACTTTTAAATTAAATTCTTAAATATTTAGGTTATTTATTTGGAGTACAGTTAAGTTTGATTCTAATTAATAAATTCTGTGCACTGTAGCAAGATCTTTTTAACTATCATAAAAGTTGAGGTTACTATTGAAGTGTATATGTGCTTTAAACTCAATAAAGACTGACACCTGAAAGTTACATGACAAATTATATTGGCATTTCTGTTCTGAAATACTTTGTACTGACTCTTTCTAAGAATGTTGTTTTAAAACAGTGTGTGGGACAGCATTTTAAATAATGATTGCTAGGTAAACTACACATACAGTTGATAACTAATTTCTCCCTCTTTATGTGAATTTATGTAAAAGCCCTCAGGTCCATTATTTTATTAATCTGAACTTCTGCTTGCCCATCTTCACAGCATATTTGCCAATCTTTGTTCAAATACACTACCATTGAAATATTAATCTAGAAAGAACCTCTTCATCATAAATCTCCATTTTCTGTGCTTCTTTCCAGTAATTGAATGAGGGTTATGTTTCATTACATTCTGACTTTTCAGTACCTATTTCTGCATCAGCTATTCAAATACAGTGAAACCTCAAAGTTGCTGTAACATAGACGTAGTCAATTATGAGGGAAATACACTGAAACTCTTGCTCCCTAACTGGAAATAATGCTCAATATATATTCTAATCTCCAAGAATAGGGATACAAGGAATTTTAGCATGTATCAGACAGTTGCATTAGTGTCCTGTACAAGCAAAGGAATTATTCTTCGTGGTCTCTGTGCCTCACACATTAGGAGCTTTCGCGCCTGCGCGGTAGCGTTCGGAAACTTCTAGAGCTTGTTAGCTTGGCGGGAACCCCTCCCCCATGCTGGTACTGTGCATGCCTCCCGCCGAGCAACGGTCTCTCCTCAGTTCTTTTTCGTCCGCCATCGCGTACGGAAGGTTCTTTGGCTTGTTCCTTCGATTCGTTTGCTTGGCTTTTCGTTCGCCTCGGTTTTTTGGACTATTTCGGACTGTTTTTCGCCCCTTCTCTCGGATTTCCCCTCGGACTTGGTGATTTCGGACTTTTCTACGCTTCTTCCTTCCATTTGCATCGTCTTATGTCCGCGCTGTTCAAAAACTGTGTGTCGTGTGGGCGTAAGGTCGCTCTTTCCGACGGCCATAAGGAGTGTCTCTTCTGTCTGGGCGAGTCCCATAACACTCGGACTTGCCCCATTTGCCGTGAGTTTACTTCTCAAACTCTCCGCAACAGATCTTCGAGACTCAAATCGTTTTGTTGGGAGCAGTCTTTGAAGGCGATTGAGGAGACCTCCCAATCCAAGATGGCCGACAAGAAGACGACCACACCATCGACGGTATCGGCGGCTGCCGTTCCATCTACTTCGTCGGCATCGGGCTCGGTGCCGGCGTCGAGAACGCCCATCGCAGCGTTACCGAGGATCCCGAAGCTGTCGGCGGCTGCCAAGGCAGCTAAAGGTTCCTCGACGACTGGGAAGGCTGAGGCTCCGGCCAAAGACACGCCTCAGAAGAAGCGCCCTGCTCCAGACGGAGACAAGGGAAAGGAGAAGGAGAAGGACAAGAAGAAGAAGAGGAAGGAGAAGAAGCGCTCCCCGGCTGGGACATCCATCCTCCCACTCCTCCTCCGACTTTTGAGCCTTCAAAGGGCAAAGCGAGCCGCCCATCTCTCGGACGATGAGATTGAGGACGCGCCACAGGGGCGCCCGGACTCGCCGGTGGAGGAATCTCCAACCCTGGTGGAGGAACAACAACACCGCCCTTCAGCCGCCGCAGGTCGACTGACCTGCAGCAGAGGCCATCCCGGAAAATCTCTCCTTCCCCGGAACGGCGCTCAATATTGGCTAGATCTCGGTCACGCTCCTCGGAGCTGCCGCAAAGATCGCCGCCTCCTCAGGAAACCCATGAGGAACAGCCTCGCGCGTCTGCCTCCAGATACGCCTCGGCGTCCTACGTGGCCAGGTACGCCGGGGAATCGAGTGGAGAGAGCGCCCAGCGTCCTACCGGCCCACAATCTCCATCGTACCGGATCGGTACCACCGTGACCCGAGGCACGGGGAGACCTTCCGGAGGTCCCGGTCACCTCAACGGGAACGCCACCGGTCTCGCTCCCGCTCTCAAGAGAGAGGAACGTCGGTATCAAAGATACCAAAGCCGTTCGCCGGCAGACCACTGCCGCGCTGACCGCTCCCTAGTCGCTCTCCCTCGCCTCGATACCACAGGGCGAGGGAGCCTTCACCTCGGTACCGAGCGGTATCGCCACCGCCCAGGGTTACCTCTACTGCGACACGCCTTACGGAGTCTGTGGTGACCAAGCAGGCCATGTCTACAACGGCCTGCCAGACAACACCAGTCACCACCAAGAAGGTGAAGTCGGTGGTCGCTCCGCCTAAACAGGACGCCTCCACGGTCCCCGTTTCTACTGCGGACAAGCCAAAAAAGATACAGTCGGCGACCGTGACTAAAGAGCCAGAGCGGGAGCAGCGAGAGGACTCACCCAGCTCCGAGTCCTACGACTTCAGTGCCGAGTCCGACGTCTTGGAGGCGGCCTCACAGGAGTCCCCTCCTCTGGGATTCGGGGAACCGGTTCCCGATTCAGCTCCGGAGGACGTGCAACAGTTCTCCGCGATGCTGCTTCAGATGGCCACTACCCTTGGCCTTAAGATCGCGGACGCGTAACCGGAAGATGACGACCCGGTCTTCTCGATGGTTGAAGGAAGGCAACCCGCCACTGCCCCGTTGCCTCTTCTCCCTCGCATCACGAAGGTCGTCAAGTCCGTGTGGGACAAGCCGGCATCGGCACAGCTGATACCGCAGAGGTTAGAACACCTGTACAGGGTGCAGAAGGATAACGCCAGTTATCTCTTCAACCACCCTGTGCCAAACTCTGTGGTCGTCGAGTCTGCTCAGACTAAGGGCAGCGGCAGACAGCACACCACCCCACCAGACAAGGAAGGCCGCAAGTTGGACGCCTATGCCAGGAGGTTCTACTCCGCCGCCTCACTGCACATACGGTTGTCCAACACGCAGGCTTGCCTCGCGACGTACCTGCGCAAGGTCCTCGATCGTCTCTCCCCGGCCATAGAATCGGTGCCGGAGGACATCCGCCAGGCTACTGCCATGATTTTCAACGAGGCGGTAGCGATCTCCCGCCAACAGATCGTCTCCTCTCGACACGCGGTGGAGATTGCATCGAGGGTCATGGCAGGATCCGTCGGCTTGCGCTGCCACGACTGGTTACGACCGGCGGACATTCAGGAGGACACTCGGTGAAGAATCGAGGACCTTCCTTTTGATGGTGAGAGTCTGTTCAATGCGTCGACCGATGAATCGTTGGACAACCTCATCAAGGCGAGACTGACAGCCAAAAAGATCAGCCTTCACCCCTCCGCGCGCAGACCCACAGGCCTCCTGCTTTCCGGCAGTCGTGGAGAAGATCGTCGACCTCGTCCTTCCAGAGGTCGGCCCAGTCTGGTCCCTCGAGACCTTCTTCGGGGTCATCTGCTAAACGCTCCTTCCGATGACGCCCAGCCTCGTCTAAGCAGTCCTCCTCCGACAAGAAGTCCCGGTTTTGATCTGTTCAGCGGGCCGCCTCACCAACAACCACTCTTCAGCCTCCCACCAGCCCTCGGAGACCAGCCGACTCTAGCTCGACACCTGTCGGAGTGGCAACATGTCACTACGGACTCTTGGGTGCTTTCCATCGTCCGTCTTGGCTACGCCATCGAGTTTCAAGATATTCCGCCTTGAGACGTTTACTACTCCACTCCGTCAAGTTCGGTTCTCCTGGAAGAGATCCAGTCCCTCCTCCAAAAAAGGGGCGATCGAACGGCTCCCATCGAAAGCCAGTTCCACCCGGGTTCGTTTCCCAGTACTTCACGGACCGAAACCCGACGGCTCCCTTCGACCGATCCTCGACCTCAGAGGGGTGAACTACTACATCCGCCCCAAGAGGTTCAAGATGGTCACATACCGTCGATCCTGCCCTTCCTCCATCGAGGGGACTGGTTCGCCTCCATCGATCTCCGAGACGCCTACTTCCACATTGCCATTCGCCCGCAGCACAGACGGTACCTCCGCTTCGCAGTCGATGACACCTGCTACCAGTACAAGGTGCTGCCGTTCGGACTCTCGACTGCCCCAAGGGTCTTTACTCAATTGGGATGGCCCCGGTGGTATCGTTCCTGTGGACGAAGGGCACCTCTGCTACCCTTACCTAGACGACTGGCTGTTGGTGGCGTCCTGCAAAGACTTTACCACGACATCCACATGACGTTGACACTCCTTACCCGCTCGGGCTACAGGTCAACCCGAAGAAGTCTCACCTCGAGCCGGCGAGGACGTTAGACTTCATCGGTGCCACTCTGGATTCCATGTCCGCAAGGGCGTACCTGCCAGAGGCGCAAGCGCAGACCCTAATTCAAGCCGCCATTCACGCATACGCGGCTTCCACTTTGTCCGCGAGGAGGATCCAACAGTTACTGGGCTACATGGCCTCGACAACCGCGGTCACATATCTCTTGAGGCTGAGGGCAAGACCTCTTCAACACTGGTTCGTCCGCATTTTCGATCCCTGCGAGACGAACAGAGCATTCGATTGCAGCTGCCAGAGGGAGTCCACTCATCTCTCCGATGGTGGCACTCGCAAGACAACCTGCTGTCTGGAATGCCTTTCCGACAGCCAACACCAAGGGTGACGGTAACGACCGACGCCTCCCTCTACGGATGGGGTGCCCACTGCGGCTCAAAGTCCGCGACAGATGGGGCAGCGACGAGACGGCTCTCCACATCAACACCCTCGAGCTTCTGGCCATCTCGAAAGCACTACAGGCGTTCCGCCACGTCGTTGCCGGCCGCACAGTCCTGATCCTCACAGACAACACCACTGCAGTCTGTTACGTCAACAGACAAGGAGGGACTCATTCCACAACCCTGTTGAACATCGCCCTCGATCTGTGGGACTGGTGCGTTCGCCTTCAGACACCTCCCGTAGCTGTTCACCTGGCCGGGCAGGAGAACACTACAGCAGACGCCCTCAGCAGGGACACCTCATCCCATCACAAATGGTCTCTCTCAGGAGAGGCGTTCAGACTGATTCGGGACCGCTGGGGCGAACCGTCGATCGACCTCTTCGCGACCAGGGAAAACACGAAGTGCAGCCGATTCTGTTCGAAGCAGGTCACGATCGGGCCTCCATCGGGGACGCCTTCCAGTTTCCGTGGACCGGGGAACTCCTGTACGCATTTTCCCCCCGTTCCCGCTGCTTGGCTGGACAATATCGAAAATCCTCGCCGACCGAGCCGACGCGATCCTGGTAGCCCCATACTGGCCGAGGCAGCACTGGTTCGCACCCCTGCTACGTGCCGCCCAAGGAGACCTCCTCCGGCTACCACCGACACCGGGCCTGCTCTCTCACTCCAGCGGCCGCGTCCTCCATCCGGACCTGCCACGCCTGGCCCTCCATGCCTGGAGGATATTGCCCTAGACGATCCCGTGCTCGGTAACGTCCTCATCGCAGCCAGGAAAGAATCCACCCGTCGCAACTACGAATACAAGTGGCGACGTTTCCTGACCTTCGCTGAAGAGAGTTGTGAGCCGGTATCACCTGCAGGCTCCCCATTGTCCTTCACTTCCTCCTTCACCTCCGACAGCAGGGCCTGGCGTTCCCGTCCCTGAGGGTGTACCTCTCCGCGATCGTGGCATACCAACCACCACGATCCTCGGCGTCAGCCTTCTTCAGGGGCGATACCGTTAAGCGGTTCCTGAAGGGATTACAACATCTCTACCCGCCGGTATCACCGCCGCTACCGCCATGGTCCCTGTCACTGGTGCTATGGCAGCTTACGAAGCCGCCCTTTGAACCTATGGCGACATCGGATGACCGGCTGCTTACTTTGAAAACTGCTTTTCTCGTGGCTGTTACCTCAGCGAGACGAGCGGGCGAGATTACTGCCCTTCGAGTGGATGAACCCTTCCTGGTCTTCCACAGGGACAAGGTGGTCCTTAGACATGACATTTCCTTCCTGCCAAAGGTGGTGTCCAGCTTCCATCTCAACCAGGACATCATCCTGCCTGCCTTCTTCCAGGACCCGACGACACCGCTGGAGCGGTCTCTTCACTCCCTGGATGTTCGTCGGTCCCTTGCTTTTACAAAGACAGGACTGCTCCCTTCCGACAGACACCGCATCTCTTCGTTTGCTACGGACGGCGTCGGAAGGGCCACAAAGGGGTCCACCCAGCGCTTCTCCAAGTGGGTGGTACAGACTATTCAGCTGGCGTACGAGCTTGCGAGGAAGCCTCCGCCAGCCCTTCTTCGAGCCCACTCCACCAAAGCTGTGACAACATCTGCGGCCCTCCTGCGAGGAGTAGACCTGCATGAACTCTGCCGTGTGGCGACCTGGTCCCAGCCATCGACCTTCGTTCGCCACTACAGGCTCGACTGCCAATCACGCAGAGAAAGCTCGGTTTGGACGTGAGGTGCTGGCTTCCGTACTCTAGGACCTGACCCGCCATCCAACCGGTAAGCTACACAGTCTCCTAATGTGTGAGGCACAGAGACCACGAAGAAGAAGAACAGGTTGCTTACCTGTAACTGTGGTTCTTCGAGTGGTCATCTGTGCCCTCACACATACCCGCCCTTCCTTCCCCTCTTCTCAGGTCCCTGTAGGTTCTACGGCGGACGACAGAACTGAGGAGAGACCGTTGCTCTGAGGGAGGAGCATGCGCATACCGGCGTGGGGGAGGGGTTCCCGCCAAGCTAACAAGCTCTAGAAGTTTCCGAACGCTACCGCGCAGGCGCGAAAGCTCCTAATGTGTGAGGGCACAGATGACCACTCGAGGAACCACAATTACAGGTAAGCAACCTGTTCTTCTGCTTGCCCATCTTCACAGCATATTTGCCAATCTTTGTTCAAATACACTACCATTGGAATATTAGCAGAATATCGTAAGACAATGAAAATTAATCTAGAAAGAACCTCTTCATCACAAATCTCCATTTTCTGTGCTTCTTTCCAGTAATTGAATGAGGGTTATGCTTCATTACATTCTGACTTTTCAGTACCTGTTTCTGCATCAGCTATTCAAATACAGTGAAACCTCAAAGTTGCTGTAACATAGACATAGTCAATTATGAGGGAAATACACTGAAACTCTTGCTCCCTAACTGGAAATAATGCTCAATATATATTCTAATCTCCAAGAATAGGGATACAAGGAATTTTAGCATGTATCAGACAGTTGCATTAGTGTCCTGTACAAGCAAAGAAATGCTCAACATTTTACAACAAAGAATTATACCATGTATTGAGCAAAAAATGCCAGACATCAAAACTGGATACAGAAAAGGAAGAGGCACTAAAGATCATATTACAAACATATGTTGACTAATGAACACACCAAAGAATTTCAGATGAAAATCAACTGAAAATCAACTTTTACTTTATGGATTATAGCAAAGCCTTTGTTTATGTAGATCATGAAATACTATGGATTCTAAAATAAACTGGCATGCCACAGGAATATCTGTGGATATCATTCAAAAAAATTGTGGGTTATTTATGGGTTTTTGAGACTGTATGTTTCAACCCTTTCCTGCTCTTTGTGCTGTTTCTGACAAATTTGCTAAGTTTCCATTTGTTCTATTTCTAATATAATTTTATTAAGTTTCGCAAATAAAAAAAACACCATCTCAAATTGTACTTTTACATGTAATGTTTTTGTTCTTCCACTCTGATCTAGTTTTCATTTTCTGGATATCTACTCACATATAAAAAATTATGCCTCACAATTCTACGTTCATCTTACATGCTTGATCTTGCATTTCTCTCATCAACTCCTGTTATGTTACAGTTATTCCTCTTTAATTTCAACCGTAATTCAGACATTTTCACTTGGCAGTTCCCAGCAATTACCCATTACAATTTGCCATTCTGCTTTTATCTGATCATCCGATCTCCCCTTTAATCTTTGTGAAACAATATCCGCATTTCTATTCTCAATAAATGTCCCCCGCCATTGTTCAATTCTGTGTATTTGCTGAGACTTCCACAATTTGGCATATTCAATTCGAGCTGTCGTTATCATGTACAATATTAATCTCCAATGCCTCTCAATGTTAGTATTTTCAAGAACATTTGTCATGTTTAACAAATAAAATTCAGGTTTTTTTTGCAAATTGAACCTTCAGTATTTCACACATCTTTTTATGTATTTCACTCCAATATTTCTTTGCCTTGGGACATGACCACCACATATGAAATATTGTTCCCACCTCTTTCTGACATTTCCAACACATTCCCGTACCTGTATTGTGAATCTTTTTTAACTTGTCTGGTGTCATGTACCATCTATGAAACATTTTAAAATAGTTTTAAAATAGTTCTCTTTGAGATTCTGAGCCATTGTAAATTTTTGTGTCCTTTTCCAGCTCTGTTCCCATTCATCTAATTGAACTGAATGCCCAATATTCTGTGCCCACAAAATCATTGCAGATTTCACAGTCTCCTCCTGTCTCTCCTGTGTTAACATTTCTTGATATATATGGGCTAACAGATGCGGATCATTTTGTATGTTTGAATCACTGCTTTTTTCATTAAAGCCAAAATCTTGGCATTCTTCTTCTACTTCTCTGTGGATCATATACTCTCCTGTATTAATTGCACACTTTGATTTTCATCACAGATATTGGTTTGTATCTCACTACTAACACCAATTATGGCAATTCAGCTGGTTCCACCACTACCACCACTTGTGACAGTCACCTTTGGGACCCCTTATGTGGGACTTGTCTCCCAAAATCCCAGTTGACCACCAGATGTGACATCACAACTAAGTTCTACAGCTGCAGCCACAGACACAAATGGGTCTGAATTTATATCATCAGTACAGCTAATAATCAGTATAGTGGACCCTCAGTATCTGCTGGGGTTTGGTTCCAGGATCTCCTACGGATACGAAAATCCACGGATGCTGAAGTCCCAATGGTGTAGTAGAATGGTGTCCCTTATATAAAATGATGATCAACTCAAAACATTAGCTATTTGGAATTTTAAAAAAAATATTTTCCCAAGCCATAGTTGGTTGAATCCATGGATGCTGAATCCGTGGATACAGAGGGACAACTATACAACTAGCACAGGTACTCTTAAGTGTGTATGTGTGATTTTATTAAATAGGAAATAAAAATTTATGATCAATTATTGTATAGAAGCATATGGTTTCTAACTGTGGTATAAATACTCATTTATTTCTATTTTAATTCATCTCCCACAGCCACCCACAAATGTACACCTCATCCAGCCCCCCTGTATCTGTTGAAGTGGGCTGAATCCACAAAAGCTAGTGTCAGGAATTTCTTCTTCCCAGTCTCAAAGGTGCTACTAGATTCTTTTGCAATTCCTTGCTTTGCTCTAAAATGAACTCTATCCCAGCTAACTGCAGCAGCTGATTGTTGTTGTGTGCCTTTAAGTCACTTACAGCGACTTTAAGGCAAACCAGGGTTTTCTGGGCTGAGCATGCAAAGTGCCCAAGGTCACACAGTGGGTTTCCATGGCCAAGTGAGGAACCAAATCCTGGTCTCCAGGGTTGTAGTCCAATACACACAACAACCACACCATGCTGACACCAGTCGATTAACCACAACAACACGCCAGCACCAACTGGTTAAGTACCATTCACCTCCAGCAGTCAACACATTCTCACCCCCACCTGAGAAATCACTTAAAAGTTTTTTGTTTTGTTTTTTAGTATGTGTGTGTGTGTGGGTAGAATCTAGCAGCACTTTTAGGACTAACTGATCTATTTGAGCTTTCATGGGTATCAGTCTACTTCTTCAGACTGATATCCACAAAAACTCATGTAAAATAGATCAATTAGTCTTAAAGACATTCCTAGGTTCTTCTCTCTGCCCTTTTTTTTTTTATATTGTCACAGACTAACCACTATTTCACTGAAAAACACTTACCATAATGTATCTAATACAGTATCCTATACATTAACACCAACACATAACAATGCTGTATTACACAGAATAAAAACACCAAAATATATACACAATGATACAGTGTGACAGGAGGCAATACCTTGGTTTCTGCCATAACACACTGATATCTTCAAATAGAAGACTGACCTCAATCAAGTAGGGGACACGTGGCCATACTAATAAAAGACCAGTCAGGCTAGAACACTCTCTTCCAGAGGGAATCCATCTATAATGTTTGTCTTGTCCTGGTTTACAGGCCTCCAGTCTGATCTTGGCTGCTAAGCAGAGTCAACTCAGGTTAGTGTTTGGATGGGAGCCCACCAACTAATACCACGTGGCATATACTGTATTTCAGAAGAAGGAACTGGCATAACCACCCCTGAGTATTCCTTGTGTAAGCAGTAAAAGGAGTTGAGACAAAATAGATAGTGTTTCCTCAGCTCTTCCCTAGTCTACTCTGCAGGGCTGCTAGAAATTGAGCGCTTTGGGCAGTTCAATTCATGGAGGGTATTGCCTTTTTAAATGTCCAAGCGAAAAGAACTCTGTCTCGCTGCATTTGCTTAACTAAAGTTCCTCTGTCTTGAATTCTAGTCAGCTTGGAAGGTTGTTTCTGTTGTCAGCCCCTTGTCCTACTTAAAATGATGCTGACATTAAATGGCAAAGTAAATTCCTGCCTTCTCAGCATCGGTTCCCAGGTTTCTATTATTCTCTGTTACAATATTTCCTATATTTCACTGCTGAGTGAATACAAGTATGATTCAAGGTTCAATGCTGATTGTTAACTGAAAGTTACTTTATTAGCAACAATGTGTCAGAACTTTGGCCCTGAGAAAGTAGTGATTTTTGCACATGTGTGGAATGCTTTATGAGATCATTGTAACCTTAACCTATAAAAAAAACCCTCCTTTTAACAATAAAGGGTTCTTCCCTTTGCCCATGTAAGAAGTGGTTTTGGCTGCATTCTTCCTAGGGGGAGGAGTCCCTTTGGCCAAAGTGGGGGTATCTTTCCAGGTTGATTCAGGACTCAAATGCAACTCTTCTGACCAACTAGTTAGGGTGGTCTGTGGCAGACCTAGTATTTTACGTTGGTCCCACATTTTTGAGGGTTCAGGGGTAACCCTAACACTTGCACAAGAAAGCCCTATCAAATTCATGGAGTAGCCACAAGACAACAGCGGTCCTGAAGGCACATATGCATGCATAACTCAAACTATTGAAATACATAGGGACACACCCACACATACAGAACTTTAGAAGTGTACTTGCAGAGAGGAAGGCAAATGAGGATATTGCTACCCCCATAAGAATCCCCCCCAGCAATTTCTAAATTTCTAACCTTGTGGAGAATGAGACTTTTTATGTTACTGCAAAGCTAGAAATGTGGGAACAGAAGAAACATTTAATGGAAGGGCAGACTTTTTATTTAGGCACAGCTCCATCATGCTTGGACCCAGAAGCAGATGAAAGGCCCTCCCTCCATCCCCACTGCCACTGCCCTTGGAGGGAGTGAGAGAGGAAGACTAGACACTGTTGCACCATGTCTGGGCCTGCAAGCTGAGGAAATATCTGCTGGACTTAATCCCTTCCCACACCGCTTTCCCTTTTCCTTTTTATGTCATGTCTTAATTAGACTGTAAGCCTGAGGGCAGGAAACTGTTTTGTTGTCCTTTTACTTAAAAGGCGCTATGTATGTACACTCCCAGCCCCAGAAAACCCTGTGATGGGTTCGTTTTAGAGTTGCTGTAAGTCAGAAACGACTTGGAAGGCACACAACAACAAACAGTAATGGCACTATATAAACGAATAAAGAAATACAGGCCATGTCCACACTAGACACTTAACATTTCCGCACGACACTCTTATAGTGCGATGATTCCACTTTCAACCTCCTATGGAATCCTGGGGTTTGCAGTTCCGGGAGGGGCCGGCCGGCCCCTCCCGGAACTGCAAACCCCAGGATTCCATAGGAGGTTGAAAGTGGAATCATCGCACTATAAGAGTGTCGTGCGGAAATGGCCTGTTATAGCACTATTATTCCACTTCCGATATCCTATGGAATCCTGGGCTTTGCAGTTTAGGGAGGGGCCTCAAAGGCCGCCAGGATTCCATTGCATGTTGAAAGTGGAATAATAGCACTGTAACAGTCTAGTGTGGAAATGGCCACAATTGGCCCTCCGTATCCACAGATTCTGTACCTTACAGATTCAACCATCCATGGCTTGAAAGTAATTTTTTTTTAAATTCCCAAAAAGCAAATGTTTGAGTTGTTGTTTATATAAGGAATGTCATTTTAGTACACAATCGTATATAATGGGACTTGAGCATCTGCAGATTTTGGTATCTATGAAAGATCCCAGAATCAAACCTTAGCAGATACTGAGGGCTCACTGTAGTCGGGAGAAACAGGTGGCCGGGCCCTCATTTTGCTCCTGGCAGAACTTGATGAAGAAAAACTGTGGATGTTACCTCTCTACCCCTTAACTTCCTCCTTTGCTACAGTGGTGAGGAGGCACTGGGACAAGAAATCTGCCACCATCAGATGCATATAAATGCAATACTAATTTTTATGTATATGCCCTGTTCTCCAAACCCTATGACATGTGAGTGGAAAAAGGCAATACAAATCCCTGCTCTCAGCCTTAAAACTCTAAACAAGAGAGATCACAAAAGGAAAAGGGGGGGGGACAACCTCGGGCACAACTTCTTAACACTATGGGGTTCCTCAGCCTCTGCTTGAAAATCTACAATTCTTCCTCCTAACAACCTTTCTGTGGCCCGTTCTCCCCCCTCCTCTCCTTCGCCAACTGACAGCATTAAAGTCGCCCTTTGGCACCACCGACTAAAGCCATCCCCACACGAGAGTGTTATAGCGCTATGATTCCACTTTAAGCCGCCTATGGAATCCTGGGGTTTGCAGTTTAGGGAGGGGCCCGCCGGCCCCTCCCTAAACTGCAAACCCCAGGATTCCATTGGAGGTTGAAAGTGGAATCATCGCGCTATAAGAGTGTTGTGTGGAAATGGCCTGTTATAGCACTATTATTCCACTTTCGATATCCTATGGAATCCTGGGCTTTGCAGTTTAGGGAGGGGCCTCAAAGGCCGCCAGGATTCCATTGGAGGTTGAAAGTGGAATCATAGCGCTATAACCCTCTCTTCCCCTCTTTCCGCGCTGTCGCCGCGGCGCCCGCCCGTCTCCCAATGGCTGGAGCCACCAGCAAAAACAGAAGACGGCGCTCGATTGCCTATGCCTCCGAACAGGCTGAAGAAGATTGCCGAGCTCACGGATTTCGGAAGGCGGGGAGGGGCTGTGGCGAAGGGAATCGCGGGCCGAAGAGCTCTCTCCCGCCCGTCACGTGCCCGGGAGAGAAAGCGTTACTGGAGGCGGTTGAAGGGGCCGTTGTTCAGGTGGGCGCGCGGAGGGAGGCGGAGCGGGCGGGAGGGGTCCGTTTTGTCTGCGTCTCTTCAGAGAAGAGCGCGTCTCCTTTGTGGGCTTGGTCCCCCTCCCTAGTTGAGGGAAGGGGATGTCTAGCGCTGCAGCCCCCCCGCTTTTCAAAATAAATGCATGACAGTTGTTTTTCGGTCAGCGCAGTCTCCCCACCAGCCGCGAATGGGAGCCTGGCGTATTTTTCCCCCTGTCACAGAGCTGTCAGATGCCGCCTTTCCCACCAGACAGGCGGGGAGCCCTGTGTACCCTTTCGGACCCTTGAAACGCGCCCGTGTTATTGTCCTTAAAATGGCCGCTCTCCTTGCCAGTCCCGCTGTGGCTGTTTTTAAGAGCCAGGAAGGAAAGATACCCAGTATGCAGGGGGTGGCCCTCACCCCTGCGAGGATCCTGCCCACCTCCTTAGGTTGCGCAGACTGAAATGTATTCAGTAACATGGGACAAGCAAGAGCCAAGCTGATGCCCACTAGCCGTGGGTCGGTCACAGTACAGCATCCCAGTCAGAGCAGAGCCCGGTTATTTTATTTCCAGAGGGCCGCACCAATTCTTCGCAGTGGTCTGCTGAGTGGCCTGCATGTCGCTCTTGCAGACGGAGGGCAAAAGGCCCCTGAGCACTCAGGATGCAATGGGGGCAGAGGAGGAAGACTTCCTGGCAGCCATCAGTGCCACAGCACACTGAGCTCTAAGTTGGTCTTCTTCTGAGTCTTCTACCATCATAGTTTTAGGCCATTTCTGCACTACACTCTTATAGTGCAATTATTCCACTTTCAACATCCTATGGAATCCGACCGGCCCCTCCCGAAACTGCAAACCCCAGGATTCCATAGGAGGTTGAAAGTGGAATAATCACGCTATAAGAGTGTAGTGCGGAAATGGCCTTAGTCTTCTTCTTGCTCATTTCATCACTGCCAGCTTCCTATAAAATCTTGGGGCTTGCTTAGCTCCACTCTGTGACAAGAGATTATAAAGAGAATGGTATTCTGTTCTATTCTATTATAAAATATTGATTGTTGTTGTGAGTACCTTCAAGTTGCTTCCACCTTACGGTGACCCTAAGACAAATCTATCATGGGGTTTTCTGGGAGCTGAGAAGGTGTGGTGTGTCCAAGGTCACACGATGGGTGGTTCCATGGCTTGTAGTCCAACACTCAAACCACTCCACCATGGTGGCTTTCATTATAAAATAGAGCAGTATGTAAATGTTTCTTTGGTTTTCCGAGTAGCAGAAAATAGTTTCCCCATGTCGCTCTTATCAGTTTCCGGACTGTCATGAGAAAGCTGAAACTGCTTTTTAAAAGTTCCAATTTTAAAAAAAATAAAGGGAGAACAAGCATAGATGTTCAAAACAAAAGCAACAGTTACCCTATCTTCTTGAATTTTATTCACTTGTGCAATTTTTTAGGAAACTCCATTGCATCACTGTGAAGGAAATATGAAATTACATACTGTAAGATAAAGAGTATTAGTAAACAAAACCACATCTCATGCCTGCTGTGGACATCATAGAATTACACCATTTAGGGTGGCGATAGAGAGGTCTTCTTGTTTTCATAATGTTGGTTAAAAACAGTGTTTCTCTTTTAAGTCAATAGTGAATAATAGTTGATAAACTACATCATCCTTAATTTCTAGTAGTTTGCAAGTTAGCTGTTTGATAAAGGTTAGGATGACATATTTAAAGGATTTGTAATGAAAGACAAAGGTCATGCTCCTTTAACCCCAACATCATGGCTCACTATGGTTGAGAAGCTGTTGAAGTTCAATGGAGTAGAAGGACCCAACCTCATCCACGTTCTCTAATATTGTGAGTGATAAGCCACAAGCTGAATGGATAGAGGAGTTGTCTAGTGGGCAGGCAGAAGCAGCAGATAGCAACAAGAAGGTGGAGGAGATAGCAGGGAAGTAAGGAGGAAGCAGAAGGGGATCATCAGGACCCCTGCAATCTGATGCTGACCTGGTCTTGTTACAGTGTTTTGATCCCTCAAACAACAGTAGGAGTAATGGTGAGAGAGTGAGTCCTCTCTGGAGACTCATCTGTATTCTTTGGGGGGCCTTTAGGGTCATGATGAAGAGTGGCCAACTGATTAGTTATGGCATGTCAGGGCACTTGGGTCTAGGCCCTAAACATTTTGCCAATAAATAAAAAGAAATTACACTTTAAGTCTGTTGTCAGAGTGTCCTGGAAGGCTGAAATATTATCTCACAGGGGTTTAGATACTGAAATTTCTGATGACAAGTTTGTTTCCATTTATTTATTTATTTCTATGAAGAGACTGTCTTGTTCATTCTAAGTAGAATATAGGAAGGATACAATCCACATATGGAATCCAGTGCTGCTTGTCACAGATCTAATTCAAATTGTCTCATAAAGAGGAGGGAAGCTGACCTAAAATAATGCCTGCACAGCTTTGCAATACAGCACACCTAACCTCCCCACCCCTGTCCCTCAGGATCTCCTTCAGCAGATGTTTTTTATTTGTTAGGCTGACTTTTTGGAAGGTTTACTAGTGTAATGTAAATATAATTTTAAAATTCTGTTAAGAGTTTACGTTTACCTCAAAATGTTTTGAACAAATGCCAGTGAGCAATAGGGAAAACAAATACCAGTAAAGGAATGAATAAACAGTTCTTTTTAATCCTGTTTAATCACAGTCACTAAGAAATATAGCTTTGCACTTTTCCTGTTGTCTTTCAGGTAAGCAGTTCTTTCAGTGACTGATTGGAAAAGCTTTTTTCTGCCCCAGTCCCACAGATCAAGCCCCCGACTCTGGCTGTTTTTTGCTTCTCTCTTGTTGGCCTTATTGTCTCTGCTTTGTGCTTTCTCTGTTCTCCACTTCTGCTTCAGTTTCAGTTTTAATGCCAGCCTTCTTTCCACTGCTTCAAGCTCAGTTCCTACATCCTACTTTTTCCTAGTTCCAATCTGTGTCTAAGCCTGGCTCACTTATGTACACAATTTTGCTTTCAGTTTCTATTCTTAACAACTCACTTTTGTATTTCTGAAGAAATGAAATTTGGCCACTGAACATTAATTCCTTATATATTTATTCAAAACAGTATAAAGCACTATTAACTCTGTATATATGAGTCTTAAATAACATAAAGCAGTGTTCCTTTTCACTGCCCACTAATCCATTGCATAGAAATTGCTGGTGGGATTATTTACTCTCTTCACACATCCACTGTATGTCCCTCCTCATCTATTTCTGGTGTGTGCACATGCACAATCTATGTAGAGGAAGAGAGCAAGCGGAAGTTATATTGCACAAGCTTACCCACTCATGTGACATTGCATGTAGTCCTCCATAGAGAAAGCGAGTAATTTTGAGAATATTTTCTATTAGGTAGTTCAGCTTGCACCCCAAAGGGTCTTGTATTTTACTAAAACCACCAGTTGTATTTTCTTACAGAAGATGCTGGTTACTTTGGTACTGTGTGCAGTCCTGCTAATAGGAAGAAATGAAGCTCAGGATGATGAATGGATTGATCCAACAGATATGTTGAATTATGATGCAGCTTCAGGAACAATGAAGAAGCCTTATAAGGTAAACATGTAGTTATTACTTTTTAAATCTGAGTTGCTGCTGAATACTTACTTTAGTTGTGGGTTTCCCTGACCTGTTTTAAATACAGGTTTTACAGAGATATTATAAGACGAAGATGAGTGAAAGCTATTGAAGAAAGTTATTCTACGTATAGTGGAAAAACAGAAGCATTTTCAAATAGAGTAAAGATGAGTATTATGCAACCCTCCAGATGTTGCTGAACTGCAAAAACAAAAATACGGTCCTCCCTCCTCAGTTGCAAAGGCTCAGGGCATAAAAACCTTATGAAAGTGGAAAAATCGCAAATAACTCCCCCAACTGCTCCCCCTCCCATTTCCTGACAGGGCTCCCCACCTTCCCCTTCCTATGCAAAATGGAAGAGAATGAGATAGAGAAGAAGGGCTTCTGTTTGTCATAGTGTCTCAATACCACCAAGCATAAGGTGTTTTGAAAAAATTTATCCATCTTGCTATCATCACTTGTGGAGTTCTTCTAATTGCCCTTGTGGTCCCTGTTTGGAAAACTTTGTTAGTATAATCCCATCCCAGGAGACCACATATTCAACACAATAAATTATTCAGTCAGCTGCCATAGTCTGTACCATTGACTTTTATGCCTATGTGTGAGTCCCTTTATCTGAATGTCACTAAAGTTTAATCACCACTACTGAACAGCTCCTGCCATCACAGACATCCTGTATTATTAATATTGTAGCATTTCAGGAGGCATATGTGTATATTATAAAATGTTTATTAAACAAAAGATATACATACTCTTTGTGCTGAAGAAGATGATTATAAGGTTCAATGGCTTAGTTACTACTGTTGTTTATATAACCTATATCAGACAATCACATCACTTTCCTTCCTGACTAAAACTAAACTGACTAAAAACCTGAGTGAAATTTGACTCCTGTGGAGTTTTGGTCTTTGGAAGCATTTGTGAGTTATTGTGTGTATTGAATGCTGTTGATAAGATGGAAAATAATGTTCTGGGTATGAGCAGAGTTATACAGTGGCCTTGGTAAAATAGTTTACTATTCACAGGTTAGATCTGAGCTTAATTATGCTTAGACTGGACCTGTTGAAATAAGCAGGTCTTCTTTAAGCATGGCCAGGTTTGAATTCAACATTCTATATTGAACTGTAATGAATAGCACACTCTGCCTTTTTTCTCCTTCTGTCTAGTTTTCTATTTCCTGAAGAATAAGCAGAATGAAGCAACCAGATTTAAAGATTCCAATAAATGCAAAAATATTAAGACATACATGTGATTAAAATTACTGCAGGTGAATAAAGATGATTCTGAAAGTAAGAAAATATCAACAGAGGAAGAGGCAGAAGTAAACACTGTGGATGTTTCCCAGTGCCAAACGAAATTAGATTCTCTAATTCTGAAGGTTGGTTCGCATGTATACAGTTTTATATTTTATGTATTGTTTTACTGAACTCTAATTTATCAATAATGATAAGTTCATTTGTAAATATATATATAAATATAAAGTCAGATCTTGATGGGATATGCTGTCAGAAATGCAGTAGTAGATAATCCTCCATTTTTCAGATGATAGCAAGAAGAAATACTCATAACTAATTGAACTGTACTTCTCTAATAAAATCAAGCAAGCATTCTGCTGTTGATAACTTTCTTAGAAGTAAGTCTCATTCAGTTTCAATGAAATTTTCTCATAGGTAAATCTGTACCCCCAGCCTTTGTGAGCACTAGTGAGGAAGCAAATTGAATTGTGGCTGATTGGTTCATTTTAAGATGCAATGCATTCTGTATGCTATTATGATCTCAGAATTCCATGCACTTTTTGTAAATAACTCCAACATTTGATTTATAGCTAGAAGACTTATATGTTTTACAAACATCATTGAAAAAGTTTAAAAATGCACTTTATGATGTTACATATAATTATGTTTTTGTCCAAATTCAAAGCAGTCTGACTATAATTCAGACTTCTATGCAGATAATTAGCAGCTTTGTACATTGTGTCTATTATGACCTATTAAGCTGAATTCACAAGTTGTATCAAGGATGATATGATCTGTGAGGTTACAGGTGTTGTTGGACATGCTCCTATCAGACCTAATTGCTGGCCATGTTGCCTGGGACTCACAGGATGTATTGCTGAACAACATCTGGAGGATCACAGGTTGTCTATTCTTGATCTATGTACACTATTGGCTGTTACTAGCTTGATAACTTGCTGTTTTTGGAGTTCCTAGCAGACAGTGAGACCAGAACTTTTTTTTACTGAGTCATGGAGGGGGGGTACCATGCTTGACTGCTGGGCTACCTTTGGCTTTGGCCATGTGAGTTTGATCATTAATATAGTTTTCAGTAACTGTGTTGATCAAATCACTAAAACGGGAAGAAAACATTATTAATTATTTTTGTGTGGTTGAAACAGTTAAGGATATTTGAGACCACATTGAAAAGTCTTGGACTTGGACTTGAAAGTAGATAAACAGAAGTTAAATATCAGTCTGAGAAATATATAAGCTTGAATGGATTATTGCTTTGCCAAAACTAATTTTTAGTTGTCTGTCGTATAAAATAAAGTGGGAAGTAAAGAATTGTTGTAAGAGAAATTAATATTGAAGTATTTTTGTTTTTATAGCTTGAAGACTATGAAAAGAAAGATAAAGCCAAGTTATATGAAAGCAATAGCATCCATGTTTTTAAAAGATACTTGAATAAAATTTTAAATGAAGCTGGAAGAATTGGTCTAGTGAGTACCTGCATGTTGAATTAAAATGTTGAGTATTGTTTATGTACACATACACACGCACACGCACTCATACACACACACACACAGAGGACAACAGTTAATTGTTGTCCTGTGTGAACAGAACACTAGTTGTTAGGATGAAGCATCCAAATATACCTTGGATCTCTTCATTTATTATTCATTCTTCATAAATGGTGTATATAATTTAAGTTGTTAGCCATCCCAATTAAATGAAAGAAATGTAGAAGTAACTAGACAGTCACCCAGATAGCCTATTAAGAGGATTGGTTTTGGTCCTTTAACTTACTTGATTTGCAATGTGGGATGTAATCGGGAGGGTCTCTCCCTAGTCATTAGGTAGCATATCTGTTGGGCTGAAGCCTCTGATTCTGGGCCTTCTGTAACTGTTTGTAAATTGTTTAATATATTTTTACTCAGTTAAACTATTTTATTGTTTTAAATTTTAAATTATTTTAAATTGTTTAAATCTGTTTTGCTTGCACACAGCCCAGAGATCCCATAATAGAAGGAGGGCTATAAATACTTTAATTATTTGTAATAAATAAAACTATTTTGCACTGAACAACTTGGCAAACAGGAAACGGAGAAACCAAAAGCTTCATTGTGCTTTGGTACTGAGGACTAGTCCATGCATTACAGTTCTTTGCCCACTCAGGTGTCATTGCTCATTCAGGAGGTCACCTGAAACTGTCCAACACTGATTTATTGTCAGACTCATTTGCCTTTGCAAAATTGTTGTTTTATATTCTTTTCTTTTAGCCTGATGATAGCTCTGGGGATATGCACTATGATGCTGAGATCATCCTCACCAAACAGACATATAATGAAATTATCAGATTCCTTAATGAAGAGGGCTGGAAATCAGCTGCTTTAGATGATGCACTTAGTGATATTCTGATTAATTTTAGACCTCATGATTATGAAGCTTGGAAATGGAAGTTTGAGGATACATTTGGAATTGACCCATACAATGTTTTTATGGTAAGAGAAATTTTTACTATTAGTGTTCTTTTGCATGGCACGAAAGTCACTACCAGTGTCTGGGAACATTACATTATAAGTGACAATTGCCAGCATGCCCCACAAGGTGTGACCACTGGGAATTCTGGGGACTATAGCCCATACCTGCAGTTTTTCCAGGCTCTTGTTAGTGCTGCAGGAACAGGCAGCCTGGTGCCCTCTAGATGTTTTGAACTATAACTCCTTGAGTTCCTGACCATTGGCCATACAGGATTGGATTTATGGAAACTATAGCCCAAAATATCTGGAGGGCATTATATTCTCTTTCCTATCTTTCTGTGCTTTGTTTTCTCTTGGCTGAATGTATCTGCAATCTTTGTACATTCACTCAGTTATTACTATGTCAAAGTTGTATAATCTGTGACTCACAGGGAGCTGATTAGCAATGAATGGTTTCCTACCAGAGACTCAATAAACGTCTCAATTATATTGCCTGCCTGAGAGTAAAAACACTGAAGGATATGAAGTATCAACTGGCTCATAATTCATAGCAGGATGTCTAAGTTCAATTTGCTGGAATCTAAGTTGTACAAGCCTAATTACATTTTATTTATATTGTTTTGTCATCAGTTGGTTCTCCTAAATTAAATAAATAATTATGGCTGTTAATTGCTATTATAGTGATTAGTAAGTGGTTGACTGCTCAATGATCGTTCAACTGCGTTAGGATTCAGTTCAGGAAGCTTAAACGATTCCCCTCCCCTCAAGCCTAATTATTGTGAATTCTACTGATTTTGAGGGTTTTTCTATTATTTAAATAAGTTTTTTGATTTCTAAAAGAGGGGGGTGTCTTTTTCTGAAACTTAACTGCAAAACCGAAATTTTAATGTTGTTTTTTTTTTGTCTTCTGTTTTTCAAAAGGTACTTCTGTGTTTACTGTGCATTGCAGCAATTGTTGCTACAGAATTGTGGACACACATTGGCTGGTTTACACAGCTAAAACGTGTTATGTTCATAAGTTTTCTCATCAGTTTTGGGTGGAACTGGATGTATCTATATAAGGTAAACCATGAATGTTTCATAAAGGTGTATATTTATGTGCCTTGGAAAGAAATTATGAATATATTGTGCTTATCTCTATTGAACTCTTCACAACAAGACTGAATATGAATTAAGATTTCCATGTTCCCTACTATTAAAAACAGAATATATTTTACTACCCTTTACATGTTAATCTTCATCCCACAATAAGTGCTTGCAGCACTGGGCATGTTTTCTGCACTGGGGCAAAATTGTTTAAAAATCTGAGTTGTATGTACTTGCACATTAAAATCTAGTGAGATTGTATGTGTATAGATGTTACAAAATTCCATAGTTTATCATAAGAATACAGTTAGCCTCTCTTCAGAGTTTCCTACTCCTCTCCCCCAGTCTGCTGCAGCTATGAAGTTTGCACACTTTCACTTCAGTTTTCAGTTAACAGCAATTTTGTGTTATTGAACAATATTTGAAAAAGTGGATACTTAAGTGTAGTTTGTTTAAAACAAACCATGGGTATTGAAGGTGGCTTGCTACAATAAATCATTGTTAAGATTAGCCACACTTAAGGGTCTAGATAGTGTGATATTAATACCCAGTTATTAGCACAGTAGTACTGCCTGCTTAATAGCAGTACGAGATCCAGCATGGTGTAGTGGTTTGAGCATTGGATTACGACCCCAAAGACCAGGATATGATTTTTCCGCTTGGCCATGGAAACCCACTGGGTGACCTTGGGCACATAACACACTCTCAGCCCCAGAAAACTCCATGATAGGTTCACCTTAGGGTCACCATAAGTTGGATGTGTCTTGAAGGCACACAACAAAAAGAAGCAGTACAGCAATCTTTAGAGAATCATATTGAAGGTTGTAGCATCAATTTCTTTCTTTAGACAATTCAAGGTTCAGTCACAAAGACAAAAAAGTTGTGTTCTGAAAGCCGTGTAGTCTTCCTTTCAGTAATGATACACTGTTGAAGCAGTTGTTAAAGCTTTATATTGTGTACCTTTGCTGTATATGGAAGCAGTGATCAGTAGTTTTAAAAATGTAGCAGTTGGATTTCCCAGCAAACTGAATTTCATTTAAAGCCACTTTTGAAAAGAAAGATGCCAAAAATGAAATTTATTCAATGATTTTATTTAAGTGCTAAAATTCTTTAGTTTTTGTTGTAGATAGCCTTTGCCCAGCATCAAGCTGAAGTGGCTACAATGGGAAATTTTGATGAAGTGTGTGCAGAGAAAATGCATTGGAGTGATAGTATTATGGGTGAGTGGTTTTCTCCCCCCCCCTTTTTTTTTATTGTATGTTTTCCGGTACAATTTGTTATTAAAACAGTAGTGTTTATTTTTAAGATATGGCATATGAATGCTGTTATACACTGTTAATACTAAAGAGTAGCTATAAATCAACTGTTTAGGCCAGCTCTGCTGTAATGCCACATACCAACATAAGGACTTCTGGAATGCTGCCTGCATCTCACTTAATTTATGAATTCAACTCACAGTTCTCTGTACATGCCTTAAGATCCCTGCTGAAATGATGTTGTATACAGAACAGAACATATTCTGTCTGTATATTGTTGGAACCATCTAGATCCTTTGGGCAGTAAACTGGTGTCTAGTAATTGAGTGTTTTCTGAACATTTAAAAAATTGCAGGGAAGAAGTGAAATGGCCAGGCAAAGAGGATGTAAAGCTATTTCCCTCCTTCAGACCTTTTCTTCTAGCTGTGGCAAATCTACTGGGATTCTAGAAGAATATAAGAAAGAAGAGGCAGATAATGGAATGTAGTTGTCGAATTTAAAGTGAAGTTTCTAAAATGGGCCTCAAATTAATTTTAAATATTAGTTAGTTTTAAAATAATTAATTTATCCTTAAGGCTGAAATACAGTTTTCTGCTTTGTGTATAGCTGCTTTTTTCTTGCTTTTTCACTGTAGAATGGTTTAGAAGCTCGCTGACCTTCCAAGATGATCCTTGCCAGAAGTATTATGAAACTCTGTTAGTAAATCCTATTTTGCTCGTTCCTCCAACAAAGGTATTCTCAATATCTAACCTAGCCATTCTTACTTTGTTTTCTAGCGAAGCTGTGAAAACCTAATTTTTATCTCTCCATTGTTCTAGGCATTGGCTGTTACTTTTACCAATTTTGTAACAGAGCCATTGAAGCACATAGGGCAAGGTATTGGTGAATTTATTAGAGCACTCATGAAAGAGATCCCAGTTTTGCTACAGGTTCCAGTTCTGCTTATTATAGCAGGGACAGTTTTGGTACGTATATTTCATCCATGAATTAAAAATAATGAAAACAGATAGAACTTATGTCAAATTCAGACAACAGTTTAAGACCAGTGAGACTACTAAGAGATGCACCAGACATTTAGACCCACTTGAGCAAACAGCTATTTTAGGTGCCTCTCCTACCATAAGGACTAAGAGGGAAACTTGTGCTAGGAGAGGCAACTGTACTTCTCGTATATGTTTTTTAGGGGAAATCAGCGAAGAAAAAAAATGAAAGCTTTTTAAATGAATACATTGTAGTGTTATAAAACACTGAACAATAGCATATAATTTATCTTTTGGCACTGAGTGGATTTGCCTAAAAAACAGTGATTAATATGCAGTCACAATCCATACTCTTTAGCAGCTCATACTCTTAATAGACTCAGATGAATATAAATTTAACCAACAATATAATTCCATTTTGTGGAGGACACAGTTCTAGAAAAACAACTACAGCTTCCTCATTTGGGGGTTTGACTTTCTTATACTTGATTATTTAGGACTTTCCAACTCCTGTCCACCTCAGGCACTTCTTTTCTGGGGAAACTCCCTCTTGATAGCTCTGATCAAGCTGCACAGCTCTTTACAAATCTGCTTCTGGTGGTCCTGCTTCACCAGAAGCTGCCTGACCAACTAAGGCCAGCTTGCATCCCTATTTCTCAGCACCACAGTCTCCTGATGCCCCACCAACACTCAAGGAAGGAGATGGGTGTGAGAGAGGAAGTATAGGACTGTCATGCCAACCTGCCCCCTTTCCCTGACCTGGTTTGGACTTTGAGTATCTCCTCTTCCCACTGTGCCTGAGCCCCCTTCCCACAGACACACACACATTTTGATATTTGCAATTTTTCCACTTTTGCAGGGTCCTGTGTCCCTAACCCTAGTGAACGTGAAGGGCTGACTGTACACATTTTAAGTAATGATGACTGATACATAGAAAAAGAGTGATGGGTGATCATATAGAAAACCTCTTGAGAAAATTATGTACAAATTCCTGTATCATAGATATAGTAATGAATGCAAAATTATATGTCATCTGCTGTTCCATCTCTCCAAACCCCCCTTAACAGCCAGCAGCAGCACCAAATAATAGAGATTTTCTGTGCAGATGATGAGGGCATAGCAGGATGATGTTTCCAATCCCCTGTGGGGACATTTGACAGGAGTGATTGTAGCATCACAGATTGTTGGTAGAAGAGAGCTGGAAACATCCTCCTAAAGCATGCCAATGACAAGAAGAAATCTCTGTCCTTCAATGTGGCTGCTGGCTGTTAAGGTAGATTTGGGTGGGCATTTGGAACCATGGCAACAGTACCACAATGATAAACATGAATACTAAACAGTTATAAATGTGTAAGTCTACCCAATGCATTTGTAACTGGTCAACAGGACACCAGCCATTATTCTTTTAATGAGAAACCACCAAAATTAAATTGTACATGAGTATGAATATTGAGAGTCCTGTTGATTTTTTTTAAAAAAGTCATGTAAAACCTTATATTAAAAAAAAAAAAAAAGGATAGAAACCTGATTTTGTCCAAAGTGTTGATAAGATGTTTCCCTGCTGTAGATTTTTTGCTATGGAGCGGGAAGATCAGTGACTGCACTAAGGCAGTTAGGTTACCAAGACAAGCAGCAACCTCCTCCACTTCCCCCGTGGGATGGACGACAACAGGAATCAATTCTATATCCACAACCAAATGGTGGAAAACATAAGGGTGGCTACTTGACAAGAGACACTGGCAGCATCTCAAGAGGACCTTATGATAGAGGAGATGCTTCAGTGAACAGGCACCAGCCTACAAAAGCTGAACATGATCACAAAAGCAACATTGAGGTTTTGCGAGCAGGTGACATGCTAGATGACCCAACAGGGGAGCACCCCAAGTTGGCAGTAAAAGTAAGTAGAGAGACATAGATTTTTAATTCAAATTAAACCTTTTCAGTTAATACTGCAGAAAATTGACTTCCACACTTCCACTACTGCCTCTTCCTCTTCTTCTTCATCAATGTATATTCCACATTGCAACACACACACAAAATATATGAGATAAATATTTCACAAAAAGAGTACCATATGTTTGCTACCACTTGTGACAGGATATGTACAATACTAAAGATAGCAGCCAGTATTCACTGTCAGTTACTTAGTTAAATTAGACTTAACTGAGTAACCTGTCCTGGCCCACCTTCCCTAAACCTGATGGAAATGTCATTCACCTGTGCTTCAACTGCTGGCAGAATAGACCTTCTCCCCATGCAGCTGATGCCCATTAAAGCTGGTTGGGGGGGAGTTATGCCATGGTAATTAGTGTCACATTTGTGACCTAGTAGTGATTGTGAATACATAAAATTTATATATTCACCATTGCTAAATCTGACTGTCTGCAAAGGCAATACTACTTTTCAGGAAGGTAGAACCAAAAACAAAAGATTTGCCCATTCCAGAATTATGTTGTGAGCTAATTATGCTGACCTGGATATTCAGTGAAATACCAGAAGGCTATTTCATCTATCCTGCAGATTTTGTTGTTGTTACGTGCCTTCAAGTTATTTCCAACTTTTAGTAACCCTCAGGTGAACTTTCACAAGATTCATTCAGAGGTTTGCCTTTGCCTTCCTCTGAGGCTAAGAGTGTGATTTACCCAAGTTCGCCCAGTGGGTTTCCACACTTTAAATAAGCAGGCAATAGAACTGGTTGTAATTTCACTAGTGGGTATGCTCTTGGCAGTTTTAATATGAGGTACTGTTTTGCCAGAGTGCAAGATCTATGCACTGGAGCAAAATGCAGGAGAAGGGGAGGGGGAAACTCTCAGGAGGAAAGGAAGGCTCTTCTGAGCCTCCCCCAATTCCGTTCCCTTCCATTTTGCCAAAGCACAGGATTTCCGCACTGGGGCAAAACGCATGGGAAGGAGAAGGGGAAGCTCTGCAAGAGGAAAGGAAGGGTTTTTGGAACTTCCCCACACTCGCCCCACTCCCTTCCATTTTGCCTCAGCGTGAGATCTCTGTGCTGGAGCAAAATGCATGGGAAGGGGAGGAGAGGAATGCCAGGGAGGGGAAGCACACATACTCAAAAACAAAATGCATGAGAAGGGGGAAGGAGGACTGTATTATTGTCTTCTAATGAGTCACATCATCTCATGATGCGTCCAAAGTACAACAGTCTCAGTTTAGTTATCTTGGCTTCTTGAGAGAGTTCAGGTTTGATTTTGTCTTGGACCCATTTATTTGTCTTCTTGGCAATTCAAGGTGTCTGTAGAATTTTCCTTCAACATTACGTTTGCAGTGAATTGATTTTCTTCCTGTGAATTTTATTCACTTTATAGCTTTAGCTAGAAATTAGAAATGTGATGTTATAGACAATCATGACTTCACTGATATTCAGTGGTATGTCTGAAATGAATGAGATGAATTTGAGAGAAAAAAGTTAGATTGACTTAAGATCTGCAGTGTACTATAGTACATTTGTACACTCTGTAGTGAGCTTAGTGAGTTCACTGGAACTTACTCCTATGTATAGGGCTGTAGCCTTCATTATTTGATTATCTTGATTCGCTTTGTGTTTCAGAGCAATCTGTCTCCTGAAGAACATTCAGAAAAAGAACAGGAGAAAAAGAAAGGAGAAGTCCATCTAGTAAGTTTGGGTAGGATTTGTTTGTACGAAAAATGTATTTTTTCCCCAGTTACTTTAGGAGTACAGATAGCAAGCTTCTGCTTGAATTGACTTAATTTATATAGCCTATTTATTAATTGCTGCTTAGATCTTCTGTTTTGGGGGTTGTTGCACTTATCAGATATGAGCTAGTAGGCTATTTGGTGACATATATTCTCCATTATTGGTCTGTTTTTTCTAATGTTCTGGAAGGATGTGTCTTACATCTCCTTGAACAGTGCCCCTCACCCTGGCATGCTTGTATAGGCCCAATCTTGTCCTCTCAGCCATCATGACTGTACACCTAGCTATATTCCATCTGCCCTAAGAAAGAAGCAGTAGTCTCTCCCTGCTGACAAAGGCTGCTCCTTCCTCGGATGTGTTTAGACACATACCAACATATACCTTCACAACCAATTGGTAGCATGTGCCTGTGGACCTCCCCCTCATCCGCCATTGCACACCTGGAAAAGAGGGGAAACTCCGACTTAGTGTCCCAGACAACAGTGCAAATACACTGGTAGAGACTCACATTCTGCAAGTGTTCTTATTATGTCAGGCTTAAAGTTATATGCAGATTTACTCTTACTTATGAAGAGATCCACTGTAATAAATGGGGAGCATATCTTCCTTAAGTCTTTCATGGTTCCATCTGCCTGAAGTGGAATAGTTAATAGTTAATAATAATTAATTAAGATAAGTATCTTCTCACAGATTGAATTGCATGCTAAACCAAGTGATGAGGCTCCTGATAAAATAGAGGGGAAAGGCACAGATCAAAGTGTGGGTGAAGAAAAGACCACTGAACTAGACAAATCTTGCTGTGCAGAAGAAGCTGTAAAAGACAACAGAGATGAAACGAAGTATAACATTCATGAAGATAAGAGCATGAAGGAAGATGCTCTGCATTCAACAACATTTAAAAGGAAAGAGAGCAGCTCGTGTGGCTTGGAAGAAGACACAAAGGTGGTAACAGAAAGCTTGAGCTTTACTGTAAGTTGAAGGTACAGTCTAATCTCTCTTGAGTATCACAAAAAGTGGAAGTATGGTTTAGGTCACTCCACCTTTCTAGAGTTGCTAGAATTGAGCAAACAATATGGTTGTTACCTGTTATAAGCCTTCTGCAACCGTTAGAAAGATCCAGACAGCAGTACTAATAAGCATATGCTGAATGTTGCTTTACTTTTTTTGTTTCTTTTAAGAGTAGCTGCATAGTTCTGTGTGAGTAATTTTGGCAACATTCAAGAACAGAGAAGGCTATGAATGCTGCCTTCTCTTCTCCACTGATTTGTTTTAAAGAACTCAGTGATTATCGCTACATTTATCTTTAAAGCTATGGTGCCATATCTTGTGATCTCTGGAGTTGATATCGAAGTTGTGATTTCTCTGCACTTCTTTGAGAGAGCAGATTTTTTTTTAACAAAATTCCAGCAGACAAATGCATACAAACACAAATTCCCAAGCTGCTTCCTTAGACTTCAACACTGGGTTGGACCTAGGATATGACTTCCACAGATAAATCTTGAGTAGAGGTAATCAGGGAGGGGGAATTGGATTGGAGAATAGACATGGCAGTAGTACAGCTACACTAAGCTCCTGCCTTTCCAGCACATTTAGGAAAGAAAACCTAGCACTGTAGTTCATATTGGAGTTGACTGGATACTGATTACAGATGCTTGCGACTGGGTTATCACTTCCTCTCCCCACAGTGGTTACAGAAATCCCCTGAAATGGAACAGAGAAGTGAAGGAATCCTGCCATGGAAACCTTCTGACAACAAGAGGCAAATTTTGTATCCTATCCCTTTGTAGTTCTTTCTACCTACTACTACTGCTAAAATACCAGGGTGCTAGATTTATCTATTTAAGTCTTTTACTCAGAGGAAGAGAAAATGACAATTTGAAACTCCTTTTAAAGAAGAGGTTAAGGTTCGCAAATACATGTGGCAAAGAATGTTTACAGCATTTAATCTTCTCATTGCAGGAACAAAACCAGAAGAACACTGCTTCCTGATAGGCCTCCATATTTACAAGGGAACCTTTTTTTATGAGTTTGCCTTTAAAACTGTAAAATGCAAATCATTCTTGAAAAAAGGAATGTTTTACTTTTGTCACTTATTAATATCTCCAGGATCTTCTTGCGCATTAATTAGATTAAAATAGGATTTTTTCTAGAAGACATAAATTTGGTTACTAAGTATTTTGATTCCACACAGCAGCTTCAACAGATTTTTAAAACATCTGGAAGAGCTGATTTCAGATTTCAAGGACTGTATAAAAATATATTCAAAACATTTCTGGATTTGCATTTTACCAACAAAATAAAAATTTCAACAAATGAGACCTATATAGTTTGTTGTATGTTTTGTACCTCTTCCCAAGAAATATAAATAATTTAGTTGTAACATGAGTTGGCCCCTGCTCCTAACTCATGACTAATGGCTGTTTTGTTTTTTTTTAACCCTCAACGCAGGGATAGTATGCTTAAACAGAAATGGAAGTTGTGTAATAAAACAAATTTTAAAAGCCACTCATGCTGGTATTGCTTTAAGATGGAAAAAGGAATCAAAGCGGAATATGTATCTATTAAAATATATAAAAGATTTTTCCTAGGGAAAGAAGGTTAAAGTATAGTGGACAATATAGTAAAGAATTAAGGAGTGATAATTGGAAAATGGTGATTGAGAAATTCAAAGGCAATTCAGAGAATGAAGATGTGATAAATTTGTTACATCTCATACCTCTGAAAAAACATCTTGATACAAATGGGATCTAGGTACTCTGTCCGCTGTTTAGGGGTTGAGGAGGTTGGATGGGTTGAAAAAGCAATTGTTAAAAAAAAAAATCATTGTAATAGCATTGTAGTATAGTATATACCAGTGTAGATTAAGTATGTGATTTATAATAAAAGGAAAAAAATGGGGGAACAATGACTGACAGCTGTTTCTAATGTGTCATATATTGGCTTGAGCAGGGTTTGACAAGCTAGCAGTGCCGCATGGAAACAAAGCCAAAGCTTCTTTAATCCTGCCCCCACTGATCAGGGACAACATAAGATCCAGGAGGACTGTTCCCAGAGTATAAATCACTACCAGTGTATTAATACTGATGCTCGGGCAGCATGGTGTTCACTTATCACCAGCAATGTACAGCCAGTTCTGCCTGCTCACCATGGACTGCCTTCTGGAGGGTGGGTAATGACAGCCCTTGTACATCCCAGGCAATCTGTCCCATCCCTATGCTCTGCAGCAGCTTGGGGGGAGGTGACTTTGCTGTCCCCCTCAAGGAGAGACCACATCACCAGCACAACCAAAATGGTGCTGGCTGCCAGGAGGGAGGCCGAGTGGACCCTTTAAACTGCAGCTCTACCCTCCCCCCACCTCTTTCTTTGTTTTCCTTGGTGAGCAGGGAGCTCACCGCCTTGTTGATACATCGCCATGTGGTCCAGCTTGGATGATTGGCAGAGCCATTTTGCAAAAAAGGAAAAAGACCAAAATAAAATTGAGGCTTCCTTTTGATTGGGGCGATCGTGGGAAGCAATTTGAATGAATTCTCACCCCTGCAGTGGCGGTCACTAGGATTGCCTACTGCCAGGTGATCAGCCTGGCCATTTTGTTTTAAAAAAAACAACCTTGAGACTTCCTTTTGGATGAGTGACTGCTATAAGGGATGCAGCAGATCGATTGCCCATGAGGTGGCAATTGGGAGGATTAATGGACCCAAGGAGCCAGCTTGCTTGCTTGCCCCATCAGGGCTTCAGGTTTGGGGGCATCACAGGGGTAGGATTTCCTCCAGTTTTTTTTATCTATGGCACTTGGGTGCCTGGGTGTCCTAGTCTCTGGGGTGGTTTAGGGGTGCCTGTTTCCAGTTGCAATTGTTCTACTTCTAGGCATCCCAGACTCCTCAGTCAGGCATCCTGGTCTCCAGGTGTCTTGGTTTCCCTCAAGCCACACTGCGCCCTCCAGCCCCTCACCCCTCGAAAATTTTAGTTGTGTGTCTGCCCCTGGCCAGCTGGGCAACCAGGGACTGTTGCCCTCCATCAAGAGGGCAGCAACAAGCAGGGGAGGGAGGAGATAGGAAAGAGATAGACTTTGGTGGGGGAAGTACAGAGTGCGATGGTGCCCAAAAAAGGGTACCCCCCTTCAGCCAAGGCAAGACGGCAAGACGGGCCCCATCCACTACTACTACTCCCTTAGCAACGGCTTCCAAGGGCAAACAGCCAGAAAGGCCTCAACTGCTAGCCCAGCATCTCTGACCACGGTGTTCTCTCTGGCAGACAAGGTATCAAATAGCATTGTGGCAACTGGTTTGCCAAAGTTGCAGGCTATTAGGAACGGTAGTTTGGAGGCCCTACCATATGCGGAGGCACCCAAAAGAAGTGGGCCTGGGGAAGACCAGAATGAGACATTATCTGTGGGGCATGCTAGCACATCATCAAGCCAGACATCTGTGGAGCTCGTGTTGGCTGCAGGCGCAGATGTGACAGTCACTGTTCAAGGTGAGCCAGCTGAGTGTGCGGGGGAGGCCAACCACTTCAGGTCAGCCGTGGGTCTCAGGACAGTCAGTTGGGCAGCAGTCTTGGCCATACTCATCCCCTGCCTTCCACCTCCTGTAGGCAAACCACCTTATCAGTATTAGTTCCCTTGGCCTGGTTGTTCTCCACCTTGGGTGGCCATCCACATATGTGGTTCTCAGAAGGGGCAAATACTAACCAGGCCAGTTCTGGAGGAACCACAGGGCTAGTGGGTATTCTTGTACGGGGGGCGGGTGCTGGGAGCCAGCTGCTCTCTGTGGGCAAACACCTGGCTCTTACCACAAAGGAGGGAATACATTGATTTCTTGAAAGGGAATACATTGATTTCTTCTCCCTTTTACACTGAGAATTGGAGGAAGAGGATAAAGATGATCTGGACAAGAAGGATGAGGAGAGGATTAAGAAGTGCAGGGTTGATAAGAATTGGGCTAATTGGCTGTCTGGTTTTTTGGTATATGCAGATGTGGTGGTAAGGCCCCAACTGGCCCAAATGCCTCTCCTTTGCTCATTTCCTACCTGAACATGATTTAAAGAAACTATACTGATTTTGCCAGCTATGCCCAGCTGTTTTATGATCAATCATTTAGTCAGATGGCAGCAGAGACTGCCAGCCTCTGATTGGACATGATTCACCCTCAATTATGGATGTCCGCTATGGCTCCAGCATGCCTGATCTTTGGGGGAAGGGCCAATACCAGCCATCTGGTCCAAAACAGTAAGCGAGGGGGTTCTGCGTGCCCTTCAGGCAGGCAGGGCCAGTTTGGGTCACAGGGGTCATGCAGCTGGCACCCATGCAAGTATAAGCATTCTTGCTACTTGTGTTGGGATCTGCACCCCTTTTGCTCCTGTCCGGGGAAGATCTAATCAGGGGAATGGCACAATGCAGCAGGTGTTCCTGTCTTCCCACAGGGCCCCAGTCCAATTAAGGTTTTGGTGCCAACAACCTGGCTCCAGTCCTACTCTGACCAGTTTGCAGCGAAATACTTGTGGGAGGGTTTTACTTCTGGGTTTAGGATTTCTTTTGAGAGGCCCCAGAACCCATTCATGGCCAACAATCTCAAATCTGTTACTGGTTTGGAGCACATTGTTTGGGAGAAAATTAGCAAGGAGGTGAAGGAGGGCTGGGCAGGGGGCCCATTTGACCAGCCCCCTACCCTGACATTGCAGGTTTCCCCATTGGGTATTGTTCCAAAAAAGACAGCAGGAGAGTTTAGGCTTATCCACCACCTTTCATACCCAAGGGGTGACTCAATCAAATGATGCTACCTCCCCCTGAACTGTGTGCCGTTTGCTACACGTCATTTGATGTGGCAGTTTGGGTCATTAGGAGGCATGGATGGGACATGGAGCTGGCGAAGTGTGACATAAAATTGGCGTTCCACCTGCTCCTTGTGTATCTGGATGACTTTGAAATGCTGGGCTTTGCTTTCAAGGGTAAATTCTACATGGACAGAGCCCTCCCAATGAGATGTGCAATGTCATGCTCAGCCTTTGAAGTGTTCAGCTCTTTCCTTGAGTGAGCAACAAGATGTAAGTCTGGCTTGCAGGGGATGGTCCATTATCTTAATGATTTTCTCTTTATGAGGCATAGGATGTCAGGCCACTCTGCTTCCCTGCTTAGGGAGTTCACAGCTTTAATGGGGGGGGACAAAGGCCCTGCACAGTAGCTCATGTTCCTGGGCATAGAGACTGATACAGTTAACCAGTTATGCAGGCTCCTGTTGCACAAGGTTCCGGAATTTAAGTACAAGGTGTCATCTTTTATTATGAAGCACAAGGCCACTCTTTGCATGTCATAGGATGGCACTGGGGAGGGCCCTCCTCAGGCATCTCTGCAATGTTCTTCACGGTATCAGCAAATCACATCATAGAATTAGGATCACTCAAGAAATCAGGCAGGACTTGTAAGTTTAGCAGTCATTTCTGGAAGATTTTAATGGAATCTCATTTTAGCAGGAAGAAATCAAGGCGTGGGATGTCCTCCAGGTGGCCTCAGAAGCCATAGGTTCCATCAGTTTTGGGGTATTTTTTAGAGGGAGATGGTGCACTCATGAATGGCCCAAGACATGGGTTGATAGCGGCACTAACAAAGATCTTCCATTCTTGGAGGTTTTTCCCATGTTGGTGCGGTTCACATCTGGGCCAGAGACTTCTCCACTTTTGGTGCAATAACATGTCCGCAGTCAGGTTAACTCTCTTTCTTCTAGGTGTAATGCACCTTGTTAGGACATTCACTCTACAATCTCTCCGTTTTAACATTCTGTTCACGGCTAAGCATGTGGCCGGTGTGGATAACTCTCTGGCTGATGCTCTTTTCCATATGCATATGGACTATTTCAGAGAAACGACACCTGAGGCTGCAGCTCAGTCAGAACCAATGCCTCCCAACATGTGGAATCTTGGAGGGGTGAGGTAGTATGGGTCATTGGCATGTTGCTGGCCCCCAGTTCCAGGCAGAGTTACTTGATGGCAACTAGAGATTTCACTGAATTCAGGGCCAACTGAGGGCTTGGAGAGGTGTGGCCTATACTGGTAGACCATATCCTGAATTTCTGTGTATCTCTGATGGAGGCAGGTATTTCCCTACAATCCATTCATTCCACTCTCTCTGCTGTAGCATTCTGGTCAATGGCTCAGGGTTATCTCCCATGGGGGATTTTAGGATCCATAAAGTCATTGAGGGGTGGATTTAGGAGCGAGGGCTGGTTTGAGACGAGCATCAGCCATTCTTACCACTTATTTCAAGGGTTTGGGGGATGTGTGGGAATCCATATACTCTTCGCTGTTTGAAGCGGCTCTATTTCATGTGGTGGCTCTCACGGCATTCTTTGGAGTTCTGAGGACTGGCGAACTGGTGGTCCAGAGAAAGGCCAACAAATCTGGGAGGTCTTTAGAATTCAGATACTTGACCCTAAGGAGCAGCTATGTGCACATCATAGTGAGGTGCTCCAAAACTGATCAGGCAGGGCAGAGCTCAGTCCTTACCTTGCTAATTTGTGGGGATCAAGTGCTCAGTCCAGTCAGGGCGCTCACTGACTATGTGGGCGCTCAGGGGTCACATCCAGGGCTGCTTTTCTGTCATACTGATGCATCACCCCTGAGAAGGTACCAATTTTCAGCAGTTACCTCAAAGGCATTGGCTGGTCTTGGGCTCCACAGTATGAAGGTTGGCACATATTCTTTCCACATAGGTGCAAAGCCTACAGCAGCTGCACTGGGTATGGAGGTGAGGAGCATCCAGCAAGCTTGTCAGTGGAGGTCTTCAACCTTTTGCCGATATGTCCGACTATTTAGATCTTGCTAATGCGTTTCCCTTTTGTTTCAGATACTGATCACCCTTACGGATTAAAGCAAGTTTTGATTTGCAGTCACAGTTTTGAAGCATATCATCCACAGCAGCCACCTGGGGCCACACATTGGGCTGGGCGATTGTGCCATAGTGGAATGGCTTGGAAAGAGAGGCTTTCGCTGGCATGGAATGCTGTCATTTGTTTCAAGAGCGATGGGTTCCTCCTCCTGACATGTTGGTCATTCATCTGGGTAGTAATGACTTTGGACTGCTGATGGGGAAGGAAGGTCTTGGTCTTGCAGGCCATTCACAACATGGGGACCATCCAAACCAGGTGGCCTGGGTTCGCATTGTGTGCTTGGCTATGATCCCCAGGAAGGTGTGTGTGTGTGTGTGTGTGTGTGACCCATGGTGAACTGAAGGCACTCAGTGATGAGCTAACCTTGAGATTTGCAATGCTCTACGACAGGGCTTGGGCAAGTACATCCATTACCATAACATGTCATTGCCAAGAGCTATACAGGGCTGATGGTACATCTTTCACCAGAGGGACTTGACCTTTTCCTTGGAGACTTGCAGGCCGGCCTGAAGAACATCCTGGCAGTTGAGGGGTGGGGGGTTTCCAAGAACTAAGCAGGTGCTTGTCCTTGTACATGGTAGGTGATGGGGAGGCATTAAGGCATCAGTGAATACCTTTGGCACAAAATGGTATAGGATATGCTTCTGGAGGTCACTCTCCCAGTTGTCAAGCAGGGAAAGAAAGGCAAAGGAGGGCATCCTTGGGGCAGGCTCACAAATTTTTGCCCTCATTTCAGGGCTCAGCGGCAGGTGGGGGGGTTATTTTGTGAGGCCTACCTCCCAGAGGGGGTTGCCAAAGTAGCAACCCAAATGTGGAGTTTGCCCTCAGGAAGGGGTATCTCATTAACATGCAACCCCCTCTGAGATCAAGTTCAAGGCCAAAGTCAGGTCCAAGGTCAAGTTCAAGTTCATGCTTAGTTAGGCAATAAATAATAAAACTGCCTTTATTCATTCCAAGTCCTGTTGTGTGGTCTCTTCAAGGGGTGGGCAGCAAAGGTGGTACAGGACACTTCCTTGTTCAACATCTAGAAAAGTACGTACATTGATGTAAATGGGAGGCAAGACGTAAAGAGGAATGAACAACTGAAGCTTATCATGTATGTTACTGTTTGTGGCAGAAATGAAGGTTTTAAAGATTCCCTGACTGTATCTTGGCCCAGCTGAGAAGAAATGGAATAAAGATGTATTTTATTGTGTAATTTTCTACTACTTTTAACCAAAACCTCTCCAACTTTTAAGAAATGATATATTCAAAAGATGCAGCCTACCAAAACCAGGCTGATTTAAATCGCCTTTTTTGTAGGTCCTATTAATTATTTAAATCACAGTTTAACTTATTAGTAAGATTCAACTGGATTACCACTTTTAGTAGAAGTGTTATTGATATAACAATAAACATCCAAAGATGTAAGTTTCATCATAAGATAGATAAGACACCAAGCAGTTATTCTAATTTTTTTTCCAGATTATTTTCAATTCATCCCAAATTGAGACCCCTTGCATTTATATTCATAATTCTTATTCAGATTTAACCCATCCTCCCAAATTCTCTATTCACTGATCTTCTCTTCTCTTTAGGCAAAAATTATCTCCTGTTTCTGTAAATTGCTGTTTACATAATTAGAAATTTATACCTAGTTTTAAAAAAAAGAAACAGCCTGGGTCAAAGATACCATGAATACCAATTATTTTCAGAATTTTGATATCCACTTTAAATAAAATACATTCTTACTTTTTTTTAAAGAACACACATTTTATCACTCCATTTAGGATTCTTCTTAGAGAGTACAACATGGGTTGGGTGGAACCTGCAATTCCTTGTCCACAGTGTGAACTGAAGTGGTGTCTTAATTTGCACCAGCATAATATTTGGGTAGACATAAAACAAGTTGAAATAGTATTAAGATTTATTTTTCAAGGTTTTTTTTTTAAAAAAAAAGCAATACTGTTAACTTTAGAACCTTTTATACTATGAAAAAATAGAAAAAACCTGGAGGCTAATTCTATGATTTTACTAATTAATTACATAATTTCAGCAAGAAAACTTTCACAAGGTTGTGATAAAAGTACCTGGAGCACTACCACCATAAAGAAACAAATAAAATATATTTACAGGAAAAGGAGATGGGAGAAGGGAGAGAGACAGTACAATACACTATACAGTTGACTCTTTACAAACACTAAACACCTGATTTCAAGCACTGGCAGCAACGACTGTACCATTAGCTATGTAAATTTACATAGTATGTTGAATATCCCAGTTTCTTGTTTCTTCCCTTAAAGGCATTGTTTCTTGCATATGAAAAATTATTACAGTACTGCATAATTCCTTGCTCTGTTTTTTCTGAGATCTCCAAGTCCATCAGGTCGAATTTGGCCTCTTCAACCCAGAGGGTAGAAACACTCTCTGTTCATCCATTCTTTTCCCCTGTGATCTCAAAATAAGGCTAAAGAAATCTTCATCAGGTACAGTTGGTCCTTTTGTGATGCTTGGTGGTGGTGGACACCTCTGGTCATCTAGTCTAGAACCCTAAAAGATACAAATAAAAATTAACTGCATTGTAGCATGATTTCAACAAGTCAGTCTCATCACATTTCACTAAGATAAAACCTGTAACATCTGGGAGTTTGGGCCACATTTCTTTGAACAGCTATTGGCTTAGATAAACATTATCTTAAATGTTCCTACATTAGCCACAGACAAAAAGGAATAGGCATGCCGGTCAACGCAATAGACTTCCACATTGATGAGTAAGAAATGGAATACTCCATCATTCCTCCACACCAAGTAGACTGCCAAAGTAGTGATAACTCTTCCCCAGCATCCCAGTAAAATAACTGACACAAAATATGCCTAGTGATATTCTATTTAAGACACCCTTCTGAGCTTTTTATTCTATGGAGAGGAAGATGAAGCATATACCTCCTATTAGAGGGGTGAATGTATACACACATGTTTGAATTAGCACTCTAAATCATGACAGAGGTCCTGCATCATCAGATGTGATTACAATGGTGAAGATCCATTGCTATGTCTGATAATGCCACTCCTCAAAACCTAACTTTTCAACCAAGCAGAATCCTAATCAAAGCAGATCAAGCAACTGGGAAATGAAATGAGCACACTGCTTACCTGTAACTGTGTTTCTTTGAGAGGCCATTTGTGCCCTCACACAATTCTGTTTTGTGCCTGCACAAAAATCTGATTTGGAATTTTATAGAGCTGAGTAACTTTGTCCTGTCATTTCCCCCACTGCAACAGTCACACATGTTCACGCTCACTCACCAAGCTATCACTACCTCAGTTTTCAAGTCTGCTATGAAACTACAGGGACCTGAAAATGGGGACCATAAAGTGCATTTTTGTGAGGGCGTGGATGACCTCTGAAATAACTAGTGCTATAGGTAAGCAATCTGATCTTTGTGGTCTCTATCACTCACACAACTGAGTGACTGGAAAGCTTACCATGGATGGTGGGTCACTGTAGGAGTGAAGACACCACCATCCTCTCAAATCTCTTATATGAATTTGCTCTAGTATCCAAACAGTAATGCTGTATGAAGGTAGATTATTGTGACCACCTTACAAAGTTCTGGCACGGGAAAACTGTCTAATAAAGGGCACAGAAGTTGCACTTGCTTTAGTTGAATGTGCTCTAAGTCTCTCAGGAAGAGACTTGTGAACTAACTTGTAATACAGTGTTACCACTTCCTCAACACATTTTGAGAAGCACTGAGTTGAAACTGGTTTGTCTGTCTTTCTGTCACCACAGCACACAAAAAGTCTGTTCGAATTACAGAAGGATGATGTGCCTTGTACATAATAATGCTAATGTGCAACACACATTTAGTGTTTGAAGAGACCTCTCTAAGAGGTCTTCTGGTTGCTGGAGAAATGTAGGCAGTACTTTATCTTGATTTAGATGAAACTGGGGCTCCAGCATCTGGTTACTTTAATAGCGGGTGCTATTTATCTAGCTCTGGTAGACCGCGTACCCTGGAAGCACTGTGCCTGACAGGGGAGGCTTCCCATCAAGGAAATGGGATCTTTGACACACGAGGAGCCTGAAGACTCCACATGAGCTAGGATCGGGTCCCGTGAAATGTCTGCTTGGGAATGCTCACAGCAGGTCCCAAAGCTGTAGGAGAACTGCATGCTTTGGTGGAGCTGGGGAAGGGTGAGGGTATTTCACACATACCTCATATGGACATTGTATTTCAGCATCCTGGCCTCTTGTGCGTATGTAATTATTTTTGCTATATTTTTGCTTACAGAGAACAAGAAGCCCTTTGCTTGCTACAGCTGTATCTTGCCTATTGTCTTAAAGCTCTCTTGTGCTTGGATTTAAAAAGACAATCCTTTTTTTGGATTGCTATTGGCATAATAGAACAAGTATTTAAGTTTTTCTTCTTTCTTTACTTACTTCTACCTTGGGATTATATAATTTTTTGAGGATCTCGATTTCTGAAACATTTTGGATTTGGATGTTGGTCACAGACTTTTTCTTTCTTTCACCTTTAAATGATTGATTGTCTTTCTTCTGATGTTGAACAGTCTGTACTGCTTGGCTACTATTTAGTGTTTTTGGACGTGGACCATAGCACTGGACTTATGGTATGCTAATTATGTAATGGCACTTTGTTTTTAATACTAAGACAATCGTACTGGGTACTATGAGGATGGGATTGTTAAAATTATTTGCTCACAATCATATTGGATACTACGCAGATGGAACTGTTAAAATTATTTGCCCAGTCTGTCTGATGCAAAGTACTATGCTAATTTTAACATCTCTGGGAAAGCTTACAACTCTCCTATTATTGAAAGTTTTGCTTACACAGCCTTATTATTTCAGAATACAGGACATACTGAACGGAATTTATTATGGCTTCTGTCCAGGATTGTGACATTCAAAGTAGAAATGACCTAGGAAAGTCTGAAGAGATACCTAAAAACTTTTAAGTGTTTTTTTAAAACTGAATTTAGACCAATTAATGCATCTACTGAGAAAAAGTTTGATGACCTTACAGAACAACTGTCACATGTAACACAAAAGCTTGGTCAAGTATCACAAAAGCTTGAAGATAGTTTAGACAAAGATGAGTTTAAAATCCAACGGATAGCTGAAGTGACATGTTCGCATCTTCAGAAAAAAGAAGATAACAACCCAATCTTTGCAAGACCTTACTTGTGACTTGGAAATCATGTCTACAAAAAATGAGATAAATACCCAGCAAGTTGGGGAGAGAGTTGATTTTGGAAAAATGAACAACATAAGGGATGTCATAACCCAGTCTACAATTGTGAAATTGAATGGTAACTTGGACTGTGAATTGATTTCATGTATCCCCCAGGATAAATGTTCTTTTAAGCTGGGACCATTCTGAAGAATTGGTTTTTAGATACAAAGAAAAAAGCACATAGCAGCACTTTCATTTCTTCCCTCAAGACATCCAGATGGTGGCATGAAAATGCCAACTGGTGGAATACTTGAGAATTCTATGGCGTGACCTGAAAAAATGATGGTTGAAACCCATAAGTTTCTGGTGATGTTCCATCACATGGCATGATGGCAGGATAGTTTTGATGTCTTTGATGGTATAGGGTCATAAAGGCTGAATGACAGCTGTGGAAGTGTCCTGCAAAGAAAGTCAAAACTGTGTGACTCTGAGGAGCCTGATTATTTTTTTTATTTTTTTTTATTATTTTTTTTTTATTTTTGTGGATGATTCAGCTCTTTGTTTGTAGAACTTCCTCCTACTTAATGGGAAGATGCTTTTGATTGCCACGTTGGTCTTCATCTGGTATATAAAGAAATAGACTAGTGTCTCCAGGAAGGTCTGAACTGCTTTCATTGGTATTAATGCTGCTGTTGAACCACTCCCATAGTAAGAGCTGTCCATCTCGCCTTACTGATACTCTCCACTGTCTTATCTGTGGATGAGTGAAACAATCCCATACCATCAAAAGGCAAGTATTTATTACTCTTATAGATATCCTCTGACAGATCAGTTGTACATAGCCAGGCATATCTCCTCAATGCACCTGCTATGACTTTTGATGCGCAGTCAACAGAACATTTGTTTGAATCTGTTGTGTGGCTAAAGCTACTACTTCATGCTGCAACTGCAGTGTTATTGCTTTTGTTTGTCAGGCAAGAAAGGTATGAAGCTGGCATATAATCCCATTGACAGTGTTGGTATGTTCCCATACAGGCTTGGAGATTTGCAACTTCCATGGTCAACACAGAAGACGATGAGAAATGCCTTCCCAAATATGACCAACCTTCTGCCCTTATGATCTGGAGGAGTGGATTGTGATCTTCTATTACTCTTGGTTTGAGCAGCTTCCACCACAGCCAAATTTGGAGTTGGATGTGTAAACAGGAAACTTACTCCTTCCTGTTTAGTCCTATACATATGTTCTCTTCGAAGCTGGAGGAAAGGAAGCTGGTTTTTCCCATGATTGTTTTACCAGCTCCTGGAGTCATGGCAGAATTGGATTGTCTACCATCTGGAACACTGGATCAGACAGTGCAGTTAGGAGCTCTCAAACACTGTCCTATTGTTTTTGCCATTCTGGAGACTAGTGCCGATGGAGGAGATGCATCTTCTACATGCAGTTATACAGACTGGGGATGATAAGTCTGTTTCATAGTCACTTTCTGAGGTGTCTGATGGTCTACTTTTCTGTGGTACCAATGAAGGAGAAGTAGGTGATGCTATTGTCAGTACCACTGTTGTTGTTGACACTGATGCTGAGGTTTGTGCAATGTGAACAGTCAGCTGGCTGTTGTATCACAGATGTTTTGGTGGAAGTAGTTGATGTCATAGACCCAGACAGTAAAGAAGTTGCTGATGTAAATAATATAGGTAGCACCAATGAAACTGGCTGTACATAAACTGTAGAGATCATCAGTATAGTTGGTTCCACAGGATGTAGTGATGGAGGTGGTCTTGATAGCATGGCTGTTGTGTTAGGAATCTCAGTATTGGGGATCTCACATAACACTGCAGAGAAAGATGTGTTGAAGGGAAGCGAATGGAGAAGACGGAACAAAGATGGCAACCAGTTATTGAATACTTGAAACAACATGACAAGTAGATGATTAATAATGTTAAACATAAGAAGTAAGATTAAAGAAACAACAAGATTTACTACTTTTTCAAGGTTTTAGAGGATACGAATATAGTAACTTAAAAGACTATGGGGAAAATGGATAAAGTTCCATGGTTAAATCACGTTATTGCATTTCTTTACTAGAGAAAGATTTCTTAATTAAATAGGTTCTTTTTGGAAGTAAAGAAAGTGCAAGATAAGGTGTACTCAACATAGGAAAGGTTGAATATAAGGGAATTTCATTTGTTGAATGTTAGCAGGAAGATACTAGACCAGGGTTTTGGCAATGGAGGTCAAAAATTCAGTTGTATAATTTTCTAAGTTCTAAGTAAAACCAAATCAAATATGAATATATATACATATTATGTAAACAAGTCTGTAAATTTATATAATTTACTTTTTTATTATTTGTTTATTTTATTTTAATAAAAATAATATATAAAAAAAAGAAAGATGTGTTGGTGTTCTTGATCTCAGGCAGCTTTGGTACCAATGAGGTGAATAATGTTGATGCGGAAAGTACAGTTCTCATGTGGTACCTATTCCTGTATGAAAGAAAGTACAACTGGTAGGATGTAGGCCTTTCTCTCCATGAATGCTCTTAATGGTACCTCTCCATACATGGAAGAGGTGCAAACAAGAGATTCCTCCCAATTACAGTATTGATGAGACAGCCTGAACGACGCATATGAAGGTTCTCTTTGAAAAGGGAACAAGAAGGTGGTCTAGAAGATCAATGCGATGGCAATTGTCTTGTCGCTATCGGTGTTGGTTGACTAATAATAATAGATAATAAGAGATTGGTATCAACATGCACAGATGACTGTATACTGCCTCTCAGTACTGATACTGCTATCATGGTTTGAGTTTCTGTACCTACAGAGTCCATAGCCATTGTTTGAACAACAGGCTGGGATGAAAGTTCATCATGTCTCTGTTTCTTCTTTTTCTTAGCTTGAGACCCAGCAACCTCTGATGTAGGCGAGGAGTACCTTTTATGACTCTTGCACCTGTCATGGCTTGATGCCACAGTTTTTGTCACTACCCCCAACTCCGCTTATTGTGGACAACGTTGGGGAGAATCCTGAATCTCGAGAGCTCTTGATGATCTGGTAAACATTCCTGGAGTTGTCAGTACTGAGAGCTGCGGTACCAAAGAACGTGTTGAGGTCAGTATTGATGTTTCCAGAGCAGATGGGTGAGAAGTGTCCCCTTGAACTCTGTGCTTCTTAGCCTTGTGTTCTACTAGTTGAGGAGAAGGCTGAGAAAGGGCGGACACCTACAATGCTTTTTCCAAGCAATACGACTTATACCCTCACCACTCAATTCCTCAGTGGTTGGGGCTTGAATTTCCTACATACATACACACACTTTTATGTATTGTGCTCTTCCCCTAGGCAAAAAATAAGCACTCCAAGTGTGTGTCAGAGAAAGTAACTTTACAGCTGTAGCTCATGCAGCATTTAAGAGAGCAGCGGCAGATTCTATTAGCAAAGATCAAAGTTGTGATTAAACTTCGTACAAATGACATCTGTCGCCACAGAAGACTCATGCTCTTTGAGATCAATTTGTGAATGTCTTTCTTTTTTTCTTTATGTGTCATTGTTTATGGTCTTATGTCAACGTTTCTTGTGCCAAGTACCTTTCCCTGAACATCATACCTCACGAACTTATGCATATTTTTGCACTATTGTACTTTCATTGTGTATATGCCTTCGGTTTCCCTTATTCTTCCCTTACTTAATTTTTTCTTGATAAATGAAGCACCTACTTGTTTTATGGTAATTGCAAAACAGTACAGTCCATCCAAACAATCACAAGACTCACCTGGCATTTTACTAGGATGTCAAAGAAGTCATCATCTGGCTCACTGTTGTTGCTGGCCATCAAGTGGCCAAGGACTGATTGACTGTTATGTTGATTAAGACGAAGTCCTGGCAAGTTGCTGGCACTGGCTCGCTGATCATCTAGGCGCCTACTCTGAGAGCTAACAAGCAGATCTAGAAATTCATCTGTGTGGGGTGAGATCATGGAAGTAGAAAAGGCTGCAAAGTAGTGAGAAAAAGTATCAGCTTAAATCTGTCTATACAAAGCAAGGACATGTACTGATTGCACTCAGAAGCTGAAGTTATGTACATTACATTTTTTCATTGTTCTAGATGGTGTGGAGGACACTGTCGCTGTCAGTCTGTTCCTGTCCTGGAAACAATACCGCTGATCATCCATTCGATTGCTCTGAAATCGGCTTAGCAAGTCGAAAAACCCTTCATCTCCAGGCATATCAGAGCTGCTTTTCTTTAAAAGAAAAAAATCAATCAGTTAGCTCAGACAGAATGAAAGCTGGCTATTAAAGAAAACGGGGAAACACCTATTTTACTAATGCTAAGACTATTTGGTACATACTCGTTTCATCAAAATAAATAGAGCAGAGGAGGAATAGAGGGAACAGCTAGTGAACAAGAAGCAGAGAGCACTTGGCCCAAGAAGAAAGTTTAACTGAATTTCATATGAACTTAAAGCAACTTCTGTATTTGAGCTGCTTATCCAGGTTCTGTCATTAAAAGTTAAATTCATATGCTTATAGCCCAGCTCACCCAATAAAATGTGCAAACTTATGGTTCCATTCCAGTTCTAATAATCTTTATTGACTGAGTTTGACAGAAAGTATTTTCTAACACTTTTAGCTGCCATGACCAACATATTGATTAGCCTTTTCTCCTCCAAAATTAAGCAAATAGATTACAACCAATATTTCTCAAAAAAAAAAAATCTTTCTGCTGTAATTTATGATTTATTTTGACATTCAGAGCTCAAAAATGATTCATTTCACCATAAATACCTTTTGTGAACTTAGACGATGATCAATAGAATTACTAGCATCCTGAAGAACTTTTGAAGTGATGTTTTTGTATTTTTTGCCTTTTAATCGATTTACAAAGTGTAGTTTTGCTGAAGGTTTGGAAACTAGTTGTTTCTGTTTGGCCAGTATTTCACTGTTCCAGTCCTGAACCTAGGAAACAAGCAACCATGTATATTAAGAAACTATCCAGAAGACAGTTTCTCACTGTGCAAAATGCTGCCTGTTTCTAATTTTGTTGCCTTGGCAGGATATTGCTCCTTTCTCTAGTATCCTCATAGTATTGCCTTACTCTTCTGGAGGGTGGGAGAGAAATCACATTCCCCTCATTATGCTATTACAGTCTGAGTGAAAATCTTTTCACTACACAAGTACTACCTTCAAGAAAGAAGTCTTGTTCGTTGACATTTTTAAACACATTTTAAATGAACTGGGTTTGATCCTGTCCAGTCATAGCTACTGTACACCAGTTGAAATCTATGGGACTTGCATTAGTTATAATGTCAATTGTCTCAATGAGTCTGCTGTAAATATGACTAAGTAGATCCAATCCACTATCTTAAAGGACGCACAGTGATTTTATGAACTGCAAAGACAACTGAGCTCACTACATGAACTGAGGTTTCAAGATGTTCACTACGCATCTTATGTTTCCTCTTAACTGATATGCACCTCCCTAGATTGTTTCTGAAGTAAAGGTACACATTTAAGAATTTGAATTTATAAAAACCATTACCATATAAAGGTTATTCATGTAAACTTAGAATTCTCAAGTTAAGATCTCTGCTTCACAATTTGTGCTAACACCTCACCGGCACAATTATTTCTTTTGCTGATGTTAAATGCAACATACTAAAGGAAGCTCAGAATGTAACATTTCATGGAAACCAGTGTTCATTCCACATGTTTAGAATTAACTCTCAAATTACCTTTCATGTCTCAAAAATGTTTTATCCCTGAACCTAAATCCAATTGTTATTTCTCATTCAAAAATTGACATACCTGAATTAACAAAACTCTGACAGTCTTTTTTAACAAGGCCTTTGTACACCCACCCAGCCCCTTTTCTTCCTTGTCTTCTGTCTACCTGGTAGTTTTTTAGCAGCATCAACACTGGGAGGATGGTGAATAAAGACACAGAAACACAACATTTCAGTGCTAGGTTTCAACTGCAAGCTTGCGGGTAAATGCCATAAAGCTTGAGATGGAAAAGTACAGGATTCTGCTCTAGCTGACTCTGCTGCAGCTGCTATAACAGACAAGGTAAACTGCAGCTGCTTCCAGAATTCTTACTGAACATGTGTAAACTGCAAAACAGAGAGAAAAGGGTACAGAAAATTGGCCTGCATCACCAGCTGCCCTATAATGTTAACAAAGGATAGATCAATATGCTTGGACACCAAAATGGAAATCATAAGAAAAGGGGAGAAAGGTAAAAGAAAAAAATCATAGCTGAATGCATTTTGGAAGACGCTTTCAAGTGTTCTCTGAATGGGGCAAGATGTTTGTGTTTACCTACATAACTCTTACCTGACCTGCTTGTTTTGTCTCACATTTGCATAATATTAGTTCTGAATAAAAAAATGCATGAAGCATGACAAACTGCTCTTCTTTTTGCAGTCCAGGAACTTATCTCTATTCTTCTCATGTTATTTCTACCTCTGGCACTAGATTTTTTGTTAAAGTAGTAATGCCTAGGAACACATCTACCTTGTTAACTGAGATATACTTGCATTGAATACTGAATGGAAAGTCAGCACTTACCATTCCCACTGTGTAAATCCCACTGATTCACTAGCAATCAATTTAGGCCCTAGGCTACAGCAGCACTGATCACCTTTAATAATGTTCTGCTTAGATATCATTTTCTTCCTCCACTCCATCCCAGCTATTACTTCTGGTAATGCCAAGTACTCTCCTCCCATAAAAAGAGGCAAAAATAAATATTCTAATTCTAATATATGCTAAACAACTAAACAACTCTAATATATGCTAAACAACTAAATTGCTTCCTACATATCAGGTACTGGGTATTCTACATTCAAAAAGCAGCTACTAAAGAACACAAAGGGAAATAAGCTACTTATCACAGTGATAAATTTATAGTGTGAATGTACTTAATACACTGAGCAGCAGGTAACTGTGCATGACAAATTAGATATCAGAGATAAAAGCATACAACGGAAAGGATGATGAGGGTACTATATTCTCATGTCTTTAACAAAAATATGACTTTGTCTAGGCACGTCAGTAACATCACATTCAAAGAGAAGATGACACTTGTTACCCAGCAAATTTCTCTCTGCAGCTAACACTTGCTATGACGAGTTTGATCAAACTCTTCAATTACATACAACAAAATACTTGCACTGCTATACTTTCAAGAGATAACTGACATGTACTAATTATAATTACTAGTTATACTACTTATTATATTGTATTCATTATAAATAACTAAAACTGATAATTCATTTTCTTTAATTTCCTTCAGGAATTCACTGTCTTCAAAGGAACAGTCTTAAACCATCTATAAGAAAAAGCTAGAGTGCTTAAATTCAGAGCGGCATCTTAAGAACTAGAGATTAAATTCAAACTAAATTAGCTGGAATTGGTTTATACTGAAATTAATGGAAACTAAATTCAAGTAATTTAGTTTCAATCTAACACTATGAATTATTTTTACAATCCAGTTTCTAGTATAAGTACCACACACCAACCTTTTCAGGTGTTAGCTTCATAAGCTCCATGTTTTCCATACTGTGGCGACGTCCTACCCGTGGTCTAGTGCCTTGAAATACACATATTAAGAGTTATTATTTCTTCAGCTTACTAAATCCAACTGTCATTCTGTTGATATGAATAGCTAAATCAGAACTTTTTCACATACAAATATTCATTTTAAAAACAAAATAACTCATTAACTTTTTCTGTTATCACTAGCATTCTATCAAGACCTCATGCAAAATCTGCATTAATACATGAAACATTTTTTTCTCTAGAAATCCATGCCACCTGAATCTTCACAAGCTTATCACACTGTATTTTAACCTAGGAGTACCTATTATGCTTCCACTGTGAATTTTAGTGCCTTCATGCTCCAAAGAAGGCAAAATGGAAGATCAAAATGGGATTGTAAGAGCAATTTTTCATGTTCTGATTGCTCCTACAAAATTAGATCTACGTCTAAAGTGGGTACAAAATGGGACTGCTACACCCAAAATCCAGGAGCTGCTGGTTCTTGTTTTTGAACAACAACAAAGAGCAACAACATATAAGGAGCAATGCTAGCTCAGACTAAAGGCCTTTTTAGTCCAATTTTCTGTTTACACCACGGTCTGTCACAATTGGCTATGTGAAGCCTATGAAAAGAAAATGAAGAAAATGAATGTGACTATGTTCATTGCATATTTTGGAGTGTCAGAAGTAAAGAAAAGTTGTCTTGAGGTCTAAAGGTTGTCCAACTCCAGGGAACAAAGGCTCTGGTTCAGTAAGACTTTAGTTCACAAATTTCATGATGGAATTTTGCAGCTGCATTGAACCCATAGTAACAACGGTCCATGTGTCCTTGAAGATGAAGGCTGGTAGGCAGCCATTGAAGACTGGATTGCCCCTTTGCAAACGGGATAATGAGGAATGTTTGAAGACAAGACACTTGTACTTGACCACTCCCCTCCACAGTAAAAATATACATCAGAACTGAGTAGCTATCTCTTAATGTTTCTGACTATGAAAAACCGCAACAGTCAAGAAATTATTTTTAAAATGTTTTGTGTTAAAGACTTATAAGTTTATAAGTTTTATTGTTTTATGTATCTTTATCACAGAGTGAGTGATGTTTATCTTAAATTAATTTATTGCTGGCTTTTTGCCGTAATAATAAACTTGTACTTGTAAATTAATTTTACTTTTATTTTAAATCAGTTTGATCTGTCTCTTGGAAACTGATTATACTACAGCTAGAGATAAGAAATCCAGTCTTTGTTTTAATTAAGAGTTGGGTGACAGACATATGTCATCAAGGCTGGATACTCAGGAGAATCTTTGGATACTAAGATTGCGACAGAGTTGGGACTGTGTAGCTGGAACTGCCAGCAGCTGACAATTCTCTGGCAAATCCTGTTGGTACAAGACTCCACAAAATAGCATAGTTGGTATAATTCCTTTGCTCAACACAACTGGGCTAGCTACCAAGAGAGTAAGAGATAAGATATATGGTCCTTTTCATTAAAAGTAATGACGAAGGGGGAGTTCGGCACCAACTAGTCCATGCTTGGTGAATCAAAGCCAGATAAGCAAACACGTGTAAAAGTGAGTTCAAGGGACAAGAGGTGGTTCAGACAAGGGACACTCAATTAATCAGTCTAGCCAGCTATCAATTATCCCAACACACATTTGTAATCGTTTAATACGGAATCAACATATATCACAGCTTATTATTAAGTATTGAAAAGTGGGCTTTGAAGTATCAAAGCAGGGGAGATGCAACTTTGAAGTCTGTAAAAGCCATGCACATGAGTCATGGCATCTTGATAGAACAGTCCAGCTATAAAGTAGAGGGACAGAGAGACAGACAGATGGTAATTGATGGGTTTCTTTGCTAGATGATCTGTTCTTATCTTGCTATTCAGATCTCACCTGCTTATCTAAGAATTGTGAACTGTCTCCAGGAGTGGTAGATATGGATCTCTTTTTTAACTAGGAATTTAAAATGCTTAAATTTGCTAGACTAGGATGGATGTTGGATCAAACTAGGATTTAATGTTTCACGTTTGTTCTGATTTCTTATATGTTAGTGGCCATCTATGATGCCTTGATTACTATTTCACTCGTTATTTCCTTATAGGCTTTTATGCTACCCTCATGATCTTAGTTACTGATATTCTTATTTGCTCGACTTACTATAAGTTGCTGAAGTTGTTATGGTGTAACCATTGTTACTACTATTACCTCCTATTTTATTACCACTTACTGCTTTATAATCATGCATTGTTCGTCTATTACTTCAATAAATTTTAAATTTGGTTGACTTTTGAGTGTGTTACTGGTTCAAAGACCATTCTCCCTGCTCATTGGAGCTACAATTCAAGAATGGTATAGAAAAAGAACCCAAGATTTTCACTTCTCATTAAGAACAAACTCTCAAATATGGTCTCCTGTGATTCCCAGTGGGCATTCCAGAATCTTTGGAGGGCAGTATTTCCTGGGGAATCAGGGAGACCCAACCCTATCTTTTGAAATCAGATTTGTCTAGTTCCTCTGGAACACAGTTTTTACCGAACAACCCAGTGCTGCTTCTTTTTACATTTTAAAAGAGGGTTTTTCCCCCCAGTCTTCTCACATGACAGGACATGTCAAAGCAGTCATGAATTACATGTCTGCCTTTTGCCTACTGTATCCATTTCAGTTCAATCTGCCTGTTAGCAATTATGGCAAAGTGACCATCTTCACACTCACACCATTTTTGACCATCAGTTCCCAAGTGCGCAGTTCGTCTCCAATGTGAAAAGAGAACCTGGGATTCTAATTGTTTATGAATTTTGACTGGCCTGTGAGTGACAAAGATAAGACCCTTAATTTGAACAACAGGGAAAGCAAGTCACTTTTTGCTTTTTTTAGCCATTTATGCTAGTGGAAGAAGTCAAGTGACAAAGAAGCCAAGTTTCTTGAACATCCAACAAAACAGGTCCATCAACTAAATGAAGATTCTCTAATCTGTAATCACACATAATGGTGCTGGGTTTTCTTTAAACTAATTGGGATGTTTATATAAGAAACAGGAAGAGATTACAAAGGCCAACCCAGGACTGAAGATTTAATGAAGAGGAATCTTACATATTATTGAAGGAACAAATCCCCTGTTCAGTCATCATCATGGATGCATACACTTACCACAGAAGCTATTATCTGGCAGATTATTTTCTGTCATCACTGAATTGTTTGTGCTGAAGCTCAGACCAAGCACCATCTGGAGATCTGAGAGGTTAAGCTTAGCTGTTAGTTCTCCAGTTTTATCTCCCACCTGCAATCAAAAGGATTTATTCATTCTATAGCTATACTGAACAACTACCATATATATTATCCACAAATATCTACCTCTCACTCAAGTGAGACAGGTTTTAGAACTTAAAATTCCAAATGTTCAGCATTTTGAAGACTGTGAAAGCATAATGTAAGTATCACATCAATTATGATAAGACTTTGTTTAAAAGAGGATGGCAAATAAGAAGCTGGCAAATAAGAAGCCATGAATTACCTTTCTTGGATGACTCCATGAGCAATCCACATTAATGGGTTAACCCCCCCATACCAGAATTTCAAGGAGTCCAAAGGTTCTAATTCAATTGAAAACTCTGAATCCACTCTCCTTCACACGAAGCTAATTACAAAGCCTTGTCAGTAAGAACTTATTCAGAAAAACGGCTAATATTGAAAATTTATTTATTTATTTTAAACTACTAATAATATCCCAGGCAGGGAATGACTGCTCATTCATGGTTAACTACCAGGCTCCCATCCTCTGCGTGACTGCTTGAGCAATCCACATTCATGAGATACCGTATATCCAAGCCCAATCTTATGGGTTTTATCTATTTGTCGTGACTGCCTGCAAAACTATCTGCCTGAAGACCATCTGAGAAGACATAGGCCCTTTTCACACGGGGTAATTAAAACGGTGCAGAGCGACCTCTAACGGAGGTCGTCTACACCATGGAGTAGATTGGGGCGGACTACTTTAGCGTAGTTCCACACCCCAAGCCACTCTGAAGTGACCGGAAGTGGTGGCATCACGTGCTTTTTAAAAACCTTTTTCAAAGAGGTTTTTAAAAAGCACAATTGTGCAGCCCCATCGCAGAGCCCCGGTGTAGATTTGCAGGCGCACGCAAGAGCGTGCCTGCAGATCTGCCCGGGGCGGGCTTCCAGCTGGCGAGCTTCTCCGGTTGGTGGAGAGCCTCTGCCAGCCGTAAGCTGCCATTTTGGACGCTGCAGGATGCCGCAGGAGTGTGGAGCAGCAAACTCGCACTGCTCCGCGTGGCAACAGACTTACCCGGCTGCCAGTAAACTCCGTTTCACCGCGTTTTCCCCTTTCTCCCTCCACGCGTGAAAAAGGCCATATTTATCAATTCTGTAGTGTCTCATGAAGGTAGAAAAATCTTTCCATCCAGCCACTTTACATATTTCCTCCAATGATGTAATAACTTCATATGCTCATGATGTTGCCATAAACTTAATAAACCACTGGCAGCCAATCGACTTTAACACTCTCCTTCTCTTGCCTTTCCTTCTCATCCTCACTCTATTTTACTCTTTTACTCTATTTTACTATTTTACTCACTAACTAGCTATCCCTGGCTAATCAACCATTGATTTAAAACATATTTAGAAAGAAAGGAGAGAGATTTTTAATGACTAGTTGACAAGGCAGGGGGGAAAAAATGAAGGGGAGAGCAAGCAGGACATAGTGGAACCAACAGAAAAAGAACTCTGACCAAGTCCTGCTTCAACCAGGTTGGCATGAAGAAATACGCACAAGCATGAGAATGACAATACTCCCTGTGAAAACGTAATCTTACATATTTCCTGCAATTCTCATCCATTGGAATGTGAAGGTATGCCACCCAGAAGTTGATTGAAGCCATATAATCATTGATGAGCAAATTTTCTAAGATTGTTTGTAGAGTCTCCTTCTTCCAGCACTGGTATCTCAACAAAACCATTGAGGTATTTGAAATCCAGCATCTGCCTGAATGTCACACTGTGTTTTGGTACCGCAAAACAGATCAAATATATGCCCTTTAATCTCAAATTCAATGGCACTTTCTCTATGGCCAAGAAATAAAAATCTTTTTTAATAATGACTCCAGACATTGATCACTGGACAGCACTTAACTGGTCCATTAAGTTTTTATTTATTTCTTACTCTGAAATTTGATGCAATACAGTTAACAGAGCAGTTTTAGAGGCTGGCTTCTCACTGGTTTGCCTCCTCTTTTTCTCTGAGGGCAAATGCATGTCTCCATTTTCTGTTTAAAAAATAAGAGCTTTCCTTTTTTTTTTTTAAAGGCATCTCCATTTCATAACTCCATCTTTAAATGTCGAAATTTAATATTATTTTCTCAAGCAAAGGGAACTTAGCTGGCAGGGCAGGAAATAAAAACTAGTGTGAGGGACAGTGATGTCAATGTTTTCAACTGAATTAGAACTTTGGACTTCTGAGTCAAAGATACTGGTACTGATACTGGTGTGGATGGCTTGAGTAGTCATCCAGAGAACAACAGATTAAACTTACCGTGAAGGGTCATTCTAGGAAGGCTGAAGGAGCAATCCACAACGTATTGGGTTATCCCCTCACACCAGCTGATTGAGGCAGGAGACAAACATTCCAAGACCATTAATAATGTTGCTCCTCTGATTCTGATTCAGTTTCTGTTCTCCAGCCTTGCCAGCTAGTTGAGAAAATAACCTCTCTGATTATTTCCTGAGTTTAATAGCAATTCTAATAGGATTTAGAGTGTAAAATGCAGGAGCCAATTGACGAAAATGGGAAGAGAAAGAGAAATGTGGAGTTTCAAGGGCAGGATGATAGTTTATCGCTTCCGGACAAATGCAGAAAGGAAAGGAAAGAAAATTATGCTGCTCAAATTCTGGCAGGACTGTTGGAAAAAGAGTGAGTGGAAATGTCTAGAGAAGTCTCAGGTGGTCAAGTCGACCTGGACAGGTTGACACTAGATCAGGAAAATGGTGGTGTGATTTTAAGAAAAATATTTTTAGCATGGAGTGAGAGCGAGACAGAAGGGAAGTCTCCTACGCACCACTCTAAGACAACAATTAAAGTTTCTAAAGGGTCAAAGGCTGCTAAGGTAAAAGGCTCCAATTCAAAGAAACTCAGTAAAGAGAAATTAAAACTTAAGAGCAGGGCTGCAAACTTACCAGACGGTAAAGTGCAGCAAAGTAAAAGCAGCGAGAGAGTTCAAAGTGTGACGGCAACTTCCAGTCGCCATATTGGAGAAGGGCATTCTGAAGAGGAAGTAGACACAGGATTGAGCAAAGTTATGAGCCAATCACAGCTGGCTGAGGAAATGGCTGTTAATCCTGCAAGGGAGAGGGAACTTCAGAGGAGCATTCAGGAGTCCAAGCGTCAGGAAGGGACGGCTCCTTTAAGTACTGGCTCCAATTTCCCCCTGGATAATGCAGCAGTTTTGAGAGGAGCTTGGGTTTTGTCTCAGAGGTAGGATGTGAACTCCCTGCTTAATAACGTTTCAACCCAGGAGTTTTCCATGAGTTCTGTACCGGGTCCATCTCATACTAATCAAGTCAATAGCACTGTATTAAGACAATTAGTGGCGGAGGAATTAGCTCGGCAAAGTCTATTGTAAGCAAGCCAAAGTGTTAATTGTTTTCCTGGATTTCTAAATCTGCTACATTCTTTTCCATCAATGAATGCTTTCACACATAGTCAATCATTAGGTCAAGAGCCAAATTTATTGAAAAGTGCCCAGATAAATAGTAATGCGGGGAAGTAAACTGATGTTAATAAATCCAAAAACACTGGGCAACTGTCTGAAACAATTATAGATTCTCAGGGAGCAAGGAAATGCAGTAGAAAGTTCAAAAAAATACGTTCATGATAATCAGTCCAATTTAGAGTCAGACATAGAAGACATTACAACAGGAAAGAATGAAAACATTGAGTCAGAGGAAGAGGAGGTTAAATCCTCTGAGGATGAGGAAGAAGATGATACTAAAGTTAGGTTATTTGACCAGGAAGATTTTAGAACAGTTCTTAAAAAGGTGTTATTGACACTAGGGTTGGATAATGCAGTCGAGATTTCAGAAGAAGGAAATAAAAAGAAGGCAGTAGCAGCTATAGTAAGAAAGAAACAGGTGAAATCTAATGTTATCCCTATGCCAGAATTATTTTTGGATTTGATTCAGGCTGAATGGAAAAAAACAACTTCTTCAAAAAAATTTAAAGATTATAGTAAAAGTTTATATTCTTTCCATAACAGTCCAATGGAGTTATTAGCCATTCCCCTAGTCAATGCTCCGATTTCTGCGCTGATTTCTAATCCTGTTGTTCCGAGGGAAGGAGACACGTTGTTGAAGGATTTAGATGAAAAAAGATAGATTCTGCACGAGGCAGCAGCGGTTTCTATTAGGGCTTTGGTAGCAAGCTCAATGTTTGCTAAGGCAGCCCTCATGTGGATTCAGGAAATTTTGGAAATGGATAATGTACCTGCTAGAACAATTCAAAGACTGCTAATGAAGTTGGATCAGGTTTTAAAGTATGTGGCAGATGCCAGCTACGTTGTGGCAGCATTTTCACCTAGCTCAATTGCAGCGACTTCAGTAGGCTGTAGGGCGCTATGGTTAAAACACTGGGAAGCAGATGCTAAATCAAATGCAAATTTGACCAATGTTCCATTTCAAGGAAAACTTCTGTTTGGTGAGGAAGTTTTGAAGAAAGTGTTAGTAGAGGGTAAAGATAAAAGACGGGTAAAGATAAAAGACGGGTACTTCCTTCTATTCAGAAGAGTTGAGAGGAAGTGGTTCCAGGGGGATAATTATTCCTTTTGAACCAGAAAATATTTTCAGAGACAAAGAGATAACAGAGGTTTCAGGCAACAATGGAATAGAGATAGATTTTAACATTATACTTTGCTTTGCTTCTTTCTTCTGGGATTTTATGCCTACAATACTGTATTTTTTTTTAATCATAAGAGAGAACACTGGCTCTTCAGTTCCCATTCCAAAAAAAAGATAACCATTAGTCATATGTGTAACTCTTTTCATACTTTTCAACTACATTTGTTTGCACACCATGCACAATCTGAAAGATAATATACTGGGACCTCCAAATGTGCAAACGTGACCAAAAGTGAATGATCTCCAGCTGTTCCTTTTCTTTTGCCCATTTCTAACTTAACTGCAGGCAAAAGTTCCAAGCCATTTCACATCCTGATGTACAGTCAGCCCTCCACATTTGCAGGTTTCATTTTTGCGGATTTGATTATTCACGGATTATTTACTATCACCTCTGCTGCCTCTCTATGCCATTTTGAATAGGGACTGCAACCCTTGTGAGACTGAGAAACTGTGATGAGGCTTGTAAGTCCCTATTAAAAATGGTGTAAGGCAGCAGTGGAGGTGGCAGCAATTCCCACCAGCCACCCACTTCTGCCTTGTGAAGGAAAGGAACCCTGATGTCAGAAAGGAATCCATGGCGGCTCGAATATAGTGATCATACTTTGAATATAGTGATCATCCATAGCGGCTTGAATATAGTGATCATACCTCCCAAACCATCATACAAAGTATGATGGTTTGGGAGGGCCTAGAATTATTCATGGTTTTTCCATTTTCACAGGGGTCCTGTGCCCCTAACCCTAGAGAATGTGGAGGGATGACAGTAGTTTTATGAACAATGTTAGCAGACGATTTGTTCCAGGGATGTACATACTTTTTCTTTTCTTTGAGATCAAGGACATACAGCAGTGAATCCACATATACATACCTCCCTCGAAATGTCTAAGTGTTTTTCTGCATAATGCATAGCTTGATCGTGGTTCCCCAGGGCTGTGTACGCATTCCCTAAGCTCCAGCATGCCCTTCCTTCACCAATTCTGAAAAAGAATTCAACAGTGTTACACTTACTAAAACGCTTCAGATACTAGCTTTATAACTGCTGAAACCAGTAACAACCACTCTTAGATTACCTCAGTAGTCTGATAGCTGCTGCACATCTGCTTCCCAAGAAACTTTGATAAATGGAGCTATAAGGTCATGTAAGAAAACTGAATGACAAGACTACCTCTCATGCCAATTATGGTCATTTCATGGAGAAGTAATCTGGACATAGGTAATAATTTTACTAATAGTGTATCTCATGTGACCTCAGGATCCCTAATTATGTTAGAGCATTGTTAAAAACAGGCACCAGGAATATTTATGCACTTGGTTAATGCTGACAGTCTCCCACTCCCAGCATGAAAAAGCACCATGTCGTCCCAGTGCCAATGCTAACTATACATTCAAAGTAAATTTCTATTGGGTACTGAAATATTTTCAGCAGACTCATTCCGTCCTGCTTGCAAAGAGTTGAATCAGGAGGACTCTGGGTTTGTATATTTTGAACAGCAGCTCCCACAATGCAGGGCAAGTCCCTGCTAAAAAAGGAGTTTCCTAAGCTATTCGAGATACTACTTCCAAAGCTGTTTAACTGGATTTTGCAGTACAAAGAGTCAAACGTCCCCTTGGTTGTGCCTAAGTTCTTGACATGTCAAAGTAGCTCTTTGTGTCTCTTGCCTGTAAGAACAAAACAATTTTATTATGGGATCTTAATTGTATATACAAAACTATTCTGCCGTATTAATACATAGTCATAGACTTACCTGTCATTCAGTTCTTCAGCAATTGCCAAGTGCTTCAGATGATAATCAATGGCCTTTTCATAGTCCTGAAGTAAAGTGTATGTATTTCCGAGGCTATAGCAAGCCTGTGCTTCCACGGCCCTGTCTGAAAGCTGCCTGGCAAGTTGCAGTGTCTTTCTAAAAGAACGAACATCTAGATATGATCTCTACTTACATTATAAACAACATCATCAACATATCGGCATAAAAGCGTGTGGCTTTCAACTTTTGATTTCAGTTGCATTAAAATAAATATATAGAAAGTTACATTTCTTGAATTAGAAAATGAAAAAAATGTACAGCGTAAGTTCATAATAAAGATCACAAATCATTAGAAGCAATGTGGATACCTATTTAATCATGTAAACTAAAACAATTATATTACAGTAGAGTCTCGATTATCCGACATAAACGGGCGGGCTGATAGTCGGATAGCCGAAAATGTTGGATAATCCAGAGAGTTGCTGATTTTCCTCTCCGGACTGTGGAAAGACAGGGAGGGAGGAAGGAAAAAAAAGAGGCAGAGCAAAAGAGAGAGGGGGGAGGGAGGGGGGAGGGCGAGCGAGCGAGAAAGTCTGGGAGAAGGTACAGAGCGAGGCACCAGCTTCCTGACACGGCATCCTCGGAGTCTGGATCTCTTCAGCCGGCACCCAGCAACTTTCCCTGAGAGCCCCTGCTTCAGAATCAGGGACCTAGAAGCCAAGGAGGAAGGCTCAGCAGCTCAGAGCTGGGGTTCCCCCCTCCCCGAGGCCATCCCAGCCTCCCCTCCTGGATTTCCTCTGAAGGATCGACGGGGGTGGGGTTCAGAAGGAGTGAGGGAGGGAGGCAGAGAGGGAGGGGGAGGCTTTTTTTTTGGAGAAGGCAGAGTTAGCAGAAAGGGGTAGACTTAGCAGCCCAAGAAGCAACGAGTTAGTGGCAGAGTGGAGGGTTGGGAGGCATATCTATGGGGGACTAGTGCTCCTGGAAAACAGCTCCCCCAAGCAGCCGTGATGTCGGATAATCCGGAATGTTGGATTACCGCAGGACGGATAATCGAGACTCTACCGTACTTGTGAAGTCACAACTGAAACAGAATTAAATAATAGACTAACTTGTAGTATTCAGCAGCAGTTTCAAATTCACCAAGGAAAATATAAGCATTTCCAAGATTACTGTAAGCTCTTCTTTCCGCAGCTCTGTCACCAAATTCTTTCGCAATTAAAAGGCGCTGAAAAACAAAATTTTCATGTTAAATGTTGAAGGGGACTGAATGCCTAGAGCACACTGGTTTACTGTGTCCTCCCTCCCAAAAAAAGAGCCTCCAATAGCAATCCCTATAAAATTTAAACTGCTAGTCCTTCAAATAATATATTGTAAACTAACTATATTGTCTAGTTCAACTCCAATTCTTTTAATCACAAGATTAAAAGAATTCTAAAGCCCTTTGTCTACAAGCATTCAAGCCAATGCTTGCTGGTGCCTCAGACGAACAGTGAACTATAAAGGCATGGTATCATTACCAGGTATGAGAGCACCAGCTTTCTGTTTTTGTTCCTTTATGAAAGACTTCATTTTATTTTATCTTACCTTTTGAGTATTTATACTCTGCCCTTCAGGGAAAAAGACTCCCAGGGCAACTTACAAATCATTAATTTGACAGTTTTCTGCCCTCAGACTTAATTCAAAATAATACACAACACAACAATGAAGTCCAGCAGATATTGGCTGCTCTTCTCTTCCTCAGACAAAGCAATGGCTGTTGGATCACTGAAAGAGGGCTTCTCATCAGTCACTAGACCAAGGCACAGTGGTGCTATGGCTGGCTGCTCTTCCCTCATTCAGAACCCAGAGAACTTTTTTTCCTATAAAAAATCCAGATGCTTAAAATGTACCTATACATATCTGCAGATATTTTGCACTGAGACACTTTGAGGAAATATCATTTGTATCACCAGAAGTAAAAGGTAATAAACTTCATTTCTAAATGGTAAGTAGACAATAATAGTATCCTAGAAAGCACTAATAGACATTTGTTCGTACCTGTTCATGGGCAATTACAGCACTTCTGAAGTTCCCTAGAAGATAATGAGTATTACCCAAGTTTCCATAAGCACGCCCCTGGGCAGCTCTATCACCGAGTTCTGTCACTATTTTCAAGTTCTCCCTATTTAACAGAGGAAAAACAGATATGAAGCTTGTTAGGCAGGATTACACAACTAATAGTCACAAGGATCATTGGTTTTCCTGTTATGAAGCAAAAACACTTCTATTTGATGGAAGTGACTTTATGGCCATGATACATACTGTACTTTGCCAGGGCCCTTGTGAAAGCAGAAACCTCAACCTTCTTAGTGGGTTTCATGCTTCCACCTTCACAACGGCCCTGATCCAGCTTTGGCACAATCTGCAAATACAGGACACTTATATTAATTCACCAAACTTCTCAGAACAGTGGTACAATGCTCCATTCCCTAAACTTAGTCACTGAGGGTGTAAAAGGTAAACTGAAGAAATTATTAGAGGTTTTTGTTAATGTTTGCTTTGTACTGTGTTTATGCTCTGTGGAAATCATTTACAGCAGTGTTTTTTAGTCTGATGTGAGGGACCAGTAATTTTTCCCCTCAATACACCAGGGACCAGCACCATATCTGTGCCCACTGGCTAAAACGGATTCTTTCTTTTATAGAAAACCACCAGGGAAAAAGCAGTCAGTGGCTCACAGACTGAGCAAAACTGATTTACACAACATAATCTTCATGTTGTGCCAAATGTGCCAAACAGCTACTGGGTAGCAACAATATTGGGGGCGGGGGGTTGACACAGGCACAGGATCTCTAAGAAACAACAGCAGTGGCACCATAGCCAACACTTGTTAGTACTGCACAGAATGAGACACATGAATGTCTTTTGAATGCCTTTTACCATGAAACCCATATGCTGAGACAATCCAAAATGAAACAAGACATAGCTCTAGAAGATGGCGCTCCCAGGTTGGATAGCACTCAAAGAGTTACTGGGGAAGACAGGGGACAACTTTGTGGTTAATGATGCAACTGGACTCAAGCTGAAAGGACATTCAGCTGTTGACACGCTCAGAGACAAAAGGAAAGTCCAAAGCTGCACAATGTATATTGTCAGAACATGAAAGGTGAGAAGCACGAATCAAGGAAAGCTAGACATAGTAAAATAGTAAGATAGTAAAACAAGAACATATAAACTTTGCAATACTTGGGGTGAGCGAGCTAAAGTGGACAGGAATGGGATATTTACCAATGTGTCATATAATTACACAGTGCTTTACTCAGGATATGAAAATCTAAGAAATGGAGTGGCAATAATAGTGAGGACAGATATAGTAAAAGCAATCAAAGGATATAATGCAAAGTCTGACTGAATCATATCAATAAGATTTCAAGGAAACCCATCAATATAACCATTATTCAACCTTATGCTCCAACTATTGAGGCAGAAGAAGAAGAAATTGAAAGATTCCAGTTTTTCATGCTGGAGTCCAGGGCGAAATTGATCACAAACCAAAACAGGATTTCTTGTTAATCATAAATGACCAGAATACAAAAGCAGGAAAAAGAACAAATCACGGATTGTAGAAAAATTTAGCCTAGGAACAAGAAATGAAGCAGGAGACCAACTGACTGAATTTTGCAAGGCCAATAGTTTGTTCATTGAAAGCACATTCTTCATATACCTAAGAAGTGACTGTATACATGGACATCATCTAACAGTCAATACAGAAATCAAGTAGACTACACATGCAATGTTGCTCCACCCCTTGCGCTCCCATCATATCCTTCAGGGAGCCGGCTGGAAGCATTTGGAGACATCTTAGAACTGGTGATTTCAAGATAGTGTCCAGGAGCCAGAATCGTAAGTTTCCGAGCTGCTGCTGCACTTTTAGAGAGCTTTTTGCCTCCACTCTTCTCCAATTTCTCCCCCTTTCTTTTCCTTTTTTCTGAACTCCTTTTAACTGCTTCTTTTGCCTTCTGACTGTCTGTGACTCGCTGTTTCTGCCCATCGACAATCTTTACCTTGTCTGCCTCACTTTCACTCGAACTCAAAAATATTTTCCTCAAGTCTGCTCAATTTTCCTCATCCACAACCCGCTGTTCCACAGTCTTATGGATGGTATCACATCTGCCATCATCCGTGACCTGTTGTATAGCGGTTTTCTGGATAGAATTGTGTTTTTCATTGTCCGAGCCCAGTTGCACAATGGTACTCAGGATGGAATCATCTTTTGATTTTCTGCGGCTTGTAAAAGTTTTCTCTGATGACTGGGATGATTTTCCCCCTTCCTTCCTTGAAGTCCTTCCCTTTCTCTCTGATTCCTGCTCCATAACTAACTAATAAAATTAATATACCGGACAGGGACAAACACACATTTAGCTGGAGTGCAGGAAAATGAAGAACTGACCAGATAGGGACTGAAGCTTAATGGAAAAAACTGTTTAGAACAAAGATGGCTCCTGCATCGGCTGGTGTGAGGATCAAAACCCAAACGTGGTGGATTGCTCCTCCTGCCATCCTGAGAATGTACTGTTCACCAACTTGTGCACAGGGAAAAGGAGAACTACTATAATAATCAATACAGAGAAATAGAAGAATTTCTTAAATAGGGTTTTCTTCTTTTTCCTCTTTCACAAGCATATAATGGTTGTTGAAAATGAGATGTGGGTGACTAAGCTGATGCAAAACCCAAACAAAATGGGCAAAAGATCTTAATCCCTTTAGATTCAAAAGAGTTTGCATGACTGATGGCTGTACTGACCAGAAACATTTTTCTATCTGAGAAGACCGCCTCCCTTTCTTTTCAACTAGTGAAACATTCTGTCTCAAGCTTTTACAACCTCAAAACAAGGTTTCTTTAATTATTAAATATCCCTTGAGAACTGCTCAGAAGCAGCAAACCACTAAACAGATTCTCCATTCATAATGCTATATTCTGACAGTGTCACAGTTAAGCAAATCTTCATAGACTTCCATTACCATCTCAGGTATAATGTGAAATTACATTTGTAGTTCATGAAAACTTCCACAGCACTGTGCCTTCTATAATCAATTGGAAGCGAGCCCTTCACTATAGCATTAAGTTCATAAGCAAGGGCACATAAATAGCATCTACTGCTGGTGTTCCAAAACTGTGGATATTTCTATTCCTGGAAATTCAGAAATAGCATTTTAGTGACAATATTTGTCACTAAAAAGGTGCTTTTGTAATTGGGTACATAAAGGAAGAGGTACAAATTTTAGACTTTGGTGGAATTTGTTGTCTATTACCTTTAGAAATATTTGTGTTTTGGCTCTAATAAAGTTTTAATCCAAGCAAGTTTACTCACAGAGAAAACTGAAAGTCCATTTTATAAACACATTTCAAAGTGAAATAAATAAGGGACTATTTTAAATTGTGTCAACTATCTGAAAAGATTATTCTACTTTTAAAAACTGTTACTTACTCATAATACTCTGCAGCTCTCCGCAATGCAGCTTTAACATCTTCAGGAAACTCTCCTGGATCATGTGTACCTGCACAGGCCACACTTTTACCCTTGGAGTGATATACGTTTCCAAGGTTATAAAGTGCTCTTGCTTCTCCAACCTGTAACACAAAACACCCCCCCACAAAAAAAGCTGAAAACGAATTTCAGAAAATTGCCTTATGAACACTTTCAGACAAAAAATAGTTTGAGATATGTAATGAAAGATGCAAAGACACGCTCTAATATAAAATAATTGCACCTGCAAACCTGAGGGGACTACAATAATGCTCAAGAATACTGCTGGCTTTATAAAATCTAAGGAATACGACACACTTCAAAATCTTAAGTTGCTTAAAATGTACAAAATGCCCAACCATCTGAGCAAATAAAAAACCCCTAGTAATCTACTTGCAGAAACTGTTTAAGATTCTAAATTTGTATGGAAACACAGGGCAGACTTCAGAATCTGGAATCTGTTTTTAAAAAATTTTATTTTAAAATTTAAAACAACTCAGTGTTCCTCTCAATGACCTTCAGTACTGTCATCTCAGTGACCCCTATGTCCAAGTATAATCTTCAGTACCCAAATTCCAGTTAAGGAACATCAGAGTCTGCAATGTAAAGATGGTATTAACAGGACTTGGTTATACTGAATTCTAGTCCTCATTACATTCATAATTGGCATCTTCTTCAGCTGGGAAAGTATCCAAAACAAGTCTTCTACAGCAAGTTCATTTTTCTGTGAACCACATTCCGCAGCATATAACGTATCCTTGCACAATGTTTTCCAAAAGCTTAGGCACTCTTTGCTAGAAATGAAGAGTTGGTACTTACGTGAACGATCATTCTGGGATGACAGGAGGAGCAATCCACTATGCCTGGGCTTTGATCCTTGTGCCAGCCTGATGCAGGAGCCATCCTCGAGCTAGAATTCCAAAACCGTTAAACCGACTCCTGTCCCTCTCCCAGCAGTTCACTTCTCCAGCGTACCTATAAAGTGTTAACATTCCACCTATACTTCCTAATCCTTATCCTAGTGGTGGGTGTGGATTGCTCCTCCTGTCATCCCAGAATGATCGTTCACGTAAGTACCAACTCTTCATTCTCGGGCTGACAGGAGGATCAATCCACTACGCCTGGGACTTTCCCAAGCTTACCCCTGGGTGGGTCTTTTAACTAAACCAGCGCTTGTAGCACCCGGCAGCCGAATGCTGCCTGGGCTGACTTATACTTGTCTAACTTATAGTGTGTAATACTACACACTGTATTAACCTCTTTCCACTCAGCCGCATTGCACACATCCTCCAAAGAGCATGCGGACTCATATGCCAGTGACGTGGCTATAGATCTAGCTGAATGTGGCCACACATTGGCTGGTCACGGCTGCTTGGAGTAGTCATAACATAAGAAAATACAATTCTTTATCCATGCTGCGATGACCGCTTTGCTTACACGCTGACCCAGAGTTTTCGGTTGGTAGGATAATAACAAGGATTCTGATTTTCTGAACTCCTTTGTTCTGAGTATGTAAGCCTTTACTGCCCTTCTAACATCTAATGTATGCCACTTCCTCTCAAGAGGTTGGACTGGCTTTGGGCAAAATGTTGGTAAATGAATAAATTGTGTCTGTGAAATAATGACAAACTCTTGGGTTTGAAGGAAGGGTCAAACCCCAACGTCAGCTTATCCTGGTCAAAAACGCACAGGTTTGCATTGATTGATAACGCAGCTAACTCTGATACTCTCCTAGCAGATGTAATATCAAGGGAAAAAACAGTCTTTAAAGATAACAGTCTCAACAATGTCTCTATCAGAGGTTCAAATGGTGGCGCTGTTAGAGAATTTAGCACTAGATTCAAGTCCCAAGACGGGAACCTATGTACTGTTGTGAATGACAACAATGTCGCCCCTCTTAGGAAACGCTTAATATGTGGATGTCTCAATATGTGGATAGGATTCCATGTCCTATCATATGTTTTCTGTGTTGACTCTCTGTGTGAGCCCAGGATAGTTTTTACTACCCTGTCCGTGTAACCCTGCTGAGTCAGAAATAGCCTCTCAATCTCCCAGCTGCCAGACTCAACCACTCCAGGTCTGGATGGTACACTGGCCCTTGGCTAAAGAGATCCTTCCTCGGAGGCAACCTCCACGGAGGCCCCCGAGCTAACCGTAGCAGCAGTGGGAACCACGGTCTCCTCGGCCACAGTGCACCAATCAATATCACTGAGGCCTTCTCCAGCCGAACCTTTATCAAGACTTTTTGAATAATACGAATTGGTGGGAAAACTTACTGAGTCCCTGGAGGCTACTTCGCCGGAAGCGCAACACAAGTCTCGGCATCTTTGTCTCCAAACTTGGAAAAAATACCTTTTTAATTCGGCATTTATTCCCAGTAGCAAACAAATCGACTAGTAATGGTCCAAGAATTTTTTCTCTCTGGAAAACTTCCACATTCAGCAACCTTTCCCTTGAATGCAGAGCATTCCTGCTCCGTAAATCCACTTGAATATTTAGTTCTCCTTCCAAGTGTCCTGCTGTAAGCGGCAGCACATTTCTATCAGCCCATCGGAATACCCGGGTGGACTCCATCACCAGGGCATCGAATGCAACCCGCCTTGTTTGCATACATAGGCTTTGGTTGTTACATTGCCTGTAAACACCTTTACATGTTAGCCCTCATCAGGTGCAGGCATTTTTGGAATGCCAGGCGGACAGCCTTGAGCCCCAGATAGTTGATACTGAACTTCTTGTCAGCCGCAGACCACTGGCCTTCTACTGAATAGCCTTTGCAGTGGGCTACCCAACCTGACAGGCTCACATCCGTTGTTATGTGTACTGTTTTCCGCACCTACAAAGGAACCCCTGAGGTCACATTCCACATTTACTGCCACCAGGACATACCCATCCGGATATGCTGTGGTACTTCCACTCTGTAGTGTTTCCTCCTTGCAATTGCTAACTGATGCCTCAGTAGCAATCGTTGCAAAGGTTTCAAATGAAAGCTGCTCCACTGGACTAACTGTGTTGTTGACACCAGCAGACCCAGCACTTTCGCCAACTGCATTAAGTCCATTGAGGAGGTCCTCCTTAACTTGCAGACTGCCATTTGAACTTTCTCCACCCTTTCAGAAGAAAGGTACAGCCTTCCTGTTGCCGTATTCATTCAAGTTCCTAAACGAACCCATAGTCTGTCAGAATCTGTATAGTCAATTCCAAGTCCTGTCAAATTGGCCCTTGATTGTGCTTTTACCCAGATGTCGTGTAAATAAGGATACAAGGGAATCCCTTGTAGACGTAGGAAGGCTATCAGTGGCACCCACAGCTTTGTAACAACTCTTGGTGCTGATGCCAGGCCAAATGGCAGGGCCCTGAACTGATATTGCTTGTCCTGGTAATTGAATCAGAAGTATCTCCTGTCATCAGATCTCATCAGTATGTACAGATATGCCTCTTTCAGGTCTATCGATGCCATATAATCTCCTAACACCAGATTCTCCTTGGTAGTCTGTAAGGTTTCCTTTTTTAACTGAGGTACTTGAGATTCAACACCGGCCTATACTTTGGCTATGGGACCATGAAGAATACGGAGTATACTCCCATATACCTCTGTTCTTTTGGTACCTCCTCTATCGCACCTATGTTTAGCAAGTGAGTTATCACGTGGAATACCACCTTTCTTTTGGCCTGCTCTGCTGACAGTGTCAGTGGCAGAAAACCTGTCTCTCTTGGTGTCTCACGGGGAAAAAATAAAATTTTGTAACCTTGGGTTACTACTCCTAACACTCCACAGTCAGATGTTACTTGAGACCATTTGTAACCAGAAGACCGAAGTCTTCCCGCCACCTTTTGATGTTTGCAATCAATATAGAGTTTTCTTTCGCTTGGCCTTGTTTCTTTCCTTGGCCTTGTTTGTTATATTGGAATCATTTTGCACACTGAAGTCTAGGTCTGCTCCATTGATTACTACCTGTTCTATACTTCATATTTCCTCCTGTATATTCGTAAGATCTGTCTCTTTGAAAGGAATAATTTGTATTCCTGCAATTCCTCCTCTCTACCCTTCTCTTATGTAAAATGGCATAACTTGTTTTTTCTCCAAGGCCTTAGTTCCAACCAGGAGTTCTCCCTGGAAAGGAACGTAAGCCAAGTTTTTTACAGGACTTCTGGTCCGCTTCCCAACAACACAGCCATAATGGCCGGCTTTCTACCGTCAGCATGCTTATGTTCTGTGCTGCCAAGGTTACGGAATCTAAATTCGCATCTGCTACCTATTTAGGCACCTTCTGAATCCGCTCCACTGCTTTCCAGAGCTCCTGCATATTAAATTCTGGGTCTCCAGAACGTCCTGAGACCACATTACCGCTGCCCTAGCTAATATTGAAGCGGCAGCAGATTCTTTAACAGTAGCCGACACTGCTTCATGAGCTTATCTCAGTACAGAATCTTACATGTTTCTCGCCTCATTATTCCTAAAGAGCGATGCTAGTTTACATTCCTTATTCTCTTTTTTCAAGGTGTCCTTGTCACTATCTAATTCCAATGTTAGAAGTACTGTTCTCAAAGTTCCCTTAAAGAAATCTGCTTCAAAACATCCTATTTGTCTCTGATCCATTGTCTTCCTCTACGTCTGAGAATTGCGCATCACCATCTTCCATAAGCATTACTAAGAAATTCCTCCTCTGAAACAGTTTTGCTATTTTCCTTATACTGAGAGGACAAAGGTGTTTTTTTTTTTTGTTTGCTTGTTTTGCTGGCATGGTTTCTGTAAAGAAAATACTTTTCTCCTTTCGTCTGTAAATCCTCATGTGACGCCGTCTATTGGCCATTAGAATTCACATTTACTGCCCTACTAATATTCAATCGCTGTTGTAGTTGCGTTTGTAAGTTATTTTGGTTATCAGAATTGCAACCTGCTTGTATGGCCATGCTGCCACTTGTGAAATTATTATTTGATGTGCAATCAGCACTGATTGAAACTGTGCTACCACTGCCTCCAAACCTCCAGTGGTCCCTGCTGCGGTTTGGGCCTGTGCTGCCAAGCACTCACCAGCCATCCTTGCAGGAATTGGCTAGGTTCCGCCGAACAAGAGGAAAACATCCAGCTTCTGGGTGGTTGGTTCAGCTGCGCCCTTTTCTGCTGAGGCTGCTGTGGCAGTTTTAAGAATGCCCACAGCCTTGTCACCTTTTGAGGCTGAGCTAGTGCGCACGCACGGCGCCCCACTCAAAATGGCATCGTCCACCTTTGAGTATCCAGTTACCTCAGTGAGCGCGTGCGGCGCCACACTCAAGATGGCGTCGTCAGCCTTTGAGTATCGTTACCTCAGTGAGCACATGCGGCGCCACACTCAAGATGGCGTCGTCAGCCTTTGAGTGGGCAGTTACCTCACACGATGCCATCTTAGAGTTTGCCTTTCCTAGATGGCGTCCGAAACTCTTACCTGTAAGTTTATCTCTTGCTGCTGGATTTTTTTGGGAGCTTCTAACCCCCTTGCTTATTCTATTTCCTCACCTTTTTAGAGGTTGAAGAAAGGGTCGAAGGCTCTTTGCTAACAGCGAGTTCTTAATCATCTGCCTCACTTTCACTGGAGGACAGGAAAAAATATTACGGAGCTCGTCAGCACGCTGCTCTTCAGCAGGTTGCTGCGTAGTTGTTTTCTTGTTCCGGTTGAAGGCCCTTTGCTGACAGCGAGTTTTAAATCATCTGCCTCACACACCGTGGAGGACAGGAAAATGTTACGGAGCTTGGCAGCGTGCTGCTCCTCAGCAGGTCGCTGCGTAGTTGTTTTCTGCGCCCTTGCTCCGATTTCCACGTCCAAGAGCCGTCATACAACGGTCATCTGGATGGTACTTTATTTATTAGTGTCCGAGCCCAAATCATTGGTGCTACGGTACACTTCGTCTGTCAGGGCCATTTTTGCTTCAGAGGCTTTTCAATTGCCATTTCTCCTCCTTCAAGTCTCTTCTCTCTAAGGCACCTCAAATCTAATCCGATATCTATATTTGTTCCTATATCGCCAGAGAGGGACTTAAACGCGTCTTACTGCACGCCAGGAGAAACAAAAAAACTGCTGGGAGAGGGACAGGAGTCGATTTAACGGTTTTGGAATTCTAGCTCGAGGATGGCTCCTGCGTCAGGCTGGCACGAGGATCAAAACCCAGGTGTAGTGGATTGATCCTCCTGTCAGCCTGAGAATCAAGTGTTCAACATCTACTCAATTTCCTCCACAGACGGTTGTTTGTTTGCCCTTACTATGTTACTACAAGCTGAAAAGTGATAAAAAGAGAAATACCATATATCCTGTCCAGTTTATTTTGTAGAGGTTTGCGGGAAGAGAAAGACAGAAAAAAATACTGATACTAGAATACATGAGATAGTGCTGCAGCAGCTGCTTAGACACTCTGCTTAGCATAAGTTTTCACAGCAATTGAACAAAACTGGCATCACTCTGCAACTTGCACCAAATGAATCCTAAACTGTAGCAAGATTTCAACATGGGAGCAATAGATTTTCTTCTTCATACAGGGATGAATACAGTAATCACTCTTACTTTGTCACTCAGATCTCTGGAAATGTCAAGGTGTCTCTGACAGCAGACAATTGCTTCTTCATAATTTCCAAGGACTTTTAAGGTATTTCCTAAATTGCCACTTGCTTTAGCTTCTCCCAGTTGGTCCCCAATGGTCCTGAAAATTGAAGAAGACACTCAATAGTAAATGACGTTTTTAAAATAAAGGTATGCTTAATCTACCTTACAGAGCTGAATTTTTTATCATTAAATAACATTCACATTAGGAACTTCACGTTTATCATAGTGCAAATATACCTGAGCACCAAACTCAAGCATTTTTACTTAAAATCAAAAAGTTTCAGTCTATATCCTAGATTGACCTGAAACCATACATGGTGTGGGGCTTTAATTCTCATAATCCCAAACCTGCTGGTCAATTGTAAGGGCTGATAGGAGTTGCAGTGTAACACTTGGAGATCCACAGTTGAATTTGGACACTTTATTATTATTAGCATTATTAATCATTTTGTGCACAACCCTCCCTCCACATTTGCGGGTTTGACCTTTGCAAATTTCATTATTTGTGAGGCATTTGCTTGCCTCTCTCCCCTCCCCACTTTTCTTCCTCCCATTCCCTTACATTCCTTACTCCAGGCTTGTGAGGCTTGTGTTTGAAATTGAAAATTTTTCCTTTTGAGTCAGTAAAGCCCACCCACCCCCCCCACACACAGTGGAGGCATTATCTCTATCATGTGGCTGCAAATTCTGCTGTGTAATGGCTGATGGGTCAGGTGCTCTTCTATCCCTCTTTCTCAAGATGGCCACCGGAAATATCTGGAACGTCAGAACGTTGCTCTTCTCCATCTGAGAGAAAAGTACCAGTAAGTCCTTTACTTCATCTTTTTTTCCCCCCGCCCCTGGGAATGCTGGGGCCAGATGTAAAGGAACGGGATGCAGGAGCTCTGGAGGGAAATCGCAGGATGGAGTTATTCGCAGTTTTTCCACTTTCCCGAGGGTTTTGCGCCCTGAACCCTTGCGAACGTGGAGGGGATACTGTACTAGTTCCCACATCTAATGGTATGTCAAAGTGGTGCACGACAAATGGGAAAAAAATTAAAAACCAAAATATTAAAACACTTAAAATATTAAATGCCAAGTTTGAAAACACATTTCTCTAACTGAACAGAACAGTCAGTTTGAGGAGGCTAGGGTTAAAAGGTACATCTTTAACAGGCACTTACAACATACCAGAGCTGAGGATCCATAAACATCTGTGTGGTACTACCTCAGTTGGTAGGAACCACTATGCAGGAGATCCCCCTCTGGTCACTGATAAAGGGCAATCATGGAGAAACAAACAGAGCTACCCTCCACGACCTCTCTAAATGTATGATCTACTTTGGAAGATAAGAACTGCCACATGCCTGTTGTTTGCCTTAAAGTTGTTTCCAATTTATGGTGACCCTAGGGGTAACATATCACAAGATTTTCTTGGCAAGATTTGTTCAGAGACAGTTTACCACTGACTTCCTCCAAGACTGAGAGAGCGTGACTTGCTTAAGTTCACTCAACCAGTTTCCACGGCTGAGCAGAGATTTGTCCTGGTCCGACACTCAACCCACTATACTATACTAGTTCTCACCATATAGCCTGACACTATGTTGTTTAAGGCTTTGCCTGACAACAACCAACCTTTGAACTTGGCTAGCTAGCTAATAAGCACCCAGTGCACTTGCTTTAACATAAGGTGTACAGGTTGATACCCAACTCAGTTTCCTAACTGCTGCTTCTTGCATCAGCTGTAACATCCAGAGCAACCATAAGGATAGTTCTAGAAAGTACACTGCTGTAATCTAAGCCCAATATATCTAAGAATAATTAATACCCAACTACTATATTTCTATGGTTAAAACTGTAAATATACTTACTAGGACTAACCATCATTGAACCCTGTGGAATTTACTTCCCAGTAAGAGGACACAGAACAGCAAAATGACTGTAGTGTATACTAAAGACGAACTGGAACGATACTCAGGTATATTAGCCAATCCATAAATTAAAAAAATGTAGAAAATTAGTGTAAGGATATATTTTCTGTAATAAATGCTTACAGATCTTTTGTACAATCTGTTCTAAATTTGATTTTTCAAGGATCTTGGAGCTGATGGAAATAAAGGAGTTACACACATTATTACAAATCAACCCCCACCCCAAACTGTGGTATTCTACTCAGAAGAAAGCATTACTCTGAGACCTCAGTGACAACTCTCTTCAGTTCACCAACAACAGATTTCAGCCACAACCTAACAGGTTTTTTTTGTTGTTGTTGTTGACAAAAACCATACCTAACAAAAAGCCACTGTTACATCTGGTCATTACTTCAGTGAACGAAACTCTTAAAACAAGAAAATATCTGGATGATGCTAAAAGTACCACATTGTTAAGTTACCTTGCAAGGGTTAAATCATGGTGGTGATACTCCAAAGCTTTTGCATATTCATGCAAGTAGAAATATGCATTGCCCAGTTGGCTATAAATTGCACTGAGAGTTTTTAAGTCTTCTGTTCCAACCTGAACTGCAGCTTCAAAAAACGATACACCAGCTCGACAATCTCCCGCTTTACACAATCGTTCTCCTTCCAAAGCAAGCTCTAGGCAAGAAGCTTCCATTCTGCAGGCACAGGATACAAGGAAGGTATATCATCTATATAGCAGTTGTGAGCAACTCTATGTAAAATTTATTCCAAACATAAACTGAAGCAGCTGAAACAATTATTCATTTTTGAAGCACAAGACTAATTTTAAGTTCGAATTAGCTGTATTACATCAGTTATACTACACTGCATTACATTACTCTAGAAACAATAAGATATGGTTATAGTAGCAAACAATTTGATAGCCATAAAGTTTGGTAGCCTCCAACTCACATTACTCATTTTATAACACAAAGGACACTTGAAACAAATATTCTCTTTCTGTATAAAATATTGCCCCCTCACCAGTTATACCAGGCTTCGAAGAGTGCAGTGGTACACATCACTACAGCACAAAGCTGTGGTTATGCTATCCTTGACCTTCATATCTGCAGCCCAGACATTGGGAAAATCACTAGTATTGTAATCTCTGTTTGGATGCTTTCTTGGTGGTACATTAAACATGGCTAGTTGTGAAAGAAACTGGTACAATATTCAACTCTTTCTCTCCCTCACTAGAATTTCCTGCAGCCACCATGCTACATTGCAGTTATTCTCCCTATTGTGGACCGAATAAAGGAGGTTTACATTGAGGAAATGCCCCAGGGGAAAGAAAACATTCCTCCTTTTCAATGTAGTCCCATAAAGGAAGTTAAACATACAGCCTCCAATCAGATAACCTATGACTATTATCTGCCCTTTCTGCTTTGGACTTTACTGGATGCTACATTACTTTATATGTATTCCTCTTACTTCCACTTCCTCTGTTATGCTTGGATTTCAAGAACAATCAAGCACAAGCAAATATACAATGAAGATTAAATAAAAGATTTATAAATACAAAATTAAATTAACCGTTCCAAAATATATCAACAGACTATCTATGCAGTTAATACGCCTGATGCTTAATGGAAGCATTGTGAAAGCACAATCAATTAACACAAAGGCAACAAGATCAGTACAATTCAGTCAGTAATGTATGAGTGGACACAGGGGTCGGGGTGAGATGTTCAGTAGATACACATTGCTAGCAATACTAATCAATTTTAGAGCTGTCTGTACAGTTATTCTGGTCTGGACCTCACAGAAAAATATGACTCAATACAATCTCCTTTAACATTAGCTACAAAACCAACAATCCTCAATGTCCACTTGTTTTCCCACATATTATGAAGCATATTTAAAAAAAAAAAAAAAGCAGAAACATTAATTGCCTTTGGATAAATGCATAAGGCTTCTCAGACTTCTGCTGGGCTATTTCTATCTCAGGAATTCCAAGGTTTTCAATTCTCGCCCACTCAAACCTCCACATCTAAACCCTGGTTTTCCATTTACATTTTATTCTTAATTTGGACTTTTACACATGGAGAACAAACTGCAGTCATTCCTGCCAGGTGGACCATACAACTCCTGGGCAGGATCCAACCAGCAGGAATTATTTTCTCATTCTCTGTCTGAACTGTTCTGGATGGAGAAACTTTCCAAATATGTGGGTGGCTCCTCTAGAAAGATGGACCATGGAAACCTTTCCCCTCCCTCCCCCACTTCCAAAGATTCAGCGTATAAGTAGATTAAGGTCAACAATTAATACTAACTAAAAAAAACCTACTCAACATATTACCACAGCTTTTCTTTTTAAAGTAAGTTCTTAAAAGTAATGAATAGAAACAGGTAAAGACACTAAGAAAGTTTTTGTAGATGTGGCCATCCAAAAGTCAGAGGTCTGGAGATACAGGCCCTCCAGAAGATGTTCTACTGCAATTCCTTTCAGTCCTAGCAAGTATACCCAATAGAGAGTGTTTGTGGGATAAACAGTTCAATAGCTCATAAAGGGCCACATGTTTCACCTCCCCAGCCAATTGTAGATGAGCCTTCTGTCTCTGCTTGTAGACCTCCTCTGAAGGAGATGCCAGCAAAAAACAACTGCCTTCAAGATAATGTCTTCCATTTTTAAAAATGCTTTTTTCCAACAAGATGTTTTTCCTACTGTTCATCCAAAATCTACTCTCTGATATCTGCAGTCCATAAGATCAGGTCTGACCCTCTTCCACATGACAGCCCTTAAGGTTTTTGAACAGCATCATCAAATCTCCCCTCCTCAGCCTTCTTTTTTTCAAGCTAAACATATCTAGTTCTTCAGCCTTTCCTCACAAAACTTGCTTTTCATATCACCAACAATCTTTACTCTCCTCTTCTGAGCCCATTCCAGTTTGTCTACATCCTTCTTTAAGTTATCTGACCAAAACTATACAAAGTACTCTAACTATGCCTTGCCTGGTGCAGAGTAAGCTATACAGTTAGTACTATAACTGAGAAACTAGGATTATATTGATGCAGCATTAGTCTTTTTTGCAGCTGGTTCACGTTCAGGCTATGAAAAACTACTTGCATTATCCTTTTCACACATACCACTGTCAAGCCAGGCATCTCATTTTCTATAACTGTACAATAGAGCCCATCCCCCTACAGGACTTTGTATTTGTCTCTGCTGATTGTAGCTCAGTTTTTCTATCAAGTCTGTTAATTTTATACACATCTTCCAATTTTGTTGACTATGCTTTTCAGTTTTGAGACAGTCACCCTTTCAATTGAGTAACTGGTGAGGAAACTTGTAATCCATATACATTATCAGCTCCAGCTCATGTCAGCAATAAACAGCATCGCCCAATGGTAGGAATGATGGGATATGTAGTCCAGTAATCTGAAGAGTCACAGGTTGTCCACCCCTATATAATTAATGAGTACTGGGCCCAGGACAAAGACCTGCAGCATCCCTCTTGAAACTTTCTTCCAGTTTGATGAAAAAGCATTTGTACAGTGTTTTCTAACCAACTATAAATGTACCTGACAATATTACAACTAATTTCCATATAACCAGTTTGCTAAGCAAGCTATAGGGGGAATGTGGATGGTTTTGTCAAATGCTTTGGTGAAAACAGGGCAATTACATTCAGCAATAATTATACTAATACAGCAATTCTTTCAAAAACCCCTCTAGGTGGTTATACACACACACATATATATACACATACACACATATGTAAAAATATATAAGCTATAAACAAATAGTGTAAAACAATAAAGATAATTCCCTAGCCCAGTCACAAAACCAAACCAAACATACAGCATTACATTTTGCTGTATCTTACTATTTTGAAATACATTCTAAACAAGAAACAGCTGAGGACTGCTGACTGCTAATGAGGTTATTTTTAAAGTTCCCAAAGCCAGATGGGTTTCTCTTGTGAAAAGCAGCTTATTCTCAGCACAATTTTAATTAATATATCTTCATACTACACAGTTTCTTTCTCCGTAGAGATTTTCCCCCCATAATCACAGTAGTAAAGTTTATTTTCAGTATAAAGTGGCATTACCTCTCTAGTACTTTAGCTACAGACCAACATTTGCACTCAAAGCTATCAAACAGAAAAATCCATAACAATTTTTAAAGTCACTACATAATATTCTATGTATACTGGAGAAACTGAAGCATGAAATTATGAACACAGCAAAAGAGCAATTGAATTAATCAACTATATGACAATTCAAATACTGTTTGATACCATTTGATACACTACAAATCATAATTTTCTTTGCTATAATATAAAAGCACCTTTTAAAACGTCTAATCAAAATTACTGCAAGAGAACTAGCCATTCTAGATTGCACATAAAAAGAAAGTAGTGAAAGCATACTATACCTTTTAGCCTTCGACATTCCACAGCCTAAACATAAAGATATGACAGACATTCTTAGCTTTTATAATAAAAAACTGTAGATGCCTAGTAGCCAAGAACTGCGTAGAACAAAAGTTAAATTTCAGACTAGGAATTCTCCATAAATGTAGCGTCTCAGATTGGCTAGCCATACCACATGCAGGACAGCTTCAAAAGTTGTCCAGAAGATCCTAAAAGGAGCTAACCACCATCTTCTTTAATTTTTTTAACAACTAGGTAGTCCAACATGACTTAGACAAAACCAAAATTGATTGCAACAGTATGTTATACCACAACAACAAAAGATTTAACACACTCCATTGGGTAATCTTAACTAATCTTATCCCCTCCAAAGAGGTTCTCTCCGGGCACCTCATGTTAACTGTCACTTTCAATTAACTTGGCATTTAGAAATTATGGTGCACAAATGACACATAAGGAGTTTGCCTATAGCTCAACTTGAGAAATTCACAGCAATCGTTTTCTGAAATACATACAAGTGGATTCAGAATCTGTTTTTAAGGAAGATTTTAAAATACAGAATTGTATAGAAATGATTTTTGAAGGCAGTGACTTAGAGAAAAAAGGAGGCAAAACATGAAGCTTTGTGTTTTTTGTCGGGTTTTTTTTTTGAGGGGGGGACATACCTTACACATATGAAGAGACATAAGATAAAGGCACACCACTGTCATAAAGGAATAATAGCAGATATCTCCAGTTCAAGAACGCAGAAATGATTTTTTTGGTATGTCACAGTGGAGATGATCAAAGCAGCTCTGGGATGAAAAGCTGTTTAGAGGCAACTGGGTCTCTTTTAAGCTGGGCCTTAAAATCAAGATGTATATAACCTCAGTTAATTACAGGAACCGAATTAGCAGCTGGGTAAAGAGCTTTGCAACTGAACTATACCCATTTATACCTAAGTAAATGTTATACTAGCATGGTAAGAGATAGTGGCATAGAGGATCAAGTATGTATTTAGGAAATCATTGAACCGTAACAGGAAAAGCAGTTTTGTGTTTTGACTGTCTTTTTCCAGAAGCTTTGAAGAGATCTACTGTTCACTAACAAAGTCCCTAATAAATGGATACACTATAAATAGTGCAAATAGGGGACGGATCCATTGATATGTTTACTGTATTTACTGGCGTACAAGACACACTTTTTTTTCCTGAAAAATAACTTTTAAAATAGGGTGCATCTTGTACAACTCTGTTTTTTTTTTCTTCCCCTAAGTATTTTGCCACTGTGCAAGTTCTCAGCACAGAGGTAAAATGCACTAGAAAGCAAGGAAAAGCTCTGGAGAGGGAAAGGAACCCTTGTGGCTTCCCCTATCCCCACTTTACCTTTCATTTTGATTGGGAAGAGAAAAGAGGTAGCTCCAGAGACAGGAAAAGAAAGTTCGTGCAACTTTTTCTTGCCTCTCCAGAGCACCTTCCTTTCCCTTCCCCTGCAAACCACAGGAGGAAATGAGGAGGAAGAAAGATCTTAGGAATTTTCCCTACTTCTGGTGCTCCCTCCTTTCCCTTCCCCTGCAAACTGGAGGGGAAAGAAGGAACTTTCTTTCCCTGCCTCTGGAGCTTCCTCCTTTCCCTTCCTCTACAAAACAGGGGAAGGGGGACAGGAGAAGCTATGTTATTTTTTAAAAAACTAGGTTTTTTTCTCCTCAGAACAAAACATTTTAAAATGGGGCGCATCTTATACACTGGCAAATACAGCATATGCTCACAGTACAGATTTTTTTGGAGTCTGTGTGAATTATTTTACGTAATATGAGTGCTCCATTTTAATTTTGTGCTTCTGTAAAGAATGCCTCCATAGTTTTTTTAAACTTCTCAAATATTTCATTTCTAAATAAACACAGTCTTTAAACAGAGAATACTGTCAATTCAGTTAAAATTTAGGCTTAACACCTTAAGGAAAAGAAAGGGCAAATGATACAGTGTCTGTTTTTTTCTCATCTGTCTTACTAGACAATTGCATAAGCAGCACCAGGATCAGTTTCATATACTAGGAGATGAAGAAGAAAGAAGCCATCTGTTCTCCCATTTTCCCATTATGTCCTAAGAAGATTTTATATCTTCTCCTATAGGGAGGGGTACAACCTCCAGATGATAAAAGAGGGACAAGAGAATGAAAATAGGAAATGCAATAGCCATATACTTTCTGTTTGTCCCATATTTCTAAATCCTAAGCTGCTCTGTTAAATCTACTCATTCTGCATTTTCATTTTTGCTCATTTTGTTTTTCAAAAATACAAGTTTTACATTTTACAAACAAGTTTTCAAAGTTTCCATATCTCTGTCATCTCCCTTCTCACTCATTGTTTTTTCCTAAATTTTAGGTGTCTGGTCTCATGCTTCACTCTGTGTGTGTGTGTGTGTGTGTGTGTGTGTGTGATGTTTTTAGTAAATTCAGAAAATGCAAAGTTGACCTCCCGTATGTGTTCTTCTTCATTCCCTTCCCCTTCAGCTTTTAGATTTTTTTTTAAATTTAATTTAGATGCATGACATCATTGCTTACTGTATGTGTGTGTATGCACACAACTTTTTATTAAGCTTAGGAAATACAAATGGTGGCAAATCTGACACTTGTTTTTTCATTTCAAATAGACCTACTCAGAGTGCACAACTAGATCAAGTGGTAGCACTCCACAATGAGAGGACCTATGAGAGGTATGTCTTATCCCACCACTCTAAAAATGTCCCAGATTTGGACAGCACAGAAGGCTACTGGATCGTGACAGAAAAAGAAAATCCCACTGCTCTAATTAACGTATGTGGACATGAAGAAAGAGCCATGTAGTTTGAATGTCAATATCAAATCCAGGACATTGAGGTTTGATTTGTTTATTTTTTTCTCCTGATATTAACTCTAATCTAGAAAGGGATGCAAATAAAAATCAGCTGCATTCACACTGTTGTGCATTACTCCTCTTCTGTTACATTTGCTTGTGTGCAGAGGAATGTCAGAAGATACCCAAACTGTATGTTTCTGAAGCAGTTTCTATGACACTTTACATACGATGATTTAGGCCATTTCTGCACTATACTGTTATAGTGCTATTATTCCGCTTTCAATATCCTATGGAATCCTGGGGTTAGGGAGGGGCATTTAGAATTCTCAGCCAGAGAGCTCTCTGGCCTCAGTAAACTACAAACCCCAGAATTCCACAGGATATTGAAAGTGGAATAACAGCACTGTAACAGTGTAATGTGGAAATAGTCTTAATTTCATGTAATTTCTTCAAAAGATAACAAATCAGAGATAGCATTCACCTATGCAGCTTCTCTATTGGGCCTACAATGGACATAGTTGGAAGAGGGGTCAGCAACAGAACACTGCTATGTTACCAGAATCCAGAAATACCTGGAAAAAAAGGTTCAGGCAGGACTACATTCTAACCCTGAAGCTAACTGATGTGTATTAAATGCAAACGGTAGAACAAAAATCAATCACATTAAATAGGACTATGATTTTACAAGTTTTCTATGAGGAGAGTGTTAGTAGCACACATACATTAAGAAGGGGCGAGACTTGGAGCTTGCAACAGAACAACAATAATTTCTAATTCCCAGTTGTTTAAAAACAGCAGCAACAAATCACCCTGAACTGTACTGCAGAAAAAAAAGATGGCTAGGAATAGGTTTATTTTTTTAACGTGGAAGGAAAGTAAGCAACATTGAGTTCTGTATTCAAAACAAAATAAAACTTAGAATTCATAACTCTAAGAGAATGGTATTTTTGTGACTAATTCCCATTGGTGGATCTTGGGACCTTAATAAAAAACAAGCAATCTGCCCACTCCCACATTATGATATTGATAGTTTCTTGAACTGGTAAAGTTCAAGTTTTTTGAACTGGTAAAACGTGTAGTCACTAAGGACAGGGCAATATTGTGGTTCACTTTGGTTCATATTTTAATGCAGGCATCAACAGTTCACTATTGCAAGGCAGTATGAAAACTCACATGCAGTTATACCTCAATATTCATAATTCTCAAACCCTTATAGTTCTTCAGCATCAGAAATGCATGAGAAACATGCACCAAAATGCTTACTTAGTAAGATCTGCAAAAAGGCATAATTTTTAAAAAATTGCTTGCAAAATTATGATTAAATTTTGCAAGATTTACAAATGTATACATTCAGAGAAAGGCACATGATCTTGAGGACCTACATTTCTGCAATTTTTTTTAAGATATAAAATTGATGCAGAAACAGGGAACATGAACATAAGGTTGGAAAAGTAAGAAACTAAGAGACATCAAAGCTGACAGGTTCATCAGTCTCTCGAGTTCACATGCAAACTTCCTTTTGCTAATCTTTCAGGAAATCTTATTCAAAATTGGTAAATATGCTTACCTGTAACGAACATGAAATGAGCGACCTTCACACATGTTTAATAAAACATCTTCTTCCATCAAGTTGCATTATGAGTAGGAAAAATTAGCATGTATGTTGCATGTAGCACAACTACTAGGATATGAAGATGTGCTTTTTCCCAAGTGTCCCAATCAATCTATTCATAACTTGGAGTTAATAAATTGTAAGCTTCTCTTGCAGTAGTCTTCTTTCACAGCAAGAAAAGGAAATCATTATAAGATGGCACTTCAGTGTTAAATGTAGGAAGGTCTGTATCTGTTGCTCAGTCAGCTTTATTTCTGCAAAGAAAACATAAGTTACTCTATTTCAGGTCTGACTTTTATCCTTGCAATTCAAAACTAATGCAAAAAGCACAGGTTGTCTCTTTGTTTGCTCACAATACTAATAAAGGCAGTTCTTGCATAAAAGCAGTTCAGAAAGCAAATGGGTATTTATATAAAGTGTCTCTGCAGGCCAATTTTCACTTTACATTGTGTGCATGGATTTTGACATGCTACAAAAATACACTAACCTCTCTCTCTCTCTCTCTCATTAATCTTGAAAAGAACAGTCATGAAACATTTACCACATGTTCTTCTGAAAAACAGAGCAGCAATATGTTTTTTTCAAGGCCAGATAGCTCTCAATATTTAAAAGAACAATAAATTGTTTCAGCTGAGGATGCCAAAAAACAATAATCTCTTCAATATTTGTTTTACTTTACTTCCAATAGTTTTGATTCTAACTCAGTCTTAAACATGTTTCCTCCATAGCATGATCCACCATTTTAAATGAGATTTAAAGTTTTAAGTCTTAAAGATTCTCCTAAACAGATACCTGTAACTGAGTTTCTGCTGTGCTCAAAATAGTCATCTCTATTCCAAAGCAAGAACTTCACAGATCAGTTGATGATAGTTAGCTTAGCCACTACATGTAAAAGACTATTCTTCACGGTCTCTGTGTCTCCCTTAACTGGATTGTGCCTGTGCAGAGGCTGACATCCACAGAAATTCTAGAGCTAATAGCTTTGGCAGGATTCTGCCACTTCCAGTACATTCCTTAACCCTCGTACTGAAACTACTCCCTCTCCAGTTTCATCTATCATCAAATTTTGCTCCGTAATAATATATTTCTCACAGTTGACACTTGGAGTACTGATACCTTTAAGTGCCCCCACAGAGAACATCCCTGAAGAAGCAAGGCTAACACAGAGATCATCCTATCAAATCAATGGAGATGAACTCATTTCTGGCATTTTTTTATGCTTGTGGAGAGGGAAAAGAGGAATCTGTACAACATGTCGTCTTTGAATGTTTCTCCTACAAAGATGGCTAACTGAGACTGATAAGTCCCATTTTAAGAGAGTATCCAGGAAGATCCTAGAACTGGCTTTTATAATATTTATTGGATATGATAAAAGGGTAACTGAGGAAGTAGCAAAATTCTTTGTATCTGTTGCTAACGCCTGTAAAACAATTGTATAAATGTTACAGTAACCCAGGTTTCCTTTGATATGAAGAGATGGTTACTTAATTACAGGTGAATGAATATGATCAGTATGATGAGTATGATAAACACAATTTACACAATTTTAATGGTATTAATTTAACTTAAACTTCTCTTAGAGAACATATACGTTTTAAATCTGTAAGATATGTATTAATGGAAATCCTGTAAGCTATTAAATATTGTCATTTGTTTTTTAAATGTATTTTTAAATAAATAAATTTATTTTAAATGTAAATGTATTTTAAAGATAGATGTGTCTTATGGTTTGTGAATGTAATAAAGGCTGATGATGATCAAAACTCATTTCAAAGTTCAATGCTGAAAAACTATGTACAACTGGGGGAAGTGGGCAGTGACTACAAATATAATTTAGCTAGGAAAAACATGCATTCTGGAGTCCTGTCTTGAAGAAGCTAGCATACCTGTTACTCAGAGAAGATAGCCAAACATTGTTATGACAAGGGTGCCTCCTCCTGTGACACAGTGTCTTTGTGACTACTGAAAAATATTCGAATCTTGGAATTTGTATTTTGTAGTGAGTTGATTCATTCTCAGAACCCCAAAATACACCACAAGATGCTGTTGAATTTAAAATTTTCCTAGATCACCTTCTTTGCAATGGAACAAGTTAGGCCACAGATCTGGTCAGTTTTTGATGATGGCATTGAGGAATGAATGTGCTGCTCTAAACAGGAACAAGGCCCACCATGAGGCAAGTGAAATTGAGGAACCTGCCTGTGTTAATTAGGTAAATAAATCAATGGGTTTGTAATATTTTCAAGTATTAATGATGAGCCAAAATATCTCTAGCTTTGACATCCTGTTTGCAAAAATTAACAGAAGATGAAGAAACAGATGCAAGTGTTCATAATGGTGGCAGAGTTCATATTCCCAGATGCTGTTTGGTGCTGTTTCTCTTTAAAACTTCCTATTCAGAAGATTTAGGAAACTTTGTCATCCCTCCCCAACAACGTCCTCCACCTCTTTGCAGTCCAGTTCTAAACCTTACCACGACAAATGACTCATTCCTGTGCCACTTCATTACAACTGCAGACAGATTGTTTTAAAAGACAACAGGAAAGTTTGTTTTATAAATTTACAGGGGGCACTGCTGTGGAGATGGGAGGGAAAATGCTGGAGTGACATTTCAGATGTTATTGAAAATCTGGCCTTTTGGATGTTGTTGAGACTACAACTCCTATCAGCCCCACCAGCCCATTTAATGGTGAGGGGCGGCGGAAGCTGATATCCAGCAATATCTAGTAGGTATATATCACTCTTACATCTATCTTGAACTCTGGTCTTTTTAATCCTAGTTAAAATACATCTTGAGGTATGATAGGGCTTGTTATGAAATTGGGGATAAGGTTTAATCTTCAGCAAGAGACATAAGAGAGATTCATGAATTATGGAGGATAATGCCATCAGTGATATTTGACCTTCCTGCTAATACCATGGGAAGAGCAGGCTGCCATTTCCAGGGCACAGAAGGAAAAACACTGTCCAGAGGCATTTTACTGTATCACTGCTAGCTATCAAAAGTATATCTTAACTATTATGCCTGGGCATAACTTGTGGACTCTTGCATCCCAAACATCTAGCACCTATCTCCCCTATCTCCATTAGAATCCAATTGTCTATTTCACTAGGATTATTCTCTGGGACCACTTAGCAATCTTGCATTTATGCCTTCTGAGTTTTACTCAGAATGTAAATAGATTGCATAGCAAACATGGAAACAACCCCAATGTGTTTTCTTAGTTATCAAAATACATTTTAAAATGCAATTTATAACAAACAATTAATGTGATCCATAAATCATTGAAACTAAGCATGTTCACAGAGTGCAGAGATTACACTGAGACTTTAAGCAAAATTCACTTTCTACGAAGTCAATGCTATTGAGCTCAGATCTGAATAAGAGCAGTTAGGCTCATGTTGTCATGTAAAAGCTATGCAAACATCTTCTGGCTTTTATTTATATTTTCATAATGAAGTTCTGAAAATATTCAGTCACTCTCCTATGCATTAATATCAAACTTACTCCCCAAATGCAAATCTTTCTGCAATCCTCGAAAGAGAAAAAAGTTCCTTAGTCCTGTCATACCCAAATAAAAAGCTTGTGGAGGTATAACTAAAACTATTTAGCTAAAAATAAGCACAACTGCATACACCATTCAGACACTACAATAATTACATTCAAAGCATCTATATTAAGTCTCCCACTGTGGTTAAGTTCACTGCATCATAAATGTAAGAGGTGTCAGCAAGAAGATACTAATTTATCTTCCATACAATAACTTTGGATGCTGCCTTTTTCCTGTAATGCTATATATTTCTGTGATTACAAGAAGGGGAAGAAATTCCAAAAATAATCTCTGCACTTTTCTTAGACGCATTTGAATACCAGAGTTGTTAAAATTGCTAAGGATAGGTGAAAACTATCCTAGTTCCAGCCCTGAAAACATTAAACTTTTCCTATGTAGTTCAACAATAACAAGAAAGTTCTATAAGTACTTCAAAAATTAGAAGCCAACCTACCTCAGAAAGCTTCATAAAAACAGAAACTGCCTTTAAACATTAAAGCTGACTGTGTCACGGCCAAGTGGTTGCAGGATGTTATTTTTGTGTGTGTGTATGCGTGTATATGTATGTATGTGTGTGTATAAATATGTGTGTGTGTGTGTGTGTGTGTGCGTGTGTGTGGTTCAAGTTTTTAGTTCTAGTGTGTTTTTTAAGTTAAAAATGCAAGACTACCTACATTAGATTCATTTGAAATCATTAACTTTATTATAAAATTAATTAACATTAACTTCAATTAATTCTTCAACTTTGGGATTTTTAAATTAATCATACTTATTTGCTATAAACATCTCAGATTGCAAGTGGACTGATAAGTCACACAATCATTGAAACATGGAGGTGGCTAACCAGGAAGTGATTAATGACATTTAAGGAAGAAGGGAAAGCTTCTTTCCCTAGTGAGTTGAAACCTTTGCCTTCACAAACAATTACAAAAAGCCTCAAAAAGATTTCAGTGACACAATAGCCCATTGCTGAATTGATTGCTTCCTCAGTGATAACTAATTCACTCCACTGGTCATTTCCCTGTTCAATTAAGTAAAAAAACAACAATACCATTTGTCATTAGCAAAATCACACTGGCTGATTGTTCCAGGTTATTTTGCTTTCAATAGTGTAGGGGAAAAGACTTCCTCTCCTGCTTCTCATTGGCTAGAACACTCTAAAAAGAATTCTGCTCTGAGCACTCTCCTGCAGTCTCAGGAAACATTGGGTCTAAGTGTGCACATTTGAAGAATCGCCTATAGGAAAGCTTGAAATATACAAAACGGAAACTATAAAACACGTAAAAAATGAAATAAGTAGCTAACCAAAATACCCACCCCCAAACCTTTAATATTTCTCATATTACATTAATGCATTATGCAAAGTTAACTTTGTACATGACAAAACTCGTGAAGTATGTATACGCTTGCTGTGTACACTTCATTATGGCTTCTGCAACCTGATCCTAAGTACTTCTACTCATAATCAGGGCCAGGTAAAGTCAGATGAACTTTCTTTCCATTTCACTGTCATTAGAACTGTTGCCATAAGCCAAAATGCTTGAGCAAAATTGGACAACAGGAATAGGACAAGGACAACAGGTGTTCTACTTGGGATTGGTGGAAGAGATAGATTAAACTGAGTGTGTATCTTTTTGGTTAAGACTGATTGTTTGAGCTATTTAAAAGTTTGCTTGTGTGCTTTTGACTGTGTGCTCTGCCTAAGTACATGATCTAAGGGGGCAGGGCTTCTATCATCCTACCAACAAAGTAGTAAAAAATGACCATCTTTCTAAACAGAAATTGTTCTACACAAGTTTGCACATTACTAAAATCTCAACATAGATGACGTTTTGAAATAATGAAGCAATAGTGAATAGTTTTTACTTAATTGTAATTTACTGGGAAAGGCCAACTAACATTTTCTATTTGCTATTAAATGAAGGAAGAAAAAAACAGAATAAAAAAATTCAGAAAACATGTTTTTAACATGCAAAAGTACTAATCTACTCTTAAGCTTGTTGAGCTCTTCATAAGAAACAGCAAAATCCCATATAAATCTAATCAGAAATAAATTCAGTGGAGCTTACTCTCTGGTAAGTGGATACAATATAATAACCACTACAAAATCAAGCTTCAGATTATAGTTGGGAACTGCTCAGAGTTTCAAGAATATTTATTAAAAAAATTATTTAACTCTTATTCTAATGCCAGCAAATTATGTTCCTTAAATCCCCAAAACAGAATGATCTAGATGGAAAATCTAGCTCAGCACTAAGCACTGGTAGACAGGAAATACAAATCGCTAATGTAGAGCTTTTATTTGGTTCCAATACAGACAGAAAGGCCATTACAGTCATGTTCCATCTCCACATGTGCTGCAGTCTATTTTCAAAGTGTGACCAACTTTAATAACACTACAAGCTTGGCACAAGTAAAACTTGCTTTGGCAAAGGTCACCTCAGATTTTAACGTATATTATAACAAAAATCTGGGTTTCAGCAACATACTCTAAACATATTTTTGAAATTCAGCTTAAAATAAAACCAACTAATGAAGAATTCAAATGCTACAATTATAAAGTGCTGCATTATATGATAATTGTGGCGAGAACATTATATGCCATTATATATTATATTAAATTATATATTATACATACATTATATGCCCAAAAATGGAAAAGCCCAGACATTCCAACTAAAGAAACATGGATTTCAAAAATATTAGACTTTGTAGAAATGGACAAGCTTTCAATGAAATTGCAAGGAAGAACAATTGAGCAATTTCAGAACGCCTGGGGGCCCTATTGGAAAATTTCTGAAAAAGGAAGAAGAGATTAGATTGTCTGGAGGATTTGCAGCTTAAAATTTTATAAAAAGTCTTATATATGTAATGTAAAGACAATTTAAAAAGGAATAGGAAATAACTGTGTTTTTAGGCACATGTCTTTAAAAAAAGGGGGAAAGAGAAAGATAACAAAATAATAGGCTAGCCAACACAATTATATAAGTATATAAGTATTTTTGATTGTTATATTTGAATACAGAAACTATATGGAAATGGAAAACAAATACTGTAATGTATAACTGGGTTAAAAGTGTGGGGAAGTTAGGGAGAAGATACACAGAGTTTGAATAAGAGTCCTACAGACTCTCAGAATGGAAGAAAGGAAGACTTTTATTTATTTACATATTTATTAAATAACTATTTTCTTATAATAAATAACAGAATTTAGGATGTTTATGAAATGTAAATAGTAACAAGATCAGATGGAAAAAGTACACACTAGATTCTAGGACACTGAAAACCATATTGTGTATATTACGTGTGTGTGTATAAATTCTTGCACAAAAAGGGGAATATTTGTATAATTAATAAAAATATATGGAAAAAATAAAAATAAAACTACCTTCATTTTCTTCCACTTAGAGAAAAGCTAAGTAACCCAAACTGATTTTGCTTACCTAAATCCTATATCAACCTGTTCCAGAAGGGTTTATGTATAAAGCTGCTAAGACAAAAATAAGGAAGCATTTTGTACCATCATCAAACTATTGAGTTTCAATGCATCTAATGAAGCTGACTCAACTTCATGAGAACCTGACTCATTAGCTAGTTAGTTTTTAAGAAGCTAAAAGCACACTGCCAGAGGATTCTTTGTTAGCATTAAATTGCATATCTACATATAAATTTCCTGCAATAATGATTAGTAGATTTTTGCCCTACAGTAAGCCGTCCACTTTCGTAACAAGACTCCCATGAAAATGGGGAAATGAAAATAAAAAGGAAAATCATGAACACTATTTTTTATTAACCTGTGGACATTTCTCTAGGAATCTCTAGGTCCTCCAGTGTGCTTCTGTGGTCAACTTCTGGAGGAAGCATGCCACAGAGTAACACTGGAAGACCTAGACCAGAGAAATGTCCTCTCTAGGAATCTCTAGGTCCTCCAGTGCAACTTTATGCTCCACTTCTGGCAGAACTGCACTGGAGAACAGCCCTCCTAGAGAGAACATTTTTTTCTGTGACAGGGCCAAACAGAGTAAGAATTTTAATAAATAAATAAATAAATACCCCCTGATAACCAAACCCACAAAAGTGGAGGACCAATTGTAGTTTAATTCCTTGAAATTAATATAAATACTATCTTAAACCGGACTACAAAATTCTGAACCCATTTTCTATGCTTGATTTAGGATTAGAATACAGATGGTACCTTCTTCCTCCTTATTCTTCCTCCTTCAACATGTCTCACCAACATCAACAGAACAAGTATGTAATTGCACGGTAATTAATTTTTAAGGATTTCCAGTTTCCCTTATTAAAATGTTGCACAGAAGAAGGCATCTTCTGTACAGTCATCTGAGAAGATTAGCTTGCACCTTCAACTGAGCTTCAACTGAAGTTTTCTAGTTAGTGAAACTTTATCCACATTGGTATATATGTTCCTAGTGACCAGTTTCATTTCACACTTTACCAGCTGCATTTTGTCCTAATTGAACTTGAGCATTCTTCAAGGGCTGCTCTCATAGGACATATTATAGTAATTTTGATGGAAAGTTATGAATTTGGAAGACAATCCTGATCTTCCAAGTGACATTAGAACATTCAGTGCCAAGCTACATTTAAGAGTACAACTTAAACCTTCCCTTAAACCATGTGGAGATTCGGGGGGGGGAGTAGGCCCTTCTCCCTCTCAATGCTGACTTAAGCCTGGAATAGGAGCTAGAGAATTTCCTCCAAATTCTCTTAATTTTTCGCTGTCACCACTCACTAATTTAGCCCCCTCTACAGCAATGCAGTGGGACGTTGCCTGGGAATTCACAATCTCTATGTTCAAAAGTCCTTAAACTTAAACCTTCCCTCATCCCAAAGAACAACTCCATGTAGATTGAACATAATTTTGTTTCCTCACACTGATGATCTATTAACCTGCAAAATCCCCATAATGTTGGGACTATACATCAGTTTTATTGACCCTCAAGCAATCCATTACTCAATTCAGGCACATATTTAAAACCATTGCTACTTTTGGTGATTCTGCAGTAAAGGTAAAAGCATACTTATGTCATTTCAAAATAAGTCCTTCATTACTTCTGCCAGTATCTACACATATGTGTTAAAAAGCTTGGAAGAAAATGTGCAAGCCAGCAACATAGCATAAACATAACTGAGCCAACTAGTAATTCCTTAGCACTGCATTCTGGAAGCAAATCTGAAAACAGGAACAAACCACAGTAATAAGATGTCGCCAACTTTCATTGCATAGATGATACTGAACACTGCTGGGAGATCCAAAAGACCTAATAAGACAATACCTACTCTCCCCTTCCAGGCAACGGTCATCTATCAGGGCAATTGGAATAGTTTCTTGGCAAAACCAGGCCTTAAACTAGACTGAAACAAAATTCAGAAAATCAATCTCACCCAAGGCAGCCTGGAATTATGTTAACAATGTGTCTAGGAAGAAATTACTTAAAACTAGGTAATGTTGGTCACAATTTAAGTTCCAACCATATTGCGGGGGGGGGCACTTCTTTCAGATAGCTGCAGTTGCATGATCCCACAAGGATCTTGGACTGAGTCAAGAAGATAGCCTCTCCCCAAGCACCCTACCCACATCAAGCCATAGCAACTGAAAATATAAGTAAGTGGCTCTGCTATCTTCACAGTTTAGAATTCTTTCAAAGCATGGTAAATTACTGGGGATGGAGTAAACTGCCACAAACTAGATAGAGCTCTTAACTAATTTTTATCAATTTGTCCCTCCCATAGCAGCCCTCCCATGCCCCATTACACATTGCTCTGGAAGGCCCTAAAATCTTTAAGAGAGTTTTGAGGAGAGGTAGCTACAGAGGTAAAGTGATGGGAAGCTTTTTTCGACGATCCTCCTACTCTTCACTGATCTTCAGGTCCAAACTATCACTTTAGGTACATTCTTTTGAAGGTTTGTAAGCACAAGGGAAACAGTCCGTGCAAGGGAACCTGTCCCAGAAGTACAAATAAGAAAAAGCAGCAAAATATGTTTTATAATCTTGAAATACGTAGTTCTTGAGTCTTTTGCACACAAAATATGCACCATACTTTCAGACTTAAAAACAATTTTAGTAAAGTAGTTTTGCCGTGTTAGTAAATTTGTCAAGCTCACCAGATCTCTGGACATTCAATGACAATCCAAGAATGAACAAACCACCACATTTTGGTATACTGACAACCAAAAGCTAACAAGCAGCCCAAAATTGCTACTCTTTCCGGCAGTGATTAAGAACCTTTGTTCCATTAAACTCTCCCATTCAGCCTAATTACCACAACAAGGCTGATGTTGCGGGTGTGGTAGAGTATGCTGCAATCCCTAAAACATTTCCATTCTGTATAAACAATGACTGTGTTTCCTCACTTTCCAGATCCTACTCTCTATCTCACATCTTTCCAAACTGAACATCTAAGGATGCTGCAGGAAGCAACACTCTCTCCACAGTTCATGGCTGAGGGATCTGCAAACTCAACATTTGTATACACAGCCTTCAGCAAAAGTCTTACACTTGGTGCTATAATGACCAGATTAAAGGAGGAGAGTTTTAAAGCGGGAAATGAACATTCCTGTGGTACTACAGCAAAATTCCAAAAGCTGTTTGCCAAGTTAAATGGCATGAATTAGCACAGAGATACTTTTAAAACTATTTTAAACTAAAATATACAAACTTGTTCTCTATGAGTGGATCCACGTGTACTCAAAATAGCACCATTCACACACAGGAAGTTGGTATACACTTAGGTAACAAGAACATACAGAAGCTCCCCACATACTGACCAAAATCAGTAGCGGTCAACTACTGAATATTTGGAATTGGGTGGGGAAGGAAAAAATGGAATGAACATATGACCGCCTAGAACTCTAAAGAGAAACACGGGCAAATCTTTGTTGCAGATCCCGTTTGTTTTAATTTTTGTAATTGATTTTGCAAATGCTATTTTTAAATTGGAAGTTAACTGTGAAAACTTATAAATTCTGAACAGAACCTGAAAATGCTTTCTGGAAGATTTCCACACATATATCATACTGTCAAACCATTCACAGCATTAACTGCATGAATGCAGGAACCTGAAAAGTGTTTTAAATGTAAAGAGGGGGAGGGGAACAGCAGCAACAAGACCACAGGACATTAAGGAGAGTTTAATCTTTTCCTTTGCCATGCTCCCAATGAAAGTCTCTCACACACTGTCTACAGTCACTATTTGTGCTGAGGGGAGGGAAATTTCCTCTACAATTGCCAGCATCTGAAGGACCATACAACCCAATTTCCAGCTCTCCAGAGCACCAGGGGATCAGAGTCCACCACTGTTGTAATCACTCCTGGTCTTTTGGGGAGGGGTTGCTATTTCATGGTGGGAGATCCCCATAACAGTGTTTTTTAATGAATATTTCTCTGGCCAAAAAACCCAGAAGTGCTGGGAGCCTGGAAGGCTCAATGGAGAGTCCTACTTGACCCACAAGTCAAGGGGATTCTACAGGAACCCCAAGGACTACATGTGGCCCATTAGGCTACATAAGTTCTTTAAAACATGAGGACTGGGGATCTGACAGGACCACAGCAGACTGAAAAGCAATTGCGCTGCTGTTCTCCATGCCCCTGCACTCCCCAGGACTCTTGATCCCTCTCCATGGGGCTATTTACTTTTTTAAAGATATGTAAATCACATTCATGCCTTGTCTTCCTTGGTCCTAAATTAGCACTGAATGAATTCCAAGTTACCATCACGCTCATTAATGTCCCCTATCTAAATGAAGAAACTACTAACAGTACAAAAACAGAGATCAATTAATTTTGTCAGTTCAACCATAAATTTATGGCTTAAAAACCTCCACACAAAAAAGCATGCAAAGCCACACTGATAGCTTTTCACTACTCACTGCTTTTGGTTGCAGAGAGGAGTACAGTCATCCATATCCATGGATTCTGTACCACAGATTCAACCAACCACAGCGTGAAAAAATCATACAAAAAAAATTCCAAAAAGTAAATACTGATTTTGCCAACGGACACTATTTTACTACACCATTGTACATAATGGGACTTGAGCACCCATCGATTTTAGTATCTGAGGGGGGATACTGAGGGCCCACAGTAGAAGCAAGTCATCATGCTTATCTCACATGTGGAGAATTTATGTTGAAACACAGAAGAGGGCAACCTGTACCCATCAATCACCTAGCTAAGACTGATGGGAGTTGCGGGGCAACATCTAGAGGACCACAAGTTTTCTTCTCCCTAGTCTAGAAATGGTTACCAGTGCATGCAGGATTTGGGATTATCACTGCAACTCTACCCCAAGGAGAGCGCCTTTCTTCTGTTCACATGACCGTGAATCAGTCACTGCAGTAAAAAGCCCAGGCACACAGGTAAGTATTGGTGTGCCAGACCAAAGTCAGGACTCCATTATGTTACGCTGCTTGTACATCAGAGTAAGCATGAGCACTTTGACTTTTTCTCCACTTGTGCAGCAAGGTTTGATACTTCACTACACAAGCAGATGTTCCTTTGTTACTATGGTAACTACCATATGCACAACAGTCCACAGAAAAGGTCCAATGTGGGGAGAGGGGTTCTCCCCCAGCATTAAGCTGAACCTTGTTCTATAGGTTTTTATTAAAACTGTTGTTCCACTACAGATTTACAGGTAAATCTTCAGCAAAATCCTATTTCTCAGCTACAGTTCCATATATGTAAAATGGAAACAACAATATCTTTAACAATCTTGTAAAGTTTTTTTGAGGACAAACACAATGAAGAACATAGTTCAACACTGCTTTGATGGTCTTAATCATACTTCATGGAGTGTTGTCTTGTGGTAGTGAAAGATTGTAAGGTACTTGGAAGCTTAAGATGAACAAGTAGGTAATAATACTAAGGTAAGATCCAAGCTGAGCTAATCTGCTTAAAAATATGCATAAACACACAGTTACCTCAATTTAATATGAATAGTTAGTGTATTTCCTGTCCAGATTTCAGGTACTGCACTGCAAGCCTGACTTCCCTGCAGACATCAAAGAAACATCCTTTCCTAAACAAGGAGAGCACTCTCTCTCTCTCATATTCAGTATTTTTACAGGGGGATTACACTGTTGCTGCTGCTGTTATTGTTGTGTGCCTTCAAGCCCTTTCTGACTTATGGCAAACCTATGATGGGATTTTCTTGGCAAGATTTGTTCAGAGATGGTTTGCCTTTGCTTTCCTCTGAGGCTAAGAGTGTGACTTGTCTAAGTTCACTCAGTAGTCCAGCACTCAAACCACTATACCACACTGGCTCCAAAACCAACACTAATGTGCCTGGAGTCTGAGCAAAGTACTTACAGCGCTCTGCCAGATACTATAAGACATTTGTTCTTAAACTCATATATTACATTCCTTAGCACATAGCTGTACTTAACTATGTAAAATAAAACCTGTTTAGTAAGTAACTAGAATTAAGGGAACGGTAACTAGATCTTAGGGACAGTTTTTTTAAAGATCAAGCTTTCATTTTCACAGACAGGCACTTTCAGAAGCCAAAATCTTTTCTTCTCGTATTAAAATGATAAACTGTCAGCACTTCTCCTTCCTATGAGTTACTCCCTCAAAACACCTATGAAGATGGTTTAAGAGTATCACTACCCAAAGTGATGGTCTGCAGATTGGTAGCAGTTTGCAAGCCATCAGCTGCTACCCTCGAAAGCTGTGTGAATATGATAATGATGTGTACAAATTTATTATAACACCCCAGCACATGGAGGGAAGGATATCAATGTCTGCCACATCAGATACTTTGATATTCATTGGCTTGGAGAAAACAAAAATAAATAGTTTTGGCAGTTCTATTGGCAAACTATTAAGAGCTCCATCCTTCAGAAGAAAAACTTCTATGCAGAATACTCCCCTCAATCCGTGGGAGCAGCTTTTCAGGACTGCTGTGGGAAAGACGCTAGATAAGATTCACTGTGAATGAGATCCCAAAGGACTCCAGACACTATCTACTGAGTTAATGAGCAGTACAAAACCTCAAGGTCTGGCAAAGAACACTGCTGGGCTGTATTTACATTTCTTGAACAGATGGCAACTCAATGTAGTTCTTTATGGTTCCTCTGCAATTAGTTTTGTATGTCTGATAAAATGCTACCCATACAAAGAGCTGTAATACTTATGTCTAATACAAAATGCCCTATTGCACAGCCATGGTATACATTCACAAAACAATCTCGAAATCTTTAACATTCAGTGACAGTATAAATAAAATCTTTAAAATGAGCACACTTTGATAAATACATGCAGAGCACTGAATCATTTTTACACACATACGCAAGCAACTTCATTCAGGAAGGAAAAGGAGCACCTGCTCAACTCTCTACATTCTCACAGCTAAACAATGTGATGAATACTGCACCTAAACAGGATGCAACATCCAACCAAACCTGCTCAAAGACAGAAACTTTTTTTATCTTGAATTTCACCGGGGGGGACTCTCTTCACAGCCATTCTAGAATACTTGCAATTAAGCATTTTTAAGATTTAACCACCAAAGACACAATATATGAAGTTATGCTAGTCCAAAACTCAGCCAAGGGGCACTGGCAAACTCTGAGAAATCCAGGGAGGCACTAAGTAAGGGCTACGACAAGGCTAGATTTATGAAAATAAGGAGAATCGATGTATGGCTGTGTACAATCGAGGGGTGGGATGCTTTTTGGTTTTCACTAACATATACGCGGGGGGGGGACTAAATCGCTGTTGGTCGGTGATCGGATGTCCCTTTTTGCTGTACTGGACGCCAGGACTTTGCGAGCTTCCCTGCCAGCATGTAGGGATGGACAGTTAGCCACTTGGGGCTCCTGACTAGACATTCAGTAGCCCCTTTCTAGGCTGTTAATTCGTGTGAACCAGCGCCTGCCCCGTCTGGATTTCCTCAAAATGGCTCCCCTTTAAAAAAAACCCCAAACACACTCAGAACTCTTCTTCCAACTAGCACAAAACCGCTCGGTGTGGCTCCCCCCGCCCCGGTCACCGGAGGTCTCCACGGCCCCCTCCCAGAGAGGGAGCCCCCGGCTCAACGAAAGCCCTGGCTCTTGTTTTCCTCACAGCGGCCATTACTAGACCGGCGTCCCCCCCGCTCGGCATTACCAGGCTCAGGGGGACCCGAGCAGGGGGGCAGCCGCTCCCTCCCCCTCGCTTCGGCCACCCTGGACAGCTCGCCGTCCTCCTCGTTGCGCTCCACGCCTCCCCCTTTCGCCGCCAGGACGCCCGGTGTGCCAACCACCGCCGACGTGAAGCAACAGCCCAAAACGCCGGGGGAGGGGAAGAAACAGGGCCACGGGGACCTCACTTCGCTCTAACCCGTCCCAGCCAATAGCATTGCACTATTCAATTCCCCCCCCCCCCCATCGTACCTTGAGGGACAGAGCGGGGAGAAACGAACGGCCACCCGCCCGCGAGCCCACGCCACACAGCGCACGCGCCCTGCGAACCTGGCCTTTCCTCCCGTTTGAGACGTTCTGTGCGCTACTGAGGGACCGTTCCACCCGGCCCCGCCCCCTCGCATCTTTCGCATTGGCCAATGGGAAGACAAGGGCGGCGGGAGAGATTGAAAGCGCTGCCTTCTCCCGAGCTTTAAACTCCGTCAGGGTTGGGCGTCACGTGCCCCGTTGCTCGGCTCCGGATTGGCTTGGGAGGCGTGAGGGAGAGGAGGTAGTTATGCCCCCCCCCAGTGGAGGAGCCTGAGGTGGTTCGTTCGTTGGGGTTTTTATGCGCCTTCAAGTCGGTTCTGACTTATGGCGACCCTTGACAAGATTGTTTAGAGGAGGGTTGCCATTCCCTTCTAAGGCGGAGCTAGTGTGGCTTAGCCAGAGTTACCCGGCGGGTTTCTGTGGCCGAGGACGGGAAGCAGGTCTTCAGCACAGAGTAATGGCTGCCTTGTTGTTTGTGAAGTCCCGCTGTGAGGGCCGGAAAACGTCAATTTAAAGTGTTGGGGTGGATAAACAAACCACGCCTTCGCCCTATTCCCAGGCGGACGGGGAGCTGGGTTAAACCCCAAACACAAAGTAGGGAGAGTAAATGTGGAAGTAAGAGAGTCAAAGAAAACACACTCATGCAGTAACTTTGGCCCAAAGGTCCATCCGAGTGTCACCGCTGACGGTAGTGATAAAAAAGGAGGGTTTTATTCTTTCAGGCTTCCTTTCTTACACCATTTTCATGTTTATTTTAAAGAATGCTTATAGGAAAGAAAAGATTCGTGTGTCAGCATCAGGAAAGTTGCAGTTTGTACACGTGTTGCAGTCTTAACCTTCTGAGTCTATGGCCATTTCCGCACTAACCTGTTATAGCGCGATGGTTCCACTTTCAACCTCCTCTGGAATCCTGGGGTTTGCAGTTTCGGGAGGGGCCGGATGGCCCCTCCCGAAACTGCAAACCCCAGGATTCCAGAGGAGGTTGAAAGTGGAACCATCGCGCTATAACAGGCTAGTGCGGAAATGGCCTCTATGACCCTGTCAGCATCCTGCGTCATTCTCAAAGACTTCTTCCACCTTAGCAGCGTCCTTCCTTTCTGCACATACTGACCACTGATATGCAGACCGAACAGTTCTAAAGCAAGGCTGCCTGATGAGCCCTAAGTGTCTAAAACCAGTTAATACCATAGTAAATTGTTAACACACATCACTTCTATAGCAAATTACCAAGAATTAAAACGTTAAGCCTAACAAAAGCCCCAATTCCTCTTTCCATTAAGCCATCCATGAATTTGTTTATATTCTTCCTTTCTGCCAGAGTGACTCAAAGCAGCATACAAAAGGCAAAAAAAAAAAGCATATATAGTTAAAAACATGCAAAAATTGAGATTAAAGTAGTATCGAATTAGCAACTGAATTAAAACCGTTTAAGATATTATTTTAAAGTACAGGTTATAAATAGTACAGCACTATTGTTGAAAAGTTTTTCTTTTGTTAACAATTCCCAAAGGCTCAGTGTGGCTGGAAGAGAAATTCCTGTCCCTTTTTTATGTGTCACAATAGGCATAATACACTCATGCCCACACAAACCATGTAGTATACATTCTGTGGCCTTTTCCATGGCTTATGCAGGTCAAATGTCTTATGAGAATTCCCCATACTGTTAAAAAAAAATTTTAAAATTTTTTTTTTATTAAGGTTTAAAATGAAAATAAAAAGAAAACCTTCCCCGCTTCCAAGCTTGTTTCTTTTTTCCAGTTGAGTCTGCTTGTTTACATTCCATTCATACATAGTTTCTGTTTAAAATATAATCTTACATTGTTACATCTTACATTATTACATTGCTACTTTGTTACATTGCCTTATTACATTGTTGCCTTGCATTACATACAATCTTGCATTATTCTTTTTTTTTTTTCTTATACTATATCTTTATCCAATACAAGACTTCTTTCCATTCCCTTTCAAAGTTCTGGGTGGGCTTATTTTTCAGTGAAAATGTTAGCTTTTCTATGTCTGTCATATCCAGAACTTTTAATTTCCATTCTTTTATATCAACACAGTTCCTTTCTTTCCAATTTTGTGCATATGTCAGTCTTGCAGCAGTTATCAAATATAACAATGTCTTCTGGTGACATCTTATCTCTCTTTGTTGCCCTAGCATATTTAACAAATAAAATTATGGCCGCATTTCAAAATTTAAACTGTAAATCCTTTGAATTTCATCATGTATTTCCTTCCAAAATTTCCTTGCTATCTTACAGGTCCACCACATATGAAAAAACAACCCCACCTTTTCATCACATTTCCAACATCTTTCATTTCCATTTTTAGTTATTTACTGCAACCTTTCAGGTGTCATATACCATCTATGTAGCATTTTATAAAAATTATCTCTTAAATTTAAATTTGATGTAAATTTTATATCTGTTTTCCATGCCCTCACCCATGTATCCAACTCAATTGGATGTCCAATATTTTGTGCCCATCTAACCATATTATCTTTAACAGTTTCTGATTCCATTTCTCTTTGCAACAATCACTTATAGAATTTGGAGATTCTCCTCTTTTGGTCCTCCTTCATCAACAGATGTAATTCCTTTTCTTTTCTTTCAAATCCATATAATTTTTGATCCTTTTTAAATCTCTCTTTAAGTTGTCTCCATGTGAACCAATTGAATTCATTTTATTTATTTATTTATTTGTATCCCGCCTCTCCATATGGATCGAGGCGGCGAACACCTTACAAATAGCATGTATTTCGAAACATTTCTATACATGTCCCAAAGCTTTTTTAAAAAATATATTTTTGATGATTTGCTATTGCACTCTTTCTCAGTATTAGACTAAAGGGACACAGCCTGTGGCCTTTTGAGCATTGGTAGTGTATTTTTTGAATCTGGAAGACCTCATGTATTTTTTTTTCTCTAATCCTAGTTGGGCAGCAGGAAAGTGGGTGCTATTTCCTGAAACTTTGGTTTCATCCAGTTGGTATCAATAGTAAAGCAGCAATGCCAGTAAGGATTGTTGTGGCCTGAAAGAAACTTTTACCACCACCATCTAGAAATTGAGAGCTTTTCCCCCCTCAGGATGTTTGAAACTGCAATTCTCACAATTCTTTACTTTTGGCCATACTGTCTGGGGCTTTGGAAAGTCCAAAGAAACTGAAAGTCCAAAAAGGTTTAAATCTTATCTATATCCATTGAAGAATGTGTGAACATGGCATATGTACCTGTACGCAACCTATTCCCTCCTCACTACACACACACCTCCAACAAAAGGTGTGGGGTTGTGGCAAAACTTATGTCCCCCTTCATTAGTTGGAGCCATAGTTATTAACCTGCTAGGACCAGAAGACAATTACAGTTGCCAACTTGGAACTCTTGGCAATAGGTCAAAATATATACTTTTAGCAGAATATGTGGAACACACCTGTAATTTTCACTCAGTTCATGAAGTTTGCTCATCATGAGGCCTATTGACTTGATGTTGACTATAGGCAACAGTGCATCTGGGACATGGATGTAGCTAATTACAGTAAGACTTATTAAATGCTCAGCAGGCCTCACAGAACTGAGAAAACAAAAGCTACCTTTTCCCATCAGCAATGTGGGACATTCAGCTCTTATTTCCTACCCAGAGTTCAAGATAGGCACCCATATCTACTATTGCTCAGAAGTGAACAGGTGAGCCCAATCAAGCATGTGTAACCCCAGTCAGACTGGGACCATCACATGGGAGAGTGAAGCTTACTCCCCACCAAGGTTAATTTCAGAATTCATGTATCCCCAGCACAGGGGATAAAGAAATCAGGAAGTCCTCCATCAGTGCTAAATGAAGTGGAGTTTCCCCCTTTTTTGAAATCCTCCATGCTTGGGATGTGGGAGTAGTTAATTTTGAAAGGAACTGGCCACAGACTATTTAAATCTCCCTCACCCCTGTGCAATAGTCCTGATCTACACTTAAATTTTATATGCTTTGTTGTTGTGTGCCTTCAAGTCATTTCCAAGTTATGGCCACCCGAAGTGGAACCTATTGTGGGGCTTTCTTGGCAAGATTAGTTCAAATGAGTTTGTCTTTGCTTCTTCTGAGGCTAAGAGAGTGTGACTTGCTTAAGATCACCCAAGGGGCTTGTATGGCTGAATGGGGATTTGAATCCTGGACTCCAGAGTTGTGGTCCAATGCTCAAACTACTGCATCACACTGGCTCTCTCTTACATGCTTACTTGGGAGGAAAAAATAATTCTAAACTGTACATTATAGTGTACTAGATGTAGTGTGCTGTTTTATTTGTCTTATTTCTAATCTGCTACTATGTGTGCATGAATTCTTAGTCTCCTTGCAATCAGCATCCTGTCACATAGAGTGCAATGACTGAACTATGTATCACAAACTGATAATATATGAAAGCAGTGGTTCTTATCCTTTCTTTTCTTGCATCCCACCAGTCATTCTAGCAAACAGCCAGGATCCCAGCAAGATAGAAAAAAAGACTTTATTGTTGAAAAAAAAATTATATATTTACAGGCATTTTGTTATTATATTTATCATTAACAGTGAGTTTTAAGAACGTAAACATTGCAATAGAAATGTGGGAGTGAATACAACCAAACAAAAATAATAATCCATGATGTAGTTGAGAGTTGCAAGCTGTTTGCTTTAGGATAATCAGGTTAATATAATTTCCAAAGAGGTAGCCATGTTACTTCATTTCAAGTAAAAATGTCAGTAGGTTGTTGTGGGTTTTCCAGGCTTTGAGGCCATGTTCTATTAGTATCTTCTCCTGCCGTTTCACCTGCATCTGTGGCTGGCATCTTCAGAGGATCTAGTGGCATGGAAGTGAGACAGAGTATATATACTTGTGTAGTCCCCAGGTGGGAGGGAGCAATTTGCATGTGTTACAGTTGGCCTGTGTGATGACCTATTGTTAAATGGAATATCCCCCAGGGTATATTGTTAGTCAGGGCATATGCAAATCAGTGTATTAAGCACATTAGCAACCCACTGTATTGTTCCCTGTAGAGGGACCTCCAGAGTCTGGGTGGTGTTCATTGGCATATTTTTTTGAGTCTTGATTTTAGTGTTCTTCAGTACTGGTAGCCAAATTTTGTTTACTTTCCAAGTTTCTTCTTTCCTGTTGAAATTGTCCATGTGTTTATGGATTTCAATGGCTTCTCTGTGTAGTCTGACATAGTAGTTGTCAGCATGGTCCAGAATTTCTGTGCTTTCAAAACGCATTCTGTGTCCAGGTTGCTTTATAACATGTTCTGCTACTGCTGATTTTTCTGGGTGGATAAGTCTGCTGTGTCTTTCGTGTTCTTTAATTCGTGTTTGGATGTTGCGTTTTGTAGTCACTATGTAGACCTGCCCACAGCTGCAAGGTATGCAATAAACTCCTGCAGAAGTTAGAAGATCCCTCTTGTCCTTTGCTGAGCATAGCATTTATTGAATTTTCTTGGGCAGGCTGTATATTGCTTGGAGGTTATATTTCTTAATCAGTTCCCCTATACTGTCAGTGACCCCTTTGATGTCATTGTTTGATTGATGTGATTTATGTCCTGTTCTTCTCCCGAACTTTTTAAAGTTCTATGGAACATTAAAGGCAAATACATTTATTATAAAATGAAGCTTTTGTGGTCTGCAGCTCACTTCATCAAATGCATAAGGACTCCACTGTAGGAGTTAAGAACCTCTCAGTGCTGAACCTTTTCTTTGGTACAACAAGAACACTCATGCCTTGCTTTATAATTATATAGAAGTGTTACGGGGTCAGTCCTCCCAATAGGATATAGTGTCCATCCTTCACACTCCACAGTTACTTAGGCCCACTTTCAGGTTTTCTCACTTCTAATGTCAGGAGAGCCTTTTACCAAGTTGGTAAAGCACACACAAACAAAACTAATTTTACGTTCAAGTGGACTGAAATGTTTCAGCTCTGCCATGATCAGCTTGCACAGGATGTTGCAGAACATGCCTATACCTGAACCTCCACAGGTGCTGGAAGGGAGATTTTTAATATTTTAGTGTTTCTTGCTTGGGCATTACGCTATGTCACTGAACTTAATCTGATTCTCAATGCTGGTAGAAACTGACCTTCTGTATGCCAAAGGGACCCTTACCAAAACATTTTTAATTGCCTCGAACACACAAAGAGATAATTATGGGGGGAAAACCTTTGGAGGATTTTCAGATCTTGGCAGAAATGCACAGTGATCTTAACCCACTGCAGTTCCTCCTTAACTCTGCCTAACTAGTATCTCTGGAAGTGCCCATCTTGATAATTCATAAAGCTTTCAAGATGCAAATATTTGCTCTTGGTCTTAGGAAGCAATTCCAGATGGTGACCATTAAATTAGTAAATAATTAATTTACATGGAACTTTCTGTATAAATAATTCAAATTCCCTGTGCCATGGGTAGAAAAAGTGTGTTAATAACACTGAAAGTGTCAAAAAAATCCAAGATCCAATTCCGAATGCTTTCAAAGATCCAAGTGAAAACAACAGTTAGCTGTTAAATGAGTCTGGGCTCAGTTTGACTTTCCCGTTAAGAGTGTTGGTTTCTTACTCTATATTGCCTTTGTGATCACACTGAACAATAGTAGTGTGAAACTAGAATAATAAATAGCAAGGTGTGTGGCTGCAAGTTATAAAGTTACTGTGCTTTTCCAGACGCTATTGAGGATAAGGTTACAGCTGATGTAATAAAATATATCCACTAGGAAAGAGAGGCCCTGTGTCTTGTTTAGAGCTTAAACAGTTTGGCAGTAGACAACAGAAAGCTGTGTAAGAAGTTTTAGCTCATTTGCAGTAATTATGCTGGTTGCCTAGGAGATCAGCCAAACATTTGCCTGTAATGTAAGTATAAGGAAAGATGGTCAATGTAACTATTTCTGATTTCTGTTGAAGTACTGTTTCTGAGTTTTGTGCTTGCATTGAAAAATGAGTGAGATTTTGTTGGCATAATGTGAGTACAATACTGAAGGAAAGATCAATGTTGAAGAACTATGCCTTGAAATAAAAATCTTGGGAGTAGTATTTGAGGTTTGTCTGTCTGTTGTTTACATCTCAATTACCAGAGGGTGTGTGACAAGGTGTAACCTAAATCTAAAACCAGCTCAGACTTTAGCAATGTTGTCATATGTTTGTTTTTGTAACCAAGAAAAATTAGTAGGCTCTAGCATCTAGGAAAGTTGGAAATGTTACTGAGAAATTTATAAAAATTAACAGTGCTATTCTATAAAAAGTCTACTCATAAGTAAACCCCACTGAGTTTAGTGATCAACTTGCTGCAGCATAAGTGTGTATAGCATTGCAGCACAGTTTAAATCACCTAAGTATCATTAAACTCAATTGAACCTAATCCTTAGGTGGAATTATCAGAGTTTCCAAATCTTAATTGGCTAAAGACCAGTGAATTAAAAACTGGATTTCAAATATTGTGGATTATCATTAGGTATACAAAGTATAAATCAGATAGTGTAAAGGAAAGGATATTTTTGGAATTTCCATGTACAACTTTATTTCTTTCAAAGATGTTTTATATTTTGATGCTTATTTGTTTTTGAGAATATTGACTTGCACTCTAAAACAGTAAAAGAAGGCAATGCCTAAGACAGGTATTTCCTGTCTTCCCTCACCCTTGCAGTCACTTGTGGTGACCCCAATCCTCTACAGAAAGTTGGGGAGGGATCTTCCTGTGTAGTGACTCCTGGGTAAGGTAGGAATCATTCCAAATCAGGCTTAGGTCCTAAGATAACTAAATCACAGAAGTCTGTGGGATGAGTTTCCCAACAACTTCTCCCTTCCCTCAGCAACTCCCCCACAGCATGTCCCACATTCCTCAGAAGACCCACAGCCACATTCTAATGAAGATTTTAAGAGGATGAGCGGAGGACAATATTTTCTTTCAATAATGTTCTTAAATTCTCATAGGATTCCAGCTCTTTCTCTTTGACAAAAGAGAGAAATGAAGCAATCTCAGAAGCTGAAAATGAGTGGAATCTAAATTTGGTGTATTTGTGATAGCTGTGTATACATGTATGTTCCCAACCCTCAGCAGTCAGTCTGCTGACCTAGACACTTGTAAATTAATCTTTCTGGGTTACAATACAGTGGCGTCTCAACTTTTGCAAGGGTTCAGGGTGCTGAACCTTCATGAAAGTGGAAAAGCCACAAATAACTCCCCCTAGGATCCCCCTCCCATTCTCCAGGGGCTCCCACCTCCCATTCCCTTGCCTTTTGTGCACTGGGGCCAGAGGCAAGGGAATGAGAAGGGGGAGCTCCAGAGGGGAGAAGGCATGTGTATGCCTATCGTGCCAACCTCCCCGCTCATTCCCTTGACTTTTTGTCTGAGTGCAAGTTCTCAGTGTGGGGGCCAGATGTAAGGAAGTGGGAAGGGGGAGCTCCAGTGGGGAGAAAGAAGGCTCACACATGCTTTCCCCCATTCCTTTGCCTTTTGCTTGAGCGGAAATTTTCAGTGTCAGGACCAGGGACAAAGAATTGGGAGCGGGGAGCTCCAGAGAGGAGAAGAAAGGTGCACATGTTCCTCCCTTCTCCGTTCCCTTGCCTTTTGCCCAGGTGCTTGCCTTTCTTCTCCATGCAAAACACTAAGGGATAGGAAGAGGAGAATGCAAGGGAGGTACATGTGCACCTTGCAAATAATCAAATTTGTGAAGGTCAAATTCACAAATGTGGAGGGAGGACTATATAAGATCCTTTCTGAGATGCTACTTTCATTGAAGATGACAAACATTGGCCGTTTCTGCCCTACACTGTTTTAGTGCTTTTATTCCACTTTCAACATCCTATAGAATTCTGGGATTTGTAGTTTACTGAGGTCAAAGAGCTCTCTAGCTGAGAATTCTAAAGGCCCCTCCCTAAACTGCAAACCCCAGGATTCCAGAGGATGTTGAAAGTGGAATAATAGCACTAGAACAGTGTAGGGCAGAAATGGCCATTATTTTATATACTGTGAAAACAAGGAGATTATTTTTTAAGGTAAAAGACTGCACTAATGGAAAACAATGACCCCATTAATTTCCACTATGTTAATCTCAACTGATGCATGTGTAGTAGTGGTCCTCTTATGTATGCCTCGTCATTAACGTTATTAGATAGTAACCTGCCTCTAACCATCTCCGTCCATTTAAATTGTTTATTAATTTGCCACTGTTAGTGAGCATAAGTTTCTGTTGGCTCAAGTTATAATTTAGCTAATCATTAGGGCCAATTGCATAAATTTTAATAGATATGTGAAATAACTCCACAAAGTTTTGGAGAAACCTTATAGTTTGTCATTTAATTGAGGAAGATTAATTTGATTGTGCTCATATTCATTTGTTCATATGTATTTAAAGTCTATGTGTTTTCTCAAACCTTACAGAATTTGAATACCAACATTCAGCAGACGTCATGTGGAATATGTTCAAAATATGATGAGCAGGTATTATAGATAAGGTCAGTCTGGCTGTATGAAAACTAGGTGAAAAACACATTATTTAATATGCTTTACCCTGAGGACAATACTGATGATGAACAAGAAGATTTGCCTTATGATGGGGATTTACAAAACAGATATCAACACAATTATGATTCACAAAATGTAGAAGACTTTCCTTCTGTAGAAAATGTCTCTCATAGTATCTTCAACTTGACATCTTCCCAAATGAACTGTTGTTCACAAGAAGAACCAGATCTCAATATGCAGCTACCTCAAAAGAAAATAAATCTAGCTTCTCTACCAAGGAAAAAGGACATGGAATTCACTATGACAACAGGGAAGGAATTACTAACACAGGATGTTAGTAGTTCAGGAAGAAATCAACATGTCTCCAACTCAAAAATTTCAGATATCCTTTTGCGTCATTTTCCCAAAGAGGAATTAGCAAGTTCATGCCATTTAATCGATTCTGAGACAATACCAGAAATATCATTTACTGAAAGTTTTGATGAAACTCTCTGGAATAAATTTAAGAGTTCAGAAAATACAAGGATATCTTTGCCAAAAGAAGAGAGAAAAAGTAATCTTGAACAAAAAGTAACATGTGAATCAGTTGGAAAAAATTGGGATTTCATCCAGGTTGAGCAGTTTGCAATAGATGATAGCATTAATCCCAATTGTGAGAGAAAAGACTGCAAAGAAAATAATTCACAATTTGTAACTCAGAAAGAATGCACAATTGATAAAGAGTTAAGTTACACCTCAACCCCAAAAGATGAGTATCAAGAACAAAAGTACTTAATGGAAAGGAATGGGACTTCTCATAATCATAAATATAGCCAACGAGAGGTTCATTGTCAAGTTCCTGATTTCTGTAAGATTGCTCCTAAGGTTAAAATACTCAAAGCAAATGGTAACAGCAAACGAAGTCCTATAATTAAAAGAACTAAATCTTCCCCAGATTTGCTTGGTAAATCAGCAATTGTGAAAGAAGTTCTAGAAACTATGAATTCTTTGGAATCTGTAACAGTCAAGAACCAAGAGGAGGAAATGAGAGTAGCTGAACTTGACCAACAACTAGAGGTAGATGAGAGGTGATCTTGGTTGCATTTAATTGAATTGTTGTGTAATCTTCTGTTTGCTTCTCTAGAAGCTGCTCATCTATTTTCTGTGGGCAGAGGTTTCCAGACATAGGCTTAAGCTATAATTTAAACTTTCAGTTAAATGTCAGGAAAACTTTTCTAGGGTCCCTCTCTTTATTCTTGACCAAACTAATATTTTGTTTTCCTCATAGCTCTTGAACTCTTTTGTTACATTCTGTTGAATATAGGTTTATCCTGAGCAGTTTGAATTTTAATACATGTCTTGTGTAAAACAGGCTAACCAATGGATATGGGGTGACTTTGACAGGAAATAACTTATTTAAAGTATATTGTTATTTTCTCTTTATTTGCTGAAATCAGATGCTGACAAAACATGCTGAAGCTCAGAATCATATTGATCATCTTAGGTTTAATGCTAAGGTAAGTATCTCATAACGTAAAGTCAGATGCATTGTTTCAGAGGCCCTTTTTCTTAGTCTAATATATTTTCTCTGTGAAGTTGTGATATGAATTGTATGGCATAATATGCTTTCTTACCTACTGTTGTTTCCAAACCTACCTACTTTAGTTAGTTACATATGTTAAATTGTAATCCACACACTTCTTTTAGAGCGGATACTTTGGCACCTGTTTTTGTTGTTGTTGGGTACAATTTACAATTGTATAAGCCACAGCTTTAGTCTACCAGCAACTGTTAAGATTCCTTATTTTTCTTCCAGGCTACTCCCATGATTTCCCAAAGGTCACAATATTGGGCATTGTTTAATGTCACTATGTCATTCCTGACTGCTTAATGCTGGAGAGGTGAAGAGAGTAAGAAAGAGGCAATGCTTTCACTGTTGATGTTGATTTTATATTTCACAGTGAACCTTTATATGCTTTAACAGATACTTCCAAGGTCAACATCTTATAGAACAAACCTTGGCATTAAAGGACAAGATATTGGAATAACTTCTGAGTTGTCAACAGTTCCACCTGTAACTGTTCCTGTGAAGCCTATGCTTGGTTTCTCCCAGTCTCCTATTTCAGGTAGTTCAAATGGACTATTAAAATAATTATTTGCTGTTTTATGGGGCTCTCACAATGTATACATTCTATTGGTTAGTTAAGGAAGTAATGCTGAACTAGAGTCACAAAATCATATGCCCTTCTTAATTCTGTTTTGTAGAATTGCAGTCTGAAGGAATGGTCTTACCCTTAGCTGATGCAGCAAAGCCATCATCCATGAATCCTCTCTTGTTGCAAAAAGTAACAGAAGAAACAATGCTTTCTCAAATCTTAAAGGAACAGACAGAACAGCTGAAAGCAAAAGTAATATGAGATACTTGTGTTTTAAGCCTTCTTTGTGTTAACGAAACATATTTTGTTAATGTCAGATCTGAAAGTCAAAATGATAGCCATTCTTTTCTCTTAAAGGTGGAAACATTTTCTAAATGTATGACAGAAGGCATATTGCCAGCAGATGAATGCCATCAGGTCAGTGCACTTCTATAGACATTTTTGAAAAAGTTAGCATGTTTTTAAGTCTCACTGATAATCTATCAGGTTAAATGAAGTGCTGGACTGCCTGTACTTCCTCTGAAGCAATTAGGGCAGTCTCCTTGTGCAGGAAGTTCATCTGTACAATGAAGTAGAAGTAGATCCAGGCTGAAGCAAGAATGGTCAAATGCAATGCTTTCATAAGCATCATTTAAACATAAGAAATATTTATCTGCTGAAATGAAGAGAAAAAGTATGATTGACTTTGAGGAATATGTTTAATCTGTTGAATCAAGCACTGCCTTGTTTTGGCAGCATCTAAAACTGAGGCTTAGTTTTAAAAGGTTAGTGTAATCAAATTTAGCTATTAATTTTGTCTAATTTTTGTCAAACTCTAGTAAAATTATTAGTCATTACAATATATGTTGTAAAATGGCCAGACAACAGCAAAGTTATATGTTCTGTTCTGTTCTATTTATTTGTGTAGCTTTTAAAGCTTTTAAAAGGGCAGCTGGACCAACTGGAACAGAATTACTTAACCACAAAGGAGAAGCATTGTGCTCTACGACTCCAAAATTACAAGTATTCCTCAACAAGCACAGTCGAATTTGATCCTGACAGGTGAAGTGTTATTTTTTTTAAAAAATAAACACTCATGATGTAGCTGTTAATAAATGTGTATTTGCAATATTCTTAGTATTACTATTCTGTATATATCTGCTTGAAACAATGTTTCAGCTCCTTTGAATTCAGTTATTTTTCCTTCCAGATAAGTGGGCAGCCTACGTTAGAAAACCATTGATTTTCTAACACTCATAGATTTCTTCACATCTCAGGTGTTCATGTGCAAATCCTCCCAAATGTTATGAAGAAGCAGATGTGGGAGAGGGAATCTGTGGGGGCAGAAATACTTGCAGGGGGAACTGCAAGGCATAAATACATTCCTTTATTAGCACTGAGATATTAAAAAAGAAATTGCCTTTGGCCATCCACCAGTTTTGTCTTGCAAATATCTCTCTGGCTGATACAAAAAGTATCTTCAGCCCTGGTGGTAGACATCCTGATGAGTTCATGCAGGAAGGGTTCAGCTGTTCTTTTCCTAACAGGTTGCTGCTACAGCAATGGGTATATTTTTCAATAGGGATGGGACAAATCCAGAATTTTCTGAATCTGGATCCGGATCCAGATCAGAATCCCTGGAAGGTTCTGGGAATCCACAGATCTCACGAATTTCGAATGTTTCGAATTCTATTTTTAAAAAGGGTTTAATAGAGATTATTTACCTTGCAGAGGGACAGCCTCAGTGGGCACAGACAGCCCCAGCAGCAACCAAGGGCATGCAGAGAATGGGTGATCGCCCACTCAGCATGTCCCTGTAGGATACCTCTGAAGCACCCACACTGGTGGCAGCAGATGGTGTGCAGAGAAGAGGCAACCACCTCCTCCACATGCCCCTGCCGGCTGGTGCCAGCGTGCTCTCACGGGCCACAGTGGTGGGTGTGCAGAGAACAGGCAATCGCCCTCTCTTCAGGCCCTTGCCACAGTGAGTGGAGGACCTGGGGTGTGCAGAAATGCGGCAATCGCTGGCCCTAAATACCCCTGTGCGCCCAATCAAGCTCCGGCCCTGGGGCAGACAGGGAGCTGAAGACCACTTTCCCTGAATGCTGCTGTGGGCCTGATGCCAGGTGCTTGCATGAGCTCAGGCCCCAGGATGGGCAGGGGGCAGGCAGGGAGTCAACAATTGCTGGCCCTGCATGCCTCTGCGGACCTGATCCTTTTTAAATCCACCAGCCTGCCTGATCCCCAAGTGCAGGCAGGTTGGTGGATTTGAAAGATTCTGTTCGCCTATTTTGGCATGGAGATTAGGATCCGTGAATCTCAAATCCTTGCAGAGGATTTGAGGATTCAGTTGGCCCATCCCTGTTTTTCAAATATGCTGTGATTCTCCCAAGTATTTATCTTGTTTAAATAGTAAGAATTGTTCAAATGTGAAACTGAAGTTCCCCACACATAAACTAGAATTAGATTACTGTGTCTTGGGGTGTGGAAGCAGGAATAGTTAATCTACTCACCATTTACAAAGAATGAAACTATGGGTGGAGGCATAGATGTCACCACATTTGGTAAGGATTGGAAGCATATATAAACAAGAAATAGGTGCAAGCTGAGATATATTCCTACAAAATTTGTATGTTACACACTGAAATTTAAGCTTGGGTACTCTAGATCAAGGAGGTGGTACCCTTGTCCATTTATGTGTCAATGGAGATGTGAATATATATCATTTCTAATGTGTGTCAGCATATGCAGTTTTCTGGTGTGTGGTCACACACACAGAGCCTTTGGTATCTACCACTGATTTTAGATAACAGGAAACCTCATCTATATCATAGTCTCCAGTATTTTGGAGAGGGGTTTTTGTACATTTAGCACAGAAGCTTGGGTGGCTGGTGGCTCTTGATCAGTGTTTTAGTGATTAGTGCAAGTGAGAGATGCAGCTATATTCAGCAAATATTAGACATTATTTCAAACTGAATTACCTCAGTTTTGCTGTTTTGTATATTTCCCTATTGTATTGTATCCATAATGCTATAATGGAGGAAAGAGAAAAAATTATGTATCAAATGTTAAGTTTTCATCTTGTAATTGGATTTAGAAAAGTGGAAGGAGAAATATTTAAGCTTGGGATGCTGCTTGAAGATATCAAAGAGAATATCGATAAGACGTGTAATCCACATTCCTCTGCTTTCATAATATCATCTTCATTCACATCCCGTAGATCTGTATCTTCTTCCTATTCAAGCTGTTCTGAGGTAAACCATTAATTTCTAGTAAAGAACAAATTGTTGTTTTTTAAAATCACATCCTCAAGTATCCTCAAAGAGACATTTGAGATTATGCTCCTAGGGATTGCGCAGGACTTTGCAGTAAATTGTATTAGAATGTCATTTTATATAACTGGCTAATTTAGCTGTTTTGCATTGACTTATAATATCCTTACAGTATATGTCTAACTTCTCTGATATTATTTCTGGCTATGAGCCAAAGTGTTAACTACTGCAGCTGCTTAGAAGATGGGCAGGGGGTAAAAGAAGAATTGAGGAGGCACAGAACTCTTTAGTTCAGAGGACCAGGGAAATTATTAAAATGTTCACTCACTGAAACTTTGCTACTGGATTCCTTTTGTTTCATTACAGAAGTCATGGCCAAAATCATGGCCTTTTCAGCTAAGAACACAGTGATTCTCTCTGATCCTGATCTTTTGGCAAGCTATGCTATGCCATGCAGAATTGGGGTTGCAAGTGTGAATGATAAATGATGTAACAACCTTCAAATTCACCATTGTGCAGAGAGCACCCTCCACTATAATTTGTTTGCTATGAATATAGTCATTCTTCCATAGGCCACATGTTGTGCTTTATCTGTTCCCTACATGGCTTATTCATACAGAGTCCTGTGGTTTCAAGCATTAGTGATTCTCCAGAAAAGACTGCTGTGGTAGTGAATATTAAAAATAAGAAATATGGAGAGAATAGAAGTCATCATATGGAGGAGAAGAGATATCAGCAGCCTAATCGAGGTAGTGAATGCCATCTCTTCCAGTCACAGTAAGTGTTAAACTTGATGGACTCATAATGCATTATCCATTGGATCTATTAAACAAGGTGTAGGCAAGCTGTAACCCCGCCAAGACCATTTTTATGACTCACTTCCCCCCTCCCCATGACCCTTTGTCCAAAAAAAGGAAAAAAACCAGCCCAAAAGACATCCCGACAATTTTCTGTTGCTAGAAACCTCCAAGAGTATCAGTTCTGCAAGAAAATGAGATACAGAGGTTCACAACACTCTGGTCCCCTAGATGAAACTGGAAGTGAGATTTCAGCCATTTCCTATTTTGATTCTTTGTTTTCTACTTTCAAGGCTTATGCAACTTTGAAAATTGGGCCTAGGCCCTCCAGTGTTATTCACCCTTGGTTTAAATAGTCAGCTAAACCATCGTTTAGTCAATGGCATCATGATAAATGTTCAAATACAGACCCTCACCAGGAGAGTCTGTGTAATCACACACTGTCCAAAATGCAAGTGGCTGTGTTGATATAAATCAGTTTCTAGGAGTTTGTGTTTCTTCCAGGAGCAGGTCTTTTATAAAGCTGATAGGTCTTTCCAACTCAAGACCAAGCCACCCCAAAATGCTTTGAATTACAACAGAGATAACTCAAAATAATATATTGTTGCAGGGAAAATACATTTCCTTTTCAGCTTCTGTGGGGATTGCTGATAAACTCAGAGGAAACAGTGAAGTCCACAATGATGTAATAGTTATTAGTAATCAAGAAGTCCTGGGACTTTGACCCTAGAGCCCCAGTTTCACCACAGCACTTGATTTGGCAGGGACAAAGCAAGAGAGAAATTTGCGTTTTCTTAAAAATGTTCAAACTAGAGTTAATAGATGTCCTCTGAACCAAAACTGGAAAGTGAATATCCAGTCTTGTTTCGAAGGACAAGCATCAGCCTTGGCTTACTTTCAGACATCTCAACAACTTATTGTGAGCCCCAATTGCAGACTCAAAGTGAAGCTCTGTACCAGAAGGAAGTGGATATACCCATAGATTTGGCCATTGTGAGAGCCTGATGGAATAGCTCCAAATCTAAATGCTGTTTTAGCCCAAATAACTGTTTTAGGTATGACCAGCAGCTCACTTAGAAGCATTTTTTTCCTCTGAACAACTGATCTTCAAGCTTTATCAAAATATATTTAAATTAGACTGGGCTTATTTTCTAAAATGGTTGACCATGCTTCATGGGCTTCATTTTCTGAACCGCTTTTCTTGGGCTCATACAGTTCTTTAGATTGACTAATAAAGATCACAGAAAAGATTAATTTTAAAACTGACTTTCACTGAAGTTGCTGGATGTTGAAAAAGTCTCATAAATCTGAGATCTGAGGTTGAAGACTACGCAACAATAAAGAAATGTGTGTTTTATTCTTCATATTTGTACCAGATCGCATGGTTGCTCCCGCAGATCTCCAAATAAGCATGTTTATTTCTTCAATAAATGTCTACATTTTTTTCATTTTTACATATCAGAATTAAACAAGAAACTGTGGTTAAGATCATACTATTTGCCTTTCCTTTAGCAGGCTAGAGCTGCAGAAGAAAAACACAAGTGAGAGAAGAGAGGAATCTCAGGAAAAGTCACAAGTGCTAGAAAATAAGCAATCTACTAATGTATGTCCATTTTATACTTCAATTTATGTTATCAGTTTCTTTAACAAAGGTGGGTGTTCCAATCAATTACAGAAGAGTGGTCCAAAATTATAGACAATGAAATTCCTGTAATTCATATAAATGCGCTATACTCGCTGTTATACTATTACTTATTAGTTTTTTTGTTATAAATTATTAATAAGATTAAAAACAAGGATTGGAAATATCAATTATGTAGATCTTTATAGTATTTTTATTGTAATTCAGCATTGCTTCTTTTCACATAACCAATAGGCTGAAGAGCAGCTGTCACAGGGATCACTTACAACAAATCAAAGCAGCAAGGACCAAGGAAACATAGATGGGTAAGTTGTTAATGACAGGGGTTCCAAGTGCCCCTTAATGTGAAGGAGAACAGTACAAATTTTTGAATTTCTCTGGTTGCATTTTATAGTGTAAGCTTCTTGAAAGTATAGAATGATGTCTCAAAGAGATAGGGTTTTTTTGGATCCATGTGCTCCTAGAGACTGCACAAAAGAAAGGCAGCTGTAAAAAGTCTTGATATTGCACCCTCAGCTAGATGTAACACTTTCAGCTATATCAAAGTAAGGCCATTTCACACTCAATTGCCACACTGCTAGTTACCAATGGCAATAATCTGAATCATGCCTGGCAATATGTCAAAGCCATAGTCTTTCTCCATGAAACCTTGTGGTTATGTCCTGAAAAAATGAATCTTAATTTTGAACCATCACCATTAAAAATTCACCTGAGACATCATGTTATCTCTGGTCCTTCTTGAAGCACTAGTGCCTAGTCTGTTGTGGTAGAGCAACCGTAAGAAAGTAACTGTGATGAAGTCCTGAGGGTGTGGCTATCTGAAGTGCCAGAACAGCCTGGAAGTAGGTTGCTAGGCAACCAGAATAGCTCCTCAGGAGAGAAAGCCCAGCCCCATAGCGTGTAGGAAGGGCTGGTAGCTGAGAGAAAAAGTTATATAAAGCTAAGTACCTGCTGTTGGTATTTAGTCCTTTAATGAGATTTCTAGCAAAAAGCTATGGAGCAGAGTTCCTCAGTCAGCCAGGGAGGGGGAATGTGTGGGAAGGTTTAATTCTCAGTGGAAGCCTAGTGAGAGTTATTGAACCTTAGTAGAATCTGGTCAGAGAATATGATGTAGACTGGAGAAAAAGCCTTTGGTGGGAATGTAGCCAAAGGGCTTTTAATGATACTTGTGCTTTGTATGTGAGTCTAAAGGTATAAATGAACTATCTAAGATGCACACTGAATAAATGTATCAACTTTTAACTGCATTTGAAATCTGAAAGGCTACTTTATTCTGATTATCTTAATAAATGTTACCATTTATTTTTACAAATACTGACTTGGCTGAGTTGTATACAGTATATAAGGTAATACTGAAAGCATGTTATCATAAAGTTATTGAGTAATTCTAAATAAACATTGAAAACCCTCATCCTTTTACCCAAAGGTGGTGTTATAGGGGAGGAGGCAGAGCTGTGTGGTAAAGACCGGGTTCCTGATCAGACTGGGAACTACCACAGCAGTCTGGTAGAAGTAAAGACCTGTCACACTAGATTTTGTAAACATGGTGTAGTCACACATTGATTGCATAGGGGAGATCTTTGTGTCCTAACACACTATAGTTGAAGCAGTCTAAATTTTACACAATGATATACTTCAGATTGGACAAGTCAAGCCAATTGTCTGTCAGACTTAGATTAATGCAAAAGAAAAGGAAACACTAACTGCAGTTAGTTATTATATGATAGTGTATGTGTGTGTGTATTATATTGAGAGATATTATATTATGCACTTCCCTTCCAGAAAAGGCTAATGCTTAATTATTTTTATTTTAGAAAAAGGCAGATGATATATTAGTGGTTTGTTATTATGGTTTATAGAATTGTGACAGGCTACAAATTATGGTCTTGGTTTGTTAGTTTTACTTTTCTTTATACATTTACTAATTGTAAAAAATTAATAGTGTACTGGAAGTGTATTTAGCTATTGATATCAAGAACATTTTAAGTTGGAAGTTGCCCTCTAAAATGTTAGGTTCTCAAAAATCCCATCTTTTAGGAGAGTTCTTGTCCTCAAAATTGTAGAGAAATACTTCAGCAGTTGATTACAAACATGATAATCTTAGAAATAAGAGGGGTAACATTGTTATGCCCTTTGCTAAATGCTGATTCCTTCTGACATGCGCTGTGGCAAATCTTAACTTTCTTTCAACAGAAATTTAAGTTACTGGGAGATGAGATCTCCACCTCAAGCCAATCCCTGCATTACAAACAATCCTGAATCCACTGCAGTTGATCTCAGTAGAGTGAAAGAACAAGGTAGACCAAGTGAAATGTGGAATTGCATGTGCTTTAACGAATAATTGAAATAAATCTAATAGAAATAAAACCTAATCAATGTTTGCTATCTAAAATTTCTCATAGGAAGGCCCACTTATCCTTCAGGTGATTATTTTCCTGAAGAGTTGAGAAATTCTTCAAAGGAACATAACATTATTATACATCCTAGACTGAAAATACAATTATCAAGTAAACCAACATGTTCCTGTTCTTCCAGCAGGTTAGTAACCAAACCACGTTTTCTAAACTAAGTACAAGTCTTGTAGTAAACTGAAGAAACAAAGCAATATTCATACTTATACCTTCTGAACATGGACCAGAACCCTGTTGGTAACATATGCTTGTCTAACCCTCCGTTATGCCAGATATTTTTTTTTCACTTGTTCTGGAAGGAGGTATGCAGTACATCTTTGCAGTGTTCTGTCCCAGGCACAACAGACAGCTGTAGGTTAGAAAGGCAACAACTATTCCCTTTTCCAGGTTGTGTGACTGCAGTTGGATGATGCCTTGGACTTCCCAGTGCCCACTCCCTATCACAGATTGGTCATTGGGGTTGTGTAGCTGAGGGAGGAAAAGGCCACTCCACCATCTGTTAAACAGGATCTTGGCCTAAAGCTGCAATTGTGTCCCTACTTGCCTGAGAGCAAGTACCACTGAAGACATTAGGATTTACTTCTGAGTAGGCAGGTATTGGATTGCGCTGTTCATCACATTCATGCTTGCTGTATTCATGTATTTTCAATGTAGAAATAAAAAAATGGACTACAGAAAAACAAACAGAGGAAAATCAGATTGTGAACAGTTCTCCATCTTCTTAGAAGGAAAAGCAGCAGATTTTGATTTATCAGGTACCTAGTTTCACTAATCTTAAAATAGTTAATTTATATTATTTACAACTTAAGCAGCTATGTGCTAAATATCCCTAGTAAAAATTGCAATAATCCAAGGTCATGTCAGTGACAGATACTCAAAGCTTAATTTATTCCAGGATTCAACTCTAGAATTTATCTTCTGTTGCAGGGATGAAATTTCAAATATATGAAATCAAAATAGATGAAAGTGATCTAAGAGTATATTTCTCTCACTGCTATCTATGTCCAGATAGACCCGAGCCCTAACAACATTTTTTTAAATGAATCCAGTCAATCAAATGCATTCAGTGAAAACCTCTTAAATCTTTTTTAAAAAGAATACTTATGACTTTATTCCCTGAAGAAACTTTTGAAGAAGAGCTTCTTAAGTAAGCACATAGTGCGTTTTCTAAAGTACATTAGAAGAACAGATCTATAAATTCTAGAACCTCATTCAGAACTACTTTTGTGTAGATGAGGAAACCTTAAAGAAAAGCACTCTTTTGTTTTCAACTTCAGCAGCAACTTTATATTGTTGTCCATTTGGAAGTATAGCAGCAAAGCTCATGGCGGTATTATGTGGCTTCCAGTAGTATTTTAGATCAGTCAGTATACTCGCTGGTACTTTAGCTGTTCCAATTACTTAAAATAGATGTGTCAACAATTATCGTACATTCTAACTGGATCGTGCAAGGTTTAAATACATTTAACAATCATATCTGAAGTCTGAGACATTTTAATGTTCTAATATATTTGTGTAACTTTTTTGGGGGGGGTGTTAGGTAGTGATGCAGGAGATACTTCATTCTGTGATCATCTAGACAATTCAAGTAGTGAAGCATGCTTGCAACAGAGGATTAAAAATCATGGATCATCAACAGTGGACGCAAACAAACCAAACCAAGGTAGAATGTTCTTTGTATGATACTTGATATGGAGAATTCTGAAGATAATTAATACTAAACTATCATCTTTATATCTGTCTTTTCGACAGCATCTATGTTCAGTATATATATTCCTCACTGGATTAAAAAAAATAGTGAGTTAGCTGAAGAATCAAATGCAGATAAGCATGAGAATATAGTCTATGTTACAATGTACAGCACTGGAAGGGATGCACATTCCAGTTAAGCAAGCAAACATCTATTCATGTCCACACAAAAGAAAGCTTTTTGCATGAGTTCATTTAAATGTGATCAGATCTGGACTGGATTCCAGGCATCCAACCAAACTAGAATTAATTGTGCTTAAAATTTTTCCTGCATTGATTTCAGTGGAACAAGTTAGTCACAACATGACAAACTTTTGTTGAGTGGGCTTGCTCAATCTAAATAGAGGCAGGTTTGCAGAAATACTAGTGCCTGTATTTATTCTAACCAGTATTTATTCTGTCAAAAACTAGTGTGATGTTCCTAATTTAAATAAGGGGGAAAAAACTGTCAGTTTCACTTTCTCTTGCATTAGAATTTTCTTAAGCCTGATTTTTGTGTGTGTTGAATATGAAGATGTTTGTGAATTTTTGGTAAATTCTTCAAAAGCTGAGACAAAATATTCCCAGATACAAGTTCAGATGTTCCCAGATAGCAAAGGACCATATTGTACGGGATGCTCTACATTTAGAGGCTTGAAGTCCAGTTCTGTACTGAGCTGTGCAGGACACCCAAAACTTGTGTTCCTTGACTTGCTGAGAGCAGGTTCCAGCCATGCCCATTTGGTGCTGGCAAAATGGCCTTACATATCAAATGCTGGTGGCTTGTCTGCTGGAATTGCAGCTGCTATGGCTCTGCTATATTTCCTCCCAGCCAGCCAGTCAGCCAGAGCAGCCCCAAATCATGTCTCAAAAGTACATGATTTTACAAAAGTGGGAACCAGCCATACTCAGAACAGACCAGCCCGAGAGCATTTGGTATGCATTAAAATGGCTATGGGGGGGCCTGTCTCTTGCAAGCACAGCTGGTGCCCACTCTTCCTGCTGTCACTTTTTCAGGTGACTGAGAGAGTAGTATGAGATACAAGTCTATATAAAGCTGACCTCAAGTATCTTGAGAGAAGGGTATGTTGTGAGAGTTCTGGTTTCCCATGAGACCTCTAATCTCATGGAAACTTGGAACTCCTGCAGGAGGTCCTTCTCTCAAGACTGAAGAAGGGCTCTATATAGGTCCGCTTCACATCTACTGGCCAATCTTGTGTGGGCAGGGCAACAGAGAGGACTGCGCTTTACTGGAATCTGAAAACAGCCTGAAAGATAGACAGAAAGGGCAACCTAAATTCAGCACAAACATGGCTGAGTACACAAGGATTCAAACCTAGATAATTAAGCACTCAAAGCCCTGGAAATGTTAACTTATTAAATCTGTTAGTTTTGGTTTCTACCATATTCATTTTTAAAAATTCCAGTTTTTTCCATCCGGAATTAATTTTTTCCAAATACTGGTGAATTTTTATCACAACAAAGCAGAAATGAAGTTCTCATATGTCCATGTTATCACCTCGTACAGAGCTTTCCAAACTGTTCATGTTGGTGACACACTTTTGTGACATACATAATTTTGTGACACATTAATTCATCTTTACTAGCAAACTGGAGGTACCCAGAGGTGTATCTAGGGTGGGGAAAGGCAGCCCCCCCAATCCTGGCCTGCTGTCATAGCCCTCACCAGCGAGAGCAATGGCAGGTGGAAAGACACCCCACACACACTTTGTCCTTGCCCACTGCCATCACTCTTGCCAGGGAAAGGCCTCAGCGAGAGCGACTGAAGTAGTGCAGACTTGGGTGAAGGGGTCTTTCTCAACTGGAGAGGCGACACACCAACACACCACAGGCAACACACTAATGTGTCACAACACACCGTTTGGAAAGCCCTGATCTAGTACAAAAGTTCATTTTCAAGTTACTGTTGGTACTTCAGCATTACATCACACATAAATTTTGATGTTCACATAAATGTATTACACTTTCAGGTATTCAAGACTTGCACAGTTTTCAGTCGGAAGAACTAGTATTTTCCACAAATGTTTTCATAATACAATACTTAGACCAGGTGCAAAAATATAAGACTGAGCCAAGTTGCTCTTATTTTCTCTCTTCCCTACTTATTTTTCAACAGACTTACTCCACAGATCTACTCATTTCTATGCTAAGAATCAAAAACACAATTAGGAATGTGATGAGTTTGAAATTCGTATATCCTCATTTAATTTTACTCTACAGTGTATCTAATTAAAGGAAGCATCATTTAGTATTTAAAATGTCATATTATAATTTCTAAACAAGATTATCTTTCCCCTCAAGGAAAAAACATCAAAATACATTCAGTTTAAAACAAAGCAGAAGATGAAATGGTATGATCCAACAACCCCTTTCAAATGCAAAGAGCAGGAAAAGGAGGGACTCTTGCAAAGAACCGGTTCTGCGTTTTTCTAATTTACCAGGCTGGCTAAGTACAGTCAAGAGCTATACTACATCTTTAAATGCAGCTCATTCATTTCCCGTTTTTTGCTTGCAGAAAGATGCCCTTGTTTTCCTATCTTGCTGGTACTCTGTACACACACACTTACTCACTCACATTGTTGAAACTGTGCGTCTGTGTTGCATTCTTTTTACTATCTAACTTTATGATCAATTAAAGTAACAGGTTGTAAGACATTTGGGGTCTTTCTTTTTCATATCCCTTCTTGGAAAGGTTTCTGAATAATTTAATGATTATCTGAAGAACTTCATCTCTCCCCATGAACATGCAAGTTGTAAAAAATTGTGTGGTGGGGAAAGCATCACCATATCTCTAGCCATTCTCCTAGGCATGTTTGGTGAACACACAACACAGGGCTTTCTTGATGCTTCTAGGCTGTAGTTAGCTAGTTTGGCTCTTTCCCTGTGGGCACTCCACCAAAAGGAAAAAAGACCTTTACTCATACAGGCTTTTAACATAGGACTGGCTGTCCAGGAAGGCATTGTTAGTGAAGGTTTGAGGTATTTCCACAACTCTCTGATGTGCTTAGTGATTGTTTTAACATGTTTTGTGTTTGTGTTTTTAGCTGTATCTTTTTCCTAATCATATTAAGAGGAATGGGCATGTGACTAAGGGCTACTGGTGGCTTCCATGGCATTGGAGTAGTGACTCTCCTTTAGGTATTTGTCTTAGTTTTAAGGCCCTATCCAAGGTACTGAAACATATTTTAAAAGGTTCAGCACTTTGGACAGCTCCTGTCACTCCAACACTGTCAGTAAACATCCAAGTGACAATTGTGCTCAAAAGACATGAGTTTTGTCTGATACACAAGCTGTGACCTTACTTAGATGGAACTTGACCACCATTATCCATGCTGTCATAGTCTTCCATTTTTGTTATTGTGAAGTGTGTTACATGTGTTGTCTTTAAAAATATTTTGTAGGAAAATATTTTGTAGGAAAATATTTTGTAAAAATTAGTATTAAATAGATCTGCATGATTACAAACTGGGACACAGTGATGTGACTATATTGTATGTATGTTTTGTCAGCTCCACTAGATCCCAAAATATATATGCCCCTTTCAGAATGCTGATTTTAAGCCTTTACATTTTTAAATGGCTTGTGACCAGATGATCTGAAGGAACACCTTCTTCCCAAAGTGTCTACACACATCTTAAGTTCTTTCCCAGAAACCCTGCTCTAAGTGCACCTGTCATATAAAATCAGATGTTATTCAGTAAGGACAGGACTTCTTTGATAGACCTGTCTCAAATCAAAAGACTCACCCAATGCTGTGTTGTATTTTCTGGTGTCAGGTGAATATCTTCCTTCATCAGGACCTTTTAAATAATTCATTCAATCTGGACCTGTTTTTTTCTTTAAATGAATTCTGGTAAATGCTGTAAGATTTCTATTTATGCTGCTTTTAACTGTATAGTCTTTGTGTTTTCTTTTTTAAAGGGTTTTAAAAATTTATTCTGAGACACCCAAAGAACATTGTTATGAAATAGTCCACAGGTATCAGATTACATATTATGAAACTTCCTGTTTGTGCATATATAGGCATTATGCAAAATCTTCTCCATGGTATAATTTTGATCTTACAAAAGGAGCATGAATTGTCCTCTCCTTTTCTAAATAAGGAAAATGATTATTGATGTAGCCCTACATTTTAAGACTTTACAGTGGTAGACCCAAAAAGTTTTCACTACATAACCACACTTCTTTGTAAGCTTCAGTGTCCTGAGAAAGGACTGTTATTTACTTTCAAGAATAACGCCTTTTCTAATTCATTTATTAGACAACAACAGCTGTAGAGCAGATGTCTGGAGTTGAGATGAGGTATGTGCCCATTTATTAATTTACTGCTTATTAATCATTGTTTTCAAAATTTCAGCTTCTTCACAAAAGGGGGATACCGTTCTTCAAAGAATTTATGCAGATAAACAACCAGAACTGTTTATAGACAGACTATGTGACAGGTAAAGTACAGCATCAGTGTGAGACTAACCAATCCACTTACATATAAACCTAGATGTAGGTTATAATTCCATGTGCAAGTTTGCCCTTCACTTTGCAGCAATGTAAAAAAAAACACCTTAACCTCCAAAGTAAAACAAATTTTTCCATTTTTTTATTAAGCATTTTCAGTTGTGTGTGTGCGTGCGTGTGCATGTGTGCAAAGAACCTGATAGCTCATTCAGTAGACCCTACACCCTTCCTCAAGACACACTCTTATAATTCACATATTAATCTTTCCATATGTATTTTTTGGCAAGTTTTTGTTTTGATCTTCATGAAATGCTTGCATAGCTCTTTTATTTTTTAGACAAAACCTACACATTCCACAAACCCGATATTCAAGGATGCATGATACAATTATCCTTTCACCACAGTACCTGAGTCGTAAGAATATCTATGGAAGGAAATCAACAAGTAAGGTGGGAAGCAGGCACAAAGAGGACACAAACACTGAGGTAAGAGACAGTCTTGCACGAATAACAACTGTGCTGCCAATTACTCAATAAAAGAATTAACAATTTTGGATGACATTTTTGTCCTAACAGATACTAAGTTCCACTTTGGATCACGTTATACAGACTGCTAACAGCTTGAAGAAAACTTCAGAACACATGATGCAAATTGTTTCAGAAGATTTAGCCAAGGCCAAAATTCAGACATTGTCAAGTGTCACAGGTAGTCAGCACTGTATATGAATCTGTGTTATCAAAACTACCAAAACAATGTCTGGAAAAAATATTTACATATGCAAAGATTTAAAATGGATCATTTGCTTATCCTTTCAACATGTGAATAACATCTTAGCTTTGTCAACTGTAAGTATTACACTAATCCACAAATTATGCAGCTGTAAGTTGATAAGCATGTTTTGTAAGGCTTCTCATTGTACACCAAATTCAGTTTGGAACTTGGAATATCTCTCTGCTGTAGACTACTTGGGCCAGACAATGCTGCAGGTATACTAGATGCTGTCATTGTCATGTGCTGGCTGCAAACTCTTTTATTTTTGTTCAAATTGTAATGCTGCTTTATATTAAAATAAAAGCAGATCTGTTCAATTAGAATTTTCTACTCTATTTATGCAGCTTCTCATTGTTTTCTCAAATTACTGGTCAGTGCAGCAAAGCTGTTTACCTGCACAAAACCATTTTAATTCATGTGCAAATGTTACATCCCGTACTTTCGTTCTTCCTCAGTAAGATTTCATTAGTGTTGCTTGTCCTAGTGGTGTAGTTTTGCATAAAGCTGAAAAAGCAGGATGTCAGCTCTTGGACTTTTCCCATTAGAAGAATGTTGGATACAACATATTGTTACTATATCCATTTGACTTAACACAAGGAATTCTAATTTCTGGTATTATATAGTCATGATTCAGGCATTAATTTCCTTGCTACTCCCAAAATCTTAGATTGTTACCTTCTTCAGGTGCAAAGCAAACCATCAAAAGCGAAAATGTTCCTGTCCACATGCAAGCTCTTCAAATGAACAAGAACCGTGGAAAATCAGAGTCCACACACACTTATGTCACTGTGTTGAATAAAACATGAAATTAATGCCCAAATAGGACTGTAGTTGTAAACATTTAACTGGAAACAAACTCAGATTTACACTCCGCCTGTTCTCATTACTCTCCATCCTCCTGGGAACAACAAAGAATGACAGAAAGGGGAAAGAAACTATATTTGGAAAAGTCTAGTGATGTAGGTAGTTTTACAAATGAGGGAAAACAAAGGTCAGTCAATTACTTTGCACTGCATTCTCTTTGAGAACAATCTGGCAAAAATCATTAAAATAAACAATTAAGATAGTAGATTCTTCCAAGTTCTTTATTGATGGTAAAATGTTTAGTACTTTCATGATTCCCTTTACCCAAATACCACAAAAAGATCCATGCAGTTCCAAACACACAACCAATATTTGTCTCTAATTTCTCAGGAACATGTTTTACCTTGTATTTTGTCCTTCATTGCAAATTTGAAGTGAATTCTAAGAAGTCTCATGAAATTCTGTAGCAGTTGTGAAATTGTGCTATACATTTATATTTACAGTTTTTCTTCTTCTATACTTTTAAGTTTGTGACTCTTTTATAATATTTAGAAATAAAAATGTTTCCAAGATAGAAAGTTTACACATTATTACTGAAAAGTCATTAGCATATATACAAACGCGTTTTCCAAGTTCTAGCATACTGTATTCCTTAGTGAACATTCCCTACACTGAACACTTCACAGCAAAATTCCACCTATAACCAGCTACATTAATATAAAAACACAAGTTGTTACATACATTTCTCCACTTTTACATTTTATCTCCTCCCCCAACAAAAAACAGCAGATTTCAAATTATAAAAAGAACAGTCCCAAATATAACACTAATTTATAAAATATGTACACAGGGCACAATCCAATTCAAGCTGAAAGTGCAAGTCCCATTGATTTCAATGCCGAACTTATAAAAGTATTTAATATTTCTCCCCCTAAAATCAATGGAACTTAAAATTAACACAGGCTAGATTGTGTCCATATTTATATCATGTGCTTTTTATATCTTTGTTAAGCACAACTGAAAATCTTTTGAAGATCATCACTTCTATTCATTCTTAAAATGCACAGTATCCTTAGATTTTGCTATGGTAAGTGCTTTTATATCATCCAGTAGTCTTCTAGGTGTGGTGATGTGAGTGGAACCTGGTTTAAAAAAATAATATTGAAGAAATGGTGATAATTAACATTAGTCAACAAAAATCTGGAAGAGACTTTTTTTTGTAACATACTGGACTTGTAGGATTTTCTTAGGCAAGGAATACTCAGAGGTGGTTTTGCCAATTTCTTCCTCTGAAAATATAGCCCATACCACCTGATATTTGTTGGTGGTCTCCCATCCAAGTAGTAACCTGGGCTGACCCTGCTTAGCTTCCAAGGTCAGCTGGGATCTTGGAACATGCTAGATGCCTTTAGGGTATTTTGGCCTCCATAAGTCAAACTCAATTTGACAGCATGTAACAAAAACAAAATATAAATAGTAAGAAATAATTTATCTTGCTTCAGAACACCACTATGGAAAGATGCAGTGAAGTCAATGGACATCAAGTTTTAAAAAAAGACATAAGTATATCTTCAGTAACCTATACATTCTCTGAAGTTTTGGCCCAATGCACTTGTTTCTGCAACAGAGCATGGATGCTCCAAAAATATGTTGTCTTATTTACCCTCAGATTCCTTAATAAACATAAGGCTAGATCATCCCAAGCCATATCATTAAGTGATCAAACATATAGCCAAACCATGGTTGTGTGGATCTTTCAGCAGGAAACTATCATACTTACTGCAATCTAGTTGATTTAAATAACTATAAGGATTCGGCATATCCATGGAAGATAACAGATAAAACCTGTTTGGCCATGCCCAGGATCAGAACAACCTGAAATTACTCCTATAAGACCAACAGCTTTAAAACATTCCACACACATCCTCCAAACAGCAGCTCCATGTGGCAAGCTGCTTCTCAAAATGAGCTGAACTTCACAAATATTTTACAATGAATACAGAGATAGTTGTTCGAAATCAAACATTTCACTAAGTTTATTCAAAGGTCTAACATTAGCTAAAAATAATTGTTTAGATCTTAGACAATAACTGAAAGTACTCTGTGCCAGAGGACTGATTTGTTGGAGAAACTATTAAGTGCACACTTGCTTACTCACTGTCACCCATTTCACATTACCCTCTCCTCAAAGTTTGTCCTGCAGGCTGCATATAGCTCCCCGAGGTTGTTTTTGTGGCCACCCAGAGTCATAAAAATTGTTCAGTTTTGCTCCAAAATCCTTATGGTGACTTTGGGGTATGTGGAGGGCATTTCTACCATGTCTGGAGGCCTCCTGAACCCTTCAAAGATCCAAACATATTTTTGCGATTTTTAAAAAAATCACCTCAAAATGCATTCTTAAAATAAATAGAGGCCCAACTCAGAGGCTGTCTGATCCAATACCATACTTTTCTTTGTTACTGCAACTGCTAGCTCCTGCTGAAAGTGGTTTTCTGCTTCACCATCATTTGATGAAATAAACATTTTCTTTAACACTGACTCAGCCAATGCCTCCGAGGCACTTTTTTGTAAGGCTAGCTGATCTTTTGTGCCCATTTGACTATTCAGCCTCACCCTCTTTAACTAACATACTTGTGGTTTTAGGGGAACTATTTTTTTTTGTTGTTTCATCCTCCACTTGCTGCCTTTGTTTCTATGAAGACAAATAGGACTCATCTTTCTCTATCTTCAATTTGCCCTACTTAACACTTCTTTTTTGCCAGGCAAACACAACTGATGCCATAATTGCTAATTTAATTGTTAATTATTAGTTTTAAATTTGATAGAACAACAGAAAGATAGAAGGGGAGAGAAAATAAAAGCTCAACTAGTTGGCAAGGCAGGAAGAAGAAACTGAAGTGAGAGAGCAGAGTTAATTGACACAACGGTTTAGAATTTTCAGAACTCCTGCCTGACCAGGTTGAATCAACCCAATTGTGTGGATTGCTCCTTCAGCCTGAGAATGCTATATTTAGAGGCCCAGGAAGGCACCAAAACATTGTGAGAATGCTCCCATGTTTCCTAAAGGGTGAAAAACTGGACGCGCGCACACACACACACATGTATGTTTGCAAGAGCAAGTTTAGGCGTTGGTCCTCGAAGGTCTTCCTGGGGAGCTAGTGAAGCCCCCTAGTCTTTCACAGAAATGGAAAGCTGTAAGTCATCTGTTACATACATTTAGTTGATTCTAATTAGGTTTTAAGATTGTTTGAAGGTAACAAATTATCACACACTCTCAATCCCAGAAAACCCCCTGATAGGTTTGCCTTAGGGTTGCCATAAGTTGGGAATGACCTGAAGGTGCACAACAACAACAAAATGGGACGGGAAAGGTTCCAAAAAGTAAGAAATGGCTGAAAATGTTGATCTGAAGTTTTTGTGAGCGGGAGCTTACCAATAATGACCTCACAAGATTTGTAGGCTTGTGAAACTTCATATGCACAGCGCATCTCAGAATATGTAATGCCTCCAATGACAAATACTATCAGCTTTGATCCACTCTTCCGGTCATCCAAGTGGCTAGTTTTGGGTTTGTGGCGAGCACTGTAAATTAGAACATAAGAGACTACTTTGCAATTTGTTCATATCTAGCAGTTGTTCATAGCTGTAAGTGGTAGAAATAAAAATTAGGAATTATACTAGAACATATTTTTTATTCAAACAAAATTAAAATCACTTAAATCACAATTAAATCACTTACCTCACTGCTCCTGAACCATTCCAGGGTGCAGGACACTGAGAACAATAAGGCCACTCTTTTGAATCCAGTTTATTTTCTATAGTATCCTGAAAGGAAAATAGTTCCTTTTAATCAAATAAGGCAGTAGTCAAAGCTCTCAAATGTCTTCTAACTGGCACATGGACAAGAGGTCCATATATAGCAGCAAAAATTTCATGGAACGCTTATGAACACATATTAACAAAGACAAGGAAGTTAGGATTTTCAAGAATGAGTCACCTTCCTGAGAAAACCTAGAAGTAACTACTCATTTCTACCAAGATGAAATCTTAGAACTTGCTTACAGAAGAATGGCTGATGAAAATGTTGGACTTAGCAGAAATGGATAAACTATCCATTTTAATTAAGGAAGGATCACTTTCTAATTTAAGGAAAGATTGGGATAAGTTGATTTATATTTAACAGCTCACTAGGAGTAAAAATTTTATGATATGAATGCTATGAAAATAGAAGTATTAATTAAATGTTCATATATGTAACATTGTTGTTATTGTAGCTGTGTTCCTTCAAGTCATTTCTGACTTACAGCAACCCTATCACAGGATTTTCTGGGAGCTGAGACTGTGTGACATGGTCAAGGTCACCCAGTGGGTTTCTATGGCACTCAACCCACTATCTCTCTCTCTCTCTTCAGGCCTGAAATAATATTCTTCGAACTAAGTAGTATTTTCAGGAAATGTTACCTCCATGATATCTTTAATCACTGGTGTCCATCTAGAAAGCTGGTATGTTTCTTCTGAGGAACGATCTCTCCTGGATGATTTCCGTTGTTGTGACGTAGACTAAAAAGCCAAAGATAATTCTGTTTTTAAAAAAATATATCATCAAAAAAAAGAAGAAAAAAGGACATGTCTGAGATCTGAGACATGTTTCTTACTGCCTAGGAAAACCAGACATGCAAGCATAATATACAAACCCACACTTATAAGGTAATGGTACTTTTGTAGAGCCAGCTAAGTTGACATTTAACTAATTATTTGCTTTGCTTCACGCAAATCTAGGCTCCTTATTACAGCCTGGGGCTTGAGTTAACATTACAGCCTTATTCTTCAAGTGGAATCTCTTCAAATAAATCTGATTGCTAGGCAAATTTGTTAAGAGTGATATTATTAATGCATTTATTATTGGATATATACCAGTTCTGAATGCATTAAAGACAGAAACTAGTTAAGAAATACCTCCATCTTTAATTCATTTTCTCTCTCATTCTCTTTCCAGAGAGATATATACAGATATATCAATCTATGAGATAACATCCTACTAGCATCTTTTATATACAAGACTGATACAATCATAGAAATCTGGGCCCAATAATGGGAAAGAACAAGTGGGTTTTCCTCAGTAACGAAGCATAGTTTTCTTGCAACAGAGCAAAGCAGAGACATCACTTAGTAAGAACAGGTTGCTTACCTGTAACTGTGGTTCTTCGAGTGGTCATCTGTGCCATCATACACTAGAAGCTTTAGCGCCTGCGCGGTAGCGTTCGGAAACTTCTAGAGCTTGTTCGCTTGGCGGGAACCCCTCCCCCATGCCGGTACTGCGCATGCTCCTCCCGCCGAGCAACGGTCTCTCCTCAGTTCTGTCGTCCGCCGTAGAACCTACAGGGACCTGAGAAAGAGGGGAGGAAGGGCGGGTGTGTATGATGGCACAGATGACCACTCGAAGAACCACAGTTACAGGTAAGCAACCTGTTCTTCTTCTTCGTGGTCTCTCTGCCTTCATACACTAGGAGACTGTGTAGCTTACCGGTCGGACGGCGGGTCAGGTCCTACAGCACGGAAGCCAACACCTCACGTCCAAACCAGGCATCTCTGCGCGACCGGCAGTCGAGCCTGTAGTGGCGCACGAAGGTCGATGGTTGGGACCAGGTCGCCACACGGCAGAGTTCATGCAGGTCAACTCCTCGCAGGAGGGCCGCAGAAGTAGCCACCGCTCTGGTGGAGTGGGCTCGAAGCAGGACTGGCGGAGGCTTCCTCGCGAGCTCATACGCCAGTTGAATAGTCCGTACCACCCACTTGGAGAAGCGCTGGGTGGACACTTTAAGGCCCTTCCGACGTCGCCCATAGCAAACGAAGAGATGCGGCGTCTGTCGGAAGGAAGCAGTCCTGTCCATGTAGAAGGCCACGGCCCGACGCACGTCCAGGGAGTGGAGGGACCGCTCCAACGGTGTCGTCGGGTTCGGGAAGAAGGCAGGCAGGATGATGTCCTGGTTGAGATGGAAACTGGACACCACCTTAGGCAGGAACGAGATGTCAGGTCTCAGGACCACCTTGTCTCTGTGGAAGACCGTGAAGGGCTCATCGGATCGAAGAGCTGTGATCTCACCCGCTCGCCTCGCTGAGGTCACCGCTACCAGGAAGGCGGTTTTCATGGTCAGGAGCCTATCGTCCGAGGTCGCCATCGGCTCGAAGGGCGGCTTTGTCAGCTGCGAGAGCACCAGCGAGAGGGACCACGGCGGTAGCGGCGGCGATACCGGCGGGTAGAGATGATGAAGTCCTTTCAGGAACCGCTTAACGGTATCGTTCCTGAAGAAGGCCGATGCCGCAGATGGTGGCGGTTGGTATGCCACGATCGCGGAGAGATACACCTTCAGGGATGGAAACGCCAGCCCCTGTTGCCGGAGGTGCAGGAGGAAATGCAGGACGGTGGAGAGCCCCGCGGGCGATACCGGCTCACTCCTCTCGTTAGCGAAGGTCAGAAAGCGTCGCCATTTATATTGATAGTTGCGACGGGTGGATTCCTTCCTGGCCGCGACGAGGACGGTACCGAGCACGGGATCGTCTAGTGCGATATCCTCCAGGCATGGAGGGCCAGGCGTGGCAGGTCCGGATGGAGGACTCGGCCGCCGGAGTGGGAGAGCAGGTCCGGTGTCGGTGGCAACCGGAGCAGGTCGTCTCGTGCGGCTTGTAGCAGGGGTGCGAACCAATGTTGCCTCGGCCAGTACGGGGCTACCAGGATCGCGTCGGCTCGGTCGGCGAGGATCTTCGATATCATCCGGTCGAGCAGCGGGAATGGCGGGAACGCGTAGAGGAGTTCCCCGGTCCACGGAAACTGGAAAGCGTCCCCGATGGAGGCACGATCGTGGCCCGCTCTGGAACAGAATCGGCGACACTTCGCGTTTTCCCTGGTCGCGAAGAGGTCGATCGATGGTTCGCCCAGCGGTCCCGAATCAGTCTGAACGCCTCTCCGGAGAGAGACCATTCGTGATGGGATGAGGTGTCCCTGCTGAGGGCATCTGCCGTGGTGTTCTCCTGCCCGGCCAGGTGAACTGCCACGGGATGCGTATGCAGGCGAATGCACCATTCCCACAAGTCGAGTGCAATGTTGAGCAGGGTTGTGGAGTGAGTCCCTCCTTGTCTGTTGATGTAACAGACGGCGGTGGTATTGTCCGTCAGAACCAGGACCGTCCGCCCCGCTACGACGTGGCGGAACGCCCGTAGCGCTTTCAAGACGGCGAGCAGCTCCAGCGCGTTGATATGGAGAGCGGTCTCGTCATCGGTCCATCTGTCGCGGACTCTGAGATCGCCGCAGTGGGCACCCCATCCATACAGGGAGGCGTCGGTCGTTACCGTCACCTTCGGTGTCGGCTGTTGGAAAGGCATCCCTGACATCAGATTGCGTCGCGACTGCCACCATCGGAGGGATGAGCGGACGTCTTCCGGCAGCTGCAGTCGGAGTGTCTGTTCGTCTCGCAGGGGGTCGAATATGCGGACGAACCAGTGTTGAAGAGGTCTCGCTCTCAGCCTGGCGAGATATGTCACAGCGGTCGTCGCAGCCATGTAGCCCAAGAGCTGCTGGACGCTTCTCGCAGATAACGTCGGGGCCGTACGAGCGTGAGCGGCGGCCCGGATCAGGGTTTGGGCTCGAGACTCTGGTAGGTACGCCCTGGCGGAGGTCGAGTCGAGCGTCGCCCCGATGAAGTCCAAGATCCTCGCCGGCTCGAGGTGGGACTTCTTCGGATTCACCCGTAGACCAAGGCGGGTCAGGAGTGACAACGTCATGTGGACGTCGTGGTAAAGTCTCTGTTTGCAGGACGCCACCAACAGCCAATCGTCGAGGTAAGGGAAGACAGAAGCACCCTTCGTCCGCAGGAAGGATACCACCGGGGCCATGCACTTGGTGAAGACCCTTGGGGCAGTCGAGAGTCCGAACGGCAGCACCTTGTACTGGTAACAGGTGTCGTCGACCGCGAAGCGGAGGTACCGTCTGTGCTGCGGGCGAATGGCGATATGGAAGTATGCGTCTCGGAGATCGATGGAGGCGAACCAGTCCCCTCGATGTAGGAAGGGTAGGATCGACGGTATCGTGACCATCTTGAACCTTTTGGGGCGGATGTAGTAGTTCACCCCTCTGAGGTCTAGGATCGGCCGGAGGGTACCGTCGGCTTTCGGTACCGTGAAGTACCTGGAGAAGAAGCCGGTGGTCTTGGCTTCTTGCGGGAGCTGCTCGATCGCCCCTTTCTGGAGGAGGGACTGGATCTCTTCCAGGAGGGCCGGACTCGACGGCGTGGAATAGTAAGCGCCTCGAGGAGGAATATCGAGAAACTCGATGGCGTAGCCAAGACGGACGATGGAAAGCACCCAAGAGTCCGTAGTGACACATTGCCACTCCGCGAGATGTCGAGCCAGAGTCGGTCGGTCTCCGAGCGCTGATGGTAGGCTGAAGAGTGGGTATTGGTAGGTCCTGCCAGGCACGTCAAAACCGAGACTTTGTCTCGGAGGAGGACTTCTTGGACGAAGCCGGGCATCGTCTTATCATGCGTCTGGCCGATGAGCCGGAGGATGGTCTCGACTGTCCAGACTGGGCCGAACGCTGGAACGACGAGGTGGAAGATCGTCACCAGGATGGGCGGAAGGTGGAGGCCCTGCGGGCTTGCGTGGCCGGCTGTAGCCCGATCTTCTTGGCGGTCAGCCTCGCCTTCACGAGATTGTCCAAAGCTTCGTCGGTGGACGAATTGAATAGGCCCTCACCGTCGAAGGGGAGATCTTCAATCCTCCTTCTGGTGTCCTCCTGGATGTCGGCCGGCCGCAGCCAAGCATGGCGGCGCAGGCCGATGGATCCCGCCATGACCCGGGAGGCAATCTCCACTGCGTGCCTGGAGGAGGCCATCTGCTGCCGAGCGATGGAGATGGCCTCGTTGAAGATCACGGAGGAGGCTTGGCGGATGTCCTCCGGTACCGCCTCCATCGCCGGTTGCAGGCGATCGAGCACCTTTTTCAGGTATGCCGCGAGGCAAGCCTGAGTGTTGGACAGCCTGATCTGCAAGGAGGCGGCGGAATAGAACCTTCTTGCATAGGCGTCCAACTTCCTGCCCTCTTTGTCCGGCGGGTGGTGTGTTGCCTGCCGGAGCCTTTCGTCTGTGCCGACTCGACCACCACAGAGTTCGGTGCAGGGTGATTAAAGAGATAACCGGCGTTATCCTTCTGCACCCTGTAGAGGTGTTCCAGCCGCTGCGGTATCGGCTGAGCTGAGGCCGGCCTATCCCAGGCGGCCTTCACCAGTCTGGATACCCGGGGCAGGAGAGGCAGCGGGGCCGTGGCAGGTTGCTTCCCTTCAAAGACGGAGAAGACTGGGTCGTCGTCCTCCGGCTCCGCATCGGCGATCTTCAGGCCGAGGGTAGTAGCCATGCGGAGCAGCATCGCAGAGAACTGGTGGACGTCCTCTGGAGCAGAATCTGGGATCGGGTCCCCGAATCCCAGCGGAGGAGACTCCTGGGAGGCCGCCTCAGACACCTCTGATTCCGCACTCGAGTCGTACGACTCTGAGGTCGGTGAGTCCTCTCGCCACTCGCTTTCCGGCTCCTTCGCAGTCGCCACAGGTGTTGCCTTCCTAGGCTTCTCTGCAGCCGGGGCGGTAGTAGTAGCAGCGTCCCGCTTGGGCTGGCTGACCACTGACTTCACCTTCTTAGTGGTGACAGGGGTAGTCTGGCAGGCTGACGTCGTCGTAGCCCGCTCAGTCACCACCGACTCCGTAGGGCGCGTCGCCGTTGCCGTGACCCTAGGAGGTGGCGATATCGCCCGATACCGAGGTGAAGGCTCCCTTGCCCTATGATATCGAGGAGAGGGAGAGCGGCTGAAGGAGCGGCGGTCCGACGGAGATCGGCTTCGGTGTCGACGGTACCGAGCCTCGTCCCCTCTAGGCGAGCGCGATTCGCGCTGTCGACGAGGTGACCGGGACCTCTGGAAGGTCTCCCAGCGACTCGGGCCACGATGGTACCGATCCCGGTACGATGGAGAATGTGACCGATAAGAGGCCGGGCGCTCTCTCCATTCAGATTCCCTCGCGTACCTGGCCACGTAGGACGCCGAGGTGTATCTGGAGGCAGACGAGCGAGGTTGTTCCTCTCTTGTCTCCCTAGGAGGCGGCGAGGCCACCGGACGCTCGGAAGAGCGGGACCGGGACCGGAAGGAGGTCGAACGCCGCTCCGGAGAAGCAGAGGGCTCTCTCTGCTGCAGGTCGGCCGACCTGCGACGGCTAGGAGGGCGGTGGCGCTCCTCCACCAGGGTTGGAGGGTCTGCCACAGGCGAGTCCGGGCGCTGTTGGGGAACGTCCTCGATCTCATCATCTGAGAGATCGACGGACTCGCCTCGCCCTTTGGAAGGCTGCTGAGTAGGAGGAGGAGTAGGAGGTTGAACGTCCCCAGTCGGGGAGCGGTTCTTCTCCTTCTTCTTCTTCTCCTTCTCCTTGCCCTTGCCTCCGTCCGGAGCAGGGCGCTTTTTAGCAGGCGTCTCCGTCAGGGGAGCCTCAGCCTTCCTCGCCGTCGAGGATCCTTTCGCTGACTTGGCAGCCGCCGACAGCTTCGGGATCCTCGGTAACGCCGAGATCGGCGTTTTCGCCGGTACCGAGCCCGATACCGACGAGGTGGACGGAACGGCAGCTGCCGATACCGTCGATGGCGTGGTCGTCTTCTTGTCGGCCATCTTGGAAGTGGAGGTCTCGTCTATCGCCCGCAGAGACTGTTCCCAACAATAAGACTTAAGTCTCGCGGACCGGTTGCGGAGAGTTTGGGGAGTAAAATCCCGGCAAATTGGGCAAGTCCGAATGTTGTGGGACTCACCCAAACAGAAAAGACACTCCTTGTGGCCGTCGTTGAGGGCAACTTTGCGCCCGCAGGACACGCACTTCTTGAAGAGCGCGGACATAAGACGAAGAACGCCAAACTGCGAAAATCCGAAAAGACCAAAAGCCGAAGGGGGAGTCCGAAAGAGAGGTCAGAGACAGTCCAAAAGTCCGTAAAACCGTGAAAACAGCAAGCCAAGCACAAAAGTGAGAGGAACAAACCAAAGAACCTTCCGTACGCGACGGCGGACGAGAAAGAACTGAGGAGAGACCGTTGCTCGGCGGGAGGAGCATGCGCAGTACCGGCGTGGGGGAGGGGTTCCCGCCAAGCGAACAAGCTCTAGAAGTTTCCGAACGCTACCGCGCAGGCGCTAAAGCTCCTAGTGTATGAAGGCACAGAGACCACGAAGAAGAACTACATAATAAAAGAAAACACTGTTCTAAAATTTTAATATGTGACAAACATTAGACAAACATGTCTAAAATATTTAGTGGTCCAGCTGGCTAACTATTATACATGTAATCATTGCTAGTCCTGCCCTTCCCAAATCCTCAGTGTATCTGTAGTTCTCAAGGGAGGGGATGGTCACTTCTGACAACAAGCTGTGCTCTAGAGGGAGGATGTAGGCTCCAAACCAGTGTCAAAAACAAAGTCATTGTGCCTATGCACAAAATTATATACATGTCTCTATTCATCAAAAAAGATCTGTGGGCACAAGCAGTCTCCCATGCAGATGGTACCTGAAGGTGCATCTACAGCTGTTCAGACTCCACTGAAGTTTTGATACAAGGGAATAAGCATTCTTGTCTAGAGTCACAAAATACATTGAGACTCTTTCTAAAATTAGCTTACATTTACAACTACACTGTTAACTGTGATTTGTTGCATACAACTAGACCTAATTATGGACATAGTTTTTTTGAACTGAGAATGCCATTTTATATTAGTTCAAGAAACAAGCAAACATCAGAAGAGGGTATGTTACTCCCAGGCCTAAACCTAAACTGAACTGTTAATCCCAAACATAGTAGACCCATGCAACTGGTTACTCAATGGCAGGTCATGACTTATGCAAGTCTCACTGATTCAATGAATTCAGCAGGTGAATTTAGGCACTGCTCTCTGCTACTGGTGAACTACCAGAATGAAACCATTTAATCTACAGCTGGGTTACACAGTGTGAGTTGAATTACATGCGTTCAGAATAGCTTCCATGCCTGATACATTACTGAAGTCCTACACAACTCAAAAAAGTACAGTAATAAAAACAACAGCAATTTGGTATAATTTTACAGATTCACCTGAGAAGATTGTTAAAAAGTTACTGAGATTATTTATGCTATACACAAATCAAATAAACTACACATGAAGCACTCTGAACACTCCAAAACACTTTATGAACATTAAATATTGTTAGTACAATATGTTCATTACATTTTAATGCTATTAATCTAAATCATAACCATGGTATAAATTGCCCAATTTATTCCAAGCCAGAATTATATCATGCATTTACACAATATTGATTGAATTCAGATAAATTAATCCTATTTTAATCTCTGGGATTTCAGAATCTGGACTATTTGGACAAGGATTCAAGTAAATGGCAAGAACAGTATGAAACACAAATGGCAGCAATGAAAATGGGAGCAGATCCTGGGAGGCAAGGAGGCATGGTATTGTAGTCATTAATAAGAGAGAGTTAACACAGAATTGACTAAGAAAAAAAATGCTGCAATCCTTACTGTGGTGAGAACAGGTACACCAAGGTACTTCCAATTTTTGATCATGTCGCTATCATTTTCTATCTGTACTTTTTGGATCAGCTTGTCCAAGGTTTCTTGAGTAGTACCTTTTTAGTATTTAAAAATAAATGTGACATTTTGAATTAGTAACTTACTGATATTTGCATACAGGAAACTTCAAAGGGCGGGATTCAAAAATGTTATTCTGCTGAATGAAGCAGCTCCATCAGCAGGACTGAGTGCATATGAAAGGGGTCCCCTTTTCCCCACAGCTCCCTATATGCCCTTAAAATCTGTTCCAGGACTGGGAAATCAGAACAGATTTTTGGGAAGCACAATTAAGTGTTGGGCTAGCATCCTAGAGACCAGGGTTCAATTCCCTGTTTGGCCACAGAAACCCACTGGGTGATCTTGGGTGTGTCACACACTCTCAGCCCCCAGAAAACCCTGTGGCAGTTTCTCCTGAGGGTCATCATAAGTCACAAATTACTTGAAGACACCCAACAACAAAACAGAGGTCCGTGGAAGGAAGAGAGAAAGCTAAACCTTATTGTGCTGGCACACATAAGTTAATGCAATGCTAGACTTGACCCAAATGTTTAAGCCAGCACTGAAATATGTTAATCAGTTTTATACCCTGAACTGAATGGGTATGCACTGTTCCAATCAAACCTTTATAGTCTCATCCAATCTCTTCAGCAATTATAATTGCAGTAACAAAACAATTTTCCTAAATATAACAGATTGGATCCTAAGTTAACTAAAGGAAGATCTGATGCTTCCCTTTCCTTCCTCCCCCTGTTGTCATCCATGCCTTCTCAAAATGCCTCAAGAGACTCTCATGAACAATGTGCGGCTAGGTGCCAGAGACTGTTGGGAGAGGGCAATGGCCCAATATTAAACTTAGATCCTAAGATTAGTTATCTTCAGGAAATTTGTGGAAGGATAATTTCCCACCTCTTCTTCCTCTTGCATTGTTCAACTCTGCCTGAAAGGAGTTCCAGGGGTCACAGGTAGCTATAGAAGGGAGAGCATGGGAAACTTTCCCACCCTCTATGAACTTCCTTGACAATGCAATCCCACATCTATTCAAAAGAAAGTCCCACTGGGGACAGGACTACAGCTAACTTTACTTAGATCCAACAAAATACACTTTAACCATTCTGTTTTCCTGGACTAAGTAGCTCCATAGCATGTGGAAGCAGATCACAACATACCTGGAAGCATCATTTCCAAAAGAGCAATTTCTACAAGAATTTTTGCACAACTGGCATGTATCTCAACAATTCCTGTTCATATGTGAATTAGTAATTGTGGTCAAGTAAAGCTTACGACATATTTGTAGTATGTCATAATATAGTATATATTTTATATATTTAACATAAGCATGTGACGTATTTACAGTATTAAACTATGTATAAAAGTTTCTTTCACATAGTAGACTATCAAAACCTTACCATTTGTGCTGAAGATATAGAGAAGGATGGCTCTTATCTTATCGTAGCTGTCATAATTTTTATTGAGCAGTACTGGAAGAAGGACCTGCATTGAGTCTCTTACTTTCTGTCCTTCAGCATCTGTTCCTAAAGCCAAATCCTAGTCATAAGAAATATTTTCTTAAATTACAGCAATCATTTTACAGCTTCAACTATAATGCTGTCAGAGTCTACATCTAGTCTTGATCTGGAAGGCCAAATTTCAAGGGCATTTCATATTATATTTGCATTCTCAAATGAACTACTCCTTACTTCCCAAATACAATTGTGATTCTCTTGATGTAAAAGGTCAGACAGTATTAGCAGCTGCAGAACCACGCAAACATAATTGTCAGTTAATCTTGTAGTAAATTGCAAGAAGGAACAAATTAATCAAATCTATTTTGAAAATAAATTCGGGCTGTTGCTTCCTCTCAGCTCCACCTCTTCCCACCATACATCCATCATGTCCCCAGAAATAATGCTATGATCCTTTCCACTGAACAAAGTAAAATAAAAAGGTAGCTGCTGAAACTGGATCTTAGAAGTCAAAGGAGTCTGTTTTAATTAATATGCTGGTGGTCCTTCCAGTCAGAAAAAGAATTCTATAGCAGCTGCACCTACTGCCTTTCCTAGTTCATTCTTGCAATAGCTTTGTATTGATATTGTGAATTGGAAAGACCACTACTGTTATTTTTTGTCTAAACATTACACAAGTTGCTACACTGACCAGAAATGCTGCCAATAATCACCAAAGTCAAGTGTTACTTTGTTTTGGGGAAGCAGTCAATGGGACATTTATTGTTATGCAAACATCAATGCACAGAGGAATGCTTCACATACCTGTTCAACTTTGCACAGCTTTTCTACATTATTCTTAAACTTATTCATGCAGTCTTCTGCTATGTTAAGATGTACTACTTGCTGCAAAACAAAAGCAAAAATTTTTATATAATTATGACACAGCGAGAGAAAGTGTGCAATTCCAGAGTCATTATAGGGAAGAACTGTTTCATGTATCCAGACTTATATTCTGTGGGTTACTTTTACAAATCACAAATCACATTTTCAAGGAACAAGCTTTAACAACTCAACTGATTCATTTGCCAGAATAGTACAAATTCATTTGCCAGAATAGTAACTACAGCCAACACATTAGGTAAGTTAGTAAAGCTGCCATCCTACCACAACTCTTTAAGAGAGTGCATCTCTCTGAAATGAGAGGGAAATATATCTGACTAAAACATGTTTTGGGTGGACTGCAGATCATGACACTAAAATACAGAACAGATGTTGAATTGTCTTTTTCAGCAGCATTCTTATCTTTGGTATGTACAATATGCATAATGTTTAGGACAAATTCATGAGGATTAGTGTCAACCAAAAGCAATCAGCAATGGTATCTTTATGTATACCCACTCAAGATACCCAGATACTAGGAACTAACAAGAGAAGGCTACCACTTTTAACTCCTGCTTTTGGGCCACAGAACGAGGCATTAAATGAACAAGGGTCCAATCCAACATGGCAATTCTGTCAATTTCTGTCAGTGCAAGTCCAAGATTATCTAAATGTTAATGTGGGCCAAATATAGCAAATGCTGTATCAGTGCAGTGCCCCAGACCCGAGCCAAGAGGAAAGATTTTGGGCACTATCCAATACTGGATTTCTGCTGGTGGAAGAGCAAAAACCAAAGAAAATAGGATAACTGGTCTGATTAGAATCTTACTACTACTCTGTGTGCACTCCCAAAACTAGCTTTGAAAGACTGAGTTTACAGGCAGTGGAGAGAGAAGGAGGACCACATTCAGCCAATATAATGATGGGTTTACATCTTTGAGCCCAGCTACACAGATTGGTCACAGACTCAGGACAAATGCAGTATTTTTTTTAATTAAGAACCCACAGCATCCCAACACAGCACAGCACAGTTCAATGTTCTGCTCACCTTAGTAATCTGTTTACGAAAGTATGGCATCTTTTTCATGAGCTGAGCCAGATTACTCAAAGACAGCTGAAAAACAGTTCAAAAGTTCAGCCTCAAAACACATCACATTCAACACACCTTTTAGTGTTTGCTACACTTCAGGAATAGAAAATGCTATGATCATTAACTTTAGAAAGTCTACTAAGATTGCCATCCATTGCACACGTATGTAGGAGAAAGAAACATTAAAACCTTAGGGCTTTGCTTCTAAGTAACTATATGGCACTGTACACTAACATTTTTAATCCTCTGTTCCAGTAAATACCAACAAAGACATCTTCAGCACATTTTAGAACCCAATGCATCTGAATTTCAGCAGATCTTACTTCCAAATCCATTGCTTAAGTATCATAGTGCTGGTCAAATGTTTAATATGATTCACAGCAGACAGTGACTTAAAAAAACATTTGATGCTACTTAAAAAAAAATAAAAAGTTCTTACCTTTCCTTCTGTTGCCTTCCTTTTTGAAGAAACTTCTTTCATAAGTTTGGGTATCTCCCTGAAGTATAATAAAATGTTTTGTTAATATTTCTATATTAGAAAAAAGCAGGAGTACATTTCTATGGTCTGCTTAATGAAATATAACGATTCAAACTTTAAAGGGAAGATAAATGGCCTCAGTTGTGCCTAAACACAGATGGTGAGGAAAAAGATTGTTCTGTAGAAACTGAATTAAACTAGGAAAATGAAAATGCTTCCATATAATTCTGTGAGGCACTCACAGATCTTTTAATGTTGTGCTGCTTTATATGTTGATCTAGTACAATTTACAGAAGGGAATGCAACTAAGTAAGAGCTAAGTAATGAATCAATACAACCAATATAATGTTATTGTTTTATTACCATTGCCATCAAAATAACACTTACAAGAAATACACACAAACACATACTCAGGCAACCAATCCAGGAGGAAGCTAACGTACCTTCTCAAAAATCCAAGTCATCAAAACTTAAAGCTGTAAAATTCCTCTTGTCAAAAAACAGTAATAATCCCCTTGACAGGCAACACCATTATGATTCATTACGATTCAGAAAAGGAGCCTGTTAGTTTCTCACCACTTGCTGTTCTTCTATATAAGTTATATAAAGCATGTCACAGAATATAACATACAATATATTCAGCCTGCCGGATTATAAATATTTTATTTTTTCTGTATGTGAACACAGAATCACAACCTGCCTTAACAGGACTTGGCTTCCACTGAAATCAGTAGGACAACTTAGCAGTTACTTAGCTCCTATTGAATTCAATGAGAATTGTAAGGCAGTCTGGATAAAAACCTACTTAATATGTCACATCCTATCTACAGTGAGCAAGTGAGTGAATGTACATGCATACATACACATGCATACAGAGTTTCAGGTCTTATTTAGTAATTATCACATAATGTTTTGTGAAAACAGCAGAAGAAATCAAGTCACACATACTCCAATACATCTGCAATATGCTTATGTCGGATTTTCACCCAGAGGTCATCATCTTCCTCTAGGATGGCTTCCCTTTCTTTCCCACTCGCACCCTCTGTTTTATACCTAAATATAGAAAAAAAGCCATTAATTGAACTTGATAAAGGTGAATATGCAGAATTTTTTTTGCGCAGACACTTAGTAGTTACTACAGGAAAAAAGCATTTATAAATTCTTACTGCGAGCACACAGCAAGCAAGGATCTGACAAGATACACAACCAAGAGCTATTCTTTTTAGAACAGCAGTGGTAACTGCCACAGGTCTGAAAGCCAGTTTTCTGCCTTGTTAAAATGTAAATACGCCTACACATTAACAAACTATTTTAGGCTCTTACAGTTTATTAGGGGGTGGCTCTCTGTCAGACAGAATAAGAAAGAAAGGACTCAGGAGAAGAGGAATTAAGATTACATTATAATTGATAGTGAGCTGAAGTGAGTCTCTCTGTACTCCTTTGATGTTTACTGATTACATAGTATGAAAACTTCTATACTTTAGTGAAAAGTTTTCCCTAAGCCTTACTGCAATCTCCTTCTCTCATTTTTTCCCTTGCCTGTCATACCTTTTTTTTCACTCTCCTACTTTTTCAGGGAGTCACATAAATTACCTCTTGACTTGTTCTGAATATTAACAAGCAACAAATTAATGTGATTTAAAAATTTTTCAGCTGTTTCACTGAATAATACAGAAAATTAATCTTTAATGTCAAATAGTCAACAATAACAAATTAGTGTTCAAGGCTAACATTCCAAGCTCTTGGCAATTCAACCTTTCAAAAAAGGGTGAAGGGGGATAGTCTGGGAAGTCTGGAGGGGTTGAGCCAAAAAAAACATTTTGGAGAAGGGCACATGGCTCCAAGGCCATACTTTGCTCCACACCAGTTTACAATAAAGCACACTTCTAAGAAATAAATCCCTTCAATATCAATGGGATTTATTTTCTAGTAAATATGCAAAGGCTATGCTGAAAGGATGCATATCTTTTTAGCTAGAGTGTAGTGTACAAAAATGCTATAGCAAGAAGATAAGTGTCAAGTTTATTTTTATCATGCTTTTCTTTCATTTCCGGGTTATTTTCTCTTCATATACAGAATAACTTTGATGTTATTTCTTCACATCCTCATGGTTACAAAAATTTCCCTTTTTTTTTCCACTTGGAAATAATCCAAATATTGACTTACATGCAATCACAGAACAGACTCAAGATATGGGGATAATTTGCTTACACATAATATAACATGCTTAGTAGTACATACTGTTATTAAGCAGATACCTACTAACTGAAGGACTACAACAGAGTACTAGTGCTATGTCACAAAACACTGTTTATATGTTAGAAACTCACATAAACTGATTCAACCAGAAAGCAGTAGAAATAAAAGGGGGGGGAAAAAATGAGATGTTAGTTCATGGCGGGGTAACTGAAGAGGGCATTAGCCACCAAGTGGTCTGATGTGACTGAATGCATTATTCTTTTCTTCTATTTAAAAGTTGAAATCTTGCTATGGAAGTTGATAAATAAAATACAAATAATAACTTGGTTTTGACATTTTACATTGTAACAAAAGGGACTCGTACTTTTAAAAATGTTAGTCACAGTGAGACAATGTGTGGTTTTTAAATCCTGAAAGATATTTTACTAGTATTTCAGTTCCAGCAAGCAAAGCTTAATCGGCCATTATTTTACACTATGCTGTGGAAACGCGATTCTTCTTCGTGGTCTCTGTGCCTTCATACACTAGGAGCTTTAGCGCCTGCGCGGTAGCTTTCGGAAACTTTAGAGCTTGTTCGCTTGGCGGGAACCCCTCCCCCACGCCGGTACTGCGCATGCTCCTCCCGCCGAGCAACGGTCTCTCCTCAGTTCTTTCTCGTCCGCCGTCGCGTACGGAAGGTTCTTCGGTTTGTTCCTCTGTTTTTGTGCTTGGCTTGCTATTTAGGGTTTTTTCGGATTTTTGGACTGTCTCTGACCCCTCTTCGGACTTCCCATTTGGTTTTGGTGATTTGGTTTTTTCAAATTTGGCTTTTCATTTTATGTCCGCGCTCTTAAAAAGTCGTGTCCTGCGGGCGCAAAGTTGCCCTCAACGACGGCCATAAGGAGTGTTCTTCTGTTTGGGTGAGTCCCACAACACTTGGACTTGCCCAATTTGCCGTGATTTTACCCCCGACCCCCGCAACAGGTCTGCAAGATTTAAAACGTATTTTTGGGAGCAGTCTCTGCGGGCGATCGCGAGACCTCCGTTTCCAAAATGGCCGAAAAGAAGACGACTGCGCCATCGACGGTATCGGCGGCTGCCGTTCCGTCCACCTCGTGGATCGGCTCGGTGGCGAGAACGCCGATCTCGGCTTTCCGAGGATCCCGAAGCTGTCGGGGCTGCCAAGTCGCGAAAGGATCCTCAACGGCGAGGAAGGCCGAGGCTCCCCTGAAGGAGACGCCTGCTAAAAAGCCCCCTGCTCCGGACGGAGACGGGGCAAGGAGAAGGAGAAGAAGAAGAAGGGGAGAAGAACGCTCCGGCTGGGGACTTTAACCTCCCACTCCTCCTCCGACTCAAAGCCTTCCAAAGGGCGAGGCGAGTCCATCGATCTCTCGGACGATGAGATCGGGGACTTTCCCAACAGCGCCCGGACTCGCCTGTGGTACACCCTCCAACCCTGGTGGAGGAGCACCACCGCCCTTAGCCGTCGCAGGTCGGCCGACCTGCAGCAGGGGGCCCTCTGCTTCTCCGGAGCGGCGTTCGACCTCGTTCAGGCCCCGGTCCCGCTTTTGGGAGCGTCCGGTGGCCTCGCCGCCTCCTGGAGACTGAGAGGAACAACCTCGCTCGTCTGCCTCCAGATACACCTCGGCGTCCTACGTGGCCAGGTACGCGGGTTTTGGGGGGAGAGACGCCCGGCCCTTTTTGGTACATTTCCATCGTACCGGGATCGGTACCATCGTGACCCGAGACGCTGGGAGACCTTCCGAAGGTCCCGGTCACCTCGTAGACAGCGGGAATCGCGCTCGCCTCGAGGGGAAGATGCTGGTACCGTCGCCACCGAAGCCGTTCACCGTCGGACCGCTGCTCCTTCAGCCGCTCTCCCTCGCCTCGATACCATAGAGCGGGGGAGCCTTCACCTCGATATCGAGCGGTATCGCCACCTCCTAGGGTCACGGCAACGGCGACGTGCCCTACGGAGTCGGTGGTGACTGAACAGGCTAAGACAACTCGCCTTAACTCGCCGTCACCACTAGAAAGGTGAAGTCTGTGCTCAGCCAGCCCAAACGTGATGCTGCCACTACCACCGTCCCGGGCGGAGAAGCCCAAGAAGGCAGCACCCGTGATGGCTGTGAAGGAGCCGGAAAGCGAGTGGCGAGGGGACCCCGACTCGGTCGTACGATCGAGCGCGGAGTCGGAGGCGTCTGAGGCAGCCTCCCAGGAGTCTCCTCCGCTGGGATTGGGGGAGCCGATCCAGATTGGGCTCCAAGGACGTCCACCAGTTCTCTGCGATGCTGCTCCGCATGGCCTCTCCCCTTTGGGCCCTTTAAAGATCGCCGATGCGGAGCCGGAGGACGACGATCCCGTCTTCTCCATCTTTGAAGGGAAACAACCTGCCGCGGCCCCACTGCCTCTCCTGCCCCGGATCTCCAAAGTGGTGAAGGCCGCCTGGGATAAACCCGGGCCCCGGCACAGCCGATACCGCAGCGTTTGGAGCACCTCTAAAGGGGGCAGAAGGATAACGCAGGTTATCTCTTTAACCACCCTGCACCGAATCTGTGGTGGTCAAGTCGGCACAAACAAAAGGCACCCAGGGAGCACACCACCCCCCCGGATGAAAGGAGGGGAGCCTACGCTCGGAGGTTTATTCCGCCGCCTCCTTGCAGTAGGGTGTCCAACACTAGGCTTGCCTCGCGGCATACCTGAAGAAAGTGCTCGACCGCCTTAAACCCGGGGATGGAGGCGGTACCGGAGGACATCCGTCAAGCCTCCTCGGTGATCTTCAACGAGGGCCCTTCCATCGCTCGGCAGCAGATGGCCTCCTCCCGGCACGCCGTGGAGATCGCCTCCCGGGTCATGGGGGATCCATCGGCTTGCGCCGCCATCCTGGCTCGGCCGGCCGACTCGGGGCACCCGAAGGGGATCGAGGATCTCCCCTTTGACGGTGAGGGGCCCCTTTAAATTTGTCCACCGACCCGGCGCTAGACAATCTGGTGAAGGCGAGGTTGACTGCCAAAAAGATCGGGTCCCGCCGGCCACACAAGCCCGCAGGACCTCCACCTTCCGCCCATCCTGGCGACGATCTTCCACCTCGTTGTTCCAGCGCTCGGCCCAGTTCTGACAGTCAAGCCGTCCTCTGGTTCGTCGGCCAGACGCACGTTTAGACGTCGCCCGGCTTTGTCTAAAAATCCTCCTCGGACGCGAAGTCTCGGTTTTGACGTGTCTGGCGGCCTACCAATATCCACTTTTCAGCCTACCATCTGCGCTCGGAGACCGCCCGATTCTGGCTCGACACCTTCTAGTGGAACATGTCACCACGGACTCTTGGGTGCTTTCCATTGTCCGTCTTGGCTACGCCATCGAGTTTCACGATATTCCGCCTCGAGGCGTTTCTCTCCACCCCGTCGAGTCCGGTCCTCCTGGAAGAGTCCAGTCCCTCCTCCAGAAAGGAGCGATCAAGCACCTCCCGCAAAAACCAAGACCACCGGGTTCTTCTCCAGGTATTCCGGTACCGAAAGCCGACGGTACCCTCCAACCGATCCTCGACCTCAGAGGGGGGAACTCTCATCCGCCCCCAAAAGGTTCAAGATGGTCATGATACCATCGATCCTGCCCTTCCTACATCGAGGGGACTGGTTTGCCTCCATCGATCTCCGAGACGCATACTTCCACATCGCCATTCGCCCGCAGCACAGACGGTACCTCCGCTTCGCAGTCGATGACACCTGTTACCAGTACAAGGTGCTGCCCTTCGGTCTCGACTGCCCCCCAAAGGGGCTTCACCAAGTGCATGGCCCCGGTGGTATCCTTCCTGCGAACGAAGGGTGCTTTTGTCTTCCCTTACCTCGACGATTGGCTGTTGGTGGCGTCCTGAAACAGAGACTTTACCACGACGTCCACATGACCTTGTCACTCCTGACCCGCCTTGGCCTCGGTGAATCCGAAGAAGTCCCCCCTCGAGCCGGCGAGGACTTGGACTTCATCGGGGCAACGCTCAACTCAACCTCCGCCAGGGCGTACCCCGAGACTTGAGCTCAAACCCCGATCCGGGCCGCCGCTCACGCCCGCACAGCCCCGACGTTATCTGCGAGAATTTCCAAAGCTCTTGGGCTACATGGCTGCGACAACCGCTGTGACATATCTTCCAACTGAGAGCAAGACCTCTTCAACACTGGTTCGTCCACATATTCGACCCCCCGCGAGACGAACAACACTCCGACTGCAGCTGCCGGGGAGTCCCTTTATCCCTCCGATTGGATGCGACGCAATCTGATGTAAAGCCTTTCCAGCAGCCGACACCGAAGGTGATGGTAACGACCGAGCCTCCCTGTATGGATGGGGTGCCCACTGCGGCGATCTCAGAGTCCGCGACAGATGGACCGACGACAAGCCGCTCTCCCTATCAACGCGCTGGAGCTGCTCGCCGTCTCGAAAGCCCTCAGGCGTTCCGCCACGTCGTACGGGGGCAGGTTTATTCTGACGGACAATACCACCGCCGTCTGTTACATAACAGACAAGGAGGGACTATTCCACGACCCTGCTCGACATCGCGCTGACCTGTGGGAATGGTGTATTCGCCTGCACACTCATCCCGTGGTGGTTCACCTGGCCGGGCAGGGAACACCACGGCAACGGCCTGCAGGGGAAACCCCATCCCATCACGAATGGTCTCTCTCCGGGGGGCGTTAGACTGATTCGAGACCGCTGGGGCGAACCATCCATCGACCTCTTCGCGACCAGGAAAACGCGAAGTGCGCCGATTCTGTTTCCCGAGCGGGCCACGATCGCGCCTCCATCGGGGACGCTTTTCCCGTTTCCCTGGACCCGGGGGCCCCTACGCGTTCCCGCCGTTCCCGCTGCTCGGCCGGACGATTCGAAGATCCTCGCCAACCGGCCCACGCGATCCTGGTAGCCCCGTACTGGCCGAGGCAGCATTGGTTCACACCCCTGCTCGGCTGCACGAGGCGACCTGCTCCGGCTGCCACCGACACCGGACCTGCTCTCCCACTCCGGTGGCCGAGTCCTCCATCCGGACCTGCCACACCTGGCCCTCCATGCCTGGAGGATATCACACTAGACGATCCCGTGCTCGGTACCGTCCTCGTCGCGGCCAGGAAGGAATCCACCCGTCGCAACTATCAATACAAATGGCGACGCTTCCTGAACTTCGCTAACGAGAGGAGTGAGCCGGTATCGCCTGCGGGACTCTCTACCGTCCTGCATTTCCTCCTGCACCTCTGGCAACAAGGTCTGGCGTTTCCATCCCTGAAGGTTTACCTCTCCGCGATCGTGGCATACCAACCGCCACCATCTGCGGCATCGGCCTTCTTCAGGAACGATACCGTTAAGCGGTTCCTGAAAGGACTTCATCATCTCTACCCGCCGGTATCGCCGCCGCTACCGCCGTGGTCCCTCTCGCTGGTGCTCTCGCAGCTGACAAAGCCGCCCTTCGAGCCGATGGCGACCTCGGACGATAGGCTCCTGACCATGAAAACCGCCTTCCTGGTAGCGGTGACCTCAGCGAGGCGAGCGGGTGAGATCACAGCTCTTCGATCCGATGAGCCCTTCACGGTCTTCCACAGAGACAAGGTGGTCCTGAGACCTGACATCTCGTTCCTGCCTAAGGTGGTGTCCAGTTTCCATCTCAACCAGGACATCATCCTGCCTGCCTTCTTCCCGAACCCGACGACACCGTTGGAGCGGTCCCTCCACTCCCTGGACGTGTGTCGGGCATTGGCCTTCTACAAGGACAGGACTGATTCCTTCCGACAGACGCCGCATCTCTTCGTTTGCTATGGGCGACGTCGGAAGGGCCTCAAAGTGTCCACCCAGCGCTTCTCCAAGTGGGTGGTGAGGACTATTGAACTGGCGTATGAGCTCGCGAGGAAGCCTCCGCCAGTCCTGCTTCGAGCCCACTCCACCAGAGCGGTGGCTACTTCTGCGGCCCTCCTGCGAGGAGTTGACCTGCATGAACTCTGCCGTGTGGCGACCTGGTCCCAACCATCGACCTTCGTGCGCCACTACAGGCTCGACTGCCGGTCGCGCAGAGATGCCCGGTTTGGACGTGAGGTGCTGGCTTCCGTGCTGTAGGACCTGACCCGCCATCCGACCGGTAAGCTACACAGTCTCCTAGTGTATGAAGGCACAGAGACCACGAAGAAGAAGAACAGGTTGCTTACCTGTAACAGTGGTTCTTCGAGTGGTCATCTGTGCCATCATACACACCCGCCCTTCCTCCCCTCTTTCTCAGGTCCCTGTAGGTTCTACGGCGGACGACAGAACTGAGGAGAGACCGTTGCTCGGCGGGAGGAGCATGCGCAGTACCGGTGTGGGGGAGGGGTTCCCGCCAAGCGAACAAGCTCTAGAAGTTTCCGAACGCTACCGCGCAGGCGCTAAAGCTCCTAGTGTATGATGGCACAGATGACCACTCGAAGAACCACTGTTACAGGTAAGCAACCTGTTCTTTTCAGCCAAACACCTTGCTGTCATTTAATTGTAAGTGTATTTCTAAACAGAGAACACTCATACTTCGTCAGACTATTTTAAAATTTCCCAAACCTCAGATAATTAATTTTTAAATGTCATTTGTTCCATTACTTGTTACAGTATTTAAGAAGTAACCAATTACCATTACATGAAAACAAGTAACTTGTTACCTTACTTGCTGCACTACTCATTACTTTTCTTTTGTTTTTTGAAATGTTGGCTCTGTTGCATTCTCTTTGCCCTGAGATCTTTGGATAGAAGGTGGAATATAAATAATTCAATAAATAAATTTTAATAAATAGGATATAACTAGTAGGTGTGTTACTTGTAAGTTAACATTTTCAAGTTCTGAGACTTCCCGTGGCATAGTGGGGATAGTATGTACTGGCTTGCAAAGAGCAGGCTGGCATTTCAAGCTCAGAATTAGCAGGACAGCTTTATAATGCCTATATACATGCTAACATGAAAACAAAGAAAAATGAAAACGTGTTATCACGGAAGAGTTGTGGGGCCCCAAGAATTGTTTGGCATAAGGATATACCAATACTTTTAAAATTTTGACAGCACCAGACTGAAGACACTGAACTGCACTCAAAATCTACCCTGTGCAACACAAATCTTACCCATTGTTATCCAGAGATTAGCCTCAGTATGCTCAGCATGACTTACTCACTAGCAAGTGTCTTCAAGAATACAGCTTTAGTAATTTTTTTTGCTTCAGTGGGAAGGAAGCTAAGAATGATAGCTTCAAGAATTTCAACTATCTCTAGTGAATGGTCTGCTACCTATTTATGCTTAAACTAGATTATTCATGTTTCCAAGGAACTTATAGAAGGCCACAACCAGCAGACATTAGCCTGAATACCATTGGATTAATTCCAACTGCACAGATCCACTGAATTACTGAATGGTGAGTCAAGACAGGTATATCTCATTAATTCACTGGGCCTACGTTGAGTATGTTGAATGAGTTGAGAATAGCATGATGGTTTAGATCATTATTTCCACAAAATTTCCCCTTTAGATCTAGACTTCTATGGTTAAGCACTCTTTGTTGTGAATTTCCATTTCAGTCAACAAGGATCATTCCAAGGACAACTTGTATGCTCATTAAATCATCTTGAGGTTGTTGCATAATTATACAAGCTTGTGTTAAAAGGTCTACATAAAGTTATACTTGCTTGTATGTATCATTTTCAATTGGTAGCAGATCATAGGCCATTGCTTGAAAAGTGAGTTCATGAAGCACAGTTGATACTGGATCAAAGCCACGATCAATAATTAACAGCTGGGAGTGGGTTTTGCCCTTAAAAGAAAATCAGAAAATATCTGGCTTTTAGGCAAATAAAACAGATGGAATGCTGCTCAAAGTCTTTAATACACAGTTTTATCAAATATATATATAGGATTAATCTTTTGTAGCTCTTCAGAAAGAAAGGGCAGGACCAGAAAATGGAGGCCACAAAACTGACATTTAAAAAGAGAGTCTGTTCCAGCAGAAGCTAAATCATAACCCCCTGACCCAACATATGCCATTTAAGATCTTTGTCAAGGATCCTGGGATCTGACAGTCCTTTCCTACAAAGGGAAATCTTTTGGATTTCTTCAACGGAATGCACACTGAAGAAATGGTATGTCAAATCCCACTGCTGCCAAAGAAAATCTGATTGAAAATAACTTGCTGAGCTTGGTAGTACTAGTATATACTTTTCTGTCCAATAGAGTGATTTTTTTTTCAGTTTAACAATTCCATGAATCATGGAAATCATGAATCATTACCTATTTTCCATACAGTACATTCCTAAATGCTTTCATAAGAGTCTCTATAGTGACAGCATTTTTTGCACTGCTGCACACTGACAATAACAAGAAAGAAGTCTAGAATTTGGATAGTATTTCAGAAGACTCTTACATGTCTACCTTCTCACAGTAAACTAAAGTTTCACTCTACCTTTACTTGGCCTCGTTCATCCATTTTATAGTAATTTTCAAGCTTTTTCTCAACTAGTTGTGCAAGTTTGCTAGCATTATCCAAAGGCTTGCTGAAAAGACAAAAATAAATATTTTACCAACTGGGTACTTGATAAGGCTTAACAAAACTCTTAATTTTTCTTGTTAGGCTTTAACAAGCACCCACTATGTGGAACAATTTTCCTCCAGAAATTCAGCATTCTCCACCATGTCTTGTTTAAAACTTATGCTGAAAAAATACCTACTTTTGCAAAACTTCCCAGATTATCCCACCCTATGTATTACACGGACAATTTGAATACTGTATTTCTATTATGTGTGTGGTGTTTATATATAACTTGGTCCATTTATTGCTTTGAAATCTTTTAAGACATTTACAAATATTAGTAAATAAATAAAAACACTAATAGATTTTTGAAATTAGGGTTCCTTATTCACTTATTTGCTTGTAGGAATTCTAACGGACGACCATCTCTCAATATTTTCTTTATAGGAAGGAATCGAGGAAGCAGCCTTATACTGAATTGGATGACTAGTCCCACTGACTCGGTACCATCTGTGACAGCTCTCCGGTTTCAGAGAGGACTCTTTCCACAGCCCATCTGATAACTCCAGGGTTGGACTTGGACATTCTCCAGGCAAAGCAAGTGCTCTGCAAATGCCACTGAGCCACAATCCTTTCTTACAAATTTTTAACCCTAAATCAACTAAGCTGACAGGATACAGCTCAGTTGCAAGGAATGCAGAGGGACATATTTGCTGAAAAATACAAAAAAATATGATAAAAGCATGAAATCTGGTATAGAATTTGCTGAGTAAATATTAAACGGATCTGGATATTGGGGCATCGTTCACTTGCCTTCTGAAAACAATGACAGCCCAACTGCACTGGAAGAAAAATGAGGCTCAATCTGTTTGTTGCACATTATATATTATGCTGAAATGTTATACTAGGTAGTATTATCTGCACTTGATCCATTATCCAGTACCAAGACCTTGCTCAAAGATAGGTTACCCACCAAGATGTACAACTAACCTGTACATTAATATATTTGAAGATTCAGTTCACTTATATCACTTTTAGTAAGTGATATCATGAAACTACTTTCCTTTTATAAGAAATGCTTTCACATCAAAAGAGCTTTCCAACTACACAAAGAACACTCATACATGCAAATCATTTCTCAATCCTTGTATTGAAGGATTCATGACTATAAAACTAACATGAACCAACACAGAGGTTTCTTTTTACAGAATCAACCAAGTTTTATTTTAAAATATGTTTCATTTAAATATTTGCTGGTTAAACATGCTATAATTAAAAATAAAGAACATAATAGTGTACTTGTCTAAATTTGACTTGATTGTTATAATAAAACTGAAAACACTTTCCTTAATAAAAATACACTCTAGTATATTGAAGTTCAGCCTTTTCACTGCTCCTTTAGTCCTTCAAATCAATGCAATAGCAGGTTTTCAACGCTTGGCAAATCTTAGGTGCTTCAGGCAAAAGCGTTCAAAATGGCTCATAAATGCTCTCATGAATTTTGGTCTAATCCTATCTTGTTAGTGTCAGAAGCTCTGGTCTTGGGAGGATTATCTGTTCCCAACCCACGAGATCATAGTAGATGGTCTAACGATGTTTCTCTAAAGCTGCTGTTGTAAATTTTTCCAAACATTTCTTTCTTCCTGTATTTATGGTGCTGTCGATGCTTGTTCAGTCACACAAAAGGATCGGCAACCTTTCAATGCAAGAGAAACCCACTGTCTGGTATGATGCCTGTTTCTGAGGATATCTTCAGTAACGCACCTATTTACTTTGGGAATATAGTCCAAACAGACCAGGCAGTTTTCTTACTATGACTGACAAAGCTTGACATAATGTTATTTCCTACCAGACCATGGATGAAACACAATGCTGAAACCTTCTGTAGCCTTAGGTTAGCTGCCATTTCAATAGTTGGATGAAGCTGCATTTGGCAGCTAGCTTAATATTTCAAAGCTAAATTAATTTGTGCTCCAAAAGCCACATATTCTAGCAATATATAGTTGTCTCTGTAGCAAATTATCATGCTTTTATCACAAAGTGCAACACAGGTTGGCTAATCCACCCCCCACCCCCCCGCTGTTAGTTTCCCTTTCCTTGTACTTAGAACTTGAATTCAGAAAAAGCTAAACAATACTACACAAGTGTACTTCCAGAAGCCTTGCTGAATCTAAAGTTCTTCTGAATAAACAGTCTTATTCAGACATTTTCCTTCAGCCATACAAATCACTTTCCCATTTAGATTACTCCTGTACTTAGTCCTGAATTTTGTAACAAATCAGAAATTCTTTCAACCCCTACAGCAAATATGGGCAGTCCATTATCCTAGATTCTTCCACTGCCGATTCACTGGATATACACTGCCTCCTTGCATTTTTGAACAGGCAACACACTGGTTAGAGACCCCAAGAGCTCTCGGAACATTTGAGTTAGTTTAAAATAAAATTTCCACTCCTACCTTTTGTACCTTACACCTGGATTTTCTTCTAGAGTAGCACATAAAGTAACAATCTGCTCAGCTATTTGTTCCAGTACAGTATCATTCGTCTTCTCCACAATGGGACTGTAACAGCGATGGAACGCATTTGGGACATCAAGAGTAAATACCTAGGTTAAGAAACAATTTCATTATACACTGCTATAAAAACTAGAATGCAATACAGGGATAAGACTCTTTGAAAATAGTGGTTTTATTAAAAAGCATATACAAACCTCTATGGTCTAGTGTTAACCCCCTTTTATTTTACCTCAAATATTTTCTCTGTCCGCTTGAGGCAATATGCTCCCTGTTCCCATTCTTCTTCTCTGTCACTAACCTCCATTTTGTCTTTACTTACAGACATTGTACAACCTGCTCACTACCTGCACAGATGGTGGAGCCTGCGGCAGTCAGAACTAACTTCAATAGAGAACAGAACAATATAGCATCAAAACAATCTTCAATGGAAAGAAGCCTGAAACCTATAATTATTCAGAAAAAAAGTCTCAGCATGTGACTAAAAAATTAAATTCTAATTAGCTATAATGTATCTACATTTTCTTTGTTCTTGATTTTCAACATCTACAGACTAATAATGTTTATAACTTGTGAAACATGCCTCTGAAGGAACACAGTTAGGAAGGAAAATGTAGGGTTGAATAAAGTAACTGAATAATATGGAAAACTGGTGGAAGGCACAAAAGCCAAATTCCTGAACCACTGAACACCCCATCTGGAGTCTAAAGATTTAAGAGATCATGCCTACACACTTTAAAAATTCACTCTGAAGCCATGATGTCGTTGAAGATTTTCTAAAAGCAACTGATATATCATGGTAAACATAAAAAAAATCATTTGACAATGTGCTCTGCTCAAAATATTCCTTTTTCTAGTCACATACATTGTTAGCATTCTTTATAGACATTACATTTTTAAAATGAACTTTAAGCACAATCACAATCATTTCTACCCATCCCCTCCTTCTCTCCAAAAATTTTTTATCCTGTACAATGATGCTTCTTCAAGCTATTCAATATGGAGAAAAACCATTTTATTTCCATCACACCAGGATTGATACCATTTTTCCGCCATTGTGAAATTAATTTTCTCTCCTGGAAATTTGCAGTGGACCCGCAGCTGATAGCTTGCAGTCCAGCCCTGCTCAGTTCTGAGGAGCACTGCTGTACAATCTGCAAATAAATTTTCACTCATGCTTTACAAGAAAGTGTCAGCTGCCAATTCCTTTCTACCCTCTAGCAAAGGAAGTTTTTATACTAACCATCAACTCTACCTCTCTTTCCTTTTATGCTGCTTGCTCTATGGTATTCAACATTACAATGAAAACTCTGTGGTTAGATTGCTACAGTAGGACTAGGGAGATAGAGGTTCAAATTGTCCCTAGGTGACCATGGGCCAGTCCTCTCTCAGCCTAACTCAAAGGCACAGATTACTGTCATCTTATATAAAAAAATTTACCAAAATTTCTCTATGAGAACATATTAAGACAACAATCCTATGTGTACTGTCATACAAATAAGGCCAAGAGATTATATTTCTGTTTACTTTTCACTACATACGCATAGTATTGTGACACAATTGCTGATTTTTCATCACTTTTCACACTAACAAAGTGTTGAGGGATGGGGAAACAGTCTTGGCCACACAATCACTTGTTTAAAAGTGAGCAGTTTTGAAAGTTTAACCACTTAGAGGACTCCCTTTACTTCACATTTAGGCCTCCCTTTATTTCACAGGAAAAAAATATAGAAGTCTGTATGCAGGGAACTCTAGTTTTATGCAGGAAAAAAATGAATTAGAATTTTTGCTAAATTTAGTACATCTATAGAGTTTTTTTTAACTATTTCTGCAATTTATGGTCTTTTTATATAAATTGCTCTTGCTAATCATGGAAAAGAGCAATTAGCTATGCATAGCACTGCAGTTTCCACTAGAAGTGGAATTCAGCCTCTTATTTAATGAGGATTTCTGCCACCCTTATCCACATGCTTTCAGATATTTTTACAGATACATGACCTAAAGTTTGCTTTCAAATGAAAATAATATTCCCAGAAAGCTGAGTTTAGTATTCAGTACTAAATTCAACAGAGAGCCAGTGTAGTTAGTGATCTGAGCATTGGACTATAACCCCAGAGACCAGGGTTCAACTTCCTGCTCAGCCATGGAAACCCACTGGGTGACCCTGGGCATGTCACACACTTTCAGCCCTAGAAACCCCCACAATAGGGTTGCCTTAGGGTTGCCATAAGCTGGGGACAACCTGAAGGCACACAACAACAAACTACATTTGGCATTACTTCTGTGTTCCCACAGTTTAGCAACATACACACAGCCATGGTTATACCATATTAAAAAAAAAAACAGGTTTCAGTGGGAAAAAATCAACATTTAAAAACAGAAGTACACTAAAATAGGTTTACCTGTGATTCGTATGGGAAAAAATTTATATTTATTTCTTTGCACCGCCTTATAGCTTTTGAACAAGATGATTTCATTCTGTTGAAAAGCTTGTCATCACAAACTAAGAAGAAAAAGAACATTTTTTGAATGGTTATACTATTGTGACATGCTGCAAACTTCCTTTTTTCAAATGGTGCAAAAATCTGCTAACCACATCAAAATTAACTTCAGAAGAAACTTCATTCAGCAAGTTAAAAAATGCATTAAGAATAATTTTGCATTGCCTTCCTATGTATTTTCTGACTTACACAGAACATAGCCTAGAGACAGTAGCAAACTGTATTTTAAGCATCAACAGAGAATCAAAATATCAGACTAAAATAACTGATCAAGGATAGTCAGACTTGAACCTCATATATTAGTCAATTAATGTGACTTGGCGTTTCAGTGCTGGCATTCTCATTATGGAACTCTTCCTTTAAAGCAGGAGACCAACCAGTTCTTTATACTTTTATGAAAGCTGCAAAAACATTTCTACTACAGAAAGGGGAGGGAAATAGGTTAATTGTGTGCTGATATTTATTTATTCTTTTTATCTGTTGATATATTTAGACTATGCTGTTCTTGGATGTTCTAGTTTTCAAGACCATTTTAACTAATTATCGTTTTAACTTAGTTTTATGGAGCTAGATTGACAAGATGTAAGTTCAAAACAAGCAACAGCACATCAGCTCCTATCCCTACTTCTCCTTGCTTCTTTTATGGATGCTGCAGCTCTTTCAAGGATTGACTTCTTTCTATGCCAACAAACTCAGTCAAACTCAGTCAACTGAAATTCCAAAATAATGAGCCACTATTTCAAGACATTGAGCAGCAACTGAGAAACATCTGAATTCATATTATTCATATTCCTCATATTAAGAGCCACAAACAATGTGAAAGCAAGACAATCACCTTTCAGAATAAGGTGGCTTATTAACAGTCACCTTCTGACCTCAATATCAAAACATCCAAATGTCATGGTCCAACCTAAACAAATGACCATAATTAAAGAAATCAATTAATTTCTCAGTCAGTAAATACTTACAGTCAGTGAAGTAAACATAAGCTGCTTTGTACTTGCTGGATGATTTACTTACAAAGTCATTTATAAGCCCATCTACAGACTGAAAAATAAAGACAGTACATTCTAGTTGATTACAAGTATCTGTTTCAACTGTTTTGATTTATTATAATTTTTATATCAAATTTTCCAACAAATAAAAGTCAAATGAAATAAAATATCAAACATACAGCTTGTTGTTGCAATTTGTGTATAATAGCCCCCTTCTATTTCCTCTTATTCCTTATTAAGGACCTCCTCCAAATTATATATTAATTCATAAATCTTTCTCCAAACCTCCTTTATATACAGTATCTTTTTGCACTGCTCTTCCTGTACGAATGATTCACATACAATACATAAATAACCTTTTATCTTTATCAAACATCTTCCCAACTCTTAGCATTAACACTTGTTTAGCCCTTTCTAATTTATTTTGCTTATTTAGTCATGTTTCATTGCTTTTAACCCAGTCCAATATCAACCTCCATTCTCGATCAGACTGTTGAATTGAGTTCCCTTTTATCAAACTGGAAAGCTTCTCCATCTCTACCATGTCCATGATTTTAACTTTCCAGTTTTCAACTGATGGTTCTGACTTCTCTTTCCTGTATTGTGCATAACAAAGTCTAACTGCCATTATTAAATAAAGCATTACCGTATTTGCCGGCGTATAAGATGCACCTGTATAATAAGACGCACCCCATTTATACACTGGCAACTACTATTTCCCGACGTAAAAGACAGGTTAGCACCAGCAAATACGGTATCTTCTTGTTACCTCGCAGCTCCTTTTGATTTCTGATTATGTTTAATAAATATATTGCAACTGTTTTGAAGCTGTCAACTGCTTTGATTTTAGAGTAAGTGAAAGCAATTAAAATATTCTGTGTTCCTAAACAGAACTACTCTAGCAGTAAGTAAGTGACAGTTAGAATAAATCTGAAATCTGGACAATCAACCTATCTCCTTATACAGATTGCCAAAACAAAGATAAACAAAGAGCGCAAAAGGATGCCAATTAACATAAGGGGCAAAATCTTTGTAAATAAGTTATCTATATATATAGTTTTGGAAGAAGAATACTTAGAAAGCAACAAACCATATACTGCACTGTAAAACTGTAATCAAAAGAAGGGAGTGAGAAAATAGCTTATTTATAATACAACAAACCACTGTCAAATTTAAACAGAGCATAGTCAAATGTGGTTTATGATCCTGACAGTGGGGAAAATGAGAACTTTCAATTTAGACATACTAGGAGAATTCAAAAGCAAAGCAGATACTTCCAATGTGCTCTTCTGGTATGTGCTAAAACGAGGAGGTGGGAGGAAGAACCATGTAAGCCTGGTTTAGCATTATGTGTAAAAATGGGCTGCTGTATTGGGACCAAGGTGCCTTGCTTTAACAAAAAGGAATGCCTATTTGCAGAAGATGTCCTCAGATTCTGTCCTTTTGCCCTCACATTATAGCTCTCCACAGGCTCATAACAAGGTGTTCTAGATTTTCAGAATACACAAGGGCAATACAGGCATTTCTCAGTTAACAAAGACTCTACTAAAGAAACTCCTTTTTAACAAAGTCTTTTTACAGGAGACCAGCCCAGCACAAGCCCCCATCCTTTCTCGCCTTCTGTTTAGCTCAAAGGTTTTTTTGTGTGTATGTGTGTGTACGTGCGTGTGCTTTCACAGCATTGTCATTGGGAGGATGGAGAAGGGGGCTGGAGAAAGATTTTCAGTGTCTACAGTAAACAATGTAATAATGCCTGATCTGAAAAAGAATGGGATTCTACACTAGGTGATCATACCGTAACTGTGTGTGCTTGTGTACAAGAGGCAAAGTAAACAGCTGTCACTAGAGTCACTTACGAAGCATGTGTAAAGCGTAAAATGGAAAGAAAAGAATAAAACAGATTAGTCTGTCTTACCAGCTATTATGTCTTGTTGAAAAAGTTTAGACATATACAATGTTTCACCACCAAAATGGAAATCATAAGAAACGTGGCGGCTTCGAAAGAAAAAAAAAATGTCCCATGATGTATGTTGGAAAGAACTTTCAAGCAGTTGTTAGAAGATGCAAAATGTTTTCATTTACTCATGCAAGGTGTACTTGATTTGGTTGCTTCATCTCACATGTTTTTGAACAAAAAGTTTGCTGAAACATGTTGAACTGCTGTTCTTTTTTGCAGTGCTGGAACCTATCCCTATTCTTTCCACCTGAGCTACCAACATGTTTGTTAAAGAAGTAAAGCTCTGAATGCATCTACTTAACTGAGTTATACATGTTAGGGAACTACAGAAGCCCAGACATTGCACTGGAAATTAATTCAACAAGTGACCACTGTTCTTTAAAAATTCTTCTACCAAAAACAGACCTTGGTGTACCAATAATCTGTATGTACCTTACTTTCAGATAGTGCAATAATTTATTTATGGAACTCAACCTGATACATTATTTTCTTCAGAAGGCTTACCTTTGTTGTAGGTGTAATAAGATAAATGGCTTTCATATGAGGGACTGGCTCACGGTTTTTGTAAACATTCTCCACAACTACAAAATAAAATACCAGAAAATTCGTAATGGTATAATATAATATATCTACATTTGAAAAAGGAAATTTTTAAAAATTATAAACAGTACCCTTATAAGAACTGCTAAAATGTAAACTCCATTTTCAATTTGGACCTGTTAGATTGTATCTTGCCTTTCCTAAAATAGTCATAAGGGCTATAATAGGCATAGGGCTATAATATTTCATCAGTGAGTTGGAATAATTTATTTAAAAACCAGGCATCTCTAATTAAGCAGATATTTAACTAATTATTTTCTAACAGAAGAACCTATAATACTGTAGATTACAAACCATCATCTTAAAAGTCATGTCCTCCCTTCTCTCATGTATGAGGGAAATGCCTCTTCCACAAAGATGCCTGCTGCAATACACGTTTACTTTATAAAAATAAAGAAATTAGTCTTCTTCTGAAATTATTTTTACTCATTTGAAAGTGCTGCCAACAGTTGCTATCAACTTGCTAGAGCACACTTGACTGTGTGCTCTATTATCCATTAACTAGAATTTTAGCATCTAGATCAACATCACTTAATTAGGCTATTAATCTAGCTGAGCAGCAGACCTCTGATTTCATCAGAGATAGCTGGCACACCGGTAGTCAAAAAGAAAATGAAGGTCAGTCCTGATCCTGGTTGCTCACTTGTGAGTGACCAGGACTGGGAGTACCCCTGCTTCCAGCAATCACAGGGTAGTGACCAGCTTCCTCCAGGAGTTGCATGCTACTCTGGAATTGTTTTGTTCCTGACCCTGCTTGCTTGCAACCCCTTCTACAACTATGAATGTTATTATGGATGGTATTTTCTAAGTGAGAGCCAACATGGTGTAGTGGTTTTGAGCACTGCACTACGAGCCTGGAGACCAGGGCTTGATTTCCCCCCTCAGCCATTAGCACATTAATGGGTGTTACAAAACTTGAGAGGAACTGCTCTTTCCATCTGCCGAAATGTAGCAGATAACCTAAGAAAGCAATCTCATGAAATACTATGAACTCCACCTACTGTTGAATTTTCCTGCTTATATTTTCTAGATACGTCTACAGAAGTAGCCAGAAGTTACAACAGCTGTAATGTCATAACAATCAGGTGTGATAACATGGGATCCGAATTATGAAGGAATTAGGGCAGATGTGGGGCATCTGTGGCTCTCTGAATGTTGTAGAACTACCTTTCCCATAATCACTGCCAATTAGCTATGCATACGGGGGTGGTGGCAACTGTAGTCCACCAACATCTACAAGAGTTCTCTAGCCATGGCATAGAAGTTCTGCAAGAGGTGCACAAGATACCAGCAGGTAACTGATGTACCAGTTAATGTTTATAAGCTGGATCCAAGCTAAGTTGTTAGCACTGGATCCCACTGAATATAGTGTGGAAAACGGATTTCAGGGGAAACTAAGAGCAACTAAGTCTGAACCCAGTCCTATATTTCCTACAAATATGGTAAGTGGAAGCATTTCAAAGATTAAAACAAAGTTTCTGGTGGATATCTCAGCTGGCAAAATGAGTTCAAAATACATTCTGTTATTATTAAAGATTGTTAATTAGGTACTTACCAGTTATCCCCTCTGCTAGTAAGTCTGTCATCTTACCACATGATGATAGAAGCTTTGTGGTAAAGTCATCTAGAAGAATTATCTTTATATAAAAGAAATAACAAAAACAGCACTTTAGATAACTAGTTCTCAATTGCATACTGTTTTATTCAAGTTGGCTTTTGGTGCCCAGTTACTGGTAAGCTTAATTGTGAAATCTCAACACTGTAACTACTAATATATTTATTTATTTGTACATAACACAGAAATAGAAAACAAATACTGAACGTACTCTGTCTATATAAACACAAAATCAATTTTGAATGTATTTTGTGTCCATGTTTATACACTCCCTATGGACACACAAATTCTATTTATCTACTTATTTCATAAACATTTTTTCCCAATATAGGACACAAGACAGCTCACAATATAGATTAAAACAAAACACAGCCAAAGAACAATATTATTAAAAAATAACAATGTTTTTCCTATTGTAAAAGCATTAATTTAAAACAATTTTAAAATTTTAAATGTGTGAGAATAAAAATACAATGTGTGCATGCACACACATATACACATTATTAAAGACTGTTCTGCAACAGCAAATGCTAACTGCATCAGTATGTTATTATATTTATGTATTAAAGTATTTATATCCCACCCTATTTCCAAAGATATCAGAGTGGCCTACAATAAAAATCAATTTTAAACAATAAATAATAATAGTTTTAAACAATTAAAAATATATTAAATAATTTATCAATTCCAATCAGATGACTGTGTTCATTTTTCTTAAATTTAACTTTCCAGCCTCTTGAGATTACACACACAAAGTTTAGGCAAGAAAATGATCTCTTGCCCTAGTTAGACCCAGTCCTCCCTGTAGTCTCAAAACAAAATACCTGCAGGATTTTAAACAAAGATAAACACACTTTAATCATCACGAATTCTTTATATTTCAGTCTTTATAGATAAACAATTTCTACAACATAAAAGATATTTCTTGGGGTGGAGTGGAAAATTTCAAGAACCGTAAGTTAAAATGAGGTTGCCAGACTCAGTTTCAAGATGGAAGAAGCAATTTAGTGGGGCTTTTGCTGAATCACACTGTCCAACAGTGTGTTCTTTGACAGGGGGGGTTCCCTCTGCAGAAGCAAGGATTACCTGATCCACAGTTAACCCAAGAGTCTCTGGAATTTCAGCAGATTTCAGTCTGTTCAGCGGCTGCTCAGGAACAGAGCAGCAGCTGCAGAAGCAAGGAGACTGCCACTCCTAGACTGCTGGGGGGGAGTTCTCCCTCCCCATTATGGACACTATATCTTCACTAGCATCCATTATTAAGAAGAATATTTCATCAAAAGAAGAAAAGGAAGAAATAAGGAGCAAATGGTATTACCAGTAAGCTGATTTCCAGCTTTTGTTTCCCTTTCTCTAATGTGGATCTAGATTTAAAGAGACAGTACACAATTCCTCTCTGGTCAAATGATGTGATAAAACTAACTTTATAAGAAAATAACAGAATTAAAATGTGGTGGTAATGAATGTCCTTTTTGAATAATTTTGATCAAAAATCTATTTGGACTTCTCAACTTAAAACTGAATTAATGATTGCACTTTTAGAACAGCACCCAACTGAGCTATTGGCTAAGTACTAAGTACATACTGGACAGACACTACTGGAATTAACTGTGGGAAAGCTACATTTGGAGTTTAATGTTTGTTTGTTTTTAAACATGTGCACTCCAAATATTTTTTATTTAATTGATTTTGGTGTTCTGCTTTCTTAAAAAATGGACTACCAACTTCAGTGAGAGGAAGTAGCAATATACTTTGCAGATTTTTTAAAAAATTCAAAGAATTTAAAGATGTAAAATTGAGGTATAATGAAATCAAAAGTCTTCTGGATATGGATTTTGGTGACTCCAGGAATACTGAGCAAGTGAAAGAAGAAATCTTAAGAGGAAAAATTGGAGTTGAATAAATCTACATCTGACTTAAAGTCTGACAATTCTATGGAAAAGCACGATTCAGAAATCAAGGGCATTCTGTCTATGCAAAAGTTCGTCCTTGAAATGCTGGTGAAACTGAAATCAAAGACGACTGGATTCAATTGGCAGCTTTGTTGGAGGAAGAATATCAAGTTGAAATAAAGATTTTTCTGCAACAGACAATAATGAAAGGAACAGTTCAAAGGATTCACAATAATGAAAAACATGGATATTAATTCACAGCAAAGAAATGGAAAAGTGGCTTCAGAAAGAATAACTTTGAAAAAACTTGGGAAAATGGGGTAGGATAAGTATTTGGTTAATTTAAATTTATGAGGAAGGTCTTTGTTGTTAAAAGATTTTGATTTGGAATTGCAGCATGGATTATATTTTAATTCTATGATGTCTAAGATATTAATTTGACATGACAGTGTTGTTAAGAGAGAGAGATGAACTATTGTTAAGTATATTGTAATACAGATAAAAAAGAAAAAAATGAGGGGAAAAGAGGATAGAATGAATATGAAGTTACTTATAAATATAAAATTGATAAAGAGAAAAGAACAGTTTGAAGGGAGAAATAATTTTTAAAATTGTTAATATTTTACAGATTTTTTTAACATTAGAGGGGAAGAGAGATTAAAGACAAGATAGTTATAAGACAGTAATTTATCATATAGAGAACGTGTTGTTTCGTAATAGCTACTAATATAGGGGCTAAATATGACTAATACTGAGTGTATTGTTGGAGAATCAATATATATTTATGTTTTGGTGTAGTATAGTTTGGTTTTGATTTTTCTATGGATTTTTCTGTATTTGATCTTATATTGGTGCCTTGCTTTTTGTGTTTTCTGTTGTTTTATAATAATAAAAAATATTATAAAAAAGCATCGTAAGTTTAAGTAATTGGTTACTTGGATACTAAACAGATGAACAACTTCCATCTATATTTATTTGCCAGATGGTGTGAGTAACTAATGACTTATCTTAAAGACATTAGAGGACATATAAGACATTATAGTCCTGGAGGGCTAACATGTTTCGAGTTAAGGAATTTAGTCTGAACATTATCTTACAATCTTTATATTATTTTTCATCGTGTGAGGAAAGGACTAACATTTTGGACATATATATATACATACATGTACACACACACACACACACACACACATATATATGTATATAAATTTAATTCATTTAACAAAATATTTAATTTGCAAAGGAACAGGCCCATAAATCCACTGGATCACCTTGCACAAATCACAGGCTCTCAGCCTTATAGGAAGGAAACATCAGTTCTCCACCAAATAAACCTTCCCAAGAAAAACCTTCATCAGGGCTGTCATAAGTTGACTTAAAGACATACAAAACAAAAGCCTGTACAACTCTGAACATATGATTTTATTGAGTTCCCTTTCTATTTTAAATAATTACAATATCTTTGCCCCCTGAACTCTTTGCAGAGGGGATCGTCATTGCTTTCTTATGAAAATTCTGGCCTCTCTCATATATTTCAAGCATGGTGTAGACACATAATACAATCTATGAATTTTGTTCTCAAATCTGCATGTTCAGATTTTCTGTTGACACTGAACTGTGTGGTAATACTGAGAAAATACAAAACTTACCTGGTGAAAGCCTTAAAGTGCTAAAACATACCAGCAGTTATCTGTAAACCTAAACAAGTTCCACTGAAGTAAAAGAAATGTGCATTTAAGGAACTATATGTAGTAGAATTAAAAGCAGGGCTGACACGAGTTTAGTCATCTCGGCTTTCTTTGAAGAACCTATATAATTGTGATGTACCCCTTTCAACCAGCACTGTTATTTCATTGGGGCATACAAAATCCCTTTGAAACCAGACTACACATATGGCCTGATATCCTAAGTAAATATTCACACAATGTACCATTTGAATCATGGATAAACCACTACTGGTTAATCCAGTAGAGTAACCTCACCTTCCATTCTTCTTCTTTTCTGCAGTCATCAAATACGGCTGTTTTCAGCTCTGAGAAAAAGAAATAAAAAGTTAAAATACTAATATTGTAACAATATGATAGCATCCAGCTCCCCAGATACACGAGGAGAAAGCCTCATACTTCAAAATGAACTCATTTCATTGTTCAAATTGCATTCAGTCTCAAGCACTATCTTTGCTAAGGCAATGCCAGATGAAAAGAACTGAAGCTTAATACTTGAGAATACAGCAACAAAATGGAAAACAAACACACAGAAGCATTTAGGTTCCTCAGCCCCAACTATCTGATTTGAGTCTGACATAGGTTAGCCTACCTAACCCTTCTACTCTGGCTTACTCTGAGGGAAACCACGGTCTGCTGTATATCATAATCTGATATTCCAACCAGTTTGAGAACTACAGTTTTAAGGACAACCACATCATTTGCCAGTTTAGATAAAACTGGTTTAAAAATTTGGTTTAAATCACATCAGGAGTAGGGGAAATACCTGAAAGGCAGGAAAACCCTCCTGAAGATTTATTTACATAGTTTTGTGCTGAGTCTGAAACAAACCCCAATCTTTTCAAACTCCTCACTGAACTGCAGAACACTGTAACGATAGTAAGCTTCTGGTAAAATCTGAACTAGTGTTCTAATTCTACCAAACTAGTTAGAAACTCTGTAATCCAGATAAATTGCCTGAATGAAAGGAACAATGCTGAAGTTATTTAGCTGGTCTCAGAACTGAAGAAACAAACATGGTATATATAGTTATGAACACATCCAAATGCAATAGGATCGGGACCCGCCTTTACAAACTAACCCAAGCAAATGTAAACGATACTACAGACAAGGTATTCATTTACCGTGACACTGCTGCACCTCTAGAACTAAAGTATGTACAGCAACAATCCAGAACTGCAATTTAAGTCTGCTTAGATTTCTCTGAATTTGTTCAAAGGGAAGTATTTGCATGTATGTTCATGTCTATTCTAATAAAGATGTACCATGGGACCCTATGCCTCTGCACATCTGAAGTGAACAAGTGAACCATTTAACATAGAGGTAGGAATCACATACAGTCCCCCAGATGTTATTGAACTGCAACTCCCTATATTCGTGACCATTGTCTATATTTACCAGGGCTTTAGGGAGTATCAGTTCAACAGCATCTGAAGAATTGTACAATTCCTCACCCTGAGCTTAGAAAAAACAGCAAGTACCTCTAGAATTTTCCCATCTACTTTTTCTGTCACTTGCCTTTCCAATTTTTAAAAGTTTTGTTTAGTCCTTCAGAAATATTAAAGCAGAAAATACAATCTTCAGAAAGATCTTCCATATGTCATCCTTCCTATTAATAATTAAGGAAGGAAAACTTTACAAAATGGGTGTGGTCTTCTTGGTTTGGGAGCAAACATAAGTAGCCTTTCAGATATTTTCCTTACAAATATATATGTTCCAGTTTGCCCTGTATTGCATCTGTTTCCAGAGATTTCACTTTCAAAACTGCTATAGTACAATATGACTATACAACTTCTATTGATGACAAAAGGATTAGAGGTACTGTTTGGTTTTTTTCAAAACTAGTGTTATAGTGCCATCAATAATCATCACATTTTAAAGACATAAGCAAAAGAGACAGCTCTCTGCTTGAAGTCAAAACTCATTTATTGAACCTATGGCCAAACTTGGCAGGACATGTCTGGTTCGGTCACGCAAGATTTAAAAAACAGCTAAGCTTTCCTTTCACTGCAGACAACAAGCCCTCCCAATTTCTATTGGATTTACGGCAAGGGCAAATGGTTAAAAGTTTTTCCTCACATACCTACTATGGTCCTGTTCCAATTCTCCTCCTGACCCATAACAGCTTTTCCACATAAAGGCCAACTACCTGGTGTGCCAGGGTGGCACTGTAGGCACTATAATTTTTAAAAAACAATTTATTACCACTCTTTTGTTGTGGTGATTTATCAATTGATTTGAAAATTACACTGAGTTGGCAAATTAATCACAAAGCCAGAGAGTCACTGACAATATGCCTAGTTTGGTCTATATGAAGGCAAACAACTTCAGTTTTTTGGTTTTTTTGCTGATACGTGCTTTAGTGATTACTATTAGTTGCACTTAACATATTACCATTTCACTTACTTGAATTTTTTCTTCCTAGGTCTTTCTTTATACTTTCTACAGATATGTTTATCTCAATTTTAAAAAGGTGAGATGTTCAGAAATATTTCCATCTTGTATCCAAATCCATTTCACAAGGAAAAGTCAGTGTAGGAATGTACATAAACACATAGCAGTGGTGCCAGCAGAGACATAATGCACGTTTTCCACCCAGTTCGCCTTGTCTCCAAACCTCTTTTGAGCAAATTCCACTTCCAATTTCTTTTTAGCCTTACACTAGTGTACTTAGCATATTTGACACTCACAGCATATCATTTTTTAGCACTTCACTCTATATTTTGAGTTAATAATCATGAAATGACATTAATAGTAATGTTCAGAAAAGAAACGCAGGTTGTGACAGGTTTCTTTTATTGAACTTCAGATATATATATTATGTCGGGGAAAAAATGCTTCCAATAGAATGAATTGCCCTTCAAGCTGTTTTTGAAGCCATCACTCCAAGTCATCAGTGGCCCTAAATGCTATAACAATGTCGTTTTACCAGGAAATTCACCCTCAAAATAATAACGTTTAGACCAAAACAACTCCACAAAGGACTTCAACCGTAATAAAAAACAGACTTATAGAAATACACACCTTTCCTATATGCCCTGCTAAGCTCCCTCATTCCTTTCAAAACAGGAATTAGAGAGAAACTTTTTAAGGGTGGTCTTTTAAAATGTGAAGCATGGTTTTCACGACTGTAGGAAAGGTGATGCTGAAGTGGGGAACCTGTCACAACATCCAATTTACTCGGGGAACAACCAGGAGGGAGAGACTGGGGACAGAAAAGTGGTGATGGTGGCTGCATCTGACTTTAGCATTAACCAAACCTTGTCATGCATCTCCAGCTCTGGCCATGGCAGGGGACACTGAGGAGATGAAAAAGAAAGGCAGTGAGAGTGGTGAAGAAGGAAGAGGAGAAGCTGAAGAAAATGGACTGCTAGGAGAACATACCTCCTCCACCACCACTGCCCTACAGCTAGCACCGCTAAGTTAGTGGCTAGAGCCATGGTGGAAGGGCAGTTGCTCTCTTGCTCTCTGCTCTCACAACAGCTCAGTTGGGAAAGAGGAACCTCCTGTAAAGGTGGTCTGGGCCAGCGGTTGCCAACCAGTTGTCCGCGGACCACTGATGGTCTGTGAGAAAATTTTGGTGGTCTGTGGATAAATTTGGACATTATTTGCATAATTTTTATGTTTATTATACTGTTTCATTATATTCTGATTCGTTTTCTTGTCACCGACACAGGATCGCTGACAATTTTCACCTTGTTACGTTGCATCAAATTCACGTTCCATGAATGATGACAATTGCACTGGCAACATTACTTGTTGTTTTCGTCTAGGGGTGGTTTTGTCGTTGGGCCACTGCCGACTGCCAGTGACACGGCTTGTGAACACCAGTACATATGCATCAGGCTTCAGTGGTGCTTCTACTGTTACAACAGTCAAACAACTTCGCAAATACTGGTTCTCGTCTGATTGTTTTGTTTTGTTGAAGCGAATTGTCGTCTGTCAACGCTATATTGGTATTTATTCCTCATGATACTCTTCTTAGGTAAGTAACCAGTGATATTTTTAACTGTGCATAGTGTGATTAATGGCATCAAAGAGCTCCATCAAAACTCACGAAGGACATTAGAACTGGAGGCAGGGAGAAGAAACAGTTCAAAGTTTTGAGAAAATATGATGAGGACTACCTGAAGTTTGGATTTATGCAAGAACTTGGAAATGAGCTGGATCCACGGCCACTTTGTGTTGTGTGTTCTGACAGTTTATCCAACGATGCCATGAAAGCTTCAAAACTCGGCAGGCACTTGCAGTCAAAACAGATTTAGCTAAGAAGCCAGTTGAATATTTTCAAAGGATGCATGAAAATATGCAAAAGCAAATAAGTTTATTAGCAAAAATGACTGTTGAAGATAAGTTCCTAGTAAAGGCTTCTTATTTGATAGTACTTCAAATCGCAAAAAAAGTAAAAAGTTGTATACAATTGGAGAAGAATTAATTAAGCCTTGCTTGTTACAAGTCTGTGAAGAGGTTTTGCGGAAACAGGCTGTACAGAAACTGAAAGTAATTCCTATGTCTACTAACACTGTGAAGCGCAGAATTGAATACATGGCTGAAGATATTGAAAATCAAGTGATTGAAACTGAAAAATTCAACATTTTATTCAATTCAACTCGACAAATCAACAGACATAACTAATAAAGCAGTTCTCCTTTGTTTTGTGAGGTTTGAGTGTCAAGGAGAGCTAAAGGAAGAAAACTCCACTCAACCTGCCAAGTAGAACAACCGGCTCTGAGATTTTGGATGCACTTAATGGTTATTTCCTGAGTCATAGTATTGAATTGAAAAAATGTGTTGAGATATGCACAGACAGTGCCGCAAGCACGACCAGGCATCATTCAGTAGTTGCTGCAAAAGTGAAAGATGTCAAACACCCAAACATCTTATTTACTCATTGTATTATACCTCGTGAGCAACTTGTGAAGAAAAGACTGCCTCCAGAACTGTACAAAGAACTCTCTCGTGAAATTACAACTGTAAATGAAATTCAGCACTAAGCACTCAATTCTTTAATATTTGAGGCATTTTGTGAACAAATGGACACGTAATACACTCGTCTTCTTTTTCACGCTAAGATGAGATGCCTGTCAAGGGGCAAAATACTAACCCGATTGTTCAACCTGCACCAAGAAATCAAGTTACTATTCCAACAGCAAAATAATTTGAAATTCCAAGATCTCTAGTCCGACAATGATTGGCTAGCCAAGCTTGCATATCTGGCAGATATTTTTTCACTGTTAAACAAGCTAAACATGTTCTTGCAAGGACAGCTTATGGACAAGTTCACACTGCGATGTAAAATGGATACATTTCAAAATAAAATATTGCTGTGGCAAATGCAGTTGGCTGAAAATGATGTGCAAATGTTCCTGAATCCTTGATCCATTTTTGGTGAAAATTGAAGATAGCAATTTGAGCATGAAAGAAAAAGAAATCCTAATTGATCTATCATCCGATGACAATCTCAAAGCTAAATTCCACTCATCCTCATCAAGACATCCTTTTTGGCTCTCCATAAAAAGTACTGAGTGAAAAAGCCATCAAAATGTTGATCCCATTTGCAACAACCTATTTGTGTGAAAAGACATTCTCATCTGTTACAGCAATCAAAAACAAGTACCGCTGTCAGCTTGAAATGCAAACAGCTCTCCATGTTGCAGTGACGTCATGGGAACAAAGAATCCATAAACTTACTTCAAACAAGCAGCAAAAAATATTACACTAATAATTCTGTTATAATTAAAAAAGCTTTTAATAATTTTGTTATAATTAAACAAGCGTATTTCATATTAATAAAATGGAACTTTTATTATTATTTTATTGATGTTTGTACCTTTTTAAAAAAAATCATGTTAGTGGTCCGCAGGATTCAAAATTGTGAGTTCAGTGATCCGTGAGGTCCGAATGGTTTGTGACCACTGTCCTGGGCAACAGGACCAGCTGCCTACCAGGCATAAACCATGGCCTAACAGTCAATGGAGAAGCATGGCTTCTTTTTTCTGATGGAAACTCTTCAGGACAGAAGACCAGGGAAGCAACAAAGGAGGCTGACAGGCTTAGAAATTCAATGCATCTGTTTACTGCCTGCACCTGAAGGAGAACACTCTCACTGCTCCTATCCATGGTATGTCACTGTGGCCTTAACCACAGATCATTATTGCTTCTATAGGAGGGCTAACATCTTATACCTTGCTTAAATTGGTGTTGAAATGTTTGTACAAATTCAAAAGGAAACATGGCCACTACTGATGGAAATGGAACATTTAAAAAATCCCAACTCTTAAAAAAAAATGAGAGAAAATGTTAGAGTTCCCAAGCTGGTGATACAAAACAGTAATTTCTGGAGAACTTCCCTCCTTCTGTCTTACTCCAGCACAGCAAAAAAAAATTCCACGTGTTGAGTATTTTCCATACAAGTTTCTAATACAAGCTTTGGTTTTATCCCATTCCACTTCTGTCCTTCAAAACTTAAGGACCCACTGAGATGTAGAGACAGAACTTTAAATACACCAATACAAGGGCACAGCCAGTTTTCAATGGCACATTCTAATCTTCTCCTCTGACTATCTTCCCACCATTCTAACTACCACAAAGTTCATGTGTTAATGCACTAAGCATGAAAAGAGCTAAACAACTATGCTAACAAAAGTTACAATGCTGGACCTTGGGAAGCACTACCTCATATTAAGAAAGGTAGAACAGAACTGGAAGACACAGGTATACAAATCTTACACTGCACAAATCAATGGAGGAAAAAAAATTTTAGGAACCTAGGTATCCTCCTTTAGGTCAAATTTCTAAACATATCTACATTATTGTAGCTTGGACAGCTAAGATACAGTTAAGGCTAACAATGAAGAAAAATAAAAAAATGTAAATACATTTTCCCTGAGGCTAGCTCCCAATCTGCAAAGCATGGTCATGTGCTCTCATGCACTGGTGTTAGAACAGTCTTCTCTGACCCTGAGTTCATGATCAAAAGAAAAAGTCCTATATCACTACCGTACCCAGGAAGGAAAGCAGGAGGATAGATCTAAGACCACTAGGTGATACATTTCAGCTTTCATGGACAGTCCATTTCATCATATGTCTGGAGTCCATACCTGGAGTCGACAAATGCTTATGCTGAAATATATCAGTCAGTCTGCAAGATCTTTCACCATCACCAACCATTTTATATCTTATGCTGAAACAGACTGATATAACTATCTCCTTGAAAATGTACCTTTAGAATAATTTACATTTTAGGGGATGTGAACTGCTTGTCTTAGCAAGACAACCACAAAAAGCTGTGTGAAAACAACTCAGGTCCATCTATATGTCCTATCATTGCACTAATGTAAATCAAGAAGATTTAGTCCCAAATGCACAGAGCAGGATTGCACTGCATTCAGCTTTGGAGTATACAATCTCTCTGTGGGCCCTGCAACTAGCAGGACTGTAATCAATTTCCCTTGCTGGGGCGGGGGGAGACACTGTTCCCTGATAGTAGCTGTGAGTAAACATCAATGGCAATGAGGTTTTCTGGTAGATAGGAGCATACTGCAATGGGGGGCAGCTTTGTGCTCTTCTGTGACTATGTGACTCACAGCTGACATGAGATGTGGCCTTCTGGCCCAAAAGGTTGTACATTCCTGGGGGGGGCAGAACTATATCCTTAATTCCTCTGAGGTAGGGATGGAAACATGAGGTGAACCAGATATTGTCAGAAGCACAGCTAATGGTGTAAGATTATGGGAACTGAAGCTCACCAACATCTGAAAGGCCAGATATCCAATTCTCATTGCCCCTACTCTATATATACAAAGGTTCCATTCCAATAACTTAGACTCAACAATATTTCAAACAAATCATCTAAAATCTCAGACTTTATTTTATCCTTTCCAGGAATAATTTATAAAAGGAAAAAATAGATACAAGAGATATTATGCAAATTTAGGGGTCATCTGCCTCCATCTACTACTTAAAGTGGTTTCAGCAAGATCCATTCAGCTTTCCAACGAACGTAAGCAGTCTGCTTAAGTACTGGTCATGTAAGCCACAATGAGGGCTTTTTTTCCAGGCCTCTAATGAGCTCTTCCTAATTATATACATAGTGAAAAGAGACATAGAGCACCATCACTCGTCTCCCAGAGAAAAAGAAAGCTACTACCAGGGACCTCTCCTCCCTAACACATATTGGTATAATGCAGGACAGGAAAAATATAAACTTAAGAAAACAGAAGAAGACAACAAGAAGGTGTTATCAAACCATTCTAAATGTTCATTTTACACAGGTATATACATCATAGTCATATTACGGCCCTCTGCTACTTTTTGTCTCCAAAAAGAAATCCAACTTTTAATTACAGTGTGTAATAAAGTTCCATAAAGACTCTTGTAACAATGAACAACGATTTCATTACAGACTTTACTTGTTAACAAGGTCAAAGTACACAAAGCAAGATACATCAAAACAATGTAACAATTCCACTGAGGGCAAAGGTTCCCATATCCTTTATAAGGCTGCTTCTTAAGCTATTTGACGAGGGAGATCAGCAGACTTTCTCTCTAACGTTCCAGGGACCAATGTCTGTGCCCACTGGGTACTATCTTTCTTTCTTTCCTGGAAATCTGCCATGAACAGAAAGCTGATGGCTTGCAGACCAGTACCTGTTGGTGGACCAACACTTTCGAGGAGCACTATTTTACAGTACACCATCTACATCATCCCAAGTTTAGATGATAAATGCAGTCTTCAAGTAACCATAACCATAATCCAGTTTTAGGGAAGCCGGATTCTACTGTAACAAAATGTTGCTTTAGGCCTGGTAGAGATTTGACAACGAATCACAGAAAATTCCAAACTCCTTTAGCCTGGAATACCTACAATGACTCTCATTTTACTTTAAATACACAAAGAGGTAGACAGGAAACAGGAAATCACACAGCATGTGAAAACAGGAAATACATGTGGGCACAGAAACACCTTACTACAAGCCAAATAGTAGTGAGTAAAATAAATCACAACACTTTAAAAAGTACACAGAGAAAATACTTGAAGTAACCAGACTCCTAAAAAAGATTCTGTATCACAAACAGCAGGAGTACACGTCCAGTCCAATCCTGTACAAAGCCAAGAGAGTGAATCCACAGAAATCAGGGGTTTTAAGTATAAATATAACCTAACTCATATGCAAGAATGGGAATGAATTTTAAGAAAACAAATGGCAGGAAGATTTTTAATTCCTCCATTTTGATGGTACTCTTGATGTAGATCAGGGGCCTGTGTACTTACTTGTGAGAAAAAAGGAAAGGAAGTCAACTGCTCACTACGTATTTAATCAACTATGTAACCTGACTTTTAAACCCTGAAGAAAACAAAGAACCTAAAATATATATGTATTAAATAAATTTTTTCCTCTGGCCACAAATGATTATCACTTCTATTCCTTAACCCATTCAAAAAGGAGAACTGTCACTTGCAAGGCAGTGAACATAAAGATCTTGGTGGGAAAATGCCCATAGTCTTCACATATGACTTAGCCGGTCAGAGCCTGAAAAGTAATGATTTTTTTTTAAAAAAAAAATCATTAAAACAAGTAGATGTTATTTTACTGTAAATGATTCGTATTATCTCCTTCCATGGAATTCAGGATGATGAAATTCAGGATGATGGGAATGTTATTTTGTCTTCACAACAATCCTGTGATGCAAGTTAGGTCAAGATATATGTGATGGACCCTGGATCACCAAGTTCACAACAGAAAAAGGAACAGTTCAACTGTACCTCTTATATAGCTTTGCCCGCCTGTCAGTAACCACTTTTCTCCTTCAATTAACCCTACCTAAGCCCTTCATTCATTATACAGACTTCTGCTACAGTAAACCCTCGCAGAACACATCATCACAGTCATTCAAAAATGACCATCTTAGAGATTTTTATTAGCAATGAACCTGAGCTAATACACAAATTCCCTCCTCCTTTCTAAGATTAGCAACAGACACCTTACTGTAGTCACACACTCTTCCCAAAAATTAGACTGGATTTAGACCCAGGAAGCAAGTTCGAATCCCCATTCATTCACACGGTGACCTTGGGCCTCTTTCTCAGTCTATTCCGATTGCTAAACTATTATCTTTCAATTATTGATTACTAGGAAGGGGGGTATGTATGTCAAGCTTGCCTAGGAAGAAAAAAATACAGCTGCCACTTTGTTTTAAGAAACTCTGAACCTGGGCCTTTTTAAGCAGCCTGGTGTAGAATATGTTTCCTCGCGTGAAGGGAAGGATAAGAAGGAGCTGCTTCACCTCACGCTGCTGTAATTTCCCCCCATGTTTGTGCACGTCAGAATACGGTCAAAGGCACAGCAAAGGGGCCAATTTAGGCGTGTGGTTTCAAGTCGTAGCCGCCGTCCTTCAGGAGGGTTTATCCCAAAGCACGACCAAATCGTTCCCTCACGGAGACCATGCCCAAATTGTCGCCTCGCCCCAAGCTGCGGCCCCCCCATTCCTTCCTCCATCCCCATGACAAGCCGCGGACGGACAGCGAAGGCCTCCAGTCACCGTGAGGGGAAAGCGGCTGAGGGGAGGAACCGGGTTTACCATCGCGACAGAACAGGCAGGAACCGTCCGACCGCCACAAGCACCCTTGCGCGACGCCGTTGGGGTTTTTTTGGGGAACATGACAAGGCATGAGAAAGGAGGACCGCTAATGGAAGGGAAGGGGAGGGAAGGAGGGAGCGGCGGTCGGCGACACTCACTCTGCCACACCAGGCTCTTCAGTCCCCGCTCCCCGCTCGCAGCCACCGCCGGCGCCATCTTGCTTCCACTACCGCCGCTGCCGTGACGAAAAAAAAATTCCGCACCCGAGGAAGGGACGGCCGCTCACACCCCGTCCTCCGCCGCGGTGCCCGCCCTCTCCTCTGCAGGCCCCGCCCCTCGCCTTGCGGAGTAAGCGGTCGCGGCGGGGCTGCTCTCTCGGTGCAGAAACGCAAGTGTTGAGGGAGCGCTTTGCAGGTGGAGGGGCTTTTCCTGCCTCAGCTTCAGGCGAGCCCGAGGTGGGGTCTTCCTTCCTGCTGGAGGGGGGGGGTCGCTGCACAGGGAGATTTTGTTGGAGGAAGAGCAGAAATTCCGCAAGAAACAAGGCGCACTGTCGCTTCTGACCTTCGTGCGTTTGCTCCAGTTTTTAGGAGGGCGCTTTGCTGCCGCAGCAACACCAGGAATCCCGCCCCCAAGCTGAGGGAGCCGCGCCGGCCCACCCCGCCCCTTCGACCCCCAGGACTGCTGGGTGTTTGAGTCCCCCTCGAAAGGAGGACGCGCCCCTGAATTTGCAACACCTGAGCAGGGCGGCTGAGGAGTGGCCGGGGGGGGTCTCTCGTGCATAGGGGGTCGCCGTTAATCCGGATGGAGTTGGCGGCAATTAGCAAGAGACTTAGAACAGCCATTATGGTTGCGCCCCCTCGGGAATTAAAAAGAAAAGTGGGTAATTTGTGGCCGTTTCCGCCCTGCACTGTTAAAGTGCTGGTATTCCGCTTTCTGCAGAATCCTGGGGTTTGCAGTTTAGTGAGGGGCCTTTAAAATCCTCAGCCAGAGAGCTCTGTGGCCTCAGTAAACTACAAACCCCAGAATTCCACAGGATGTTGGAAGTGGAATAATAGCACTATAACAGTGTAGTGTGGAAATGGCCTGAGGTTGGATGTTCCTTTACGCAACACAAATTTGTGCTTACTCAGACTATTTCCACACTATGCTCCTATAGTGGGATTATTCCACTTTCAACATCCTAAGGAATCCTGGGGTTTGTAGTTTAGAGAGGGGCCTTTAAGAATTCTCAGCCAGGGAGCTCTTTGGCCTCAGTAAACTACAAACCCCAGAATTCCAAAGGATGCTGAAAGTGGAATAATAGCACTATAACAGGGCAGGGCAGAAATGGCCTGTGTTATGCACTCTGCACTTTAATACATGGAAGGGCTACCTTCCAGGTACACACTGTGTACATAGGAGTCTTCATATTTAAGAATGACTGGATGATAATTAATGGGTAAAGTGATTTGATCTCACTCCAACACCTTTTCACCTGATGCTCCACAACTCAAGCACAGTAGATATACATACCTGCTATTGCCTTTTCTTTGTAAAGTATTATGTATGCAGGCCTGTATTTTCTACTGTATTTCACCAGACTTTGCTTGTAATGTAATGTAATGTAGTGGAGGGAGGGAGGGATGTGATAAGAGACATTGTAGGCACCCTTGCATTCACTTACATATCATACATATTTTGTCCTTTGCTTGAGCTATTATTAAATGTAGTTTTATTTCCCCCCCCCACTTTTGTAATACTTTATTAATTTGCCATTGCTTTCATTGTAGTCAGATTGTTTCCTTCTTCATAGTGGTTGTTATTTTAATCACAGAATGCAATCCATTCTGAGTTTTAATTGTTTTGTAGAAGGTACCTATAAGAAAGCCAGCATGGTGTAGTTAGTAATTTAAGCATTGGACTATGACTCTGGGGATCAGGGTTCGATTCTCTGCTCAGCCGTGGAAGCCCATTGGGTGACCATGGCTGTGTCACACACTCTCAGCCCCAGAAAACCCAGTGATAGGGTCACCTTAGGATTGTCATAAGTCAGAAACAACTTGAAAGCACACACCAGCAACAACAACCTACAAGTAGGTAAAATCAATCATGACCTGTTTGCCAATGTTTAAGATGGCTCCCCCATCTAAAAACGTTGTAGTATTCTTGATTTTGACATCTTAAAGGATAACACATTTGTAGTGGTGTAAGCTTGGTGTTAAAAGAGCCACTGTAAAGCAACAATGATACAATGGGCACAAAATGTTGGCCATCCAGTACAGTTAGAATGGTGGGAACAGAGTTGGCAACGAACACAGAAATTTACTGCTGCTCAAAATTTAAAAGAAAATTATTATAAGTTATTCCATAGATGGTACATGACACCAGAAAAATTGAAGACAATTTATAAGACGGGTACAGGTCAATGTTGGAAATGTCAAGAGAGCTCTGGTACACTATATCATGTGGTGGTCATGGCCCAAAGCACAAAAATACTGGAAGGAAATACACAAGAAGATAAGTTCAATTTTGAAGATTCAACTTGGGATGACACCAGAACTTTACTTGTTAAACGTGACACATATATTAGACGGAACGTCAGTGAAGAAATATTGGAGAATAATACTATATATGGTGACGACGGCCCGTATTGAGTACACAAGACTTTGGAAAAATGAAACTATACCTACTATTGAACAGTGGTGGACAACCTTTATGGAAAAGATTAAAAGGGAAATCAGACAAAGATATTAATAAAGAGTGGAAGATTGTTACGGCTGGGTGTAGACAGAAGGCAATGCATAATTCATGATATCAATTACTATACAGGGTAATAATCATCGAAATATCATGTAACAAGTAAAGTAGAGAAATATAGCAGGAACCAACGAATTGATTACTAACATGTTATTGTGATACGCAGTATAATAAATAGAGGAAATAATAATAATTGTAACCCAGAAAGGAAGGGAAGAAGAAATAATATGGCATGTAAACATTGCAGAGATAATTGTCTGTTTTATTTGTTGAAACTTTAATAAAATTATTTTTTTAAAAAAGCCACTGTGACATACTGAGAGGCAATGGTGTACTTGACACCTAGTGCAGATAATTTTTAACACTCCCTCAACAAAATTGTTTTCCATAATAATCATGAAATTAAACAAATACTTATGATAGTCAGAAAACAACACAGACAGTGGAAATTTCCTTGTACTAAACTTTGTGCATACAGTGGTCCCTCCTCTTTTGCAAAGGTTCGGGGCATAGAACCCTCATAAAAGTGGAATGCCCATGAATAACCCCTCAGTGATTCCCCCTCCCAGTTCCCTTGCCTTTTGCTCACTGGGGCCAGACGCAAAGGAAAGAGAGGGCTCGAGGGGGAGAAAGAAGGCTTGCATAAGCTTCCCCTCCATTCCCTTTTCTGCTTCCAGTTATGTAGTTTGCATTTTATTACCTTATTGGTTTAATTTATACTCAAAAAGTGTATTCTGTAAAAGATGCAAGAGATTTAACAAGTCACACCTACCAGTTCATCAGCCACGCACAACTTTAGATGGGTATGGTACAAGGAGTCACCTCCCTGTGGCCATCTGAACATTGTTTTGTGGAAAACTAACATTTTGTACCATGTTCTAGAATACAGAAGTTTGTCTCTTTTTCATTTAGTTTTTTTCCCTAGCTTGTTGTATTACTCCCATTTATTCTTCCACAGCTGCTGACTTTGGTAAGCATGGCTATCTGAAATGTTGGTCTTGTGGCTGTTTTCCAGAATGCAGATGTTTTGCAGGGAATGGATGGTAGAAAGTTCTTTGACTTGTAGCATCATTCCCATTTAGTTTTCTGCATCTGCTGAATTTAGTGTCCTCGGCTTCCTGGAAAGTTGGATTCCCTGGCCATTTTTTGGATGTTCTGCCTGGAGTGGATTGAAAAAAGGAGTTTCTGTGGAATTTTTGTGGTTTGTAGCATCTCTCCCACCTAGTTTTGTGCGACTGGTGAATCTGCTGGGCAAGGAACAGCTGGGAGTGGTGCCAACAATGAAATATAATGTCAAATAAAAATCATTAATCTTTAAACTACCACAAAAGTCTTTTGTCATTTTACCTGCAAAAAAATAACATGACTAAATAATTGAAAAGCCTTTTTTTCCTTTGTGCAAGTATACACACACACACATGTTCAAAACAAGTAAGAATTCAGTGTTGCACACCTTTTTTCCCCATTAACACCACCTTCCCCTATTTATTTCCACTTTTTAAATTAAATTCCTCCAGTCCTACATCTCTTCCCTTTACAGCTGCTTTTTTGTTTCCTTGCTATGGAATACTTTGCAGTAGGGAATGGACTGGTATCCTCATAAATACAAATATATAATTCATATTTACTTTAAAGACCTATTTAACATAGGGGTTGAGGTGTCTTGAGTAAAGAGTTCAAAAGATCAGTCCATACGACAAAAGAAAGGAAATGTGGAATCAGCCCTTCCCAAAGAACTTCATTTATTATTTGAAATTTTTACAAGAAATCTAAAACCCACAGTAAACATCTAGCCTTCCTCCATGAGTGTGGAGGGGACCAGCGTTGCTTTTCCTTTTCCCTGACTGGAGTGGCAGCTATAGCATCCTGCCCCCCCCCCCATACAACTGCTTTTCCTTTTACAACCACCACCTTAGTGTATAAAAGGTAAAACCTCTCAGTTATTATTCAGAATGATTCACTGCTTTGTGGTAGTGTTACCCTGTATGTTGGGGGTCCCGGGAGGGGTGCCCAAATAACCAAATAAAAATGGGGGGATTTAACTCGAGCACTCTCTTGGCTAAGCGAGAGGCAGGGTAACTTTAGCAAGGATCTTTTAACCCAATGTCTATGGCTTCAGGTCAGAGAGCAATCAGGCAAGTTTAAAAGTAACCAAAAATAACAGTTTTATTGAAAGATAAACAGCAAATAAAACAACACACACACTATCTAACTGGAAAGCAGAAATGGAGAGCTTAGGGATGGGTAATACGACACCTGGTCTCGTTGTCCTGGAGAGAAAGATGGGGTTCCGGGGAAGAACGCTCAGCGTGGCTGGCTGAGGGGAGCTCCTTAAACAACCGGCAGCAAGGCGGGATGGAAGTCCAAAGTAGTCCGAAGAGGGGAGGCAGACTCAGTTATGGAGAACTGAGGGGAAAACTTTACTGGACAGAGCGGCAGCAAGGCTGAATGGAAGTCCAGAGTGATCCAAGGAAGTCCCAAAAATGGGGACCTTTTATAGGGTGCAGTTTACCTACAGGCTATGTTATGCTCGGTGAGAACAAAGGGAGTTTGGAGCTGGACAAAGGATTTGGAAAAGGTCAAGTTTAGCATAATTGGTTTAGCTCTTGATGACAATAGTGTGGCTGGTACGTTGATGGCCCAACATAAAGGAATGGCTTGGCTCTTGGCTGCAAGGCTTTGTGTAACTCCGAACCGAGGAGAGCTGGTTTGCAGGGAGGTTTTTCCCTAAAGCAACAGAGAGGTTTAAGTTGCTAGCCTGAATGGGGTTTTGGAATGTACAGTCATTAACAGCCACACCCATACGTGCTTGTCCAGGAGACCTCAGCAAACATGTGGAGTGAGATGGCAGGAAAGGTCAAGCAAAGGCCAAATTATTTAATATCAAAAGGATATCTAGTGCTCTCACCAGACATATCATAACCGTGATAACAGTAGCATGTTACTAATGAAGAGTACTCTACTAAGTCAAAATTTATAAAAATATAATGTGATCTTTATTTTAAAAAGGTACTGGATGTCTTAAGTAATTCCAAGCAATATAGAATTTCAAAAGGTATGTAACCACTTTCTTATAGCTTCACTGAATATACAGGCACAAAACTGTCATATAAGCCTTTGGCTTCACTTTTGCTCAAAGGCTTAATTTCCCAAGTCTAGGTCATGTTGCAGGAAAACTGAGACACAGAGACCTCAGGGTTAGGAAAAAGAGTATATTTATTACGCGCGGGCTGTTGGTGGGATCTCTCCCTAAAAACCAAGAGCCCTGAAGAAAGGTTACACAGTGATTTTATAGACTCAGCATAAGTTTCACTTTCCTCAAACACAACATATAAGTTTCACTTTCCGGTCGATTACATCAATCAGGTACATCAAAAGGCTAGGCACAGAAAAACAACACTTCAAGATGATGTATTTCAGGATGATGTATTCGGTACCAGGTAAAGTCAGGGAGGAACTATTCCCTGGTCAAGTTGACTCCTAAACTTTTTCATTAACTAAGCATGACAACATCGCATTCCTCAGATAGGCACATTTGCAGCTAATTTATTTTCATCTATTTTTCTACTAAAAGCAAAGGCTATATATGTTAGCCCTTTCAGTCATACCTTCTGACTCAACTCAAAAAATGGTTTGGGTTCTCCTCTCGCCCTAGACCTCTAAGAAGACAACCATGCTTATTCAGACAATTCATCTGATTGACTGAAAAGCTAAACTTAAAACTCTCTCTCTCTCTGGAAATCTCACTGAAGGAATCTTTAAAATGCAAGTCACTGTGCCTTATATAAAGGCCTTCTTGTTACCACCCTCAACCCCTCCCTCTCACCAATGGGCTGGGTTTCTCTCTCTTACAGGGCCATTTCCGTTACATGGCAACCTATTGCTAGGGCTGCCCTGTTAGTCAGGCTAACCACACCCTCAGGTGCCATCACAATGAGCATCTGTCTGTCCTCTGTATGGCATTCTCTCATGTCCTTTCATCTGGGCACATCAAGAAGCCTAGGGAAAATACAACAGCTCACATTTTTTCTGGAAAGCCCGTAATGATTGCCATATATTTACACTGTACGCTCTGTTAAAAAAGAAAAGAAAAAATAAATATCTCTGCTCCTTGCACAGACCACAAAATTGCAACATTTACCTGAGAAAAGCAAGCTGTTTTCACACAAGACTAGAGGGACTTCATTTTCTTCAGTCTATCTCTGCTTCCAGCTGGGCTTAAGCCTTTAAAAAGACTAATTTATATTTTAGCTTGAGTTTTTGTTAATAACAATCCACTTTCTCAGTTAATGCACCTGACAAAGTAGAATCATACTCACAAATGTGCATACTAAAATATAAATCAGTCTTAAAGGGGCTGCTAGCTTCCTGTTTTTCTCCATCCCTACTTTTTTCCCCCTGCTGGTTTCATTTTGAAAAAGAAGCTGCAGATACCTTTGCCTCACCCCATCTCCTCCCTCCCTTTCTGTCTTGCTTCAGGAAATCCCAAGGGGATGGGAAAGAGGAGAGGGACTTGATGCAGATTGTAAGTGTCTCCTGCACAGCTTGGATTCTTGGCAGTCAATCTCCGTTTCCTTTTCAGGCACAGGAGGGGAGGAGCTGCCATTGCAGTTCATTATTTTGGACATGCAGGGAAGCAGCAGCCTTGTTGTCCCCCACTCCTAAGGATGCCACTGCTAGTATGAGTGTTGGACTATGGCTCTGGAAACCAGGGTACAAATTCCAATTTTGGCCCACCTGCCTACTCTGATTTCCACCTGAACCTCAGGAAGAACTTCCTGACAGTCAGGGCTGTCCGGCAGTGGAATCTGTTGCCTCGGAGTGTAGTGGAGTCTCCTTCCTTGGAGGTTTTTAAGCAGAGGCTTGATGGCCATCTGTCGGGATTGATTTGAGGGTGTTCCTGCATGGCAGGGGGTTGGACTGGATGACCTGTGTGGTCTCTTCCAACTCTGAATTTCTATGATTCTATGATTCTCTGAATCCTTCTCATGCCTGCTGATTCATTTCCTCCTTTACAGAATGTGCTTTCCCTTCCTGCTGTCCTTTTATCTACTGCTGTTTCTCAGCTATCTACCAAAAGTTTTAGTAGGCAAGCAGGTCGAGAAAGAAGGAGAGTGCAGACTCAGAGGCCGAAACATTCAGGGAGCAAGTTGCACCAAAAAAACAAAACAAAAAACAGCCCAGAAAGGGAGGAGGGGAGCAGCCTTGGTGGGGATGAAGCAATTAGGTGGGACGAGAAGGAATTGGGGATTTCGAGTAGGCAGGCAGGACAAGAAAGAAGCAGAAGAGAGACTAGGAGCCCAGAAAGCTCAGGAAGTATGTTGCACAGAAAAAAACAGTTGAGAAAGGATAAGGCAGATGTCAGAAGAGGAACAATCTTTTCAGGGATGAAGCAAATTAGCAAGGATGAGAAGGAATAGGGGAATCAAAGTAGGCAGGCAGGTAAAGAAATGGGGGGGGGTAGACCAAGAGCACAAAGTGTTCAGGCAGCAAGTTGCTCAAAAAACCAGCTGAGGAAGAATGGTGGAGGAGGAGGCAGCAGGAGAGGAGCAGCCTTGGCAGGGATGAAGCAAATTAGCAGGAATGAGAAGGAGTTGGGGAATTGGAACATGCAGGCAGGTCAAGACAGAAGGGGAGCATAGACTCAGAGTCCAGGGACTTCAGGGAAAAAGTTGCTCAGAAAACAACCAACCAACCAACCACAGCCCAATAGGGACCAAGGAGGATGAAGTGACAGGAGGGGAGCAGCCTTGGCAGGGATGAAGTGAATTTACAGGGATGAGAAGGAAGAGAGGGGCCTTTAGAATTCTCAGCCAGATTCTCAGCTCTTTGGCCTCAAAAAACTACAAACCCCAGAATTCCACAAGATGTTGAAAGTGGAATAATAGCACTATAACAGTGTAGGGTGGAAATGGCCAGAATGTCAGGTGTACATAAGTTTTGCCACTAAATAAATATCAATAATAATAAAAATATGTCTGTCTGTGGCAGCCATAAATCATCTGCACACTGTACTAGGCATCTTAACATTTGAAAGAGAGGCGTGCTGACTTTTAAGTTAAAATTCCAAATTAGAGTGGAAATGTGATCTTTGTGATCGAAGGAAAGTTCCCCTGATCTAAGTGAGCAGGCTCATCCTTGTCTTTCAAAGTGAGAAGCCCCCCATTCTGACTGCAGGCTGCCGCTGGGAGAATGAACAAGTAAGTGGGTGTGAATTAGAGAGACTCAAGAAGCAGGGGAATTAGAGGGGTGGGAGGGTGTACTTTGGTTTCACCCATGTTGGTTTTTGACCCCCATGACACATCTCTTAGCACACTTTCCCCAAGGTGTTGGGCAGATTCCTCACTCTACAGTAGTGTTTCTCAACCTGTGAGTCGCGACCCCTTTGGGGGTCGAACGACCCTTTCACAGGGGTTGCCTAAGACCATTGGAAAACACATATTTTCTATGGTCTTAGGCTCCATTCCCTCCTCAGTGGTGGTGTGCAAGCAGGAGGACAAGAGCGTGTGGGTCGCGCTTGCACACCACCACCCAGGGAAGACGGGAGGGGCTCAGCAGTGTCGCCACAGCAGAAGCATCCTGAGGGAAATTTGCGACTCTCCTGAGGAGGTACCAGCACGGGAACGACAGTGAGCGGGGCTGGACTTTTCCCGCAAACACCACGGGGATGACTTCAGCCGCTGCCACCGCCATTGTGCGCTTCAACTCCCCTGAGGGCATTGGAAGCAATACCCAACCTCGGCGCCTCTCGCCTCCCCTGCGGAACAACCACTTGGTAAGGAGAGGGCGGCTTCTTGGCTTAGCCCATGGCTTGGCACTCTGCTGGCCTGGATGGAGGGATGGAGAGGGCCTCGGCTTCTCTCGCTGGCCCTAACGTGCACCTACCCCCCCCGATTGAACGGATTCCTGGATACCTCTTAAACTACCATAGGCCCGGGGTTTCTTTTTATTCCCCTCTATTAATGGCTCCGTGGAAACTGATTTGGGGCTAAGTGGACACTAGGAGTAGGCAGTGTGGCTCCTTCCGAGGTTTTTGGACACCTGTCTTACTCAGAGCGGCCAGTGGTTGAGGATCATGGGACCTGTAATCTGAAATAACTGGAGGGTGTCAGGCTTAAAATTGCCAGATTGAAAGCTGGAGAGGGCTGTGTAGAAGAGAGGATTTCAGCAGCTGGCAGGTAACAAGCAACACCTGGTGAAATTCACTTTTCTATACAACCCTTGAAAGTACAGTAGGCTTCTCCATTTTTCCCCCCTCCACTGGCAACCCTATAGCGGTCTAGCTGCTTCACTTGTGTTAGTGGCAAGGGCAGCTGTCCCTGAATTTTTCTACATTTTTGTCCCCAGCCTGGACAACTGGAGTAATGAGTCTGGAAGTCTTGGGGAAAAGGCGGGATATGAATAAAGTTAATAATGGTGATCATGATGATAATGATGACAACGACAACAATAATGGCTCGTTTCCCTTTGGATACCATATAGTTTTAGTTGGGAATGTCATTGCAAAATACTGATTGGATCTTTTAAAGTACTGTACATAGAAACTATCCCCTTGCTTAATAACTTGTTCACTAGAGGCAGAATGGAGACAAAATTCAAGACCTTCTATATTACATGTATGTACTTTAAAAGTGACTTCTGGATCTTCTTTCTTTCTTTCCCCCAAGAATTAAAAGTGGAAACAGTTGTTATACAATAAATTAGAGCAAGCAACTGTGGCTTCAGATTTTTTTTTTTTTTAAGTGACTGCAACACCCAGGTTTTGTTAAGTGGTTGCAACACCCACAGTTTTATTAGGGCTGCTAAGAGTTCTTGGTCAGAGGCATGCAAAGAGGGCTGCAGTTGCCCACTCTGGTGCAAGTGGTTTTTGCCGTTAGACTTGAAGCACAAGTAGTTTTGTGTGAGGAAACATCCAGCATGTGGCAGAGTTAAAATTTGCATGTAGGAACTATTTCTCAGTGTAAAGTCGAAGGCTTTCACAGCTGGAATCTATAGGTTGTTGTGGGTTTTACAGGCTTTGAGGCTGTGTTCTATTAGTATTTTCTCCTGATGTTTTGCCTGCATCTGTGGCTGCCATCTTCAGGGGATCTGAAGACACAGATGCAGGCGAAACATCAGGAGAAAAAACTAATAGAACACAGCCTCAAAGTCTGGAAAACCCACAACAACCTATTTCTTAGTGTTTTGTGTCAAAAATCCATTTTCCTTCTGGTCTCTCTCTCTCTCTCCTTCTCCATTTGCCTGCTTTGTCCTTTGCTTACTTTCACTGCTGTAAATTGAGTTCAAAGTCCACAAATAATTGATCTTCGTTGTGCTCTTGCAAAGACTGCCCGGAGAATTTCTGATCTGGTGAGAAAGAAGCAATCTCAGCCTTCGCACTGACATTGGCTTTTTACGCATACTGTCGCAAAATGTAGCAATGTAGTTTACTGTTGTTATATTAAGACTATTACCCATGCTACACCATGCTTCAAGACAAAATTTCATTTATTTGTAATTAGAAATAAATATTTCACAATATATAATTACATATTGTTTTTGTGATTAAGCACTATGCTTTAATTATGTTCAGTTTGTAACAATGAAAATACATCCTGCATATCAGATATTTACATTACGATTCATAACAGTAGCAAAATTACAGTTGTGAAGTAGCAAGGAAAATAATTTTATGGTCGGGGGTCACCACAACATGAGGAACTGTATTAAAGGGTCGCGGCATTAGGAAGGTTGAGAACCACTGCTCTACAGTGTATATGTAAGCAGCTGAAGCATTGTTTTCAGCAGCTCTTTGGGTTCAGCCTGTGATTTAAAAATACACCTGGTCTAAGCTGACAATTTGCATAAACATTTTTAACTGAAACCTGTGAACTGAAGCAAGTTGTGGCTGCCCTTCAAACTGAACAGTTTTTGTTTTCTTTAAAGGAAAGGGAACATGATCCCCACCTGACTTTACAATTTCACATTCCACTGGTCACAAAAAAATAGCAGACTATTCTTCAGAGCTTGGAAACAACTAGTTAAAAGTAGGGTCTTGCCTTATTGTCATCATGCCTGCTTTGTTACTTTTGGGGGTAACAGGGACATGAATGAATTTCAGTTTCAAAAATAAAGTAACAAATGGGAAGGTGGCTTCATTACGCAGTGAGATTTTGTTGGATAGTAATATCTCTAATTACATTTTGAAATGACTTTTAAAGAAAATATCAAAGGCATTCTGAGCAGTTTTCTTATTTTATGCTGTTCTGTTATAAGCCCTGTCACATCCACCCCCAAAGGTAAGTTAAAAATAACTGAAAAGTAATGAAAAAGGAGTTAAGCTGGAATCTGGAGAGTGTTTTGAATGATTTGTCTGTATATATGTTTATGCAAGTATGTGAATTAGTGGGATATGTGTATACTAAAATACAAAACAATGTTGGGACTCCTCTCCCTCTTCCTTCAGTTCACACAGTAGTAAATATACTCAATCAACCCTGACAGAAAGCATAAAAATGCAGTATTTGCAGACCTTCCATCTAATTAAATACAATGGAAAGGTATTCTGTATTATGCCAAAACTATACTCCAGCCTTTATAGCCTATTTGTGACTAGAGGAGGAGCTAGAGGTTTATGCTCTCACTGCCTTCAAGACCTAACTGATAACTTTTGGGGCAATATGATTTCTACTTACTTCTGGATGGTGATCTCGTTATATTTGTTAGTGAATTAGCAACTAAAATCTGGCTTGCAGAATGATTGGTAGAAGATGCACACATTTCATATTTTCTGGATTACTTCTCATCAGCTTTAAAATGGTGAGTCTAAGGGATCTGTTACTTAAGTACTTCAGTTGGTTCTTTATTTAAAATTGGTTCTTTACTTAAAATTGCTGCCTGGTAAACTGACAAGTTCCATCGGACATTTGCTGTTTGTTCTTATGTTAATTTTTAAAAATCCTATATTTTTTTTTAAACTTGGTTTTCTTTAAGCATTTTAGGTAGCTTAAGAGAAATGTCTACCTAAAACAGTGAAATTATACAGTTTAGTGAAGAGGAGCGTAACATCTTGCAATAAATTAATGTCCCCATATTATGATTGATTTATTCTTTGCTCTGCATTATTTGGATGTTATCTTTTGTAGGATATTGCAACAAAAAATACATTTTATGTTATAATACATACAGTTCAATCCACAATTGATTTAAAAGGTGTACTATAGTCAGGTAGATGCTCATTTAGTCTTTCATCCTCATAGAATTTAATTTCTACTGCTGAAATCTCTCATTTCTGTGAGAATACTGCTTACTTAACAGCACAAGAATGGCTCTGTGATTTCAAATACATTTGCTTGTGGATTTGAATATATTTCTTAGTATCTCTTCAGCTAATATAGCTAATAAAATTTTCTGGAACCCAAATGTGCTGTAGACCAAACACTCAGTTTATGTGTGTTATATTTCTGAGTCCTGACTAGAATAGAACCATTCAATTAACAGAAATTATATAAATCTCATCTTACCAGCTGCCCATTGATTCAATGGGTCTATTCTGGTTGAGTTATTGCTATTTGCCTATGAGAATTATAAGGTGAACCAGTCACAGAGTTTTCTTGGCAAGATTTGTTCAGAGGCTGTTTGCCATTGCCTTCCTCTGAGGTTGAGAGAGTGTGACTTGCCCAAGGTCACCCCACTGGATTTCTGTGGCTGAACAAGGATTTGAACTCTTAGTATCCTAGTTCAGCACTCAGTCCATTATACTTTCTGGCTTCTAGCTAAACTCAGCTCTAGTTGGAACTAATTATGACGTTTATACCAGAAGGTCTTCAATACCACACAGTAAAAAAAAAAAAGTCACTAATAGGGCTGTAATTGAGAGCAGTAAATAACAAAAGTTGTGGCAGTTGTTGAAGAAGGCACTCCCATTCATGTCAAAATTGGAAGAATTGGACTGGAAGAACATCACGATATTTTGGATGTGCAGCAATATGCACGTTCAGATTTCTCTTATTAAATCTGGAAATGTATGGGGGTAAAATGTCCAGTGAAAATCATGGGACCTATATCCAAACAATATTTGAAACTGGTGTGCCTGTCTGTCAGCAACTGGAAGCTTTGCCTTCTGGATCACTTGGCAGACTCAGGAAGGAAAGCTGAATTAGTAATGTGATCTGCATTCCTGCACCAAATCTGTTAATAGCTTTGTAGTTGCTGTACATATCTCTGCACATTTAACCAGCCAAAATAAAATGATATATTACATGGTAGTTATTCACACTGTTGTTTAGGGAAGTAGTCATCTGTCATGTCTATAATGCTGAGGTCCAGCTAAAGACATGATGAGGGAATAAACCTGATTGAGCAAACTGCTTTGTATTCTATTATTAGAAAATAAACAAATGAAGTATCTCTATATGGTCTATTTGTCAATATGTTACTGATATTCTAAATCTTCTTTTACAGATTATTTCTGCTAATACAGGTAAAACTTGAAAGGTATTTCCTTTTGCAGTTATTTCTTTTAATTGGAAGTATATCACAATATTACCCTTATAGTTTATAAATATAGTGCCACAATTATAAAATAATAGTAGTCAGTGGGTATAAATTATGCCCAAGGTATAATCATAGCATAGGATACATATGACAGAAAAAACAACAGTTACTTACAGTTAATTCCAGTACCAAAAAATGAAAAGTAAAAAATTATTTTGAATAGGGCTATTTCAAAAGCTGGACATGGTTCTTTACAATTCTTTACAATTATTTAACATTGCAATATTAAAATAATTTTATGATACAATTAATAGTATTGTGATTTTTAAGAAACTCTTCCATTGATTAATTTTTTAAAAGTTTTCATTATGTTCTTTTCATATTTACTTTTGTGAATATTTCTGTTCCTTTTAACTTAGGCCATTTCTGCACTGGACTGTTATAGCGCTATTATTCCACTTGCAACATCCTATGGAATCCTGGAGTTTGCAGTTTTGGGAGGGGCCGGCCCCTCCCGAAACTGCAAACTCCAGGATTCCATAGGATGTTGCAAGTGGAATATACGCTATAACAGTCCAGTGCGGAATGGGTCACAGTCTAAGTTCATGGTAACACTTAGAGGTACTGATGCACCAACACAATTGGCTCTCTGTATCTACGGATTCTATATCCATAGATTCAACCAACCACGGCTTCTAAATTAAAAAAAAATCCAAAAAGGAAACTTGGATTTTGCCATTTTATATAAGGGATGCCATTTTACTACACCATTGTACATAATGGGACTTGAGCATCCATGAATTTTGGTGTTCATAAAAAATCCTGGAACCAATTCTTAGTGGATATTCAGGGCCCACAGTAATATGATCTGACTCTTTTAAGCATGTAATAATACTATTTAATGCTCATGTAGTATTTCTAACAAGTTGTTGTTCTTCTTTATCTGATGTTGGTTGCAATTCTACGTACACTTACCTAGGATAAAGCCTCAGTGGATAGGGCTTTCCTCTGCATAGATATTCACAGAATTGTACTGGAAGGATAAAGTAGACAAAATATTTAAAATGTTTTTTAGGAGAGGTGGTTCCACAGGTGGTAACAGTCATCTGTTTGTCATAGCATATGATTATCCTCACCAATATATTTTGCATTTAACATGCTTTGTTTTGTGATTGGTCACTGGAAGGTCAAAATGACCTTAATTTTCAAGTTTCTGATGACTGCTGAGATATGAATCTCTGATAAATTTTCCCTCTGTTGTATGAGGAAAAACTGGTTTTTCACTTAGGCATTAAAGGGAATAGATACTCTGTTTTGACCGTAAACGTTACAGGTACGATTAAAGGAAAGCAAATATTGTTACCATTGTCATATTACAGCTTTGGTGCAGGGTAAGATGCTGAGGCTGAAAGACTGAGGCTTTAAGACAATCTAGAGGCAGTATGGTATAGTGGTTTGAGTATTGGACTATGACCCTGGAGACCAGGGTTCGATTCCTGAAACTCACTAGATGACGTTGGACATGTCACACACTCTCAGCCCCATAAAACCCTATGAGAAGTTCACCTTACGGCAGAGCTTTCTAAACTTTTCAAGTTAATGACACACTTTTTGGACATGCATCATTTCGCAACACAGTAATTCAGTTTTACTAGCAAACCAGAGGTTAAACAGTAGGAAAGGCACACCCCACCCAATCTTGGCTCACTGCCATTGCTTTCACTGAGGAAGGACTCCGGTGAGGGCAGCAGCAGCAAAGGCAGCCCTTCTATCTGATCCTGGCTTGCTGCTATCACCCTCACCAAGGAAAGACCCCAGTGAGGGCAGCGGGAAAGGCAGCCTCCCTTCCTGATCCTGGCTTACTGCCATTGCCCTCACCAAGGAAAGATGCCCTTGCCAAGGAAAGACCCTGGCGAGAGCAGCAACAGCAGGGAAGGCAGCCCCCCTACCTGATTCTGGCTCGCTTTTATTGCTCTCGCCAAAGAAAGACCCCAGTGAGGGCAGCAGGAAAGGCAGCCCCCCTTCCTGATCCTGGCCTGCGGTAGCAGCAAAAAAGACTCAAGCGTGGGAGGCCTTTCTCAGCTTGGGGAGGTAACACATCTGCACACTTCAGGCGGCACACTAACATGTCATGACACACTGTTTGGAAAGCTCTGCCTTAAGGTCTCCATATATCAGAAACAACTTGAAGACACACAATAACAAAAAAATTCATTTCTGTCCAGTGGCAGAGTTTGGAGTGCATGGAGGGAGGGTGAGGATATGATGTGGGGGCGTGGCCACGGTGCATGATGACATGGCTATGGTGCATTGGGGCATGGCTGCAGCATGTGGAGGCGTGGCTATGAGCTGGGACACCCCAAAAACATTGGCGCCAGGGGCAAATCACCTCCATTGCCCCCCTCCCTACGTGACTGCTTCTGTCTGAGCTGAAATTTTAACAGGGTATTTCTTAGTTCACAGCTCATTCACCATTACACTATACTAATGATGCAGTCCTATACATACATACTCAGAAGTCAACCCCACTGGCTTAAGTGGCATTATACCTACTCATGAAGTGCAGTCTCACAATCTCACTGCATGATATTTCTCTAAAACTGAAGGTGTACAACCAAATATCTTTACATTAGGCCCTTGGTATCTGCTAAGATTGGCTTGCAAGACCCCTGTGAATACCAACATTTGTGGATGGTCAATTCCCATTATGTACAATGGTGTAGAAAAATGGCATTCCTTATATAAATTGGCAAAATCAAACTTTGCTTTTTGGATTTTTTTTTTTAATTTACAAGCTGTGATTGGTTGAATCCATGGATATAGAATCTGCCAGTATAGAAGATATAGAAGGCCAACTGTATCTCATTCTTCTTCCACAAATTCATAAGTAGGACAGCATTTTTCCATTTTGCAGGTAAGTAACTGAATCAAAGAAATGCCAGTCATACTGAAAGTATGTGAGTTCCATAGTGAGCTGCGGAAAGCCAGAAATTCTATATGTAAACAGACATTCATGTATATACAGGCATGTCCATAGGACAAACTTGTATCAGTTTAATTGTCCTTATCTTCCCCAAAGAATCCAGCCAATTTCAATGTAATACTGAAAACCCAGCATTTTCCAAATACCTTTTAGAACAATTTCCTGAGTGGAGGAAGCTGCTAAAGAACCAGTAGATGATGTGTCCTTAGTCTTCTTGGCTATACATTTTTTTCAGGTTTCACTGTATCCGTATATGATGTGACATCAAGAAGTCTTTATATCCGATGGTCCAAATTTCCTGGAGCCTTTTCTTATAAAGTAATGGCAACACCTATGAACACAGTGGGCCATTCTTTGTTGGCCTATTTCACTGATGTTACCATGGTAGGCACTGTAACATCACTGACTCCTGACACGGTTCATACTGTAAAGGTGGAAGCCATTGACAAGAATGGAGTTATACTGGCTGAAGCTCAGACTATGCAGTTAACAGGTTAGTAGGAGATGGTTTACAAAATGAGTTGATTTGCATGGTTTTTAAAAAATGTAATTCCACAGAAAACTACCAGAAATGTCCTCAGCCTCATATTAATAGGTTCTGTGGAATCTCTGGCCACTATCCAGTGGTATTATTCCATTACAACAAATGACATCCACAGACACCTGATTCAGGGCTGTGCGAAAGAGAGAATCCAGTGCAGTTCCCAGTTGTACATAATGTGCCTAAAAAGAGATTACAAGCACAAATATGCTACTGCTCGTATGACTAGAAAAACCAAGATAGCTCCAAGATCACATTTTATTCATCTTGTAATGTTACATTGGCCTATGTGCTGGAAAGAGGAAAAAGAGAAAAATCACAACCATTCACATCAGTAAGTAAATTGTACATGCATTCAACTGTACTACAAATCTCATCATAGTCAGTGGGATATAAACAGTCTATTTATGAGCAGAATTATTCCAATTGCTCTCATACCACCTCAAAATATAGTCATTAGACTGAGGATATGATATTTGTGTAAATACATACACATAAACTGTGATTGAGGTACATCAATATGATCTATGTTTCTCTACAAATTAGTTGTTTCCTACAAAAGCATGTTGTAAATTATAGTTGTCAGATGCAGTTCATGCTAGGTTTGGGAGGACAAGAAAGAGGAAAGGCAGAGTGAGGCAGAGGGCTGGATGGCTTATTAGAACTCTCATCAGCCCTAACTAGTTGATATGGCAGTTATGGTCCAACGCCATCTGGGAGTCGCAATCCAACAACAAATTTTCTGTCTGTGGCGTGATCTCTGGCTGATATCCTTGTGACCACCAGTCTATGACCTGCTTTGAGTGTGAATACAATAATACTGCTAATTTTCTGGAATTTCAAATACAGAATCTTTTTTTCCTATCTTTATCCCTTTAATTCTCTATGCGGTGTGTTCACAGAATGGTCCCATAATCGTGACAAAGGACATGGGTTGAAAACAATACCTCTCAGGCTACATTCCTGGCATCGCTGGCATCTTCAGAAAGGGCAGGGAAAGACTCTATGAAAGACACCTGAAATCCTGCTGCCAGTCATTTAGAGACCAAATAGTAGGACAGCTTCCCTGTGTCTGGTTTTTCCTAAGTCTCTTTTTCAGGGTCTTACCTTTTCTTTCTGAGCCCTTCATCCTTCTTGATGTTAAAGCAGCTGGAATGAACAACACACTCTGAAATGCATTCTGCCCATTCTGTCTTTTTCCTTCCTGGTGTATGTTTTGATGGCATTCATTTACTTTAGTGTCATGTTGTGGAACTTTAGGAAACCCAAGGCAGATACTGTCCTATCTTTCACCTGACCTTTCTTTTTAATTCTTTCTCTCAATCTTCCTGGGCTGATCTGGAGATCCAGACATCAAAAATAAGTGAGGGAAAATCAGAAAGTATGTCTTCAACATAAACATAGAGAGAAATAGACTAATAATGCAAAGGAGAAGGAGGGGAACTAGGATTTGGTCATTGTACTCCTATTTCATAATCTGGGGTAAGATTTTTCCCAGTACTTGCAGCTTGTAGGTAAGATAATTGAAGATATGTAATAAATTATTTCCTCCTACTGTTGCCTTGTTCTGTGCTAACAGCAGATTGTGAAATAGGCCATTTCAGGGCCAAGGCAAAGAAGGAGTGTGTATCTGGATTCCCAACTCTCAGTTTGGATTCAGGATCCAGATCAATCCAATCTGGATTGTCCTCATTTAATGTGCACATGAACCAACAAGCCAACAGGGATTTCTATGATAAAATGAACTAAAATGTGTACTCTGTGCATTGGATTCTAAGTTTGCTTGGACAAAGATCTATATATTTAATCTAAATACAGATAGAAATTTCAGAAGTGATTTTGTTGAAATAATATTGATAAATATGGCCTGGTCAAAGGAAGATTGTTCCTCCTGTTTCTGAACAATCCCTAGCCATAATCCTTTATTAAACAGGGCTGAGGATAATTACAAGTGGTGGAAAAGGGAGACATATCTGAATTGCTGGCTGGCTAACACTGACTGAATGAAAGAATGTCTTGGCTTACTACAATGGAAATATTGTTCAAAAACAGCTCATCTTGCTTGTGGAAGAACAGCTACTATAATACTGCCAAGATCTCTGAAAACCTATTTTTATTTTTTATGAAATTGCTAGCGGTGTTTCAAAGTATGGGCTTACAATCTAGAAGTCCTTGTGTGTGTGTCTTTTTTGTTAAGTAATATTATTGTATTATTGTTATTGTTAGGCTATCTTTCCCCTCTAACCAGTCCTTTTAAAAAAGAAAAAGCTTTACCACATTATTCTCAAACTTCTCCTAGTGGAAGTATTTTCCCTTAATTAAAACTGAAGTTCTGTTTACTCACTTCACTCTTATGCATTGGTGCAATCAGGGCAGCACTTTTGGAAAAATGAAGAATGGGCAGGATGTAAAGTCAAAGGCTTTCACAGCTGGAATCCATAGGTTGTTGTGGGTTTTCTGGGCTTTGAGGCCCTATTCTATTAGTATTTTCTCCTGTCATTTTGCTTGCATCTGTGGCTGGCATCTTCAGAGGATCTGGTGGCATGGAACTGAGACAGCGTGTATATATACTTGTGTAGTCCTCAGGCGGGAGGGAGCAATTTGCATATGTTACAGTTGGCCTGTGTGATGGCCTATTGTTAAATGGGATATCCCCCAGGGTGTATTGTTAGTCAGAGAATAAGCATAACGGTGTGTTAAGTACATTAGCAACCCATTGTATTGTTCCCTGTAGAGGGACCTCCAGAGTCTGGGTGGTGTTCATTGGCATATTTTTGAGTCTTGATTTTAGTGTTCTTCAGTACTGGTAGCCAAATCTTGTTTACTTTCTGAGTTTCTTCTTTCCTGTTGAAATTGTCCATGTGTTTATGGATTTCAATGGCTTCTCTGTGTAGTCTGACATAGTAGTTGTCAGAATGGTCCAGAATTTCTGTGCTTTCAAAACGCATTCTGTGTCCAGGTTTGTTTATAATGTGTTCTGCTACTGCTTATTTTTCTGGGCAGGATAATTACCAAATGCAACAGGGCTGGTTTACCATACTTGGAAATGAGTTGTTACACATTACTGTTGGGAGGAGAATAAGACCACTAGGGCCATTTCCGCACTACAGTGTTAAAGTGCAGCTATTCCACTTTCAACGCCCTGTGGAATTCTGGGGTTTGTAGTTTACTGAGACCAAAGAGCTCTTTGGCTGAGAATTTGAAGTGCCCTTCCCCAAACTACAAACTCCAGAATTCCATAGGAGGTTGATAGTGGAATAACAGCACTTTAACACTGTAGTGCGGAAATGGCCTAGGTCCAGAGAATGAAGTTATCTAACTGCACCACAGCTGTTACATCTGGAAAGATTTCCTGTAACAGTGTGTAAAAATAAAAATTGACTAACTTGAGGGTGCCTGCCTTCCAGTGTTACTGGATGAGTCTGCAGTCTGATCTGTTGATGAGTATTCTAATGTAGAGGTGTTCTATTCTAAGGCTCTTTCACACTATGCAGTTTTTATATTGTTGTAATTCCACTTTAACTGCCATGGTTCCATCCTATGGAATCTTGGGATTTGCCAAGGGAAGAGTCTTTAAAATTCTTAGCTAGAAAAATCTAGTACCTCATCAAACTATCAATCCCAGGATTCCATAGGGTGCAGGCACTCCAGTAAAGTGGAATCATGTTGCTATAACTGAATAGTGTAGAAGCATACCTACACTCTTGTCATGTATCTAGCACAATCATGATTAATGCAGTTTTTGAAAACAAAAATAGCTTTCTGTTGCATTCAAAAAACAGGTTGTACCACAAGAAATAGAGTGAAACAGAAGGCCATCAAATCAGTACTTCCTGACTTCATTTCTTTGAAACAATCCATCACATTCAGCCATTCAAAGTCGTGCCCTTGAATGTTGACATGTTTTTCAGTTCTGAAATTATTGTGATTCTCTTTCTCTTCCCTTCTTAAAGCTCCTGAGATTCCTACTATTGAACAAGCTTATTCAAAACTGAGTAACAGTATCACAGCAGAATGGGCAGCTGTCCCAGGGGCATCCAGTTACTTGCTGACAGCACAGGATGGAGAGTCATTCATTGAAACAATAGTCACAAATTCACCAGGCACTGTGACAGGGTTGAAGGCTGCTACGCTGTACAAAATCACCATCCGCTCTATAAATGCTGGAGGAAGAAGCCAGCCTTCACTTTCTAAGAAGGCAAAGACAGGTATTTTTTAGTTTTCGTTTTGCTACTACAGATGCTACATGTGAAAGATACATTTGCAATTGTTTTAATATGCTTTTTGAGTCTGAGCTTGGAAGAAAGAAATCTCTTTCATTAAAGCTTAGATTTTTTTTTTCTGAACTACAAATTCCAGAATCCTCCAGGCTAGCGTGGCCAGTATGGTAGTCTGACAGTAAATTTTTTAGACTGTCCTCTATTGGACCATCTTCATCTCTTAGGCACACATGGAACAACACCATGTGGAATTAAACTGGTATTAACTGCCACAGGATATGGTGGTGATGAGCCACAACTTAGAGGACATTAAAAAGAATTCAAGCAAGTTCAGTTAGACAGTAAATTCAAGGGAAAGATATACAGCATTATCTAGGGCCTCAGGCAGTATGCCTCTAAATACCAGTTGCTGAAGAACATCATCCAGAGGAAGGCTATTGCTCTCATGTTCAACTTCCTTGGTTGGTCATTATGGAAAACTAGGGCTTTTTTCACACTACCCAATTATAGTGCTGTCTTACACATTAGCTGCCATGGAACATCCTATGGAATCTTGGGATTTGCAGCTTAAAGAGCGTCGTTTAGAATTTTCAGTCAAAGAGCTCTAATGCCTCACCAAAACACATAAGCCAAGATTTCATAAGATTCAGCCATGACAGTTAAAGTGGAATTGTGTTTCTACAACTGTATAGTGTGAAAGAGACCAGGATGCTGTACTGGGCAGGGCTTTGCTGTGAAACAGCAGGGCTCCTTCTGTGTTCTTAAATGTCCTGTTCTTGTGTGTCTAGGCCTTTCCAGAAAAGGGATCTTAGCATATATTGTTCAAAATCATAGCCATTTGTTCTCCATAGGTATATCTCAGATCTCACCTTTATTTTCAGTGTTGTTTAATATTTATACACAACTTCTGGGAGAAAGTGCCACCCATTTGATGATTATACTTAGCTTTGTGGATGAGATAAAGCCAACTGAAAATTGATTTCGGAGTAGATGGAAACGTTGTTGGGAAAAGAGCTGGATATTCCCACAGTGATGAAAATATTTGGATTGGACAAGGTTGCTGTTAGGGAGTGCACACTGCTCTTGATCTCACAATCTAAGTCCAATTGTTAGTCTCAACTACAGTAGACTCATAGAATAATTTGTTGAATGGTAAGTGAATATTTACCTCAATCCTATTTGTATCAGAGAGATGGGTCTTTTCTCTTTGAGATTAGCAATAGAATTTAAGTCTAGGACTTCAACAGGGAGGGGAGGCTAGGAACATTTTGCATTTGATGTGCTGATTCTATCTGTTCCTAGAAATTGGTTCTGCTTAATATTTTCCTTGACTACAGACCCCCATGGACTATATGTTGTTATGCACTTTATTAGAGGCATCCCCTGAGAACTGTTCAGAAACTCCAGCTGATACAAAATCTTGGTATAGGATCCTTATATGACTGTGAACTGTTAAATGTTAACTGTTTTGTCTCCATAAACACTTGCAGACTGCTCCTTCCCTTACTGTTTCTGAATCGCAATTAAACACTTCCTCCCTGGAATTTTAGTTTAGCATTGTTTTATAGTCTTGCACAGTTTGATTATATATATTTGTCAATTTGCTTTATATTATATTGCATTGATTTTTGTAATTCTATCTGGATAATTTGTTTTACAATAGTATTGCATTAATTTCATATTTGTATTCTTTCTTTCCCGAAGTGTGTGTGCGCGTGCGTGCGTGTGTGTGTGCATGTGCGCACACGTGTGTTTTAGGTTGTATGCCTTTGGCAGGGCTGTTGTTGTTTTTCATCATTGTTTAACTTTGTAAATGTTCATGTTCACTGATGGTGCTATACAAATAACTTGATAATAGTGATGACAATGACAACGATTTTGTTTTTGGCAACTTCACTGGCTTACCAGTTAACTTCTGGGCACAATATAGTCTATTGGCCATGACAGCAAAAACCTTTATCCTTTACATCTCTTCATAACCTTGTCCATACATTTTAAAAGCCATTGAATTGTATATATTTATACATGCATGCACCTTTCAGAAGTATATACGTCTGTTTTATACTTGAGTTCAAAACACCAAGTAAGAAATAACCTTAGCACTGCTAACCTGGACCTAACCTGATCTTTCCCATGGCCACATACCATGGAATCCTATTATTAAATCTTTCTCATTTTTGCTCTTTTGCAGTACTTGCTGCACCAGTCCTGATAGCAAATTCCCCAAGTCATGACAACATTGTAGTAAGCTGGGAAGCTGTACACATGGCTGTTGGATTCTTCATCTCCATCATGAGAGCAGATGGTTTGGGTGGTATGTTGAAAGAAAACACCACCAATGACTCCCTGATATTTTCAAACCTAGACCCAGGAACTCTCTATACTATCAAGGCACATGCTTGGGATGCTAATGGAATACCTGGGGATGACTCCACCTATAACCAAAGAACAAGTAAGAAGCAATCTTGAAAGCAAAACAAGTATCTTTTAGCAAGGAACATGCAGATCTAAATAAATCTAACAGTCGGTGTACCCACTGTAGCAGTTTTATACCATTTTGACTTCAATGGCTCTAGCCTATGGAATCCTGGCATTTGTAGTTTAGTGACATACTTTAGTGTATTACCTTAACAACAGCATTAGAATTTTCTGATGCAGAATTCAGAGTACCTCATGAAACTATATATCCATGGGATGATTCCATGGAATGGGGTCAGCAAAGCTAAAGCAATATCAAAGCGGTATAACTGTGAAGTGGGTTTATACCCAATGGTTTGGGGGAAAAAAGGTTCTTAATTCCTGCTCACTGATTGTAAAGTGAGAAGTGTCTGAATGACAGCTTTGTTTGAAATGCCACTGAGTAAATGTGCACTGGGTAGTGGAGATAATGTAAGGGGAGTGAAAATATTATCCATCTACATTCTGAAAAATCTATCATTGAACCTTGTACATAAAGCAAAACTTAATATTAGAATACATGTATGTGGTTTGAATTAAAAATGCTGTTCACTCTCATTTCTATTCAAATTCTTTTAATATGCTTACCTGCCTACCTGCCCACCCTTCCTTCCTTCCTTCCTTCCTTCCTTCCTTCCTTCCTTCCTTCCTTCCTTCTATTTATAGGACCTCATGCACCAGGAGATGTCCAGGTTGTTTTTGACAGTGGAGCTTTGAGAGCAACTATTTCTTGCATGCCATCAGAGGGGGCTTCCAGATATACCATTGCAGCCTACAGTGGTTTCTCCAAACTCAACTGTAATACAACGTTCACTTCATGCACTATCCTATCACTTGAATGCGGAACGGAGTATTCCCTGTCTGTTGTAGCAAGTAATGAGGCTGGTTCCAGCATGCCTTCAGAGGCAGTGGCTTTCAAAACAGGTAAATGACCTATAAGTAGAGTCCAGGCCACATGGAGAAATAGTCAGTGTGAAGAAACACAGGCTTTCATATATTTGCCAACTGATTATAACTATCAGGGGATATAAACAGTAAGACAAATACTTAGTGTAGAATGAAAAGGCAACTAAATGATAGATATTTATAAAATAATACCAAGGCTGCATCTGGTGTTTCAGCTGGGAACCCAAAGATACTAGAGTATGGTCACATCAACCCCTAACATCAACCAACTGGTCGAGCATCACAAGAATGACAGTGGAGGATGCACCAACCGCTTCAGTTTTCCACCTCTGCATTTAATGTCATAGCGTAAAGACATAAGTTGCCTGAGTACTCTGAAAGCACCATATCCCATCTAATTTCAGAAACTAGGTAGGGTCAGACCTGGTTTATACTTAAATGGGGGAATGCCAAGGAATACCAGGTGCTGTAGGCTGAATTTTAGAGAAGGGTGATGGCGAATCTCCTCTTGCCTAAAAAAAAACCTTACAAAATTAATGGGGGGTCATCATGAGTCAGCAAGTGACTTGAAGGTATGTGTGTTTGTGCATGCCTTCAATTAATCTGTTGACTTACAGCAACTCCATGAATTTTGTAGGGTTTTCTTATGCAAGAAATATCCAGAAGTGGTTTTGCCAGTTCCTTCCTCTTGAAATGTTGCCTACAGTACCTGGTATTCATTGATGGTCTCTCATCTGAATATTAACCAAGGCTGACCTTGTTTAAATTCCATATTTTACTTTTATAAAGACATGTTCCTCATAGGCGTCTGTGTTTCAGACCAGTTCTGTTATACTTTCTGACAAGAGCAGACACTACTGTCTCTGGAACAGGCACCTAAATCTTCAGCACATGTCAACTTGGTAAGGTTAGATGTTCTACAATAGCACATCAGATCCACAAAATGTACACTAATATTTTGTTACTTGGAATTTTACTCACTGAAATAACTCGGTACTTACAATTATTTTCTTTTTTTAAAAAAATAACAAACGCATTACTACTTTACATTATGACCATCATTTAACAAGTAACAACTTTACTCCTTTTGGAGTATAATTAATAGATTTTAGGGTTATAAGGGATGTGGCCTTGCCAAATGATGGATGAGGAATATCACGTGGTTCAAAATTTGCCTCGTCTCTTCCATAGGTGCTGAAGTGATAATGTGGATGGGAGGAGGTTTTTGTCCCCTAGGCCAACGGCTTGTAATATTCAGATTTTTAAAAGTAAAAAAATCTAAAAAGCAACTACAGTAAAGAATGCTTTGACTAAAAGTAATCATTTTCTTATTTCTAAGACACAGGAAAGTAAAGTTACTTTTAAAAATGCTTCTTCAGTGGGAACTGGTCCTGAGTATGGTAAGGGTTTAGAATAATAACCTTGGCTCATTATGTCTGGAAAGTAATTTCATAAACTCTAGAGAAATATTAAAACATACTTTTGTTGAAAAATTTACTTTACAGTCCCTTGCGCTCCAGAAAGTATAACAGTTGAAGAAGATGAGCCAGGCAACTTGGAAGTCTCCTGGTCAGATGTTGACCTCAGTGATTATTATGTGGTTTTTGTGAAAAGTGATGATGGCTTGGAGGTGCACTGCAACACATCACACACTCAATGTTACTTCCAATCCGACTGTGGTTTCACCTATTTCATTAGTGTCTTTGCCTATAACAAGGCAGGGCAGAGCCCCTCAGGTGACATATTTAACTATACCACAGGTAAGAACATCCACTTGTTTATGCATGATCTTTTGGTAGATCTATGTGGGTATCAGACAAAGTTGGAAATAAGCTCTGCATGATAAAATAGGTATGCAAGAATTTCAAAAGATTAAACAAAAATCTTGGCATGATTGTTAGGACTGGTGGCAAGCAAGTGACCCAGGAAAATGTGCAGTCTGAGAGCAGCTCCAGCTCTGCCTGGGAATGAATTGCTCAAGCGAGGCCAAAGTTAGCAATCTGAAATAATGCCTCGGTAGCTCTTGTATTACATCAGGGGTGTCAAACTCAATTTCATCTTGGGCCACATCAGCATAATGGTTGCCCTTAAAGGACCGGCTGTATCTGTAAGGCTATATAAATATATCTACTCTTTTTTTATCACGTTAAATAATTGGCTTTGCATTCGATTATTAGTGGTTTTCAAATTGCCTTCCTTCTGCCTCAGCTTTTCTCTTCTTGGACATTTTGGGGTTATTTGATTGTAGTTTATCGTCCCTATATCTCTATAAAGTGACATAGAATTGGTCAGTATATCCAAAATGTGCCACTTTCTGCTCCCCAGCCCTCTCTGTGCCTCTTTCTACACCTCCCCATAGCTTTTTCTGCCCTGCCTGCCCCCTCTGTACCTGGTGAGCCCAATCGTCCCATTGCAGGCCCCTGGCTGTCAGTATTTTGAAAAGCAGTCCAGCAGCCAGCACCCGTGATCTACTTCTACTTCGGACTGCTCCTCTGTCCAAGTCTCGCCATCAGAGCATTGCCTTGTGGCTCACAAGAGTTAGACAGTTGGAAGTAGAAGTAGATCATGAGTGCTGGCTGCTGGGCCCCTCTTCAGAATATTGGCAGCCGGGGGCCTGCAATGTGGGAATTGGGCTCGCCAGGCAGGAGGAGTGCCACAGCTGCAGGAGAGGTGTGAGGGCCACATGAAATGGCCTGGCAGGCTTGATTTGGCCCGCAGGTCTTGTGTTTGATACGTGTGTATTACATTATCCCTGTTACACTGATATCGGTAATAGCACCATCTGCAGAGGTGGTGCTGAAGTGCAGCTAAGAGCCGACCAAGAGGTTCCTTCTTTTGTTATGAAAGTACCAAAAGAAAGATCCCTAGTGCTGCCTATTGCTTAAGATCCCCACGACCAAATGCTTTTACATAAAAGTGTACTGCATAAGGAAGCATTTATTCTGTTAGTAGTCTCCAAAATCTCATAATAAACTCTCTTCTCCCCTTAGCACCTTGCTGTCCCAGTGATTTTAACCCAGTATTTGTGTCAAGTGACACCATTCACATTGTCTGGTCTCCTGTCCGTGGTGCTGAAATGTATGAAACCAAAGCTGTTGACTGGGCAAATGAACTCATTTGCAAAGACACTGCCACAGTATGTACCTTGTCTGCCCTGCAATGCAACACTCAATACAATATCACTGTCTACTCTTTCAGTGAAATTAGAGGCAGCAACACATCATGTGCATCTAAACATGTGGCAACAGGTATGGTTTTTGTTTAAAGTCCAGCAAACAATGTTTTCCTACTGCAGAACATGCCTTGGTAGTGAAGATACTTTGCTGAAAAGGTGAATTACCATTATAATATTAATCAGTTGGAAGTATCAAAACTGCTGACTTGACAGCAAATAACAACAACAAAACAAAACTATGCACATTTGCTGCCACATACTTTTTAAGTGGAAAGGAAAATCCATTATTATTCAAAATGCTTCATGATTTTTCCACTTTAAAACTGGTGGTGTTCTGTATGATTGCTAGTTCCATGCTAACTGTTGCTGATCTGGAGCACATCTGAAAGACTGAAGACTGCAACGCTCTTCTGTTTTAAACCATTTTTGCACATAATCAACCTATCCTTTCAGGACAAAAGGTTCTACACTAGCCTTCGTGCTGACTGTTTCATAGGGCTTGCCTTAAATGTGGGCAGCCATACTATGGTGTAAGCATAATGAGGCTCATGGGTTTGTTCTGCTTTCTTTTTCTTTTCTTTTCTTTTCTTTTCTTTTTTTTCTTTTCTTTTAAACATTTTAGGTTGGAGACAGCTGGCCAGCATGCACCTGGTTACAGCTTCTCACTGGTATTTTTACTTTAAAAATGACTAAGAGCCAGCATTAGGCAATGCAAGTGTATCATGAAGCAGCACAGCCACCCTCCATAATGTGACCCTTTTGATGTTGTCAAAGAGCAGGAGGGTGAGTGTGGGAATGTGTCCAACTACTTTCCTATAGCTGGCATGCTGCAACAAGGATCTGCAAAGACACCTGGAGGTCCTTGCAGCTGCAAGAAAATAGTTGGATGCATCCCTGGTCATCCCCCTGCTCTCTATCAACACAAAAATTGCCATGTTGCATGAGAGGGAGCTGTTGCTGCTTATGAGGTAAGTTTTGGGGGGATTTTGATTGCTGTGTTGTTGGAACAGACAACAGGATTCACCTAACAGAATGCCAGCCTATTTATTTTTATCATGCAGTAAGAAGATGCTTATTTCCTAAGTAAGTTTTTTTTCATAATACCAACAGAAGCAAACTCCATTTTATTCTGGATTTGTTCAGAAGATTTCTTCCTTCTTTTTTTAATTAAGTGTGAAAGTGAATTACAAACCTGTGTTTTGTTAAGCACACTTCTACTAACAGAAGACTTTCTCTTCTCACTTCCTTCTCACAGCTCTCTGTATAACCCAAATATGCACTAGCCCTCCAGCTGTCGAGGATACTTGCAGGGTGGATAGGAATTATCCGCTCTTTACTCTTCCCATTAATGGAATTCTGCTCACAGATTAACACTGTTGGATTCTGGTTCATTTTGGTTTCTTTGCTTGCACATCTCAAGAAAGTAGCTCTAAATGCATGAAAAAGAAAAGAAATGAGTAGTGTGCTTGACAACTGAAGTAATAGCCTTGGGTTTTTCATACTCATATGTCCAGGATCTGAAATTAGCTGAATTACTATGCATTCTTATTTGTAATTTAAATCCCATGATGCTAAGTGGAGACTATCTTCAAGTAAGACATAAGCCAAAGAAGATTGTCAATTTTTGTCTGTTTATTAACAACGGTCTTCCAAACAGTATCCATTGTAACTAAACAGGGAGCCTGCTAAAGTAAAGGACACTTTGATTGAATGCCTTGATTTTCTTTTAAGCCTCTATATACAAAGATAGCACAATTATATAAAGCCCTGTGCCTTTCTCCCTAGAATCTCTGCAATAAGGCCTGTCTAACACCACAGAACAGTCATTCCTTTCTTTGCTTAGGCAACAGATGAGCTCTAAATAAAATCACTTGCGTAAAATTATTAGAATCAAGGCATTTGAATCAAACCATTTTAAATGCAGTATTCATTTTAACTAGCCTTCCCTACCTTGGTGCCCTCCATACATTATGGACTATAATTATGGACTATAACTGTCCTCCTCTCTGACCATCAGTCATGCAGTTTGATCTTGCTGGGAATTGTGGCTTAAAGCCTTTGGAAGGACCCAGGTTAAATTAGGCCCACTGCAGTTGATTTTGCAATAGGCATTGTACACAATATGTTAGAAAACTTTTTTTAAATGGATTCTAGGGCAGTCTTCAGTAACATATGTGGGATGGGGGACTTCGACAGGGAGCAGATTTTGGACACAGAACGTCTGAGGAAGAAGCAAATATTTGTTGTTGTTGCTGTGTGCCTTCAAGTCATTTCTGACTTATCCCTAAGGACAACCTATCACAAGGTTTTCTGGGGCTGAGTGTGTGTGATGCACCCAAAGTCACCTGTGGGTTACCATGACTGATTGGGAAATCAAACCCTGGTCTCCAGGATCATGGTCCAATGCTCAAACCACTACACCAGGATGGCTCTGTCACATCTGGCTTTAATAAAATTACATATTTGTCATAATCCTCAGCTGCTGTGTTAATGCAACAGAAACATCAAAAATAAGTGGAAAGTTAAAATATGTTTTATTTAAAACCTTTCAGCTCCATGTAGTCCAGAAATAATAAGTGTCTCAAAGGATACGCTTTCTGTAATTAGCGTACACTGGCGTGCCAATAATGATGAAGCAACATATACAGTCACTGCCAAAGGAACAGCTGGGAAATGGCATTGCAAAAGCTCTGGAAGTTCATGCACTATCCACAATCTCCCCTGTGGGTCATTGTTCTCTGTCAGTGCTGTAGCAAGTACAGAAGCAGGACAAAGCTTGCCTAGTTACAGTGTCCCTTTAGAAACTGGTAAGTTGCAGATTGTTAGAGATGCTATTCATCACTTAAGTATCAGTCCTATTTTATAATATTTATTTTTGCTTATGGTATTTTTATTTAATTTTTATCCCTGCTTTCTCCCAAAATAAGACCCAAGGCAGGTCACAATAGACACCATTCTGTAAGAAACATTTATGAGTGTGAGGGGGAAAAAGGGTTAAAAGAAACAATAGGTACAATAAAGATGTTTACAATCTCAAGTTATTAAATTCTTAAAACACCTGGAAGAAATCTTTGCTTAATGCCAAATAAGTACAGGTATCAGATTAATCTGTTTGGAGAAAGCATTCCAGAAATGTGGCCACAACTGCAAATATCCTCTCATGGGCACCTAAAGAGTGACGTATGAAAATGAACTAACAGTTTGAGGGTGTATATGGGGGAAGACACTGATTCAAGTAATGGAGGTATTAAGATATTAAACTGCCATTTTTACCTCTCTTTCAATATACCAAAGGAACTTATACCGACATTTTGTATATATGCAAACATTTACTTGTATAAAAGGCAGCCAATTAAAGAGCTACCTTATTGATTCAGTTAGAAGACAGAGTGCTAAAATACTGCCATATTACTAGCAAATTGAGGTCACCCAAGTGAACAGGATAAAATAGTGTGGGCCAGACCTGCACAACTTGGCAGTAGATAAAGGCTAAAATGAAATAGGCTAAACTTCTTCGGACCACAGATAGGTTTTTAGCACCTCACTTTCCAAATAAAGTGATAATAATGGTACAATAATGTTTTCATTTGCAAAATAGTTTAATAATTAATTACACAATTATTATTAATTAATTAATCATTAATTAATGATTAAACTATTTTGCAAATAAATCATTTTATAAAAAAGATAAATTTCAATTATTACACTTATTACTTAAGAAACTTAAGTTTGAATATATTGTTAAGGTTTTTTTACAGAAAGGTTTTCTATAGAAAGGATAGCAGCTTCAGAGTGATCCTGCTCACAAAAGATGAAAGGATTTTGTTGTTGTGCTGTTATGTGTCTGCAAGCTGACTCGAAGGCCATTTCCGCACTACAGTGTTAAAGTGCTGCTATTCCACTTAACGCCCTGTGGAATTCTGGGGTTTGTAGTTTACTGAGACCAAAGAGCTCTTTGGTTGAGAATTCAAAGTGCCCTTCCCTAAACTACAAACCCCAGAATTCCACAGGGCGTTGAAAGTGGAATAGCAGCACTTTAACACTGTAGTGCGGAAATGGCCTAAGTTTTCTTGGCAAGATTTCTTCAGAGGGAGTTTGCCAGTGTCTGAGGCTGAGAGAGTGTGACTTGCCCATGGTCACCCAGTGGGTTTCTATGCCTAAGCAGGGATTTGAACTCTGGCCTTCTGGAGTCCTAGTCCAACATGTGAATCACTAGACCAGAGGTAGAGAACTATGTTGGGAACAGGAGCCATTTTTCTCCACCATACTCACTTAGGGAGCGGCACAGGAGAGTGAAACAATGTTACTTCAGTGGCCATTTTGGCTGATCTTCCGGTTTGTTTGTTTGTTTGTTATAAAAGTTTGGAAGGCATTGACCAATTAGAGGAAGCAATCTGCCCCATTTTCAGGTGTTTTTGGTGGCTTTGGGATGGTTTCCAGGCCAAAAAAAAAAAAAAAAAGTCAAAAACTGCTTCCTTTTTTTAAAAAAAAATGGGCCTGGGGGCTTTGGAGGGTTTTAGGAGTCACACTTAGGGCTGGATATAGCTCTCTGTCTGTGAGTTTGCCCACTCCTACACTATATCATGTTAAGGAAATGTTACTATTCTACCAGTCCCTCACCCCTCTTACCAGAGAGCTGAGGAAGAACAAACCAAAGACATGTGAGACCCATGGTCACAACACTCGTGGACCAGTGATAAAGCTGGGCTTTGTGCAAGGAGACAGTTGGGGAGCAGCTCTGCAGGAGGAGGCATGAGGACAGAGGAGCATAGAGGGATGGGGACGTGGGGCAGGGCATGGGAGAGCTGCCTCGCAGCCTGTGGGAGGGTGGAGGAGCGCCACTCATCTCAGCCCCTAACTTGCCAGAGAGCTTCCTGGAGGGGAGACGCCTGAGATCTTTCCTGCCACCTCGCCCAGCCGGCCTAGAAAGGCTGGTCAAACCAAGAGGTGGTGGCAGCTGCTCTTTGGCACTGCTCCCAGACTCATGTGCTCCCAGCATTCCTCACCGCACCACCATCATGGTCTCCAAAGAGCAGATTGCCCAACTCACCCTAGAGGGAGGGAAGAGGGAGGAGACTGGGCCTCCAAATGGGGGGAGGCAAAGGAGGCTTTTCTGGGGAGGGGAATGAGACTCCTCTCATCCCACTCACTCTCCTCCTCCCTGCTGCAGGCCAGTGGATGCAGGCTGCAAGGAATACTTTTGTGGGCCACATGTGGCCCCTGGGCCATATCTTGTGCAGGCCTGTTTTTAATTTCATTTGGAAAAAAACATTCAGGCTGAATGTAGTTCTCAGGTTGTTGATGCTGAACATAAATTAATCTCAACACCTTTTACCTCTGTCTGCCAACAAGGCTGTTTTTAGGTGGCCATCTGGAGGAAGCAGCATGTTGCAGGATATAAACTGAGGGGGAATTTTTACAGAAATTACAAGTACTGTCAATGCAGAATTATTTATGAGTAGGAGTCTGATGTTCCATTTAGGCATTGAAAAATCATTTACTAATTTCTTCTAACATGCCAAAGTATATTAAAAATGGAGCTCTTTATATTTTCTTTAAGAAAACAAAACCAATAATAATTTTTCTTCTTTTAAGCTCCTTGCTGCCCAGCTGATCTTACAATAACTCAAGTGACACAGTCTGTAACAAACATCAGCTGGTCTACTGGGACTGGTGCAAAGACATACATAACAATTTTGGAATCACACACAGGATATGCCAGGTGTCATACACTCCAGAATTATTGTCTCCTGGGATGCATTACATGTGGAACCAACTACACTGTATCTGTCCAGGCAATTAGTGAAACAGGTTTAATATCAAACTGTACATATACAGGATTTTCTTCTAGTAAGTATATGGAAAAGCAGCTTTAAAATAAAAGTAGATCTAGTGTACTGTATTTCTACAAGATTGTCACATTGCATAGTTTATACTCATTGGGTCAGATTATAAAATGCTTAACTGAAATCAAGCTGAAACAAGGGAAATTCCTGACCATTGCCCCTATATCCCTAGAAAATGTTGGAATTTCGAGTTGGACAGAACAGACTGAGGTGCTTATAATCCGTCTTCTCAATTCCACACTGTGGCTCAAACTCCTCTGCAAAATATTTGGATAATGGCGAGGAGAGAGCAGGAGCGTGCCATCCCTTGTTTCTTTCCATTACTTATTCTCTAGATCCAGCTTCTGTGTTTCTTGATCTGATAAATGTAACTTGTATTCAACAGTTACATCTGCAAGGTTTTCCTATTTAATCTATGACTCCTAGGTCTTTCAACAAGCAAGCTAAAAATGGAGTATTTGCAGACCATACCACCAAACTGGCTCTCATGGTTGTCTGTAGGTCTAGCTAATTTACTGTTTCCTAGATAGCTGCTTTAATAAATAGTATGAACTTTGAGAAACCCATGGTTATATTGTCAAAAAGATCACTCCATTTCAGCTTATGTTGGCTAGGTGCTGTCTGTCTTGAATGAAATCTAACAAAGCTGTATTTCTCCTTCTCAGGTGCTTGCTGCCCTTCTGGGGTTCAACTATATAGACTTGGAAACAATGGCATACGGATACACTGGCATACTTCTGAAGGATCAATAAACTACAGCACTGATCTTTATGGCTCAAAAGGAAATTTCACTTGTACGCCCAACACAGCCTTGACTTACTGTGATATAACTGAGATACCCTGTGGGGATGTCTATACAGTTGTAGTGTCACCTGTAACTGAAGAGGGATTGAAACTTGCATTTTGCCCTAAGAAGATATATTCAGGTAATGACCTAGGGGGCTCTGATGGAAATGGCAAATTCAGAGGAAGGAAGAAGTGTAGAGTGGAAAACAGTGAGGTAGCAACTTTCTAGGATACCACTCCTCACTGAGGGACCATCATACCAAAGTTGCAAAAAGTATCTTCCACGTGGTAACCGCCACATCATGCAATCCAACCCCCTACTATGGAGGAACACCTGTCAAAGCATTCCCAACAGATGGCCAACCAGCCTCTGCTTTAAAAACCTCTGAAGGAGACTCCACCACACCCCAAGGCAGCATATTCCACTTCCAGACAGCTCTGACCATCAGGAAGTTCTTGAGGTTCAGGTGGAATCTCCTTTCCTGCAGCTTGAATCCATTGCTCCTTGTCCTAGTCTCTTGAAGAGCAGAAAACAAGTCCGCTCCCTCCTCGACATGACATCCCTTCAAATATTAAATATGGCTATCATATCCCCTCTTAACCTTCTCTTCTGCAGACTAAACATCCCAGCTCCGTAAGCTGCTCCTCATAGGGCATGGCTTCCAGATCCGTCACCATTTTGGTCCCCCTCCTCTGGACACACTCTAGCTTGTTGATATCCTCCTTGAACTGAGGTGTCCACAACTGGACACAGTATTCCAAATGAGGTCTAACCAATGCAGAATAGAGTGGTACCATTACCTCCCTCGATCTAGACACCATACTCCTATTGATGCTTTCCCTATGCCACTGTGATGGCTATATTTGGCAATGGCTACATAATAAACTCTACATTGTGACCTGTATTAATGAATTTAACTGTAATCCACAAATGCTTCTGCTATTCTATCTGTTAGTCTACAATATGCTGCAAGCATCTTTGGTCATTTTCAGAGATACGAATTCTGTTCGTGAACTACACTGAGAACCGAACCTTCACTATAGGGTTTCATTTCAGTGTATCAGAGTTGTATTTCTCAGGCAGAGTTCAACACAAAAAGTCAAGACAGTGGGAAAGGCTTGTTATGTCTTTGCTTGTTTAGTAATTTGAAAGTCCAGCATCTGCCTACAAGGATGTATATGAATATAGTTTCTGATTTGGCTACAGATAGTACAAACATTTATTCACAGAATTGCTCCCATTTTTGACCCAGCATGCTTTTAATTTATGCAATCTGCATTTTCCAGTTTGTATAGTTAAATCTGGTTTCAGTATTCTAAACTATACATTCAGAACCACTTTTTTAAAAATAATCAACTCTATTTATACTTTTCCTGAATAAAATATATCAAATCTTCTTTTAAAAGCACATGCTAAGCACTGCTTCAAACTTTTTAATGTTCATCATTGCACGTTCCTTTTCTAGTGACATGTTCTGGAAGTTCAGTAGGAATGGGTAAGTAAATTTGGATAAGTGTTTTGCCAAATAAGTCAAGAGTTTTAAAATTTAAAGTAAAAAGTCTTTTAAACTATAATTTCAGTATTTATAATTAGAAAATTCAAATTCTACCAAGAGGCCTAATATTACGATTTTGTAAAGCAATATATCATTGTCAAGATGCTCATTTGCAATCTCAATTACTATTTTACACAAAACCTAAAAGGTACACAAACGTGATTTTCAATTTTTAATTTTTTTAAGACTTACAGTGTAGACCAAAGCTTGAAAGAGTCAATGCTTCTAAACATTTTGATGCTGCCAGGATGTAAACTATTTGGTCAAAACTATTCAAGCCTAACACCTGCAATCTAATGGCAGCTTTCAAACATTTAGTTAAGAGAAAGCTGAAGGGATATAAATTAACGTGTTATAGACAGAAGCTGAAATAAAGATGCTCCTTGCCTATGGGAAAATATCTCTTGGGCACAAAACCCAAAACTATGTAAGTGTGAACATAAAGCAAAATTTATTCAGAATGTTTGTGATTGCTGAGGTGGTCATCAATTGTGTTTTCTCAGAAGCTACTTTTAGTCAGGGCTAAAAGTCAGGTTGGGTTTCTATCTTGTACTGTCATGCTGGTTTTCACAACTTAGTCATGCTAATCCCCGCAGATTGTGGAGGAGGAAGCTCTCAAGGTGACAAAAGTCTGTTGTTTTGCAAACGAAAGCACTATGAAACTCATTTAACCTGTATGAGTCACACTAAACTGTTCACTCAAGCCTACATTACTGGGTTGAAATGTTTTTCTATATAATTTCTCAGTGATTTACAGAGGAAGGAGAAATGCAGACCACCACCAAGGACTACAGGAAAAAACAGACTGAAGCAAGCTGGTAAGAGTATGTTTAACATTTCATTCAGTTTTGTTGGGACAGAAATTTAATGCTCTCATTATGCCTTTCAACTCCATTGGCCACTGTACCACTTTGCTTCCTCAGGCTCTCTCTATATAACTGCTACAGCTGTGTCATCAGTGGCTTATACTGTACAGTTTAAAACACATACACACATCCCACTTCCATGCAAAACAAACAGTATCTTTTTACTGTTTTGATTAATACTATTAACACTACATCAGGCCCATATGTTTGTACCAGCTCCTGTAATATGTAGCAGTCAGATGAGGGTCTCTTCTTCATCTTTAAGCTTTTTTTTAAAGTAATCAGTAATCATACAGAATATGAGAACCAAATGTCATTTTTAAGCTACTGTGTAATAAACACAACACAATTTTAATACCTCTCCCACCAAGTGAGCCTTTACTGACAGCCTGTTCTCAATATAATGAAAGGGCCAAAACACCTGATACCACAAAATGTCCAAAATACACCTCTTTTGTATATTTCCTGGAGGGGGATGGGCAACGTTTTACTCTCTGAAGCCAGCATATCTAATAGCTCAGTAAGTGCCAGTGAACTGAAATAATGTTAACAATTAAAAAAAAAACCCTTAGCAAGTTGGCTTGTCTAATGTTGCATGCTAGAAGTAATCTACTTCTGAACTGGTATTTCTACTGTTTATTAAAAAAAAAAAAAAGTCCCAAATGACCTTTTTTCCCCTGGCAATGAACTGGGGATAGCCACAAATAAATTAATCCAGTCTTTATTCCAGAGATTTTATATTTCTTATACAGGTCACTAGAACAAGTCTACCAAACAGATATTACTTTTGTGATATGATTTTGCTTTCAATACTGCATTTTGACATTATCTCACAAGTAACCAGTGTTTTAAAACTTTAGCTACTTTTTTTCTTGCTAGAGAGAAATTCTTTAGCTCACGCAGTGATTCCAAGTCCTTCTTAAAAAAAAAACCTTAATGCATTTTAAAAAAAATTCTATGGAGATGTTTTGCTTTAAATGAGTTATAAAAAAAAATATTTGGAAGCTTGAACCTGAAGCTTGCTAATTGACTTTATTTACCTATCTCTGCTTATTCAGTTTCTTTTACCTTTGCTATCATGGGGTAGCCTTAAGAATGACAAGGTAGTGGCATATAAAAAACAAAATGAAACTAGGGATATTGTATTGAAATAATGTTTACATGAAGATTACAACCTAGCCAGAAAGTCTACACAGATATGATACATAGGTGTATCAATTTAACAGTGTCCCTACGAGGTAGCATCAACCTCAGCTATGAAGTAGGCTTCAGGAAAACCACAGTTCCTGCGCTGAACTGCCACCTCCTTTGAAAGCCTATTTTAAATGTAAAATTCCTTGAGTTTCACAAATGAACTGTATTTAAATGATTTCCAAGACAAGAGGTACAAATGGACACAAGAGTTCTAGGACTGCAACCTTGGTGAATGTTGAATGCACATAAATAGTTTAGATATAATACATGTTCAAAACCCATCCTTAAAAGCTTCTGCCATACTATTATGCAAAGCACAGCCATGCTAATTCAGATAGAAACCATAATTCCACATCTATAAAACAAAGTAGAATTAGTGGCAGTTTTATTGCCGTATACAAATTTAACCAACATGGCAAACCATGCCGAAGGGAATAGAACAGTTTCAGGACATATGTACAGATTGTATATTTCAGAAACATTTGAACAATTTAAAAAATGCACAAACATATTTGCATCATGAATTTAACTAAACAAATGGGCTGGAATAGTCAACGCATTTAATGGGATTACAAAGGCACTTCCCTACTCAAAATAGGAAATGACAATCTGCAGCCTAAAGGGAGGTTGAAGAGTGCTCATCAACTACTGCACAATCTTAACTTTAAGAAAAAAATAAGCAAGGTTTCAAAACATTTATAGGATTCAATGTGATCCACTTCTGAACATTCATACAGTAGTCTCATCTTTGTTTTTAGATTGTTTTTCTTGATTCTCTCGTTCTGTACTTTGGTTCCGATGATCATGTTTGTTTGAGTGGTCCTTATCACTGTGGTCATGTTTATGAGAACGTTCTTTGCTTTTACTACGTTTTCGTGATCTCTCTTTACTGGGGCTACGCTCTCGTTTTCGTGACTTTTCACTACTATCAGTTCTTCCTCTGCTTCTGCTTCTGCTTCGCTTATTTGATTTCTCTTTACTTTCACTTTTGTGTTTACTTGATTTCTCTTTACTCCTGCTTCTGCTGTGCTTGCCAGCATTCCTACTCACACTTCGGCTCCTATGCTTCCGATCCCTACTTCGGCTCCTGCTGTGTCTCCTCTCTTTTTTGGAATCTCTTTTCTCGTCTCTATGTTTCCTTTCATCTTTTTCATCTTTGTGCCTCCTCTCATCTATTTCACTTTTACTTTTTCTGTCTTTTGATTTTTCTCTCGAACGATCTCTCTCTCTGGACCGCTCTCTATCCCTTTCAATTCCTCTGTCCTTATCATAGTCACGCTCCTTCCTTCTGCTTCGTTCATTTTCTTTCTCCCTCTCCCTTTCTCTCTCTCTTCTGTCACCTTTTCGATCACGGCTTCGACTTCTGTGCCTCTCTCGGCTTCTGCTTCGACGACGGTCCAATGTTCGGTCAGAACTTCGGGACTGTCGCCTTTCCCTCTCTCTTTCCTTTGCTTCTCGCTCTAGCCTTTGCCGCTCCCTTTCCCTTTCCAATTCTCTATCAAAGCTAGATGATCCACGGCCTTCTCGATGACGACTTCTGCTTCTTGATCTTCTAGGTGACCTTCTGGGACTCAAGGACCTCCTTGGAGACCTACATGAAAACAAATGCTTAAGAAATTGAGCTTTTCCAACAAGGGTTCTAGCAAAGAAATGTTTGCCCTTTCCTTATTTTGCAGCCTTTTAGATCTATAATGATGTAATTGTCAAATTTATATGTTAATGTCAGCTCCAATATCTGCTGGGCTTTCTGCATGAATATTAATAATGCACTACAGCTGGCACAGTGTATAGAAGTGTGCCCACAACTAAACCCTGGACTAAGTGAATCACTTACCCCTATTGATTAAAAAGAACACTGGATTAAGTAATCTATCCAATAAAACAAGAGTGCATTTTCAGGATTGCTTATTACAGGCTAACAAAGTTATATGCTTCCTTGTGCCCCTGTGTAATTTGAAAGCATAGGATCCAAACAGAAAAAAAAAAACCCAATTATAAATTACTGATGTCAGTCCATCCCAGTTAATTCAAGCCAAGAATGTGTGCCAGCAAATACCCCAGTTTAAACTTCATTTCAGCAATAAAGATCCAAAGCGAATTTAGACAACCTCATCTTCTGAATAAGAATACTGCCATCTTTACACATGGGTATGTGAGGATTACTGAGACATTGTGAAATTGTATGAACATTCCAGAGTGCTATTATGTTATATAAATACTAATATTAGAAGGCAGTGTTGCAAGACTGTAAGATAGGACATTCTGATTACATAAAATCACAGTAATAAGAACATGTATGTTAAGTATTTTGTAAAGTTAATGTACAACCTTGAACGTCTACGCTCTGCATGTCTGTCTACTTCTTCTACTCCCTCCTTGCCATCCTTCTTGATTTTTCTAGGTCTGGCTTTTATTTGTTGATCTATGTTCTTCTGGACTGGTACAGGAATTCTTGGAAATAATGTAGAAAACCATTCAAGCTTAGTAAGGAACGAACGCAGCATTTCTCCAATGGTCATGACACAGCCTCCACCTGCTTTCACATCAAGGTCCTTCATAAAGCAAACACAAAAGAAAAACAAAATCTGATTGTGAGAAACCACCTATTATTTGCTTTAAAAACAATGCTACTATACTGATTGTCATCTTTCAAGTTCCAAATATGATAGCTAAGGTTCTTTTGCTGGTAAATGCATTGTCTCAGAATGTCAACTCTTGTAACCTTTGCATTTGGCCGTATGTTACAGTCTGCGAATTTGATTTAATGAATATGCATGCAGGTGCATATAACCAATCCTGCTGCTGGATAGCAAAGGGTCCATTTCTTAATGGATTAGCATGAAATCCCCCTACTCAGCTGTTTTTGATGCTGTCATCTTGTTATGTTATTCCACAGAATGGAACATAATTTGGTCTAAATTATAACCTCATTCTGAGGACTGTGGTCACAGCAAAACACTGTGGCCTAACCATGACCTCACTTCCTGACTAAAAACAATGAGAAAAGACTTTAGTAGAAACTGGACCCCATCTACATTGGAAGCAATAGCAAACCAACTGCCATGAAGCAGTGAGGTTTCTAATTTAGAGTTATGCAAAAAATAAATAAAGGAACAAATAATTGGAAACGCATAATCCATGATGACCATTGTCTCGGAAAAGGGTCATTACCGCATGAAGGCCTTCTTGCTATGCCCTCTCACAGCTCAGGACATGTTAGTCAGCTATTGTCAGGCCCAAACCTATAGTGCAAGCACACAAGGAAAGTGAGATTTGTTATCTACAACAGAAGAGAAAATCTAAATGTAAAACTGCTTGCACTCACACATATTTAAGTGCTCAGATATACAGTTTTTCCAAATGAAATTGCTACACAAAGATCTAAAGAAGAAAACATTGCATTAGCTTAAATGCAGTACCTGAAATGTAAATTCAAAAGTAGAGTATCAGTGAACTAGTAAAATCATTAATAAATTTAGACAGATGCACTGAGAGAAAATATAGATCTATTTTCAGATCTTCCACAGAGTTGGACTGGGGAAAAATATAACACACAGAAATGATCTCTCAGTACTATTGCAGTTTTATCTAGTTATATGGATAACAGAGCAAAAATTGTTATGAATGAATTTGTAGACAGGAACTAAAAATGTGCCAGTGATGGTGGTGTCAAAATGCATGCCGATATACATGGCACAATAGAACAGAAACAGCAAGCATATTTTAAAAACCATATTATTCTAAGTAAGATATTAAGAGATTGAGTACCTGGAACCCATTAAAAACCCTTTAAAAAAAAATACAAAACTGGGGTCTCAAAGTTTACTATAGCAGGAATAAGAACAAGCTACACTCAAGTCCATTGAGAAGATTTAATACAAAGCATAATGCACTCAGGATGAAGGTTATTGTAAGTGAATATATGGTATGAATACCAATAAAAAGAAAAGAAGAAATTAACCTTTCAGCACGTCTCTGTGGAGCCTCCAAAGTATGACTGCAAAGTTAAGAGCTTAAGAGCAATTTGACACTTCAGGGGTCAGTGCTGCCCACTGTAACTTTTCAAGGATACTCCACTGAGAGTGCAGAAGATGCCTCTGGGTGTCTTCCCCTTCTTAAAAACATCAACTCTTACTTGTTGCTATCTGATTTTTCTTGGTTCATACAAGAATGACATTTTTGTTTGTTTTCTGATCTACCTCAGTATACCAATGCATTCACCCCCAAAGCACTTGGGTTGATGATAGATTAAATTTACTTCCAACATATTTTGAAGGTATAGGAATGCTATTTAATTCTCGTTCATGCCAATCTTGCAAACTATCAAAGATGAGAAAGGTCCTATGCTCATCATACAAAGTTAAAAATTATTTCTGTTTTTAATACTTTCCAACCTAAAGACATTTAACTCAGTAATTTTTATTAAGATGTCAGAAAATAAAAGAAAAGAAAACAAAGTATTACCCTTGTTGACATACCTCCTCATCATCAAGAAAGGATTCAAACCAGTCCCATAAATCTGTTGGAGGCTGTGTGTACCTTTAAGTACAAAGAAATTGGGTAAATCAATGGTGCTTTCTATGAAGATATTTGCTTGACAGCTAATTATATTGCCGCTTACCTAATATACATGAATCCAAGGGCCCTAATGTATGGAGAGTCTGTATGTGTTATGAGTCCCATCACTTGCTTACGGGTAAGCTTCAGAGTAAATAACTTGTAGAGGAGACAAAATGCTGTAGACACTATACCTCCAGTTCCAACACCACGAACCTTTAAAGATTCAGAAGAAAAGTAGTAAGTATTCAAACCAGATTTACTTTTCAATTAATGTAAAATATTCATATATTATTTTTCTTTATATTGTCAACTCAAAATTTTATGACCATCTGATTTAGTCACAGGTAGCATAATAGTAGACAGCCCCACCAATATTTCCTGAAGCTGAAAAGCCTTATCAAGCTATTAGGTATGCAACAAACTTTTCTGATGGGAAGAAAATGTAGTCTCTTCCACCACTGAATGAAGCTGGCATTGCAGGCAACTTGGAAATGTGTGCATGTTTATATTAATGGTTCCTATTCTGATGATTTGCTGATGTCCTAAAGTGATGAGGATTTGATTTTTTTAACTCAAGGGATTTAAACTGAAATTATTAAATAGCAAATACTTTACTATAGATTAAATATTATATTCATACAAATGCCAAGTTTTATTTAGAAATTATTTGTATTTAATTTCTTCTAAATATTTTAACACATGGCAGTTCAATAACATGCTCTACAGTATTAACATTTTTAAATGCACTTGCAAATACCTAATACTAATTTTATCACTTTGAGCATTTGCCATTAGACATATAAGTGTTTCCTTGTTATATTCACTTGAAAAGTTTATTACATCTTTGAAGTTGTCCAATTTAACTAATATTGCACCCATTTACTTTATTACAGTAATTCATTTTCTAAAACTGTTTTTTTTAGAAATGAAAAATTTTCCACATTCAAATATATTCCACATCATTGGCTTCACCAGAAAATTTTCTATCCCATATCATTGACTTGCATACATGCAATATAGGCAGAACCTGTTTGCAGACAAAGTTTTATCTGCAACTAGGTGTAAGGGTTCCCTTGCATGCATAGGTGTAGCTAAACTGAAGCACCAGTGTTCTAAAACAAAAGAATCTTGGAGAAAACTTTTTTTCCTTGGGACTATCTACTTATTAATTTTTAACTAGTCAAAAGCTAATTTCATTTTATTACGCATTTCTGACGAAGTCTCAGAATTGACAAGTTAATTTTTTAAAAACTAGTTTTTACAACTAGAATCTTTTCTTTTTTCTTTCCTATTAAGCAACAAATCAGTCAAAGTGACTTTTTAAAACTATTTCAGTAGATTGAGCTGCCAATTTTGACCAAATTTCCCCCGCCACATTCATGAATTTGACCTTCACAAGTTTGATTATTCATGAGACGCACATATATCTTCCCTCTCCACTCTCCTCCTCCCATTCCACTGCATTTTGCCCTGACATGGAGAAGGAAGGTAAGCACGCCCAGGCAAAAGGCAAGGGGATGGGGAGGAGAGGCATATGCCTTCCTTCCCCCTCCTTTACTCCCCCCTTCTATTCCTTTGCCTTTGGCCCTGGAGTGGAAAATGCATGCCAGGGCAAAAGGCAAAGATATGGGAAGGGCATGCATGTGCCTCCTTTCTCCCCTCTTGTGCCCCCCCAATTTCCTTGTATTTTATCACAGCACAGAGGATGCATGCTGAGACAAAAAGCAAGGGAACAGGGGAGGAAGGCACATGCATGCCTTTTTTCGCCTCCAGTGCTCCTCCCTCCCATTTCCTTGCCTTCTGCCTAGGTGCAGAGAAGGCAGGCCCACATGCCAAGGCAAAAGACAAGGGAATGGGGGTGTGCAGGGAGATTTGCTTTTTTCCACTTTTGTGAGAGTTCTCCACCCTGAGCCTTTGTGGAAGTGGAGGGACCACTATAAAGCTTTCAACACTGTATTTGTTTTATACATTTGGCATTGCACAAATGTGTAGCTACCACAGAGAAAACTCCAAGAATTCAGAAGGCACGTACTTCTACTTACCCCTCCGCACATCCCTGTCTGGCCTGCTGTTTTTCTGCTCCCTTTCTCCCAAGGCTCAATGTGTGTAACCTACAAAAAAGAAACCAGTTAATCAAACATGCTATAATTTCAAATTTACATTTTTTTAAAAAAATACTGAATGGAGACAACATATGATGTACATCTTAATATAAATGAAGTTGCTGTTGATAGAAATGTAGACTGCAACTTCATTTAAACCAGTTCTCAGAATCCACCACTATCCAGATATGAACAAAAGACATTATTACAATTTCATACTTTTGAAAGAATCATAAACATAATAGATTTCTCAAGTCTCATTTGAAAATAACAGTTAAAATAAATTTCACCACAAACATTGCTAGCAAAACTTATAGTCACATAAACATGAATTTATGGCTTTGTCATAGTAACAGACATTAAATTACCTACAATCAAATGTGAAAAGGCAGGAAAACTCGCATTTTTGTTTCAGCCTATTTATAAAAATGACAGGAGTATAGAAGATGAGGTCTAGTTACAGAAGTGTTAATGACAATGTGCAATTACATTTTTTCAATATTTTTTCTTTTTTAAAAAGCAAGCAGAACAGTATTTCCAAGTATTCTTAAGCTCTAGACTCTGGGTGCCTTACTCATGATCCATCACAATGTCTATTCAGCTGAATCTGCAGTGCAATCTGTGTCTACAATCCTCCTTGCTCTCCTAATTTACTATCCCAAGATGTAAAGAACTTAAAGGCGTATAGGACTGGGAAGCAGATACTATTTAACTATGTATGTATGTTTTAGAGCAGCAAAGTACCACAGTAACAATGCAGGAACACAGGAAACTGTCTTATGCTGAGTCAGACCAGTGATTTAGTCCAGTATGGTCAATTTTACAGGACAGTGGCTGTTAAGGGCATCTGGCAGGATTCTTTCGTAGCCCTACTTGGTGTTTCTGGTGGTCTTCATTCTAGTCAGATCCTGCTTAGTTTCCAAAATCAGATGAGGCTGTGTATGTACAGTCCTAAAACCAATTGTTAGTCTGAGACTTGTTGAAACAATGTAACTTACACAATGGTTAACTTATATAAACTCCCCAACAGTTCAGAGGGTCTACACTTGAGATCTGAAAGTCTGGGGAATGAAAAATGAAATTCAACTGTAAAGGGTGTTAATATTGTCTTTTTCAATTTTTCCAAAATCTTCCATTTCTCCCCTGAAAAAAAGCATTTTAAAAAATGGCTTCAAAAATTCCAGAAATTTTACATTTCCAGTCCACTCTATCTGGAACTAACAACTGGCTTTAAGCCTAAGTGCTGTCATGTCCACATGGCCAACTTACATTTTATCATTCCTAATGTACTGATGCAACATCCACAGTTTTACATCTATAAATAGTATATTATACGAATGTCTCTCTCTTTCTGACAATTCACTTTTCAATTACAATCAGAACATATACATTTGATTTGTGGCCTGCTTTTTGACAACGTGTGCTAATTGAAGAGGGCTGAAAGAGCAGATCATTGAAAAGTGACCACACACTCACAGTCCAGCCAGGTTTTCCAAGCTGTCCAGGCACAGAGAGACAACCCTGATGCCTATGCAAATACTGTTGGCTTCTCCAAGCCACTGAGGCTGTCCCTGCCACTCCACTGGAGGAAGCAGCTCAGGCTGCAGCAATGTCCAGCACAGCTGGAAACAACTTGGGAGCTGGCTCCTATGCTAGCAACCAGACCCTACGAACCCTGTCATACTACATGAAGTTATAAATTCATTTTAGCCGCCACTGTTTAGCTGCCCTTCCATTTGTCCCTTTTTGACAATTTCCACATTTTGACAATGCTCTGATCTTTGACCTGTTGAATAAATGGGAACTGCTGTGTATGACTATTTCCTCAAATGGCACTTTACTTCCTAATAAAAATGATCTAAAAATTTACACAACCTATAACCTCCTAGATATTGTAAACCACTGAACTGAGTGGTAAATTAATCTGTTTTAATAATCAGATCTACACTATTGTCCAAATATATATATAGTTATCTATCAGGTGAAACTTGATTTCAATGAATGTCTTAATCATGTTTTAAATTAGTCTACCATGATTCTTTAAATTAGTCAGGTCAGGGAACTGCTAATGCACAGCTAATGCATAGAACCCCTACCTAAAAAAATATTACAACAACAGCTAAAAAAGTTTATGGTGGTTTTTTTTAAAGTCATGATCTCTCGTGGAATCCTGAGCAACCTTCTGTGGAACCCTAGGGTGCCAGGGAACTCTGGCTGAGAAACTGGCACAGAAACAACTGCAACACTGTTCCCATTCTATGGAAGAAACAAGAGTTGCCCAATACTACTTGTGCTGTGATTCTTCATTACATAAGCTCTGTGTCAGCTTCTAGGAGTGGTGACACTAATGTGCAAAGGAACCACATTGTAGATACTTCTGACATTGCTGAAGATAAACTATCTTACTTGGTTAAACTGTGGACAGATGTACAAGCAGACAAACAATTGCTCCCTTTTGCTCCCAAACAGACAGAACACTGCATTATAAAAAGACCACACTCCCCTGTGCCTTGGTTAGTCTTAACACCACCACTTAGAAGGATTTTTAAAAATCTCAAAGTGGACTTCTGACCACTTCCAGGTTTTTTTTGGGGGGGGGGTTGGTGCCCCTTTGACAAATCCCAGTTATAAAAAACTGGCCTGGAGTTTGCCCATCTCTACTATATAGACCTGTATGAGTATATCAAGTTCTTTAATAATTGATGTCTTATGAACAACGTAAACAAAGGTGGGCAATTTCAGCTGGTCTGAGAGTAAATTCTGTGTCCCAGAAACCTTCTGGGCATCTCATGATCCTCCAAAAAAACAATGCAAAAGGGAGAGTAGTTGAAAGTAAGCTTCACATTTTGAAAAATGGGTATTTTTGCTATTTAGGAATGAAGGAGCAATATCCCAAGACATAACATTTTGGTGATAAAGGCCCTATTAGACAGAAATAGGAAGAACAACTAAAGGCCACACAGATCAAACTAAACAGATGCTATTACTAATATCAGAAATGCACAGCACATTAATGTTCTCTTTTGGACTAACACACATTAAATAACTAATAAGCCTCAAATGCTACTCCCTGAAAATTAATAAAGATACATTCAAAACATTCTGTGGTGGTATCATGGCTCAACACATCTCTACAACATATCAAGTATTTATGTGTTGGAATGGTCAGAGTGTTAAGATTAGCACTGGGGTGATCCAGATGGACCTCAGCCATGAAGTTCACTGAGTGATCTGGTCCAGTAATGATCTCTCTGGCTAACCTACCTTACAGGATTATTATGAGAGTACCATGGAGGGAAAAATTTGTATGCCAGTTTAAGTCTTTGAAAGAATGGTGGGATAAAATAGAAGTTAATAAATCAATTTTTTGGGCACCTTCACACATTGTTTTACATCAGGATTCCTAGTGTTCTCAATATAGCAAAAACATTCTGAATGTTCAGTGCACACTCTACTCTCCAAAAATATCTTCGATGTTTGACATGGTACAAAACCCCCAATTTTGAGAAACCAAACTGGTAAGGTTCAATGTTAAAAAAGAGGCTGCTCCAGAGTTCAAGTAATAAGTAAAGTTGGGTTGCAACTTCAAAACACAAACCTTCTCTTTGAACCCAAAGCTTTCTACCCCAACATAGAAGCAAAACTGATACAGCTCTGAGGCATGTAATTTAGCTAAGAAACACACACAAGAAAAGTGAGACTTGAGCTCCTAACGGCAGAACATACATTTACCCCACAAAGCACAAAATAATACCTATTTAACAAAAGACAAGGTAATTATGATTACATAAACAGAAGTGCACATTCAGGCAAAACACTCAATATACACTTAGACAAACACACACTGCGCACCAATGTAAAACAGCCACTCCACAAATTCAGCTGTCCCCACCAAACCCCAAGTAAAACCCATAATATACTGAACCACAGAAACATACTCTTCACCTCTCAGCACCACCTCTAGTTTCCTAAGATGCTCTTGGCACTACTTCTACCCTCTCCCACAGGACCTTCCACCACACCTTCATCGTTTTCATTTGTCTGGGTAGCTGAATGTACCTTTCATATTGATTTTCTAAAAATACCTCTGTTTTTCCTGTTTGGAAACTAAGACTGCGCAGATAAACAATGTCTCGTTTTACAGCATTGTCAGCTTTCCTTTTAAAAAAAGAATTAAAAACAAACTTGAATTATATTAGGAAAAAATGGAAACACTCAACAAGGGGAAATAAGATCAGTGCACACAGAGGGACCTACCAGGCGTTTTGCCTCTGCTACCCTTTTTATCTTCAGGTGACTGAAAAGAGAGTACAAAATTATTCTTTCTAACCTATTTCCTTACTGCTCCTTCATTTCCATTCTAGACTAAGACCTAAGATTTTTGATGTATCAGATCTGCCTCATTCTCTTCTTAGCCTGAAAAGCAGTCCAGTAGTTTTGAACCGAAACAAAAGGGATTTCTGAGGTTGCGATTTAGGCTGAGAGCTCGGCATCCAACGTCGCACACCTCCGGCCACCAACACCGACCTCTCTAGTCGGGAGGGGAAGAAACGTGGTCAGGGCCTCGCCCGCCGATTTCCAGAGAACGGTTTTTAAAGACGCCAGAGAGCGGGGAAAAAAAGACTCGCTTCGTATTTGTTTCGGAACAACGAAGAGCGGGACGGGGCCAAGCCGAGGGGCGGCAACCTGACAACGACCCCGTCCGGCCCTGGGCTGAGAGACGACCCGGGAAGCCTCCGAGTAGATGAGCCGGAGCCTTTCCGAGTTCGCCCCGTCCCGCCGAGGCCTATTCGCCCGCTCACCTTGAAATAGATCTCGTCGACCACCTCGTGGTAGGTCTTGAGCTCGTAGAGCTGCACCTTGAAGTAAGGCGAGGAGAGGATGTTGGTGAGGATCATGGGGTTCAGGTTCATGGTCTTTTCGTTCCCCCACAGAGGCAGGACGTTGCCTTGCTTGCCCGAGGCCGCCGGCTTGGGGCCCGCGCTCTGGAGCGGCAGCGGGGGCGACAAAACGGCTCCGGCCTGCGGGATGGGCGGCGGGGCCCCGGGGTGCAGCTGCTGCTGAGGCGGCAGCTGCTGCTGCTGCTGCGGGGGCGGCTGGTGGCAGTTGCCGGCCCCGACGACGGGGCAGTTGTTGGCCATGGCGGCTCCGCGGCGAGGAAGAAATCCCCCCGGCCGAAAAAAAAGCGGGCTTCCGACACCGAGCCCGAGCGAGCTCCTCCAACCGCCGACAAGATGGCGGCTCGCCCGGAAGTGATGCTCAAGGCCTTCCGCTACGGAGGCAACCAATGGCGGCAGCACTCGGGTAGAGGGGCGGGAGGGGCTGGTAGGCGTCGTGCGGCCTTCGGCGACGCTGAAAGATGGCGGCCTGCGGAGAAGTTACCTCAGAGCGGAGCAGTCAGATGGGATGGTTTCGGGCTAGTTGAGGTGGCGGCGAGAGACGGAGCCCGTGTAGCCCTTCGAAATAATGAGAGAAAGAGGGCATAGCCTGTGGAACGTATGGGGGATACATGATCAGAAATACGGGGCAGCCTCCGTGTTGCCTCTTTCTAAAGAGCCGCATTTCCCAGTGTAGCCAAATAGCTCTGGTAGACCCGTCAGTCCCTTGTAGCAAAACACTGTAAACAACCTTGTGGCTTCCTATTAAAAAGGTAGTAGATCTGTCCGTATGCAATCTAAATACATACCTTGCTCATTTTTAAAAAATAGTTTTTATGAATTCCATATGTTTTCTTTCCAGGCAAGGCACCAGATCTTGTCTGACCTTGGAAGCTAAGCTTTGTTAGCCCTGATAAGTACTTGGATGGGAGACTGTCAAGGGATACCAGGCGTTTTAGGCTATATTTCAGAGGAAGGAACTGACAAAGCCACCTCTTGAGTATTCCTTGCCTGAGAAAACCTTATGCAATCCATGGAGTCGACAGGCGACTTAAAGACACATACACACACAAGTATGCATAAAATTAGTATTAGCCTCGTAATAACTTCAAGAAGACAAGGCCATTTCCGCACTAGCCTGTTATAGCGTGATGATTCCACTTTCAACATCCTCTGGCATCCTGGGGTTTGCAGTTTCGGGAGGGGCCGGCTGGCCCCTCCCGAAACTGCAAACCCCAGGATTCCAGAGGAGGTTGAAAGTGGAATCATTGCGCTATAACAGGCTAGTGCGGAAATGGCCTAACATTTTATTTGGCATAAGCTTTTGTGGATTTCAGGTGCATTTAAGAACTTGGCTGCCATCCACCAAAGTGTAGGCCAGTCCTGAAATTGTCACAAGTTTTCTTTCCTGCAAGAATAAAAGTATAACTTGGCTGCCCTGTTGCATCCCCCCACCCTTGTGGCACCATCAAACTCTCTTGTGAAAGGAAGTTCTCTTGGCATAGTACACAATATGATGAAGGTGCTGAACTTTCCTTGCTGTTTGCCCCTGGTATTTGCTGCTCTGGAAACAGTGCTCTTGTTTATCTGGAGAAGTAGGTGCTATTCAAGAAGTGGAAACTTGCTTCTCTGGATGTTTTAGGAATACATCTCCCATCAACTTTAGCCAGTACAAGTAGATGGTGAGGGATGATGCAAATTGCAGTCCAGCATCTGGATGGCCACTCCCAACAACTCTAGCCAGCATAGCTATATGTGAAATGCTGAGAGATAAGAGTCCATCAGCATCTGAACAGCTGCCTGATTCACTGCCTGATGTTCAGGATTCTAGCATAGCTTCACTAGCCTTTATTAAAGTGCCACAGACAAGGCATAAAAGCAGTGCTGCTTCACTGCTGACCTGTAACAGGGTCAGCACTTTGGTGACTTCTTATTCTGTGTATGCAGTATTCTGTGTGCTGTCACTGGCAGAAGACTATAAAATCAACATGTACACAGAGAGCTCTGTGATGACACTTGTATGTTTAGTGGAAGAAACACAAAATGGGTTCTTCAGGTTTGTGCTGTGCTCTGCTAATTAATTAGATTAATATGGAGGCAGTACTGGCTGGTGGACTGTGGTACAGTAAGAAAAAGGGATACTTTGGAACTGAGAAGCTGAGGCCCTGGGGCACAGTCCAGCCCTCAAGGTCCCAGTCTGGCCCTCTGAGCCTTCCCAGATGGCCCTCACCACTCCCCCCGCCTCATATCACTGTTGGATAGTTTCTTACCTTTTGTATAGATTTTTCCCCATTACAGTCTCAAAGGCCAACTCCAGATCTTAGATACTGACAATAAAAACTGAACATGGGTTCTTTATTATCATGATTTTATTTTCCTCCACAGAGTGACTGTTAAAACCAGAAAACCCCCCCACACAAACATTAAAATAAATGTAAAATTTACTAAATTAAAGGCTCAAAACTTCAGCCTTTACTGTCATGTTTCCATTACATTGGTCTTCTTTTGGACCTCAGAAGATCTTGTCAGTTTTCGCAAACAGTTGAAGACCTTCCTCTTTGACTATCCACCTTAAGTCATTGAGAAGTGTTTAAGGTGCTGAGATGGGTAGCAACTGGTGGGTGTCAGGGATTTCATGCCATGTATTCTTGTAGTTTCTTGTTTTAATGTCTTTGTCTCTGATGGTATATGTTGCTGTTCCACCCTTTGGTGTAAAGGATGCTATAAATTGATGATGATGAAAGGGTTTTCGAGTTTCTGGCTCAGAAATTTCTGAAGTTTTAATTTTAAGTGGATGTGTACAGGCTACAGCCAATGCACAAATATAACCATGATTTTATGTAATATATTTTGTCTTTATTTATTATCCTTTTGTAAATTTATATTTGTTTCTAACTGCCAAGTCAACTTCTGCCTTACCAAGAATTATTGTCTTTTCTAGTGATTTATGCCTTCTCATGAAGTGTCCAAAGTATGACAATTTCAGTTTAGGCATCTTGGCTTCTAGGGAGAGTTCAGGCTTGATTTGCTCTAGGACCCATTTATTTGCCTTTTCAGCAGTGCAGGGTATCCATAGAACTCTTTTCAAGCATCACATTTCAAATGAATTGATTTTCTTTCTGTCATCTTTCTTCACTGTCCAACTTTCACAACCATACACAGAAATTGGAAATACAGTGTTAGGACAGTCCTGACTTTAGTATTCAATGATACATCGTTATGCTAGAGGATCTTGTCTACTGTCTTCATATCTGCGCCTCAAGTCCTTGTCGTCTTCTCATTTCTTGACTGCAGTCCCTATTTTGATTAATGACTGAGTGAAACTGTAGGAAATCTTTCACTGTCTCAATGTCTTCAATAGCTGTTTTGAGGTTGTGTAAATCATCTGTGGTCATTATTTTTGTTTCCTTAATGCTCAGCTGTAAACCTGCCTTTGCACTTTCATCATTGACTCTTCAGTAGCCATTCTAAGTCTTTGTTGTTTTCTGCTAGTAGTTTGGTGTTATCTGTCTGTATTAAATTGTTGATGTTCCTTCCTCCAATTTTCACGCCTCCTTCTTCCAAATCTCATCCAGCTTTGTTTATACGTTCAGAATATAAGATAAATAGGTAGGCTGATTAAACAGAGCCTTACCTGACTCAATTGCCAATTGGAAACCATTCTGTTCCTCCATATTACGATTTAATGGTGTCCTCTTGCCCTGCATACCAGTTACACATTAGGATAATCAAAAGCTGTGGCACACCCATTTCCTTAAGAGCAATACATACCTTTCTATGATCTCCACAATCAAAGCCTTTGATATAATTCTATAAAGCGCAAGCTGATTTTCTTCTGAAATACTTTGGTGCACTCCATTATTTAATATATGTTTGCAGTATGATCCTTCTTTCCTTTTCCTCTTCTGAACCCAGCTTGGATATCTGGCATGTCTTGCTCCATGTATGGTAAAAGTCTTTGTTGTAGAATTTTGAGCGTCAATTTGCTTGCATGGGAGATGACTGTAATAGTTCAGTGGTTACTTCAATCCCTGGTGTCCTCTTTCTTGGGGATTGGGATGTATATTGAGCATTTCCAATCTGTGGCCAATTTATCTTATTTCCCTCATATTTGTTGACAGATTTTACTTAGAATTTGAGTGGATTCCATCTCTGTTGCTTGAAAGAGCTCTATTGGTATCCTGTCTTTTTCTGGTAATTTATTTTTCCTAAATGCTTTGAGTACAGCTTCCATTTCACTTTCTAAAATGGTGGGTTTATCTTCAAATGGTTCTTCCTTTAATTTTATATAGCTCTCTGAAAAAGATCTTAAGAACACATGTAGGCCAAAATGTGTTGGGATTTTCAGTTAATAAACAATTCTTTTAGTATCTTAAGTTGTGTTTCCTTTTTCTTTTGTGAGTGTCATTTATTGCTCCAGAACTTTTACTTTTTTGTTCTTCCAAAATATGCTTTTTCATTCAGATGGCCTATATAAAGCCCATGATTATTGTTGCATAGGAATCATGGGTGTCCAACACATCTGGTAAATGTCAAGTTGGGAAACCTTGTCTTGCATATGCTCTTATCTTGCAATCTGTTCAATCATGTTTGTCACTGGTCTCATTTTTTCCACGTGTATCAACATGTGCACTTTGTTCATTCTTCAAATATTTTGTATTTTAAAGGTTAGTAAGGAGTGATGTATTTAAGTGAGAGGACACTAATCTACTGTAATAGCAACAATATGAATAACTACAAAGATGAGTCAGTGAACCAAGAGTGGAGAATTTTTAATCAGAAATGTTATTAGAGCCTTTGAACATACACAGAGCATTCTTCTGCATCACTGCACTAATTCTACTTTTTCATTCCCAATAAAGAAGCATAGTCTCTACAGTTAGTCATGAATACTTTCAGTGGATTGGCTAAACTGTAAGCATGATGAAGTGTGGATCACTTCCACAGCGATCACTAGGATCATTTCTGCATTAGACTGTTACAGTGCTATTATTCCACTTTCAAAATCCTATGGAATCCTGGGGTTTGCAGTTTAGGGAGGGACCTCAAAGACCCCTCCCTAAACTGTAAACCCCAGGATTCCATAGATGTTGAAAGTGGAATAATAGCACTATAACAGCCTAGTGTGGAAATAGCCCAGATCTTGATTGAGAAGGAAAAAAAGGGGGGGGCGGCGGAGAAGCAGCATCTGCTTTAGTAAGTATTTCTAATAGTTGTTTTCATGAGAAGTTCCTCTGAGTTCGATTGGCCTTGAAATATAAGCAATATTGATAATACTCCATTGTCAACACTGCTGTGTTCTGACAGCATCTCTGCACCACTGCTTCCGTGGCAATTATATTCAATTATAATTTTTCTTCTGTGTACATGTGAGGTGTGATATGCTTTTTAAAAGGCACATATTTGCTCAAAATTAATGAGATTAATGAATAAACAATCAGACATAAGCAATTTGTCTTTGCAGGCAGCAGTTATTAAAGCATTTAAGAGTCAGAGGTTCTAAGCTACAATATTTTAGTAATTTATTCTCATGGAACATTGCACTTTAATTAGTTTGGGCTAATTAATCCAATGCACTCTTTCCTGTGAGCGAGCCTCATTAATGGAGCTCACTTCTGAGTCAATATGGATTACAAAGGGAACAAAGTGCAATGCAGTTTCCCAGAATTCCAGAATCCTGTCCACATCCTTGGGTTGCACTAATTGAAAAGTATTCATTGTTTTTCTTTTGTTGCCTTGCATACTGCCTGGCTTCTCCTCTGCACGCTTCTGCTCCCTGCCTGCTGGCAATGAGGGTCTGGCACTATAGACCTAGGGCCCATTCACACAACAAAATTTGTTGCTGCTGTGTGCCTTCAAATCATTTCCAACTTATGGCGACCCTAAAGCGAACCTCTCACTGGGTTTTGTGGGGCTGAGAATGGTTGATGCACTCAAAATCACCCAGTGCATTTCCGTTGCTGATTGGGGAATAGAATCCTGGTTTCCAGAGTCGTAGTACAACACTTAAACCACTTCATCATTCTAGCTCTCAACAGAATTATAGCATTATTATTCTCTAACAGCAGTAGCAACCCACACATATGGGTCTTTCCCACGTGCCAGCTGGCCAGACAGGAGTCCAAAGTTCTTTTTCTGTTAAATCCATTGACTCCCCTCCCTTCCTCTTTAGTTTCAATTATAAAGCTTTGCTTGCATCTTTTGCTCTTCCTTCCTTTTTATTAATCCATTATTATTATTTTTTAATACACACACACACAGAACAGCCATCCAATGTGGGTGGTGGGTGGATTACTAATCCTGTTATTCAAGAATGAACATTCACCGCTGGCACCACTTTGTCAAAACTTGGAGATCTGGGTCAAGCCAGGGCTATGACAACCAGGTCTGCTTTGATTTCTCTCTTCCTAGAGAAGCAGCACCCTTCTATATTTTTGCCACTGGCTGGCTCCCTCTCCACATTTATATCTCTCTATTGCTTTCTCTAAATCCACACTCTTGTAAATATAGGGCAAAATGTCTTTGAGTGTATCCCAATGATTATGTCACCGGTGGTAGCGTGTATAACCAGTCCACATTAAAGAGGCACTTTATGGAGTCTGCACTTTACAAAAAATATAGCAAAATGTTTATTGAACAAACCGACAAGGGAAAAAGTAGTTGGCAAATTAAAGATTAGCAAACTGCAAAACGCGTGTATCTCTAACCCAGCAAACACTTCTCCAACTTTCTCACTCTCTTTCACACTCTCCCTCTTCTCTTATCAAACTCCCAGATAGATCTCTCCCCAAAAAATGTCACAATTAAATTTCTGTTAAGCTCACTCCCCAACCTAGCCCCTCCCTCTGGCTAGCCAGGGTTCCATATTCAACAACCAACCAATTTAACTCCTCTTGGTTGCTAGGCAGCTCTGTTGCTATACCCCCAGAGTTCATCACAATAAATACCAATTCTTCCATCACTTCCGCACTACACTGCTATAGTGCTGTTATTCCACTTTCAACATCCTGTGGAATTCTGGGGTTTGTAGTTTACTGAGGCCAAAGAGCTCTCTGGCTGGGGATGCTAAATGCCCCTCCCTAAACTGCAAACCCCAGAATTCCATTGGTGGTTGAAAGTGAAATAATGGCACTATAACAGTGTAGTTCGGAAATGGCCTTCATTTCCACTTCAACTATTATGATTCCACCCTATAGAATCCTGGGATTTGTAGTTTGGTGAGGCACTGGAGCCCTCTGGCTAAGAAATCAAAATGTCCCCCCCTAAACTGCCATGCCTAGAATTCCACAGGATGGAACCATGACTGTTTATGTAGAATACGGGTACTATAATTCTGTAGTATGAATGGGCTACTGCAAGAGGACAGAGAGCTGCTATGATCTGAATCTGTTTCTCTGTCTGTCCCATTTGAGTTCCTCTAAAGTAATCTTAATCTTAGAAGGGGAGGCATGTAGGGATTTAGGGGGGGCCTTTAGAATCCTCAGCCAGAGAGCTCTTTGGCCTGAGTAAACTACAAACCCCAGAATTCCACAGGATGTTGGAAGTGGAATAATACCACTATAACAGTGTAGTGCGGAAGTGGCCCTCACATGCAAGCGTCCCTACCGGGTTTATCTAAGTGCATGTAGCTTTTCTGCTTTAATTAATTCTTGAAATCCACGTGTTGCATTTCGTAAACCACTGTCTGAAGGACAGAGCTCAAGCGGTCCTAACCTTTCAAGAGGGGGAATAAAAATGACCAGGGAGAAGCTGTACTTGTGCCAAGAGGAAGGGGAAGCTTCATATATTGCTTTCCCTATTACTGCGGCTCCTTGGGGAATCTGGGTGAGTAAAAAGAGGGGAGGGCAAAACGGTCCCTCTTTAAAGCCTGGAATTGGGCCATGGGAAGGGGCACAAGGGACCGAAGGAGCAAGCCAGCTTAAACGGGTGGGACTCTTGTCCTCCGGAACGTGTTTCTCTGAGAGTAGCAGGGTGAGTCCTGGCTAGTACTTGGATGGGAGACCGCCAAGCAATACCGGGTCCTGTAGGTCATATTTTAGAGAAAGGAACAGGGAAAACCCTCTCTGAGGTATCCCTTGCCTATAAAAACTCTCTTGAAATTCAGGCGGGCCACCCTAGGTGGACAGGCGATTTGAAGGCGCGCGCACACGCAGGACTCTCGCAGGAAACGCCTCCGTCCATTTCTCCTTCAAGTAAAAGAAACCGTTTGGGCGCTGGTGGGGACGCCCTTGGTAGCCATTTAAAAAGAAAAAAAAACGGGGTGGGAAATGGCGAGCGTTCCTGGGGAAGCTTCCGTGGCTTTGCTGGGGGGGGGCGGAGGGAGAAGGGGGCGCCTGAGTGGGCGTGGCGGAACCAAGGCGGGAATAAAGCGGGCGGTTGAGGAGGCGGTTTCGCCAAACGGCTCGGCCATTGTGGAGGTAAACGGTCGAGGAATGAGGGGTGGAAATGTGCGTAGTTGTAACTTGCCTGGGTTGAGAGACAGGGGAAGGCAGCCCGTTGGTGGTGTTGGGGGGTTGTGTGTGAGTGCCAGCATTTGGAGACGTACTGAGGGGTGCGGCAAAGTGAGGATATCGCCCTTCCCCTCATAAGTATTGTTCCCTCCATGAGATTTTCCCTAGCATTTGAACCACTCCAGAACTCTCTTATTTGCAGTTCTACCTGCCCTTTGCTTTGGGTGCCTATACTATATTTCTAAATGTTCAACTACTGTTTTAAAGTACTGCAATGTTAGAAGTTTGGGAACTGAAGAAAAATATAAGGGGGGATTTTGGGATAGGGCTTTCCAACTGCCCCCGTAGTTGTGTGCCTTCGAGTACGGCTGTTTCTGCGTTAGTCTGTTATAGCGCTATTATACCACTTTCAACATCCTCCCTCCCTAAACTGCAAACCGTAGGATTCCATGGGATGTTCAAAGTGGAGTAATAGCACTATAACAGTCTAGTGCGGAAATGGCCTAAGTTTCCGACCTACTGCCTCTCTAAGGCGAGTCTGTCAGGGTTGTTCTTGGCAAGATTTGTCCAGAATGGATTTGCCTTTTATCTGTTAGTAAAATGAAGTGAGAGGGGAAAGGATTCTGAAATACTGGAGACTGTACAGAGCTAAGAAGCCAACACTTACTTTAAGTGATCCTTCAGGCCATTGCTTAAGAGAGAACAGTGAAACTATGACAAAAAAGAAAGCAGACTAAAAAGAGAAGTGCTTATTAAAAGCTATTTAAAAAGCTTTTGTGAAAAACAACCCTTGCAACAGTTGTCCAACACGTGTAAAACTGTAATAACATCCTGCACCCCAGTGAAAAGGCCTCCTATATTTATAAAACTCAAGAGGAAGTCTGATTTTTCTCTGGGGAGTGGGTATTTGAGGACCCTGGCACTGCAACTGTTCTTTGCTGTTTCCAAACCAGAGCATGGCCTTTCCCTATTGAGTGTGAGCAGAGAGGCTCTACCTAGGGAAGCAGGTGAGGACAGGAGGGAAGAGGATCTTTTAAGGTGGAGAGTGCAGTACCTGAGATCAGGCAGATGTGGTGTCTTTAGGGTACTTAGGCAGGGTTTAATTTCTTCTGTCCTGTACTAAAATTTTAGGATACTTTCTTATTAAGAAGATGCTGTAAATTTACTGAAAAGCTCTAAGTGAGGTGGACGTAGGTGCATATTCTTCTTTCTGGCTGTAGCTGACTCTGCAGACAAATGGGATAAAACTATTAGGAGTACTTTCTCTGGATAGTTCATTTCTTCTACGCCATAATATTTAGGAAAAGTACAGTTTTATCTCATTTGTTTGCAGAATCAGCTGCAACCAGCAAAGAAGAATGTCCCTCTATTTCTACTTTACTCTGTTTTTTCCCAATAAACTCCTCTTAATAAGACAGTATCCTGAAATCTGACATATTACCACTAACTCTGTTTTTGGGCACTTTTTGTAGTCCGTGCTGATTAAATTCAGTAGCATTCTGCTCTCAGCAGGTGCAGTGCCTGAGCTCTGTATTAAAAGGCGATACTGCTTAGCTGTTGCAAGCTGAATTTATGTTACGGCTGTTTATGATTTGTTAATTAATATATAATCTGTGAATGAATGTATAAATTATTGGGGGGCAATGCACTCATTTTGCCTCTCCCCCTAGCTTTTTTATGGGTACTTTCAATTATGCTTACTTAGGAGCAGAATTACAGCCCTCTTTAGCTGTCGGAACAATTATGTATTGGGAAAACAATGGTAGTAATTCATGCATATATTCCGTAACAACAAAACAAATGCCTTTGGTAGTGCATTAGCAACACATTTTACATCGGAGGCTAAAAGCTAATTCTGATGCCTCTGTTAAGAGTTGCTGGTCAATTCCATTGAGAAATTGTAGAAAATATGAAGAAAAAGTGAACATGGAGAAATGAATATTATGGATCAAAGTTGACTACAGGGTCATTGTTAAGATGAGACTTCAAGTAACGTAGAATCCAACATGTAATATGATCAGATATGCTAAATACATTCCAATCTGCAAAACAGTGGTGATGAATATAGTATTTAGGGGAGATTCCTATTCTTTGCTTCTAGCCTTGACAATGGATGTAATGATGCAGGAGGAAGAACTCACAAAGGTCACATTCACACCACCATTGTACAAACAACGCTACCAGTTTATAAAGCAGTTAGTGAATAAACATAAGCCTAAAAAGGTTTGTATAGATCTTAGTGAAATTCACTTTTCTTTTCTTTCTTTTTTTAAACAATGTTGACTATTTCAGATGTGTTGTTTGCTTGTATTTTTATTTATATGCTGCCTTTTCTCCCAGATTAGGACCAAAGGTGGATTTCCAAAAAAGTTAGAAAAAAATATTAAAAACATTTAAAACAATTAAAAACATAGCAAAAACATTGTGCATGGAATAATCTGACTGCTGTGTGATAAATAATAATAGTAGTAGTGGTAGTAACAACAGATAGAGTGAGATGTCTACTTCCATGCAGGAATGTGAAGTGCATAACCTCCAGATTGACTGGCGAACAAAGATGGGTATATGTTGTCTGTAGTAAAATCTCATATATGTAGTATATGAGATGGGTATATATATGTAGTATATGAGATGGGTCACTAGTAAAATCTCATATATGTAGTTAAAAGTGTTTAAATTTTAAGTAGTGTAGTCAGGATCCATTGAAAATCTTTGAACTCATACAAAAAGCCTATTGTTTAATACTTGCACCTATTGCTTATTTAACTATATAGAAAAAAGCTTTGTTTTTAAGATGGTGCCCACATATTGCTATAAATATGAAGAATATAAAGAACATGATCCCAGAAATCTAGACAATACATTGTAATAGACTTGAGGCCAAGTGAGAGGCATTCAACCTGTTTGTGAAACCAGGAGTGTGTTTATGTTATCACAAATTCCTCCTGTATTCTGTTAATGCATAATATGGGTATGGGTAGATCAGGGTGGACAAAATGAGTCTGTAGATAACAAATATAGTATTGTACACGCTTCCTCCTCAGTTTGATCCAAATAAGATAGAGCTTTGCCTGGATGTGTGTATCATTTGATGTAGAACTGGGGAGTGCACCAGTCAAAAGGTAAACTATGAAGCTACGGCAAAGGCTGGATAATAATGTAATGTTTCATAAAACAGGTGTCTAAGAAATCATCTGGGAATGTCAGTTGGAACTACTGAAGGTAGCAACTTGATCCATAATCTAGATGGGAAAGTTCTGAGAGTCTGCATAAATGTAGAATATACATGCATATTATTAACTTCTTAAGAAGGCTGAATAGCTCATGATTTATCAAACTCTAAATGAACACAATGGCCACAATGTACTTCCATGTCTCTTAATTTCTTTTTGTGTTCATGGGTTGGCTTTTCTGCAAAGATTGGTAAGTGTTAAGCTGGAATTCTATTCTTATATCTGAACAAGGAAGCTTTAATTAAATCTTGATTATCAACCAGAAACATGAAGCTACAACATATGCACTCTGCCTCTGCACCCCACCGCCAGCTTTCTACTGAAAACCTTTCTACTGCGATCTTAGCTATTTTTCCCAACTGGTATAGATCTCAGTTCTGCAATGCCTTCATGCTACTTTTGATGAGCCCAGAATTAAGGATTGGTATAATTCTTACTTTAAAATATTGTACAAAATGTAATAAGGTAATACCAATATTAAGTATGGTAGCCCTGTATGAAATTCTAATTGACAGGTTGCTGATTTGGGATGTGCTGATTGCAAGCTACTCGGGATGCTGAAATTCTGCAACTGCATTGAAGTGCTTGTGGGACTAGATATCAGTGGAGATGTGATGAAGGAAAAAATGTAAGTAAACTGGCTATCCTCTGTTTTGTGAAAGCAGTGTTTTTGTGTCCTAAAAACATCAGATAAAAATAAATAAATTGCATTGCAAGAAGAAAGACATACTGGGGGCTTAATTTGTCCCTTTCTTCTGAGGAATGGCAGTAAGAAGGTCTCCTAAGGTCTTCTGATTTGAGACAAGATCGTGAGCTAGTTACAGCATTTGAGGTGTGGAGGAAGAATGTGACTAGTAGTGTGCTCGTTTTCCATGTTTTGTGAAGTGATGATTTCATAGCCATTAAAAAGTGCGGTTTACAGTTGAGAATACTGGTTCAGCTAACATCATCTATAGTCAACATATAACTAATTAAATTTTGCTTTTTTGCCAATTTATGCTTGAGTGAATTCCATGGAAAATGACATGTAAATCAACTCATTCAACGGTATATAGTGAGTAAATAAAACATCACTGAAGGCATGAAGAGACAAAATTGGAATCAGTCTGAGCATAAGTATTTATGATTTGATCTTGTACCATGGTGATAAATTTGAAGAAACAAAATTCTGATTAGAGCTACATCTGTCAATATTATTATCTCTAATAGATCCTCAAGAATGTTTCCTTCCTGCCAACTTTTTTTTTTTTGAAGTATCAGTACATTCCATCCATCCCCATTTTTTGTTTCTTTTCTTTAAAAAAGCTTAAAAGGTGTTGAGACAACCTCCTAGAGGTTACTTTTGACTGAAGCTCTAAGCTCAAACTGAGAATGATGTGACTGTTAATGTGCATAATTTCTTACACTTTCAGTTCAACATACACATTCTAGTGTAATATCAAGAACATATAAAATAATCCTACTTTTTCAGTGAATTGAAAGTATGCATCTTGCTGTGTGGACTTTAAAAGACTGCTGATCCTCCAGACACCTCTGTATGTACTGTAGAGGAAAACTGAAGTTACTGATGAGGATTTTAAATGGAGAAGAGTCAATAACTAACTCTTTAAAAAAATCAGGTGTCTTACAGTTGCAGTCACCTGGCAGTGTTTTGGGGAGAAGTACTACAAGTTTAAGCATGTATTGCTTTTACAAAACTATTTCATAGTCAATGTTTAGACCTGGAATTATCTGGAACTTGGTACGGTATGACCCCCATATCCATGGATTCATAATCTGCGGATTCCGTTATCTGCTATTTTCCCTCCTCCAGCTGCAGGCCCAGGGTCTGATCACTGCAGTGTCCCACGGGGATTGTCCACTGTTTTCCCGCCTCCAGCCACAGGCCCAGGGCCCACTGCGATCAGGCCCGGGGCATTCAGTACTATCCGTGGACTTCCATATCCGTGGGGGGGCCCCGGAACCAATCCCCTGTGGATACGGTGGTCTTACTGTAATTCATAGGATATCAGCAGCTGAGGGGAAAGAGTCTGAGGGAGAAATCAGGGTTCTTTTGTACTGTACAATTTGTTGTTTTCTTCTAGGCATACACTGTCTCCTCTTCCTGCTGACTATCTCCAGCCACGTGAAAGATCTCTCACAATAATCCTCTATCAGGGATCAATTGCTCACAAAGACCCCTGTTTGTTGGGCTTTGATATGATTACCTGTATTGAATTGTGAGTATTTGAAATAATATAAAGGGTCCCTTGCTCTGTCATATATTTTGACCTCTCTCCTTTTTCTAGTCAATTTTTCATAAACTATAGTGTACTATCTTGTTGTTTTTAATTTCCTAGGTGAAATGGCACATAACATGATTGCATTTAGGACCTAACTATCCACTATTTTGTACTTGACATGCAATTCAGCTAATACTGTGGCACAAATGATAAAGAAGTATGTGTGGCAAACAAAGATGCAGTGAGGTGGACAATTCATACCTGAAGGGAAATGTGGATGGGACCAGAAGGGACTCATAATTTAGTAGTAGGGCATATGCCTTGCATATATAAATTTCCAAGCTCTGTCTCAAGGGACAGGATCTAGGAGGTTGCCTGAGACATTGCTTAATTAGAATTAATAGTACTAAGTTGAGTATATCAGATATATGCTACCTATATACTGTTGGATACAAAGACTGTTTTTTGTCTGAAAGTTCTTTTGGAACTTGGAACTGCTCACTTATAGTTTTCTCTGTGTAATTTTGTATTACTTATGAAGATGTGTCTTTGCTTAGGAAAGTAAAATCTTTGTAATCTACTTTCAGAATAGAACACCTGGAGGTAAAAGAATTAGAGAAATTTTCAGAAGTGGTATTTGGTTTTATGTCTCCAACTATGATCATAATTAGCACACCAAATTCAGAATTTAACCCTTTACTTCCAATTGTGACATTGTTCAGACATCCAGATCATAAATTTGAATGGAATCGAGCACAATTTCAGGATTGGTGAGTTCAGTCATTTTTTTTAATATGTTTGCTTGCAAAAAGTAAAACACATTTGTGGTTTTAGTATAATAGATGTAAAGTAAAATAAAGTCTTTCCATTATTTTTGATCGCTTTCGTGATTTTAAATTTATTATAGAGATGGATATTTCTGTCTTGCCATTCATTTTGGAAATGGTAGTCAGTGAGCCAAAATATGAAAAATTAAGTACTTTTAATCTAATTGTTTTATTCCTCTGAGAATTCCCAGACCTTTAAAAAGATATGCATACTTTTGCAGAATATACATCTTAACAGGCAGAGATCTGGGAAAACTCATTTGATGATGTGGTAGGTACTTGGAGAAGGTGCATTTGCTAATATACTGTGGGGATGTTTAATTCTGTTAACACCTCTACCCCATCATAATGCCAGATACCATCTGTTTTACAGTACTACTGTAACCTCTTCATAGTACCCCATCTTCACTGTACCTTCATCATTGTTCTGCTCCCCATATCTCTTAAAAAATATTTGAGCGCCTCCAAGCATATTCATGTTCCAGAACTGCTCATTTGAAGCTAGTTCATATATTACCATTAAATTCTTTACTCAACTGGTTGTTCAGTAATCTGAGGAAGGAGGCTGTATTCTTCTGCAGGTGTTACACTTTGCAGTATTGTTGGAAGCTACTACTTGCTGCAGGAACTCCAGAGAAATGAAGCAGGGGTTTTCTTTCATTTTCTCACACTGGCTTCATCTGGTGGTGTGCTCCTGAGGATGTGTATACTTCCATGGCCATTGAATTTCCTATCATTGCTGCCAGCACCTTTAAATGCATCAGCTTATCAGTGTAAGCAGTGGTAATGGGAAGTACAACTCATCCCCTCCTCAAATGGGATGCTTTTTTTTGTGTGTGGCTTGGTTTTGATAAGCAAGGAGCAATTTGACAGTGTTTATGAAGCTTTACAGGGATTTCTTTACAGGGATTTTCTTGTATGTGATACATGTGTTGCTCCCTTCCCAGCATCCATATTCCCAGCCCTGTGAATCTGAATACTATACAAATGTTCAACTATAGACCTTTCAAAAAAAAACTTTATTTATTTATTTATTTGTTTGTTTGTATCCCGCCTCTCCATATGGATCGAGGCGGTGAACAACTTACAAATAGCATGTATTTCGAAACATTTCTATACATGCCCCCAACAAGCTGGGTACTCATTTTATCGATCTGCGAAAGGATGGAAGGCTGAGTCAACCTTGGCATTATGGCATTTGGAATATGTTTGATAAGCAAGATCTGTTTATTTGATGGTTTGGTGTTTTGTCAAACTTAGGGCTCAAGAGACTGCAGCTCGCTATAATTATACAGTGGAATTTACTGGATTAGGAATCCCACCTCCTGGAAAAGATGTTGGATTTTGTACACAAATAGGTGTGTTTGTGAGAAGATATGTAACGCAGGCGGAACCTAACAGATCTGAGAAGTATCAAGATCGTGTTTATAAAACTGTAAGTAGATTGTTTGCTTCTAGGAGATGGAATACATTTAGTACAGAGGAACTACTTTGTTAGAGAATTCAAAATGTTGTACCTCTGTAATATCCAATGAATCTTGTTGATTTGCAGTCAGTGTTAAATACTTTTTGGATGGAAATTCTATTATTTTTCAATTGAACTTCCAAATATCTTTTATGATGGATGAACTAATGGCATGAGCATGGACTTGGGGATTTAAAATGACAAGAGTTTGACAGTCATTTTTGCTGCCAACTAAGATGATCTAAACATTGTCCCAGGTTAAAATATTTCAGGAAGGAGAAGGTCACTCATTCTATTTTTTCCCCATTTATTTTGGTAAGAAAACCATGGTTAGATAAATATGATGCCCTTCGAGACTGCATAAAAACTTTTAGAGTGTGCTCTGAAAGTTCCTATGAGGAGCTAAATCAAGTGTTAGTCTTATCTAGAGTACACACATTTAAATGACTAGAAAATTTTCATCATAGCTAAAGTAAACTCCACTGATTTGAGTGAGTGTACTCTGCACAACTCTTAAGTTAAATGTACTCTGTTATATTAGGCTGAATTTAAATACTTAATTCATTGAGCCACTCTGAGCTTCGATCATCTTTTCATGAATAAGGCAGAGCAAGAGAATCAACTAATTTTAAACATATAATTCAAATTTATTAAATTCTAAATAAAATTTTAATTTAAAATTCTTGTTTTAAGTAATGTTTGAATCTAAATTGTGGAGAAAAGGCTACCTCTTGCTCAGACATTTGCAGCTTTACAGATGCAATCTTGTATATATATCTTGGGTACATTGCAACCACCCCAAGCCACCAGGGACTGCAGCCTCTTCCACTGATTCCAGGGAGAATCATAGGGTTGAATATTGATATAGTCTTGAGCAAGAGTGGGCAAGAGTGCATTTGGAACCCGGGAGTTTTCTGATGATCTGCCTCCTCATCACTGCACCAAAAGTCCACCCAGAGCTATTCCCAGAAGCCTCTAGTAGTGACAGATACCACTGATATACTGCTGAGTCCCCCTCTCTGCAACCAAAGAAAACTGGCAAAAAAAGGAGTTGGGACTCAAAGGTTATTTCTGGTTTTGTGTCTAGCCACTCACCAGTCAGTTTTTGGTGGGTTGTGGCCTGCTGGGAGGGGTGAGAGTGAGAAGAGGCCTCTGCATGCTCCATAGCTCTATCTGCAGTAGAAGTGTGGGGAGCAGCAGTTTTCATTTGCCCCCTTTATGTCCTTCCAGAACAGCACTGAAAATGGCGTAGGAGATATAAGGAAGGGAAAATTGTAGAAAACTGCAGCATTCCCTTTCCTCACTTGAGAGGCCTCTATTTGTAGTCTAGCTCTGTTTTGAATGGAAACAGCCCTTCCATTTACAGAGGGGCAAGCCTGAATTCAAGCTTATTTTGCTATTTTTTAAAGAGGTAATTGTGCTCTTGTTTACTTGGATTATGCTATGTAAACGTGTTGGGTTTTCCCTCATGTCAAAGGTTTTCAAAGCTGTGTATCCAAGCCTTAAAGAAGAGAAGTACTTGCAGAATGCAATAGTCAGTGAAGTAGTTTGGACAGCACAAATAATTGCAAAGAGACTGTTGGACCATAGAAAGTCTGAATATAAAAAGCATTGTAATGATCCTGCTGAAAAAGAGCGCCGATTCCAGTTACCTCATTGTTTCCTGAACTGTTTGGAGCATTCTTCTCTACCTGAACCTGACAAGAAAAATATGCAGCCCTTTATTAATGGAAACACAGTTTATGTACCTCTTGCAAAAATATTTTCTTTTCCCAAAGTGAAGCAACTTTGTGGGAACTTTGAAACACTTAGTAAATTCATAACTGGCAAAATTGCACTGAGCAGTGATGAGTCTGCAGTGCTGATTGATACTGAATATGAAGATGAGCAAAAGGATTAGCAGATACTTTCTAAAATTCTTATTCATAGTCGTACTTCATTACTGGAAGGAATAACAAATTGGACATAGTACTCAATACTACACTTGGTGCCTCTTTGCTTTGAAATAGGCAATAATAATCCATATTATTTTCACTATGAGATTGGACTCATTTTCATATATTCTCACTCTAAAAACAATACAAAAAGTGGTTAGAAGTTAAGAGACCAATTTTCATTGTCTCTGGTAATAGACAATGTAATGTTCAAGAATGTTATTATAGTCTTCCCTCCACATTTGTGGGTTTGACATTTTGTGAATTTGAGTATTTACGAGTGTGCATGCTTCCTTCCCATTCTCCTGCTCCCATTTCTATGCATTTTGCTTCAGGTTTGTTCTCCAAGGCAAAATGGAAGGAAATAGGGGGAGGCTCCCAAAAGCCTTCCTTTCCTCCTCTGGCATCCCCCCCTTCCCATGCGTTTCCTCCACACTGGGGCAAAATGAATGGGAAGGGAGAGGGGGAACTCTGGAGGAGGAAAGGACGGCTCTTGGGAGGCTGTTTTGCCCCAGTGTGGAGAATATGCAAGGGAAGGGGAGAGTGAAAATTCCAGAGGAGGTAGAACCCTGGTGGATAAGGGGAGGGGCAGCAGATGTGGGAATTATTTGTGATTTTTCCACTTTTGTGAGTGTTCTAGGCTGTCAACCCTCGCGAATGTGAAGGGGGACTGTCCTGAAAGAAATCGGTTGTTTTACAGAGGCCCTACAATTAGCAAACTACTTTGTAAAGGATTTGCAGTGCCGCCTTAATGTCATACGGTCAACAAAGTAAAAATAGCTATATTTGTGTTTTGAAAAGATGAGGGTTTTTTTTTGCTATCTAATGTTTGTACTGCTCTTTCAGTGTCACAGTAAACATTCTTTTGTAGATTTAGACAACACATCACTAGTGTTAGTGTCCAGCTTGCTATTTCAGCCAGAAGGTGGCATACTCTCCTGCAGACCACTTTTTTCAGATCATCCTTCTGCAATAAAGAAGAGTAGTAATACTCTTTTACAAATAAGGCAGTAAAGACATCTGCTGCTATCAAGGCTTTACATCCTAACTGGAAAAAAGGGGTGGGGGGGCTAGGATTGTCTGCAGGAACCATTTACTAAATGGTGCAGCCACAGAAAAGGAAGATGGGTATATTTCTGTCTTGTACCAGCTGTCTGTAATGTGGAAATAGACCCCATCTGCTGGCACTAATAGCGAATCTATAGAAGGAAGAATTACACTTTTTGACTTAGAAATCAAGTACTCTTTAAGTGCTTATTCCTGTAATAAGCTACTTGCGGTGCAGTTCTTTCACATTTGTGCTTTGAGCAACTTCTTCCTTGGACTGTACCCAGAATAGTATGTCATCTTCCATACTGATCTTACTCTGGAGCCTTGCAAACTGCAGTAGTAATAGCTAGTTCTGCTTCTTCCTTGAATCTTCTACCAGCTGTGTATCCATTTTGAGGAAAGGGCTGAAGAAAATCTCAACATATAATTTCTGCTGTAACCAAATAACATAAAAGAAGAAATAACACTATTCAGAAACTTAGATTGGAAAGCTCATTTTAATCAGTTCTTCTTCGTGGTTTCTGTGCCTCACACATTAGGAGCTTTCGCGCTTGCGCAGTAGCGTTCGGAAGATTCTAGAGCTTAGTAGCTTGGCGGGAACGCCTCCCCCATGCCAGTACTGCGAATGCTCCTCCTGCCAAGCAACGGTCACTCCCCAGTTCTTTTTCGTCCGCCGTTGCAAACGGAAGGTTCTTGGCTTCTTCCTTGCGGTTTGTCTTTGGCTTGGCGTTTGTTCACGGATTTTGGGTCGGCTTGACTACTCTTACAGATTTCGGACTTGGTTTTGGTATTTGGATTTCCTTCCACCTTTTTCTTCGTCGTTCTTCGTCTTCTTCTCTTCGTCATTCTTGGTCTTCTCGAACTTTAAACTTCTCCATTCTATGTCTGCACTTTTTAAGAAGTGCGCGTCATGTGGGCGGAAGGTTGCTTTCTTCGACAAACATTCAGAGTGTCTCTTCTGTTTGGGCGAGACCCACAACACCAGGTCTTGCCCCATTTGTCGTGACTTTACCTCCCAAACCCTCCGTAATTGATTGTTGCGACTTAAATCCTACTGCTGGGAACGGTCGCTGAGGGCGAGGGAAGTGACTCCATGTGTGACAATGTCATAGACACCGAGAGCGACTGTACCATCGACGGCAGCGGCGGCTGCCCTGCCGTCCACTCCGCTGATATCGGGCTTGGTACCGACGTTGAGGACGCCCATCTCCGCGCTCCCAAGGATCCCCAAGTTGTCGGTGGTGGCTAAGACATCGAAGGGGACCCCTGCAGCTGGGAAGGCCTCAGAATCTTCTAGGCCACTGACTGCGGCACAAAAGAAGCGTCCTGCTTCAGAGGGAGTGAAGGAGAAGGACAAGGAGAAGAAGAAAAGGAGGAAGGAGAAACGTCGCTCCCCACCTCGGGAGACCTGTCCTCCGACTCCGCCCCCGAGTCAGCTCGTGGAAGAACAAGAGCAGCTGTCGGAAGATTGTTGAGTTGTCTGACGAGGAGCAGTTCATGGAGGACTTGCCCCAGGAGGACCAGCCCATCTCGCCGATGGAGGACCCGCCTGTCCTAACGGCGGTAGAGCGCCCGTTGAGTCGCCGCACGTCGGTAGACCGACGAGAGCAGGAGATGGAGTACCGTCTGGCCTCGCCCAGGCAACACTCGGCCTCGGGCAGGAGTGCATCCCGCTCCCTAGAGCAGATGGTTAGGCTGCCATCTCCTCGACGCCGGGAGGTGCATGACGATCTGCACTCCCATTCCTCTGACTCACGTTACACCTCGGCCTCTCATGTTGCCAGGTGCGTCCGTGAGTCTGAATGGAGAGAACGTCCAGCGCCTTACCGTTCCCACTCACCATCGTACTGGGATTGGTACCATCCTGACTCCAGGTGTTGGGTGCCCCACAGAAGTTCTCAATCGCCAGCAAGAGAGGCCCGTCGGTCTCGTTTGCTGCCTAGAGAGGCTCATAGGTACGGCCGCTCCTGTAGTCGTTCACCTGGGGAGCACCGCCGGTATGAGTGCTCCTATAGTCGCTCCCCATCTCCTCGATATCGGAGATCGAGAGAGCCTTCACTGCATTACAGGGCCGTGTCACCTCCACCATGGGTCACCTCCACTGCGACACGGCCAGTGGAAACGACCTTGGCACGACCGGCCCGCCAGGCCACGACCGTGACCGTGGTGACCAAGACGGTGAGGTTGGCAGCCCTCCCGGTGAAATAGGCAACTGCAGCGGCTATGGCAGCGGCTACTCCGGCTGGGGCGACGCACCAGTCCCCCCGGCAGGCATCCAAGGACCCATCTCAGGAGCGATCGGCCGGGATGTCTGAGGCTCCATCCTCTGAGTCCTACAAATCCGGCGAAGAGTCTGAAGGCTCCACCCTGGCGTCCCATGAGTCACCACTGTTGGGTTTCGGGGACCCTGTACCGGAGTTGGCGCCAGAGGACGTCCAACAGTTCTCTGCCATTTTGCTCTGTATGGTGGCGACCCTCAGCCTAAAGGTTACTGAACCAGAGCCGGAGGAGGACGACCCCATCTTCTCCTATGTGGAGACCGCTCCACTACTGATCTTACCGAAGCTCCTCAAGGCCATGAATCAGCCCTGGGCTAAACCGGTGACAGCTCAGCCCATACCTCATCGGCTGGAGCACTTGTACAGGATGCAGAAGGAGAAGGCGGACTTCCTCTTCAGCCGTCTGGTACCGAACTTGATTGTTGTCGAGTCTTCACAAGTCAAGGGACGCAAAAGGGCGCATACGACACCACCGGACCGCTAGGGTCGTAAGTTGGACACCTTCGCCAGGAGATTCTGTTCTGCCTCCTCGCTCCACATCAGGTTGTCCAACACGCAGGCTTGCCTCGCGGCATACCTGCGAAACATCCTCGACCGTTTCGCCCCTCTCTCGGCAGCGATTCCGGAGGAGAACTGCTCAGCCACCAGCCAGCTCTACAACGAGGCTGTGGCTATAGCTAACCAATAGATAGTCTCCTGGAAGCATGCCGTGGAGGTCGCTTCGAGGGTGATGGTAGTTTCGGTTGCGCACCGCCGGCATGCCTGGCTGCGGTCGTCTGGACTGCATGAGGACAGCCGAAAGCGAATTGAGGACCTCCCCTTTGTTGGTGAGGGGTTTTTCAATGCCGCGACTGACGAGACCATGGACTCCATCGGCAAGGCGCGCCTTACCGCCAAGAAGACGGGGATGCACCAACAATCCCTGGTCCGCCGGTCTTCAGGCTCCCGCCAGTCCTGGCGCAGATCATCGGTCTCCTCTTTCCAGCAGCGGTCTGCTCAATCTGGACAGTCCCGGCCGTCATCGGTCTCGTCGGCACAAAGATCGTTCAGGCGACGTCCGGTGACGTCGAAGAAATCTTCGTCTGACACCAAGTCCTGGTTTTGACCGCCCACGCAGGCCGCCGCCGCACCCAACCTTCAGCCTCCCAGCAGCCTTTCAAGATCAACCGAGCTTGGCAAGACATCTCGCGGAGTGGCGCCATGTCACCACGGACTCTTGGGCGCTTTCCATTGTCCGTCTTGGCTACACCATAGAGTTTCAAGATATTCCACCGTGAGGCGTGTATTACTCCACCCTGGCCAGCTCGGTCCTCCTGGAAGAGATCCAGTCCTTACTTCAAAAAGGGGTGATCGAGCGCCTTCCGTCTTCAGCCTGCAACACTGGCTTCCTCTCCCGGTACTTCACGGTACCGAAGGCAGACGGAACTCTCCGACCCATCCTGGACCTCAGAGGGGTGAACGAGTACATCCGCCCCAAAAGGTTGAAGATGGTGACGCTATCCTCGATCCTGGCCTTCCTTTGCCGAGGGGACTGGTTCGCCTCCATCGATATTCGGGATGCTTAATTCGCCATTCGCCCACAGCACAGACGATACCTACGGTTCGCAGTCAACGGCACCTGTTACCAGTACAAGGTGCTACCATTTGGCCTCTTGACCGCACCCAGGGTCTTCACCAAATGCATGGCCCCAGTGGTATCATTCCTGCGGATGAAGGGCGTCTCCATTTATCCCTATCTGGACGATTGGCTGTTGGTGGCGTCCTGCAGACAGAAACTCTACAACGACATCTACCGGACCTTGACTCTCTTGACCTGTTTAGGTCTCCAGGTCAAACCGAAGAAGTCCCACCTCGAGCCGGCGAGGGCAACCGTACTTGTCGCCCTCGAAGCAACCTCCATGGTGTGCTTCGAGGAGATAATCTGTTGGTTTGCTATCACGACGGCCTCGTTAAAAAGCTGCACCACAGTCGGGCGATTGTCCTCCGGAAGGCCTGCCAGGAGAGGGACAAAACGGTTCAGCAGGTTGCGGAGGTAGGCTGCGAGGCATGCTGGAGTATTGGACACCCTGGTTATCAGCGAGGAGGCGGTGTAAAACCTCCTGCCAATGGTGTCCAACTTACGACCCTCACAGTCCGGCAGGGTGGTGTGCGCCCTATTGCCACCCTTGGTTTGGGCAGACTCCACCACAATGGAGTTCGGAACCGGATGGCTGAAGAGGAACTCCGTGTTCTCCTTCTGCGTCCAGCAGAGATGTTCCAGCCGGTGAGATATGGGCTGTGCAGAAGCAGGCTTGGCCCACAGCTGCTTCAAGGCCTTCATAAGCTTCGGCAGAACGGGCAACGGCGCGGTGGTCAGCTGTCAGGCTTCCACGTATTGGAAGACTGGGTCTTCTTCCTCGGGCGCCGGTTCCGTCACCTTCAGCCTGAGGGCTGTAGCCATTCGGAGGTGGATGGCCGAAAACTGTTGAACATCCTCCAGTGCAGAGTCCGGTACTGGATCTCCAAAAGCCAGGGGTGGTGCCTTGTGGGACGCTGGAGTTGAGTCGTCTGAATCTGTTTCCGACTCATAAGAATGGGAGGACAAAGACCGAGACCTCTCAGGGGACCTGTCCTTCGATGTTTGATTGGGAGGCTGTGAAGACGCAGTCGCCATTGGAATTGCTGGTGTGGTTGTCGCCGGTGTTGTGCACAGCGTCGCCGACGAGGTCATGGGGATTACAGTGGACCGCACCCGTTTGGTTGCCTGGGTGACTGTCATCGCAGGCCGCACTGCCTGTGTCAAGGTGGTTTCCGACACAGGGCAGGTAGCGGTGGATGTGACCCTTGGAGGAGGCGAAACAGCCCTGTAATGAGGTGTGGGATCCCGTGATCTCCGGTGGTGTGGAGAGGGCAAGCGGCTCTGTGAGTGCTGATATCGGGAACTACGTTCCTCTCTGCTGGCGAACAGGATCGTCGGTACGGGACCCAGTGCCTCGCATCTGGGTGGTACCAGTCCCTGTAGGACGGCGAGTACGATTGATACGATGGTGGATACTCACGCCATTGGCACTCCTGGCCATACCTGCCGAGGTGAGAGGCAGAGGTGTAGGCCAAGCCAGTCGAAGGACGGGAGTGTGGTACCTCTTCGTACAGCTCCCGGCGGCACGGTGATGGCGGCCTGACTCTCCGCTCTGGTGAGCGGGAGACGCTTCTGCCCGAGGCTGCCGGATGCCTGGGCGAAGGCTGATGTTGGGACATCACATCCTCCTTCTCTTTCCCCTTGCCATCATCTTGGGTGGCAGGGCGCTTCTTCTGGGCTGTAGTAGGAGGCCTAGTTGACAGAGAGGCCAGCGTGCCTGTAGAGACCGCTTTCGTTGTCTTGGCAGCCACCGACAACTTAGGGATCCTTGGAAGAGCGGAGACGGATGGTCTCGACGTCGGTAACGGGCCTGGTACCAATGAGGTGGACGGTACGGCAGCTGCCGATGCCGTCGATGGAAAAGTCGCTCGTCCGGTTGGAGTGTCAGACATCTCCGCACGAGTCTTGGGGTCCTCTCTTGCTCGCAAAGCCTGTTCCCAGCAATGGGACTTGAGCCTCGAGGAGCGGTTACGAAGAGTTTGCAAGGTAAATTCTCGACAAATTGGGCAATACCTGGTGTTATGGGTCTCGCCCAAACAGAAGAGGCACTCCCGGTGCTTGTTGGAGAGGGCGACTTTCCGTCCGCAGGAAACACACTTTTTAAAGGGCGCTGACATAAGACGGTAGATCGAGCTAAGAGAAGAAGTGGAAGAGAGAAGTCCGAAGGTAGAACGACGAAAGAAGGGGAAGGAGGGGGTTCAAATACCGAGTCCAGTCCAAAAATCTAAGTCCAATATCCAAATCCACGAGTCAGCTGAGAAAACGCAATCAGAAATCAAGTCACTAACCAAGAACCTTCCATTCGTGACGGCGAATGAGAAAGAACTGAGGAGAGATCGTTGCTCGGTGGGAGAAGCATGTGCAGTACCAGCATGGGGGAGGGGTTCCCGCCAAGCTACTAAGCTCTAGAATCTTCCGAACACTACCACGCACGCATGAAAGCTAATGTGAGGCACAGAGACCTCAAAGAAGAACTTAGCATTCCATTCCTAGATATTTCTCAGTACCAAATAACTCAGGTTAACTAGTGGATGTGTTAATGGAAGGATATCAGGTTGTATCCCTATTATATTGTAGATTATGCTATGCTCATTCAGCTTGTGGAAGCTCCATTTTTATCGTTGGCAAATGTTTTATCCAAAACTTGGATTCTGCATGTGCAGACCACTGCATAATTTATTATGACTGACATTAGGCTAGGTGTTGTTTGTGTTTGTTCTTCTAGTATGGTGCACTATTGAAAGCAGGCTATTGTCTCTTGGACATATTTTGCTTGGCTGTTGTTAAATAACCTGTGTGGTTGATGGGAATTTAAGAGCTTTTCACAAGAATAACATAACAAGCTCTTTTGCAAGATGATACAGAGGAATATTAGAATTAGAACTCTCTATTGGAGAAAAAGGGCAGTAGCAAAGTTCTAACAACGTGGGAAGAAGTAAGGCCGCAGACTGGTGCTCAAAAACATGAATAATGAAATACAACACTGATCTTGTCTAGAAAACGGTTGCTTCAGTGTTAACTTCATACAACAGTTCTATATATTTTTGGGATACCATTAATCTTATCTTTGTAATATTGCAAAACCAAGGAATTGGTGCCAAGTAACTATGTTACACTTAAAACTCTTCATGTTTCTGAGTGCCTGTGTGAGCACTTGCATTTCCTTGGCGTATATATAGGCAAAGTACGTCTAAAAGAAATCAAATACACAAAATATATTTAGAGTAATTCGAAGTAAACAGTCTTCATGTAAATATGTAGAAAGCATGAATATACTGGAAGGCCAAAATAAAAATAAAAATGAATCATATTTCAAGGCATAGTGCTAACCATAGAATCAACACAGATTGCAAATTTTATTTCTTCTAATCTGAATAGTGATTCCAATATAGATGGGGAAAGAAAAGGAATGTGCTGATCAGTGTTCTATGTCAACCTAGTAATTTCCTTTGAAAGAAATGCAAACAAAATACTCTTCTTTTTTCACTTTAATTTTACAGAAGACGACAGCTTATCTGGCCCTTTTATATATTCACTTCAAGATTATTTTTCTTTTGTTCTTGTCTAAGAAAAAAAATCACAAATATTGGCTGAAGATGAAAACTTTTATTGAATTTGTAAGACCACTTTGTTAAATACTTATGATTTAAAAATAGACTACTAAAAACGTTTCTGCATATCACTATACAATTTACACAAAAATTAATGCCGCACATAAACATGAAGATCATTTCCCATGTCTTAGGGACACAACTGGAATCACTTCATGAAAACAGCTTGGTTGACAAAAGTGCACAACAGTTATTCAGACATTTGCAGAACTTATATATGGAATTAAAAAAAAACCCTGATATGCATAAGAGAGAAATTGTCTTATTGCAAGAGTACAACTGATATAAGTGGGTATTTCATTGGGACTGACACCCACTGTGTTGTACATGGGAGTTATATGTAGATTATGGAATATCTAAATTAATTTGTTACACTGATTAAAACATATTGTAACAGTTGTTTTATCCCTTGTATTTTTCTTCATTCCAGCATTTCTTCAGGTGTACCATTATCTAGGACTGACAATTTTCAGAACCAGAATATCCTTCAATAAATTCAAGCACTATTTTAGTGGCTTTTGAAACATTAATATAGCAAGCTCAATGTATAGCTGAAAATAAATGTGCATTCTTTCAATTGTTTTAATAGCAGCTTTTAAAAGTTAAATCGTCTAACTACAGTTAGAACAAGTTCAAACTGAATAAAATGCTATGAAAGCAACAACTTCTGGTTCCAAAATAAAGAAGAAATAGTTCTCATTTGAACAATTCATGTGTATGATTCACACAAGTGGAAAAGGAGTTACGATATTTATAAAACAGACTTTTAAGAAATTTCTTAAACATGTAAGTCAGTGTATTTCTTCAACAAGAAAACTGACTGAACCACTAAGAATATGAAATATTCTGCATATACCAATTAAAAATAGAAATGTAACTTAGCGCTGTCCTGAAGTGTATTAGTTCTATTAGCTAAGTCTGTGACTTCAGCTAAAGCCAGACACTAATCTATGATTAATATGTTTCTAAACTAATTGTAGCCTTTTCATCCCCAAACCTAACATCCCTTTTACAAAGCTTAAATGAGGTGCTTTAGCTGTCAGAAAGTACAACTGAAGTTGTTGCATTGGCACACAACACTTCCATCATACAAATTTCTATATGGTAGTAACACCTTAACCAGCAACGTTTACTGACAAAAGTTCTGTTGAGTGCTATCTTAACAACAGCTCTGATATAATGAATAACAATGAGGCCAATTTAACATGAGACTCAGATAAAGCAAATAATTTTCCACATGGCTGGCACTACATTTAAATGATGCTTACTTCATGCACTGGCTATACATCTGCAGTGTATAAAATTCTAGGAAACATTATAGCATATATTTTAAGGAAAAACAAGTCAATGTATACTTGAGTGGAGCGACAGAGGTATCTTACTTGCCCACAGTTATGCCACATTTAAATTGGGGCTGAGCTGGCAATCCTCAAAAAAGAAAACTTGATTTTTAGACAAGGGTGAAGAAAATTGCTAAAGTGCTTCTCTGGATAGCTTCAATTAAGAGTTTTGTTAAATGTTTGCTGGTTCTTAACTTCGTAAGAGATAGTTCAGAACATTCCTCAAGACAAGGCACTGTTTCAAATATTAAATAATTCAACTTGATAGCCTGTGAAGTAAACATACTACTGTATGCACCAGCCTTACTACCAATCCTCCAGTGAGGGCAGAGTTTTCAGTTAACACCTATGATGTAGTTTTGGTATAGTCTAAATGTCAGTCACCACAACCTTATACTTTTCTGAGCTTAATTCTAAGGAGCCGCAATCTCCTTGTTGGCATTGAATGCTATACTGTAAACAGTAACTCAGTACACACACATCTCACTTAAATTTACTGAGAACTAGTCACTCATGTTAAAGTGATAAACTGGTCCTCACGTGCAACTCAGCTTAAAATTACACTAATGTAGAAATACATCATATTCCTCCAAGCATAGTTGGCGCAATCATTTTCTTAAAGCAGCACATTTGATTTTATATTAACTCTGTCTGGACAGGAGTAATTTTACTATACTAAGATAATTCTAGTGTTTAAAAACAATGAAATAGATAACTCCTTACTTTGGGGGGCTTAAGAAAACCAAGCTGAACCAATGTACACTATTGCATGATGAGTTTCCATATCCTGACAATTAATGTAAACACTATGTTCAGTTAAATATCATTTGTCCCATCTTCCAAAAAGTTGATTCAGTTTACACATACAATAATGCAACAAATCCATCTACAGATCCACAATGGCTGGCAAATTACGAGAACTGCCATATACCACAAGTATACAGAAGAAGGCATTTTCAGTATGACAAACCCAAACTGATAACTCAGGCCAATGTAAGCTGACATTTCAGAATAACCCATCTTCAGTAATGCATAAGTGCTGGAATTCCAGGAATTCTGTCTTTTAATACCAGTTCTAGCGTTTAATCACTACTTGTTCATATGCTCCTGATCCAACTCTGAAAAAGGAGGGGGAAAGTTAAAAGGGAGGAACAAACAATAGAATAGTATTTTATATTCATATATACAGCACAAATCTGATGTCACAACTTAAATGAATCCTGTCAAAAACACCAATCCACATCTAGTAAGTACTCCTTTGTGCCTATGTGAGTGGTGGCTAATGAAGTAAAGGAGTGGGGTGGAATTGAAAATTCCATAATAGATTCCATTTTTATTTTTCAGATCTTGTTGCCTCAAGTTCTCTTCCTAGTATGTTAACTAGGCACCCACACCGTACGGTCACGTTGGGTAGTTACATGTGACAGGGATGTTACTGTAGCAGCATCCTGACTGAAATTCCCAAGGAAAATCAGGCTGAATCCATTCCTTTTGTGTTTCCAGTAAGCAGCTAAGGTTATGTTGTTTTAAAAACTATTTTTAAAGGGTCATTTTGGCCTATTTAGTTCTTTTAATTTGTATATTTAATTTTTTAAATTTGTATCTGTTGTATAATGCCTTGGAAATCCTGGTGTATTGAGAGGCAATAGGTAAGCGCTCTAAGTAAACAAAGCAGTTTTAAGCAAATATATAGAAAACAGTTTACACAAACATGCATGAATAGATGATTTAGTTTAACTTGCACTCTACTGAGTTAAATGAAATCTATATTAACCATCCATGGAATTCAGTGGAATTTAAATCCAACTAATTTCAACCCAGTTGTTTTGGCTTCAGAACTAATCACTCCATCCCATAGTGAATACCTAGGTTTTGACTCTTAGGATCATAGAGTCTGGGTCCTGGCCATCACATTCAGCACTGAAATCAAAGTACACGGACTATGTATTTTAAAATGACCATAGTATCAGTGGTAATTGAATCCAGTCCTGAAAATGCCAAAACGCTGTTTCTGCTAGAAAATGGTGGTATAGTTGTAGGGCCTTCTGTTGCATTGCAGTTTAGTGTACTGCCTTTTCACTCATGGCAAAGAGGCAAAACTATTAGAGAATACAAACAATTCCGTGCAATTCTGTGCATTCATTTGTGTAATTCGTCATTCACACATTTTCAATATGAGTATCTAAAAAAGCATGAGAATTAGTTTTTGCACAAAGGCCAGCTACTGTAACTTTTGCAAATTGCCACATATGAAGTGTCCTTGTCATGAGTGAATTCAACAAACGCCATCCTCTAACAAGATTAGAATTGGATTTCCCTCCAATCTGATTTCCCTCCAGTCTTGTTTTCTATATTTTCCATATTCATACTTCATAGAAATAACTTGCACTGTACACTAATTCAGAATACTTTTAATACATTTTATATAGACAAATGGTCTTAGATGTATTCACTGTCATTTGAACAAGTGCTGCCTCTTAACCTCCTTTTCCCCTCCTTTTCACACCAAATGAGTAGGAATAATCAGCTTTACTCAATTTGTTTTCCTCTCCCCACTCCATCCTTTTTTTCCTTTTGGACCTTTTATACTAGATTGTACACTTGATGAAATTGACCTAGATTTTTAGTATATTCCTATTTTTTAATCAGTTCGTATTTCAAAATTCTGTCAATGGTCAGTGAATATTATGAGGTTCTGATAGTGGAGTCTGTCTAAGCTGTTTGAGGCTTTAAATTTTACAGTAAAGAAGTCAGAAGACATGTCTGGAACAGATTTTAATTTTTTTATAAAATTAAATGTTAAATTTTCTTCCCCAGTGTTCATTATGGGTAAGGAAGTTACATTGTCATAAACATACCTATTAGGTAAGTGATGACTTCCAAATGCAGTACTCCCTCCAGGACCTACAAATAGTCTTAGGCCTTCCTCTGAAAAACAAAATATTACAAGTAAAAATGGGTGATGTTACCAAATTTGTCTTGGATTCAACCAAGACTTTCCTCTCAAAGCACCAAACTAGGAGACCCTAGGGATTGATGTAGGATGTGGTTGGCTGCAGATGGAAGACGACATTAGTGTAAACTGCGTATTTCCCCTATGTGACTGGAGGCGTATTTCTGCTTCTGCTATTTCTGCTAACTCTTTGTATTTGTTAAGTGTCAAAATATAAATTTTAGAAATTAATTTACAGTCTCTTGCACTCAGCAACAATTTGTTAAGTTAGCAATCTTCCTTTGTAAATGGTTCCTCTTTTCTTTATCCTCTGTTACTACTTCTTCTTCTTGTGTCACCCTGAGGTGAATCTACCATGAGATATTCTTGGCAAGACTTGTTCAGAAGGGGTTTGCCATTGCCTTCCTCCAAGGCTGCCCAGTGAGTTTCCATGGCTGCAAGAAGATCTGAATCTTGGTCTCCAGAGTCGTAGTCCAACACTCAAACCACCACACCATATTGGCTCACCTGTTTTTTCTAGCGTGTGTAATAAGCAGTAAATGAGTGAATTTGCTCAGTAATGCATAAAGAGAGTCCAAGCCCACACAATCATCAGTGAGACAATCTGGAGATACAATGATCAACCGATTTTTATTCTCTTGTGATCTACAAACCTTCTGCGCTTGAATCCAAACTGAAGTCTTGACTTTGAAGTATTTTTTCAACAATATCATCAGCATCAATTCTGGTAGCATCAACCCTTTTCAGTTGTGATTCCACAGAATCCTGTTTCACTGGGTGCCTATAAAATATTCAGGAGTTTAATAACTTTCAGATCTCTGAACTTATAATTTTGGATATCTAAGCAAACTGGAAGGGGGTTCTTCTAAGTCTTGTACCTGTTGATTTTCTCTGGGGCTTCCTCTTTCATAGATACCTCCAATGTGTCACTTTTTTTAAATTCAGTCTCTTCACATAGTTCTAGAATACTACCTACACCAGTTGATGTACTTCCCACAGAGGTATTTCTTTTATGACAGAGTTCAGAGATACTGGATGACCTCGAGTGGCAGGTACTATAACCTAGAACAGAACAGTTCACAGACATTAGTTTAACAGCAAGTGCTTATACCTCAACTGATGGACAGTGTTTCAGTTTCCACTTCTGTCTTGAATATTCAGCTTTTCTTCCTATATCAAGTATAAATTTAAGTATGGGGTTAATTCACTTGTTGATGTCTATTAGATAGGAGTTCAGGTAATTACTTAAAATTCACATACATGCAAGAAACAGTGATAGTGTAAGTCTGGGATCTTTTATTACACAGCACCATCTATGTATATGGCATTTTACAAAGAATAATGTCAGGCTCATTTCTCAAGGGGCTTAGTCTAGAAAGAGAAATAAGTTGGGGAGGAAAATGAAGTCGGGGAGGAATATGCAGTTTTTTCAATAATATATAGCTATGATTATAGTAATTATCACTATGATTATCTTCAGATTAAGGGGAAATAATAAAAGACTTCATGGAAAAGCCTTCATATTAATACTTGTGAATCTTTCTGTATTGTCCCATGCTTTCTATTCCTACTCTAACCAAGCTTTCTTACCCAATGTGAATAATTTTAGCTGCCTTTAAACAAATTGACTACAATGGTACATGGTTCCCAAGAACATTTGCCAAGGAAGAGGGATGTCCAGCCAGAGAGCTGATCTCACCCTTGAACAACTTGAGGTGATGCCTCACTCCTTCCTCAAAGCTCCACTCCCACATGTCCCTCTATGCACTGCTAGCTTTTGCAAGTAGGAAGGTGGTGTGTTTACAACTGTTACTGTTAATTCTGATCACTGATTCAAGACAGCAGTGAGATTCCATTCCATGACAGTTACCTTCCCAACTTGAAAGACGTAGCATTGAAAAAATAACCTCCTCAGTTACAGGGTGGTGTCAAAACCCCATGTAAACCATTTTCCCATTTGGGAAATTTGTACAAAGCAAGATGTAAAGTGTTATTATTTTTGTTAATGAGTCTTTGAAATGCTTCATTTTACTAGTGGTGGTAGTATTAGTTTACATCAGTCAACCTCCTACCTGACACTTTTGACTGCTGACTTGCATAGCTGGAAGACCTAGAATGCCCGCATGCTCCAAGTTCATCTGGGATAGAGGTGCTCTTTGTTGAGAGATCTGCAAAGAAAAGATGGTGCAACAATGCTGAAATAATTTCTGAAATACATACTCTGTTTTGTAATGCATGATGAAAAGGTCCACTTTCCTCAGCAGACAGTTCTTAAGGTTTTTTTTAAAGGTTGGGTATTTCAACATGGCACATGAGTAAGTAACATGCACATGAAATACAAATATTTGTGTAAGGAACATAATGCTTTGTTCTCCTGGTATGTTAGGGGGGGAAAGACCGACACTTCAAAGGCAAAAAAGAGAGATAAATCAATTCTATTGATAATATTCTGGGTCTGGTCTTGCCTGGGAGAAGAAATGAACTTAGTTGCACCTGTTCTAATTGGTGCAAGCAGTTGGACTAACAGTTTTTCAGCCAGTGAGACTGATCATCTATAACTCTGCATCTTTTTTGTAAAGTCAGAGCTGAACTTGTCAATTCTAATGACTAAGAACTAATCTTTGTATTCAGAAGAAGAAAATAATACATGATGCAGCTAGCTCTTTACAAAGAAGTGAGGGTGAATTCACCCATGAGAGTAAATTCAAACATGCAGAAATGATGCAAAGGTGTTCCCAAATATGAAGATCACACCTTAGGAATCTCTCTGAGCTTATCTCCAAAGTTTTCCTAAAGAGACTTTAACATCAAGTATAAGAAGAAACATGCCAAAGTAGAGTTTTCATTTCTTGACTTGCAGCCTAATATCAAGAGAAACTTGCACAAGTGATATTCACATCCATTCACACCTCCAGTTTCTTGAACAATTTTTTCTACTGAGGTCCCTATCACAAGATACCTCCCTACCTGATATAACTAGATGTGATGATGTTGTGTTCTTTACACCTTTTCTGTCTTCTTGCAGGGATTCTGGTTCTCCAGCAATAGATATAGACATTGCTGTGGATGGAGGCCTGCAATCAAAAAGAGACTGAGACTAAAGCTGGACCTTTCATCATCATTACCATTACTATATTCACTTCTATCTTCACCTTTTTTCCAGTTGAAATGAGCAGCTAAAAATTAACAACATTCAAAAGTTATAATTATCAAAAATTTAAGACCTATTAAAAACATAAATGATTAAAAGCAAACCAGCAAACAGAAAATCCTTCCCTTGAGAAATCATACTTCCAGAGCTTACTGGGGAAAAAAAAATCACTTGCTTGTGGAAAGAAAGCAAGAAAAGCTACTCCAACTTTTCTGGGAAGGGTTCCAGAAACTGGGAGGAACCACCAAGAAGGTCCTCTTCTCCTGTGTTCTCACCAGATATACCTGTGAGGGTGGTGGGATGGAGAGAAGAACCGTCCCAGAAGATGTCAAAACAGATTCCTATGAAAGAATGGTGTCCTTCAATTACCCAGTTTTGCCTTTTGATTTTGGTCACAGACAAGAAGTCTAGATTATATATCATATTTGCATGTATAAGACACACCCCGTTTATGCACTGGCAAATACTGTTTGCCAGCATATAAGACACGCTGGTATATAAGATGCACCCCATTTTCAAACAGTATTTTTTAGGAAAAAAGGTGAATCTTACATGCCAGCAAATACAGTATATATGCTAGCATATTTACCTGGCATTGCCTGGGATTTTATATGGGTAACACTTGTTAGAAATAACTTAGGAATTACCTCACCTTACTTTAGGAATTAGATGTGGTTGAAATACACAGGTTTGAGATCCTGTGTCTCTAATTCCCCAAACTATCTTGTCTAGTACCTGTAACTTTTCCCCGTATTCCCCAATCCAATCTGTATTCAGAGCTGTCAGCATGCAGAGGTTTTATTTCTGAGGGAATACACTGTCCTTCTTGATGCTAGGCCTCATCTCCATAGCAACCGGCAGGCACAGTTGACTGGGGCCCAAGAGCTCCCTGGCTGAGAATTCTAAAGACCCCTCCCTAAACAGCCAATCCCAGAATTTCATAGAGTCTTCACAGGCAGCCTGACACAGCCAAACTCACAAACTTTGACTTTTATATATTAGATATATATTGTATACCTGATTGGTAGGTGGTATGGCTTGGGTCTCAGGTTCTGCTAGTCTGTGCTGTTGAAACATGCCCTTACATTTTCAGTTGGAGCTGTACAGGTGCACACATGCTATTGTTAGAAGACTGCTCAGTGAAGGAATCCAAGACTCTCCATCCTAGCATTATGTGGTGGTGTACTTTTAAGGGGTCTCTGTTTAGTGCATGCAGTATGGAGCATTTGCAAAGCAAGCTGAAATGTTCAAAACAGTGAAGTAACTGACTATCTGGGAGAAGTCTGCCATTAATGTGAGTACAGTTGAGATCCTATGTAGATTGTTTACAAATGCCGGGAAAAAGCAGTTATTAACACTGATTGAAATAAGGAGTTGTGCAGCTGCTATGTTTGATTTGCCAGCTTAGGTTTCAAATCTTAGGTGTCCATGTAAAAATGGAGAAACTGATTTTAATTAGCCTGCAAAATGCTTTCTTTAATGGAAAAATTAATGTGAGAAACAAGCACCATCTGCATCTACAAAAAATGTGTGGCATCTTTGGGAAAAAGGCTTTTTACATGTTTGAAATTCTGAAGAACTGAGTGAAGTTGTTCAGAAGTTTTCAAAATGTCCCCCTATAAAAACTAAGCACTGATTAAAGTAAACAGTAACATCGCACTAGGCAATTAGTAGACAAAGCCAGTGTTTCCATTTTCTAGCCCTTGCTCAGTTCTAAAGGACAAATCCACCCCTAAATTCTTTTTGTTACAGCCTCTGATCCTCAAAATACTGTCACCCAGTGCTGTTATATACATCACAACCACTTCAAGACACAAACTGAGACATGGGCAATGCAGTTTTAACTTTCTCAGATTGAGAAGCAGGGGCTTGATAAAAAAACAGACCAATTGTGTATCCCAAGTCTGCTGCTGACAAAGCCAGAGTCTGGAAAAGTTATTTCTTCTGGACTGCAACTTGCACTGACTATACTACTGAGGGATTCTTGAAGTCGTAGTTCAAAGTAACTTTCCGAAGAAAGGGTTTTTTTTTTGCAAACAAATGTAACCAAGTATATGCAGCTCTTTACCTGGCACCTTTGAAGTTAAAAAGTAATTTGCTTTGTTTCACCCTGTATCAAAGCAAGTCACTGAGCAAACTCAGTGTTTCTAAGCCCTAATTCCTGTTCATTTACTCATTAGGCCTCTCTTAAAATTTGCTTCTTACCTGGGAATTGATGAATGTATACAACACCCAGCATAAAATAATGCAAGTGGATCTTGTAGCACCTTTGAGATTAAGAGAAAGGAGTTGGTAGCATAAGCTTTCTGTAGACCAGAAGAGTCGAGTGAAGTGCCTATAAATGAGTTGGCTGTATGTGTGAATAGCAACAGAAATGCAAAGTTGTGGGTATATTGATGAGGTGACAAGTTCAGTTTTAACAATGGTTGTTGAGGAACAAAGACAGGAGGAAAGATGTTGCCTAAAGCCAAGATAAGTAGATAACCATATGAATGGTGGCAGTAGTTAACAGGAATTTAGTGTGAATGTTGTGTATCTCATGAAGTAGATTTTAGTCTACAAGAGCTTATGCTATCCACATCTCTCAGTTCATCTCTAAGGTGCTACAGGAGTCCTTTGCACACTGATCCAGACTAACATGGCTATGTCTTTGAATTCTAACATACTGTAAAATAATGTTTATAGCAGCAGTGAAAAGATTGGAGTGGTAGAGAACTCTTTTATTATGCCAGACTTAACTATTACATTACAGATTCTAATGACAGAGTTTCAGAAATTTTAGGTCAAAACATCTGTTGAATACTCAGTTATAGGTTTTTTTTAATATGATGGAACGAATCATGATGAGATGAAGATGCTACATATTAATGGGAAACAACTGTGTTTATTTCCACTTGTTGTATTCTAATATGATATCATTATAATAAATCCTGTTTCCAAATAAATTATTAACTTTTGGTAAGCCCAAAGAGATGTCTGCCATAAGAAAATAAAACACTAGTAAAGATGTTTGTAGATGTGGTTATAAATCTAACTCAAATTAAACAGAAGAGTGTGAAATCCAATAGGGCTGTAGTAAATTAGCTATCCACTGAACTTAATAATACCTCTTGCTATAGAAGAATCCCTTTAAAACATCCTGACTCTGTAAAGTTAGGGTTTCAATTTTAATTAAATTATTTGCATTCTAGAGAAGTAGTGATCTGAACAAATAAATAATTAACAGAATGACAGCTGAAGCCAAGATTTGCATTGTGTAGTGGAATGAGTGTTGCACTAAGACTCTGCTTAGCCACAGAAACTCAATGGGTAACCTTGAGCAAATCAATACTCTCTCAGCCTCAAAGGAAAGAACTTCATGTGAATCAATCTTGCCAAGAAAACTGTATAATAAAGTTGCAGTAAGTCACAACTGACTTGCAGGCACAGAAAACAAAAACACCACCACATGACACAAAAGCTTACGAATTAGTCCACCATGACTACTACATCGCAAGGGATAAGGGAGGGTGAATGCTTAACACTGTTTAGGATAGGACGAAATATTAACATTAATTTACTTTCTCAATCTGTACCTATTCAATCCTTTTGTATTAACAAATACCACCCTTTGGTTTAAAAAAATGTGGACCAGTTCACAAGGATAAATCTGAATCAGCTTTAGAAGGCTTTTTATACATTCTGTCTTCAAAATGTGTATTCACAATATTTTAATTTAGCATACATTTTAAAAAATACATGATTGTATACTTGAAAGGCAACCCCTGCATCGTCTATGAAAATAACTTTAAATCAACATCTTTCCCCTGGTCTTTACTCTTGCTACAACTACTGAAGTATGAGGAAGGGAGGGAAAAGACAGAGAATATGTGTGTGTGAGAGAGAAACTGTGTATATATATATTTAGACTGAAAAACTATTAAAATAATGTAACCATTTCTATATATACACAATATGCTCAGGCTTTTTACCTCTTAATAGTTTTCAATGGAATTTAAGACAATAAAAATTTCAGAATTTAAGACAACAAAAATTATGAGCATTTTTTTGTACTTGGGCAAATGTGACCTCTGTTTTGGTAATCCACACATGATAATTCTAGCATGAATATATTCTTATTTAAATGTGTTGCCTAGAAACATATGGTTATGTAACACACATGTAAATCATTTAACAAAAATACTTAGGATTAAGCAGGTATGCTGTGCTACAACATTATTTTTCTTTTAACTGCCAACGTTAAACTTTTGGTGCATGGCTGATGGAAATAAAAGCTTCCCAGCAGCAATGCTACAATTAAATCACTTGCCAAGCCACATGACTCACTGCAAACCACCCCATTAGTCTAAAGAGTCATACTAAACAAATTTTTCCTTTTAGTGCAATACACATGTTCAGCTTACTGGAAAGGACACACACATGTGCATGCAGACATACTTTTTACTCCTACAGTAGGGGGATGGGGTGGAAAATAAAACTACAGCATCTTTAATCGTCAGTAGGGTTCTCTTTTGCATTCTCAGTGCACAATAAGCTTTCATTTTGCTAGTATGTTCATAGTAAAAGCAAGCTCAATTTTTTTGTTTCTATAAGGTTAAATAAGAGCATTTTTTCATCCAGCAAAGACCACAATTTGCCCAAAAATATTTTAAAATTTTGACAGTATTAAAAAAAATATATTGGTGCTGGGGAGAATGTGTTTGAGACCATCAGATTCTGAATGTGCGAGATCTGTGCAAGTTAACACATTTTTGTTCAAATCTTAGAGACTTAAAAAACAAATCTTCACAGTATTTAACTCTCCTAAGCATAAAACCACATTTGTTCTTCTGCAAAGAGAAGAAACGGGATAGTAGCTAGAAAAGTCTGAACCACCAAAACAAAGGAAAAAAAAACAGAACAAAACCAAAACCAAATAAACAAACAAAAACAACCCACCCACAATGGGCCAATATAAATGTTATCTTCTTATACAACCAAATCAGACAATTTATTGAGAACTCACTCCATGGTGGTTCCCCAACCCAGTTCAACACTAAATTGTTAAACCAATACTGTGACATCTGATCTGGGAAACTGATCTCAGTGCTGCCTCAATGGTTAAACCAAGAGTGTTAGACATTGCGAAAAAGCGATTTAACAAAGCAGGTATTAAGCCAGGCATACAAAGGAGGAGGAGGTGCCAGGAACACAATGCATTCCATATCCAACAAGCTATAATTTTTCAGACTAAGGACATTTCCACACAACGGGACTATTCCGCTATGGGGACAGGATGGCAGTGATCGGCCGGTCATGCTTCTGTACGATGTTGTTGGCCTGCTGCCATCCCATCCTCATGCATCACACTTGCAGGGTATTTGCTAAACAGATAAAATCCATTTAGTGTCTGTGATTGTGCAACGCCCCCTTACCTACCTGTCCTGCGGAAGGGCAGGAAGTGCAATGGCAGTGCTTCCTTCCCCAGTGCAGCCTGGGAAATGCCTGGCTGCACCTCAGAAGGAAGAGGCATGGCCATCGAGCTCCCTTCTGCAGTGAGCTGATCCCGTGCGGAGGGCAGCGTTCCTGCCATGCTTCCGTCCCTACTGGGACTGCAACAGGACTCACTGCCCCATTGTGCAGAAATGGCCTAAGAATGTGATGTTTGAATCAAATATAGTGCTTCAGCAAGCACTATAAGCGCAGAAAGATTAGAGGGAAAATAAGCTAAAAGTAGAATAGCTACGAACAGGGAAAAACACACACACACACACACACACACACAGAGAGAGAGGTCTGTGGGAACAAAAAAGCCACACGCCTGAAGTTCTCAAACTCCCTAAACGCCCTATATTTTAAAAAAATGTTGACAGTTTTTCAACCAGCCCCCCACTCACGGCTCAAAACCATGATAAAGCTCCTATACACAAAGTCAAAGAAATCAGCTGAATCCAACTAAAACTGAAACCAGAAGTAACATTGCTTCCTGTTTCTATTTCAGCTGGATTTTGGGGCTTCTAGGGTTTTTCAAGGTATATGAGAAGCATGGATGGGTAGGGAAAGCAAAACTGATGGATTTTGCAGCAGCTTTGAGATGTTTAGAAGAGTTGGGGGGGTCACAAAATCATCCAGAAAGAGTTTTTTTCCCCATTTTTCCCCCTTAGGGTTTAGAGACTTTGTTGCGCTGGTGTGGCTGACTGAAGGGGTGTGTGTGTGAAAATCGGCTCCCATCTCTTCCACAGCTGCCCACGCCAGGTTTGCTACTTGTTCATCTGTATATCTAGCGACTCTCACAACTTTATACAAGTACTTTTTTTCAGAATACAATTTCCTCAAGTTAATTAGGAACACTGTAGATTGAATTTTATCTCATGTATTATATGCATAAACTTACGTTTTAAAACATGGATCCCCAGACATTAGTTGCATACTGATCAAAACCTGTATGGAATGAAGAAAAAAATGAAAATGAAATCGGAATTAAAACAGCAGTATGAAAAAGATATCACCATATCCCTGGCCTACTACACAGAATTGCTATGGATGAATATGATAGTTAATAGTAAAAAGCTGTACAGCCAAATTGCTTATAGAAATAGCCAGGATCCAAGGGTGTACTTCTCCTGGAATCTATTGCTTGTGCCACCAGAACTGGGACTTTCTTCTCTTCCCCTCCCACTGCAGCCCTCTGCTCCACATTCCAAATGTTTTTAGGGTGCAAGCTGGTGGGACCATGCAGACATCTAAAGCCCAATGCCACCCACAGAAGTAGTAGAAGTACACAGCTGAATCATGGTCTATGTCACCTTGCAAGGATATAGATTTTTTTTCTTATTCAGTGTCTTACAAAAGTCTATGAAAGCAAGCATTACATTTACAAAGGTAAAGTACAGACGCCATTTGAGATGGAAGAGGTTTGGCACAAGCAAATGTTAACACCCCCCCCCCACACAACAAATCTTAGTACAAATTCCTTGGGCAGAGTTCAGAAATGAGTAAGTGGAAAACTATTTGCACATCTTCTCTATTTACCATGTCACAAGCCATGACCTAGGCAAAACCGATTTCTACTAATAACAAGCAAATGAAAAAGCTACCCTGAAAATTGCCTTTTCTAATTAGTTCATCTTTATCTTGTCCGCATAGCTGTAGCTACATAAAACCCAAATATCTTCCATTCTCTGATGGATTTTCACTGCACTGTCTATGGACAAATTTCTACTGACTCCCACACTTTGACACCCTAATTACTGGGGTTTTCATTAGCTTTATATCAATATATAGGGAGAAAAAGATGGATGCTTCTTTCCCCAGCCAACATTTAGCAGAAATACTCTATTTAAACAAATCTGAAAAAAGAACAATTACTTTGAGAATTGAATTGTCCTGTCTTGTGTTTTTGGTATCATAACCTTCCAGTAAACAGCGACGAGTGGTATTTCCTGATCCAGCAAACTCTGCCAGGTTGAGGTCTGCAAAACCCAGCTATAGACAGAAGACTAATGTTAAAATTCACAGAATAAAGAAGGTCCATTAACAGTTTAGGCTACAGAAAGCAAACTGAGTGGTTTCTCACAAAAATAATGAAAAAGATTATTGTTTTTTAGATAAGAAAGGATGCAGGTCAAGTTACAGCTATAATACAGAAATAATGCATGCATTTTTGTGGTATACAACTAGTCCTAAAATGATTTTTAACAGTGTCCTTTTCAGTGACATGAACTCTAAATAGAAAGCTACATTAAAATTGTACATGGGTAAAGAAAAAGCAGCACACTATTTCATTTATAGTTTTATGTTCTTTTACCTTTGCATAGGCCTTCCCACCTTTTAATTCCTGGAAAAACAACAACAAAAAGATCACAGTTTAATAATTACTTCTTTGAAGAGGAAAAGAAATTTGGTTAGGACTTATTATTATACATCCAAGATACTAACTTTATGCATGAGAACATGCAACCTATACACTATTCCCTATATAGTAGGCAGTTTTATTGATTTAGTTGAAATGTCTACAAAATATATTCTGTAAAAATGCATTCAAGAGCCTCTCTGATATTACTAATACTTTCAAAGGGCACTCTGCTCACACAAAGGAAGGACAGGCATTTCCACAATTTCCCAGAAGCTGAAGCTCCATATGGCAGCCTATATTATGCCTGAATGTCTTGTGTTTTTAAGAGTGACAGAGTAGATGATGAATGTTTTAACCGTTCTTACGCACCTGTAGAATACTGAAAAATCATTTATAAATATATGCATCTTTATTGGCTTTGATGCAGTTATTAACATTTGTTAATAACAAACAAATTGGTATTCTCTGTCTTTCCTTACTCTCTTTTCACTCTTCTTCACAACTGAAAACCATAAAAGCTTGAGGCTCTTTTGAAAGTATTATCATTTCATTGTAGGTACTGGCAGCTACCTAAAGCCTTATAGATTAGAACCCACACCATCTTTTTCAAAACTTCAATTTATGAAAAAAAAAACATTTTAAAACTGTAAACATGAATCAATATGCAGGGCAGAAAATTAACATAGAATCATAAATGATAAGTGTGTAGGAGGAGTAGAAAGAGACACCTCCTCATATTAAAATTAGAATCTGCATATATATAGGAAGCGGATGGTATACATTGACAGTTCTTTTAGTGCACATTGGTGCAGCACAAATACAACGCAAATAGAGAAGAACTTCCTTTTTTACCTTCCGTACAGACACTCTGCAGATGCACGGATCCAAAACCCCTGTAGTGGTACTTGCACTCATTTTACACATAAATAAGAATCTCTTCTTCCAATGAACACAGTTTGCTTGCACCACTTCCCTATAAACCATAGAAATGAGAAAACATTAGGCACTGACCAGGCAAATTGGAAATGTTCAAAAAAGTGAAAAATAAAATAAATGAAAAAGAAATCAAAGAAAGTGCAGAGGGTTCAACTCACCTCTCATTCCTACAATCATTAATCTTTTTTATTTAAAAATTAAACAACTCCCTCTGAGATTACTAGTATTTGCAATTCTACTCATTATAGCAGTGACTATGCAGAAGAATGAGTTTTAATACCTACAATAAGCCAAAAGTAAGTAGAGTAGGTTCCCTGTATCCACAAGGGGATACATTCCTGGAGTACTGTGGATGGTGAAAAACACAGGTAACAGTGAACACCGTTTTGTTTGTTTCCATTGCCTTGGTAACTGTTTTGCTTCCTCCCTCTGCCCAGGTGAGTGAGCAAAGGGCCTGACTGCCAGCTTCTGTGCACCTATGTCGGTGAGCAGCCACGATGGCGGGCCACTTGAGCCTAAAGGAGCTGGAGCTGATGGGTGAGGAAGCAGAGCAGCCGGGCAAGGCCTTCCAGGCTAAAATACAGCCAAGCTGGGCCTGCTGGCCATGTACAAGGCCAAGGTGGTGCTGGTGGAGGGTTTGTGCAGTGGGGGTGCAGCAAGAGAAAAGCCGTCTGGAAGGCTAGCGAGAGTGGTGGCAGCTGATTTAGTAGTGAGCAGTTAGCCCTCTGCAACAACTTGATCTCTGAGCAGAATGAATGGGGGCGAAAGAGGTGTAGAGAGCATAAAGCGAAGGAAAAGCAATGAGCACATTGCCTCTGGTCTACTGTGTGGGTGGGAGTGGCAAGACCCAGGGAGATGGGGAAGTAGAAGAGGCAGCAATGTGGCACATGAGCCAATAGTAGTAAACTGAGGGAACAGGTCAATAGTAGGGAAGCAGAGCCTGCTAGCCACGCAATGCCAAAGGGTAAGAGGCTGGGAGGTGGTCAGAAACAGAGGCAAGGGAGACAAGAAAAAAACTGACTAGAGACTAGAGGAGGACAGGAATTGTGTGGAGACCCACTAAGGAAAAAAAAAAAAAGGAAAGGAGGGCTGAGAGAGGCAAAGAGGGAAAAGAACAGGACCCCATAACAGTATGAGTAGCTGAAATTGTGTACACATGGCTGTGGTAGACCTACTGTATGTTGACAGCCAGCATGGCACAATGGTTTCAGTATCAAGACTAGGACTGCAGGAGACCAGGGTTCAAATTCTCACTTGGCTGTGGAAGCCCACCAGGTGACTCTGGGCTATCCACTATCTCTGAGCCTCAGAGGAAGGCAATGGCAAACCCTTTCTGAACAAATATTGTCAAGCTAATCCCATGGCAGGTTTGTCTTGGGGTTGCCATAAGTCAGAAATGACTTGAAGGTACATAACACACACCAATTATGTTGAAACATTATGCTAACACATGGTTTGGTTTCAGAAGACAATGAGTCTTGGACATACACACAATTTATTTTCCTCTCAGACATACATAATCATTAGTAAATTCCTATTCTAATTTTCAGAAAACTGTAGCTTGAAATTTTGTTTCCAAGGGAAAAACTATGGCTTATGCTTGCCAAAGTCACAAAGTACAGTTTGTTATTATAGCTAAACAACTTTCATATCAAGAAAGAAGAGTAAAAAGTCAAGGAGTTAAGTGTAGAGCTGCTCATACAAATTTTTATAAAGTTGAAGAAAGCAAATCTATCTTCAAGCCTCATGAACCACAATGGAATATTTTTGTGTCCCAGAGTCACATAGCATAATAGAATCAACAAAGTAACAGGCCTAAAATGTTGATGTTCTATAGCATTGTCACCTCAAGAGTTGTTAACTGTGTTCCTGCTTTCTATTTAGAGTTTTAAAAAATAAACAAAGCATAGCTGGAAGAAAAAAATGTCCCCTGCCTCTTTTGGTGAACTATGAATGCAAAGAAGTAAAATTGACTTATCATAGATGTCAGCATGTTAGCTTCATTTGGGTTGGGCATCACAATTCTCTCTGGGGTTAGGAAATTCAAGTAATTCATATAGGTACACACAACACTTCACCTAACACAAACCCTGCTGATAACCCTCAGTACATAAGTGTTTTCCAGTGCGTCAGAAAACCTCTCAAGTCACTCAATGCCAGTGTTTTTATCATACTGCAAGAGGGATAAAATCATTAAGCTACTGTCCGGATGCTTGTTCATTCAAACAAATTTTTGAATAAAATGTGCCGCTCTCTCTTATTACCATTACTCTGATTTAAAAGAACAATGTACAAACTTACCGAAATGCAAGGTCATATACCTGACATTTGCTTATGCACCAAGCATATTTGCAAATAAAATTAATCTGAATTTTTCAAATGCTCTTCATGATACCTCATTTATACATTTGTTACTTATGACTCAAGACTTTTAAAAAATATTTTAGTAAAAGCTAAATTGTGAATCTGACTGAAACAGAAGCAAGGGATGGTTACCTTTTCCCCAAAGGCCATTTTTCTGAGTGAAATCAATCTCACATTTCCATTTGATTTCCTTTCCATTGGGCAAAAGATACAGCACTGTCCAAGTATTTAATCCAGCATCAAGCAATGTGAATCTGCCCCCTACATAATGCATCTTGCTGTGATTTGTAAATGTATGCCATTGTGTGAACTCAAAAGGCAGGATAAAAATATTTTTAAAAAATGGCTAGACTTATCCCACTGACACTTAAGAAAGTAACTATTGATAACTGTAACACAGGAAAACTTATTTTACAGTCCTCCCTCCACATCGGCATGTTTGAGTTTTGCAAAATGGATTATTTGCACGGCACACACGCGTCTTCCTCCACTTCTCCTCTTCATATTCCCTTGCCTTTTGCCCGGCCATGGAGAAGGAAAGCACATATTCCTGGGCAAAAGGCAAAAGGGGGAATGCACATGTGCCCCCCTCAATTCCCTTGCCTTTTCCCCAGGTGCAAAGAATGTGCACTGGGCCAAAAGGCAAAAGAATGGAGGGGAAGACACATGTGCCTCCCCATTCCTTTGCCTTTTGCCCAAGCATGTAGAGGGAAGGTGTGTGTACCCAAGCAAAAGACAAGGGAATGGGAGAAGACATGCAGAAGGGGGGAGTTATTTGAGTTTTTTCCGCTTTTGCAAGGGTTCTTTACCCCAAACTCCTGCAAAAGTGGACAGGCCACTGTAGCTACATCATTTCCTTTTCAATGTCTCGCTTTGTCTTAGTTTATATACTAGTCTTCAAAAACAGAACATACTTAAATTTTGCCACAAAGAAAAAAATAAAGACAATATTGCTAATACTAAATATTGTTCTGAAATGTAGTCCTATATAAGATGAGTGGTATGTGTGTGTGTCTCTAAATCATGAATCATGTCATTTTTAAGCAGTAACAATCTCTTTTTCATCATTTTTCTCTGTCCTAAACTCAGGTCTAAACACATTTGTTAGTCCCAAGTAGAGCAGACCCAATCAATGGATGGAACTTACCAATAGCTGTTGACTTGCCAAGGTTCCATTGGTTGAAAGGGTCTACCAAAGTTGGAATTAGGCATCAAGCACAATTTATTTTCTGTTCTCAGACTTTACATTCTAATTTACACAGAAAAAGTATTTATATGATATTTCACATGCCCAACATTTTGTTTAAACTAGAAGTACAACCAGAATTAGCATATCAATGATGCAAGACCCTACAGTGGCAAACTATTGCTGTGTATGTGGCATTTGGGAGAAATGGTTTAAAAGTTGTGAAGTTTTTATTATAAATGAAGCATCACATTTAAATTAGGCTGTAAATGCAGCTATTACCTTACACCTGAAAAGTTAAAGTTTTCATTAGGAAGTAAATCCTAATTTATGAAATCATTCAACTGCTAGGCTTGGTCTGGAAACAAAGTTAGAAACATCCATAATTTATGTAAATTTCTCTTTGCTGGTAACCACACACAACAAAATGATGCACAAGTGCATACACCCATGAAAGTCTGTCAGCCCACAGACCATTAGCTTCCTTTATAGAGGCAGACAAAGATTGAGAAATGAGGAACTCCAGAGAAAGAGAAAATGGGGAAAAAGCATATCAGTTTGGGGTATGGGAAAGAGACATAATAAAAAAATCCCTGTTTTTTTTTGTACTGGCAGTCAGTCATCAACAAACTGATATAATGAGGCCGCTGTTGTAACAAGGAATGGTTTCAGTCTGCAGCTAACAAATGTGACAGCCAATATTCAGGTTGAGGCAAAAAGCAGAGCTTCTGTGTGCACACATAACGGTCTGGTGAATTCTTTTGCTCTGTAAAAAGGGTGTTGAGCACATCTTATATTCTCATGCCAGGTGAAAAAAGGCATTCTTTAGGTTCTATTTGAAATTTATTTAGCAGTCTGAATAAAGGAAATATAGAAGAAATATCCAGACTGCATTAAGATTCCATTAAAAATAATTTAAGATTGCCCAGGTAAATATTTACTGTTTTTCTAGAAAAGAGGTCAACTCAAAAATAAACACTGTTAAAAAATTCACACTACTAGCAGAAATATTCCACTGAATTGAGGAGTTAAAGTTTAGCATTACATATTCATGATAACATGAAGCTAGTGTTTTCCCCTTTTAAAATACTTCTATGCATGCAAATATTTTGTGTTATTTCCATACTTAATCTGCTCAGTAGCTCACACAACAATGGAATAATGAAGTTTTGGTATCTTGAGGCACACGAGTCTACCGACAGAAGTTAAAAGCACAAATTGGCCTTTTTTTAGAGAACACACTGTTTTATAAAAATGGATATATAAAATTAGAACAAGAACAGGACTCATCTCTGTATCACTTGACACCCCTTCTGGCGAAGTACCTATTTCACATTAGCTGAGAATTAAAACCTGATTTTCCTCACAGTTACCTAATAAAAAGTCCCATAAAAATTTCCCCCAGGCTATAAACATAAATACACATGGCTAAAGCATCAGAAGAACAGGTTGCTTACCTGTAACTGTGGTTCTTTGAGTGGTCATCTGTGAACTCACACAAATGGGTTTCACGTCTGTGCAGAACAGCATTGGAACCTTCTGGAGCCTACCGTTGGCATTTTGGCAGTTGACCCATTTCTCTTCTCCTCATGGTATATAAGTCCCTGCCTCATGTAATGGTCATTTCCGTCACCGCACGTGTGGCAGCAACAGACCCACCGCACAGCAGGATAGATGAAGGGAGAAGGAAGGGATTGTGTGAGTTCACAGATGACCATTCGAAGAACCACAGTTACAGGTATGCAACTTCTTCTTCTTTGTAGTCTCTGTGACTCACACAAATGGGAGACTAGCAAGCTGATCAAAAAGGATGGAGGGTATATTATGCTGCTGGACAACACTATGTCAACTTCTGGCTCCCCCTTTCCTTCTGATTTCCTTATCTCCCTTTTTTTTTTTTTTTTCATCAACACCAAGATGTAAGATAATATATAACATTTATTGACAAAACAGACAATATCGCACCATTCATCCCACAGAGGAAAACAGTACAGCTCTCCCAAAACATGCATCATTCCTAGAATGGTTGTCAACTCTATAATGATTGACAAACATATGAGATTGAGACCAGATAGCTGCTTTGCAGACCTCATAAAGAGATAACCTGTGCAAAAAGGCCGCAGAAGCTGCCATAGATCTTGTGGAATGAGCTTGAACAGTCAGGAAGTTTTTTTTTGCCAGCTCATAAGACAACTTAATGGTGGAAACCACCCATTTAGAGAGCCTTTGAGGCGATATTGGATTACCCTGTTTAGATACTGAATAACAAACAAACAATTTATTTGACTTTCTAATTGAAGAAGTGCGTTGAACATAAACCGCAATGCCCTTCTAACATCCAAACAGTGCAAAGTTTTCTCCATGTCTGAACCTGGATTCTGCATGAAAGCTGGTAACACTATCCCTTGGTTCAGATGGAAGTATGACACCACTTTCGGCAAAAACGTTATGTCTGGTCTTAACACCACCTTATCTTTGTGGAATCTCAAATAGGGAGGGTCAACTCTGAGTGCACACAGCTCACTAGCTCTCCTTGCAGATGTTTTGCAACCAAAAAGGCAGTTTTCCATGCGAGCAGTCACATGTCACAGGTTGCCATAGGCTCAAAGGGCCTAGCAGCCAAGTGTTTCAGCACCAAATTCAGATTCCATCCCAGGAGATGTGGTTGGATTGAAGGGTGCAACTGTTTATAGCCCTGGATAAACCTCCTAATCAGGGGGTCCAAAAAACAAGATGGTTTACCCTGTTTTTGAAAATTACATGAAATTGCTGCTAAACAACATTTCATTAAAGATAAAGACAAACCCTGAATCAACAACTCTGCTAGAAAGGACAAGACATGCATATTGTCACAAACTGTATGGGAAACACCTTGTTGTTTCAAGTAATCACAGAATTTACCCCATTTATACGCATAAGACTTCAATGTTGAGGGCTTATGCGAGCCAACACAATATGTCTCACAGCATCGGGCAGGCTATCTATTGCAATAGATTCCATGCGGTCAAATGCAGTGTTTGAACATCAGGATGGAAGAGGGTACCATTGAGGATGCTGAGTAGATCTTGTCTGCAAAGCAGCAGACGGCACCTCCCCTGAGATAACTGAAGGAGATTGGCAAACCATGGTTGCCTCAGCCACCATGGTGTTACAAGTATCACCTTTGCTCTGTCTTGGCAAATTCTGGCAATCACCTTCGTTATCAAGGGAAATGGTGGGAACGCATGAGCCTCAGTCCCGTCCAACTGAACAGAAAGGCATCCCCCAGAGTTAATGCCCCTTCGAATTTTGGGAACAGTGCAGTCTGCATTGACTGTTCAGTCTCAATGCAAAGAGATCTATGTAGGAAATGCCCACTTTGCGAACACATCCTGGATGACGCGCCTGTTGATCATCCACTCGTGGCAAGACCACAATGTCCTGCTGAGTGTGTCTGCTAGGATATTCTGGCCCCCTGCCAAATGGACTGCCAAAGGAAGAATCCGTCGTGACAAGCACCACTCCCACAGTTGTAGTGACAAGTTCAGCAATGTATGCGACCAAGTCCTGCCTTGTTTGTTTATGCAGTACATCACTGTGGTATTGTCTGTCATGATTTGGATTGACCTCCCACACAGGTAGTGCTGAAACACCCACAGTGCCTTCAGCACTGCCAGAAACTCCAAAATGTTGATATGGAGATTCTTCTCCTGAGAAGTCCACCGACCTTGTATCGTAAGTGTTTCCGAGGTGAGCACCCCAGCCTTCCATTGAACGCGTCCGTTGTCACCGACAGCGACAGTAGTTGAAGAAGGAATGGCATTCCCTTCAACACGTTCTCTGGTCTTGTCCACCAATCCAGAGATGCGAGGATATTCCTCGGTACTGTAGGTACTTGAGATGATGGTCTTGAAGAGGATTGAACCATGTATGAACCACTGTTGCAGTGGTCTCATCCTCAGCTTCGCATATGTTGTGACAAGCGTAGTTGATGCCATAGTCCTAGCACAACCTGAACTGCCTTCGCTCACACTCTGTAAAGTCGCTGCATTCTTGTCAGACATTGCAGAATCTTTTCCCATCTGTCCCGTGGAAGAAAGGCTCTCCGCCAACTGGAGTTCAATACTGCCCTGATGTATTTGATCTGTCTGGACGGTTCCAAGGTTACTTCTTGTAATTTAGCATTAAACCTAACTTTCTTAGAAGACAGATGGTGGTCCTGAGAAGATGCCACTATTAGCCAGTCATCTATATATGGGAACACCACAATGCCTTTTTGACGAAGGAAAGCTGTGACAATGGACCCTTGGAGCTGTGCTTATGCCAAAGGGAATGATGCAAAAACTACAAGCCTGCCTGCCGACGATGAAGGCAAGGAACCATCTGTGCTCCGATCTTATGGCTATGTGGAAATATGCATCCTTTAGATCTAAGGTTGCAAACCAGTCGCCCCTTTTCAAGAGAGGGAGAATAGCAGTCAAAGTCACCATTCTGAACCTTTTTGATTGGATGTAGTAGTTGACTACTAGTCAGGTCCAATATGGGCCAGAGACCTTCATCTTTTTTCTTCACCAAAAAATACCTTGAAGAGAAACTTCTTTTCAATTGAGTTGTGGTGATTCTTTCTATTGCCCTTTTTGGAGCAATGTTGATATCTCCTTTTTGAGCTCTGGAGATGGCATAGTCCTCCGAATTCGATCTGCCGGTGGTTGATGGCGAAATTCTATAGCGTACCCATACTTTATGATGTCTAGGATCCAAGATGACTATCGACCAAACCTCAGCATGGTAGCTTATCTGTCCCCAAAGGGTGGGTTGGAATGAAGACTTAGATGCTTGTCTGAATGCAAGTTCACAACAGAAGGGATGTGCTGTCTTTGTCGAAGGCCAGTATCCATCAAAAAGGTCTCGTGATTTTGGTTGTCAAACCCTACATTTGCCCTGGTCTGACTGTCATTTCTTATATCGAGGCTGCTTGTACTTTGCAGACGGAAACTCCTTTGTTGAGAGTTGTTGAGGTGTGTTTTGTCTATGTTGAGGTGGAGTTGGGCTCAATGTCCTTTTCTGAAAAGGCTGATATCAATGGTACCGATAACACTGTTGATACGTGATGCCAGGAACCCATATTTCTTAGCTGTTGAAAGCATTTTCTGGCATGTTCCAGCTTTTCGTCGGTACCAGCACTGAACAACCCCAGAGAATCAAAACGGTAGGTCCTCAATCATCATCTTGGCTTGCTGAGACAACCCAGATGAACAAAGCCAGGCATGTCATCAAATTGCTATGGTGCCCCCACAGCTTTACTACTACAGTCTGTGATGTGTTTAGCTGTAGTGATTTGTTGAGATGACAGGGGTAAGCCTCACCATATAATGCAGTAGCAGTCTTCTCAGTATCAGGAAGCATTTCCAGACAGGGTTTAATCCTACCCACAAGAACTGTTGGTATGCGTCCCATGCAGACGGCATAATTAGAAATCCTAAACAACACGGCTGCATTTGAATAGGATTTCTTACCAATATGATCCAATTTTTCCCCTCATGATCAGCAGGAACAGCATGAAGTATTTGCGACTGCTTTGACTGGGCCACACAACCACCACAATAGAGTTTGGTTTGGAGTGTTGGATCCACCAGTCATCCTCAGCTTCAACAAGACAGTACAGAGACGGCAGTTTCTTAGATGTAGACGGTACCAAAGATGGTGTTGACCATGACTTCTTCACTGTCTGTGACAGATATGGAAGCGGCACAATTACAGATGGTACCGGGGCACGGTCCTGCAAATCTTGGAAGATCGGGTCTTTCAGATCTTCTTTGTGGTCTTCAATTTGTAAGTTCAAAGATCTGGTCATTTGAAGGACAAGATCCGAAAACAATCGAACATCATCAGTAGGTGAAATTCTTTTGGCAGTAGCAATGAAGCTGGACTTGATATCTAGTCCATTAGACGCTTCCAAGGACACCAAAGATGGTACCGATGGAGATTGGATCCGATGACCTTGAGGGGACATAACAATAGACTCTCTCCTCCTTCCCTCTGGAAGGTGTTTTTGATACCTATCAACAGTGGTTTGATCTCGCCTGGTGGACTTAGATGTGCAGCCAGAAGATGCTATCACTCGCTGACATGGAGGAGTCTTCGACAAAGAATGAGAGCGATGAGTAACATGACAGTACCGTTATCACGAACATCTCAATACCGATGATGTTATTCATATCACTCCCAACTTGTCCATATAAGGGGACATATCCCTTGAATCATATGCAACATCATCATGGTGTCGACAGGGACATCTTTCCCTATAATGATGATACCAATATCAGGAAGTGCTGACCGACCGATTCTGTAAGCCGACCTTGGGAGTGAGGGCGAAGTTGCCGAAGCATTCTGGGTACTCAGTTAAGATCTTCTGTGCCCAGAAGGCACTCCGTGGTCGACAGAAATTTGAGGGGAAGTTTCCATTATCTCTCCCTCTGAGCCAACACACACCCCCTCGATCTCCTCAGAAGGTATAACCTCCTGGGATCCCCCATGTTGGGGGGCCCGTACTTCCTCTGAGGCAGACACTTGAGATTTGGCTTCCTCGCCAGAGATGAAGGATGTGCCTTAGACTTATACTTCTTCCTCTGCCTCTTGTTGAAGTGGCCTCCTTATTTTTCCTCTTCTGATCCTTCTCCTTCTTAGGCTGTTTGGTACTAGGTGGAGGAGAAGGACATTTTCAACAATCATCAGCATGACCAGACAATGCCTGATCTTGAGGCCTCGACGTTGAATGAGATCTCGGGCTTGATGATGGTACCCAAAACATTCCGTCAGGAAGTGAAGGAAGCAGAAGAGTGGGCCATACTGGATGGTAAGGGGGCAGTTCAGCCCGCTTTGGCAGTTCTGAAGCAGTCAGCACGTTCTCCCACAATAGGGCTTTCAGCCGAGCAACCCTATTTCAACGAGCTTGCAGAATAAATAGCTGACAATGACAACAAGCTCCCACATTGTGGCTCTCACCTAAACAAAGGAGGCACTTTGAGTGTCCGTCCTTATCAGGTATTTTCCCTCCAGAGATCAAGGCACATTTAAATACGGCCATTGCCATACAACTTTCCAAACAACACAATCCCGAAGGGTAAACCAAGTCCAAACCGATCCAAAGCTGAAACAACCAGTCCAAAATGCCAGAAAATAGGGAAAAATCCCGTTCACACTAGCGAAGAGGCTCCTATTCGCTGCACACGTGGCGGATAAAAAGGAACTGACTGTTACACGAGGCGGGGGCTTATATACCATGAGGGAATGGGGGATGAGTCAATGCCGAAATGCCAATGGTAGGCTCTAGAAGGGTCCGAATGCTGTTTCTGCGCAGGCGCAAAACCCATTTGTGTGAGTCACAGAGACCACGAAGAAGTAAGATTTAATGGCTGCAATAATATGTATCTCATCAAAGCACTTAAAGATCCCATTACAATTCTGGTAATGAACTCCTAGCTTCAATCATCAAATCTTACTGCAACACAAGAGTACAAGCCAAACTGTTCCTTTCCGTGAATTGGCAATATGATCAAACTAAAGTGAGGCTATTGTTTTACACCAAGGATTCTCTAATTCCCCCAATTGTTTGACATCCATATTGACAAGTTACCATGGAAGCGAACAAAGATGACAACTTACTTAACAATTGTACTAAAGGGCATGTTGATACAAATATTCCACTGTGAGTCAACTTCCTATTAGCCTCATGGTGTAATTCTTACTATGAACTATGAAGACAGTTTTCACATCCTTGACTAATCGAGGCACATTAGGAAATGAAGTGATTCCAGTTTATATTACAATGCAGCAGTTTCATGCTACGACTATTAAAGAGCTCTTTTAGCCATACCATAGCTGAGGGTTTTTATTCCTCCTAATTGTTCTTCAGAGAAGCTTATGCCACAAAAATATTTTACTCTTTACCGTGCTACAAAGTTCTTTCATTTTTTAAAAAATAACTATGTCCCTCTCACTTGTAAATTATTTAAAACTTAAAAGCTAAACTTTTGGATTTATGTTAAGAGAGAACTTACAGCAAAGACTTCACACAAACATTCACACATAAGTCTGAGCTATGGCACATATAAATTCAGTATGCCTTGTTCTACCTAAGGATAATGGGGTAAGGTTTCCTTCCAGGAACATACAAAATATGCTTAGAAGACCATCGCTTCAAGAAACAAACTTCTCAGAGCTGCCAATTACAATTTGACTAATCATCTGTGCAAGTATAAATCTCTCTACACAACCAACCTGATTGCCCTATGTGACTTATTTTCAGTAAAGATTTGTCCCTTGAAAAATAAACATTTATCTAGCACATGCTCAGTTTAGCAGTGATTGAGTTCTCAGTAACCATGCAGGAATGGCTGAAACTTTCTATTTTGTTTTACGAATGGTGTGACTGCTCTACTACTGGACTGTGTGTCTGAGTCTTTGTAATCAGATGAGTCAGCTTCAATTTTTTTGTGCTAGTTTAGTACTATAGGGTTATTTTCTTTATCTTGGATATGACTTATTTCCAGGCACTCTGTTCCTACAAATGGATACAATTTAATGTGCTGGTTATGACCCCTAAAGTCCTAAACAACTTTGAAGCAAACTACCATAAATACAACCTTAGAATCACAGAATTAGAAGAATCCCAAAGGGAATCTAATCTGAATACCTAGCAGTACAGGAATCCACAATTAAAGTGTGCCTGAGAAGTGGCTGTTTGAAAATCTTCAATGAAAGAGAATCCACCACCTTGTGAGGCCTTCTACTCTGTTCCACTGTTAAGTAGCTCCTATTCATTATTCCTTTAATCAGAATTTCTTTTCTTTCTCTGTAATTTGAATCCATTTGCTCATGTCATATCCTCTGAAGTAGCAGAAAACAGTACCATACCTACTGTCAGTCTTCTCTTTCCTAGGATAAACATTCCAGTTCCTGCAATCATTTTGTATAGGACTTGGGTTTTGATCTTGGTTGCCTCCTCCAAATGGATACATTTTACCTTGCCAATATCTTTCTTACACTGTGATAAAGATATCATACATAATAAGTTTTTATTTGTTACCTGCCTCTCCTCAAAGCTGATGGCCAGAACATGACACAGTACTCCAGGTATGGTCTGACTAAAGCAGAATTGCATGGTGCTATTACTTCCATATTATTACAATCCTATTGCTGCAGCATACAATTGCATTCTTTTCTCTTCTTTTTTGAAGCTGCATCATGCTGTTCGCACTTACTTAGCTTGTGATCTACTAAGACCTTTACATCCTTTTTGTACATACTGCTGTCCAATCAGGTCCATGTGATTTTTCTTTCCATTTATTCCTGTTGATATTTATTTTTTTTTAGCTCTGGCCCAGTTCTCCAACCTACCTCTTCACACATAAAAAGAAAAAAAAAAGCACAGGTCATTGCAACAGCTCCAGCACACTTGCCATCTTTTTGTCTTGTGCAGATTGTAACACAGCACTTTGGGTCTCCTCCTCAAACTCCCCTGCTAAACTCTCATACAAAATGCCTGCTACTCTTTCTCTTCCCAAACTCTTGCTCATGAGTTTGCAAAGACTGCAAGGACAGCTATACAGACCTATTGGCTGCTAACTTTGCCTCCTACTAGTAGTCAGTGACTCACTTCCTTGCAGTGGTAGCACCACTCTCTTACATAGCGTTCCCCCGTTTCAGGGCTTGGAACCTCTTCTCCAATCCTCAGAGAAAGGCCATTTCCGCACTAGCCTGTTATAGTGTTATTATTCCACTTTCAACATCCTATGGAATCCTGGGGTTTGTAGTTGAGGGAGGGGCCTTTGAGGTACTATATCTGGCTAGTACAGTTGGTCCTATAACAGGCTAGTGCGGAAATGGCGTAAGAAATTACATAGTGAGACATTGCCTTGAAATGTATACAAATTCAGCTTCCTGCAGCCACAGCAGTTGACAACTTTTTTGTTCAAAGCAGAGCCTGGAAACTTTTCTTTGGTTAGACTGTAATTCCTATACATTCTTAAAAGGTGTTCACAAAGGTGCTAAAAATAGAACTTGGAAAGTATGTTTGGTCTATAGAGCTTATTATTTGTTATTTCTGCTTATTGCTTTTTCTCTTCAAAAACTGCAGCTGAAAAATGGGCATATAGTTTGAGATAGGAGTAGGCATTCTGTCAAGTGTTTGGATTTGAAGCCGTTTAGGTAAATATAATACCATGGGGTTGCATACATCTGGGTTGCAAAAAAGGTTTTGTTTTACTTGTTTTTGTTAGATGTAGAGCAGGGTGGGAAGGGAAGGGGAAAACAGGATTGCCTCTTCTAAGTTGAAATACAGGTATACTTCAGTTAACGAAGTAGATGTATTCCTGAGTTTTACTTCTTTAACAGAAACTTTGGTACTAGAGGTAGAAACAATATGGAAAGAATAAGGATAGGTTCCTAAACTACAAAAAAGACCTGTTCAGAATGTGCCAGCAAACTTCTTATTTAAAATTAATATTATGCATATGCGAAATGAAAGAACCAGATCAAGTAAACCATGCATAAGTAATCTTCTAGACACTATCTAAAAGCTTGTTCCAACATTCATAGTGGGATTATCTTTTTTACTTTCAACAGCCTCCACTTTTCTTATGATTTCCATTTAGGTGGCAAAACTTTCAGATCTAAGCTTTCTCTACATGTAAGGGTAGCTGGTGAGGCAGGCTAATCTGATTTACCTTTTTGTTTCTGTTTTGCTCTCAACACATGCTCAGAGAGTGATTCCGGAGGCAGTTGTTTACCTTGCCTGTTGTATATACTTGGCCCTCCACATTTGCTAGTGTTAGGGTCACAGGACCCTTCCAAAAGTGGAAAAATTCCATGCATCAAAAGGGGTATGTGTGTGCGTGTGTGTGCATACATGTCTGTGAGAAGGGGGCCAATACGTGGTGGGGAAAGCAGGCACCTAGGGTCTGAAACAGGTCAGCGAAAGGAGAGAGAAAGGGGGAGTCTGCATGGTGGCCCTATACTTCTCTCTCTCTCTCTCTCTCTCTCTCTCATATCTTTTTCCTTGGGTGTGTAGAGAACACTGGGAGAAGGGTTGTAGTGCTGAGAATTTGGGCCGCAAGCCATCCTTAGCTGGTCAGGCAGTGGCTGGTGGAGAAGGAGGAGGAGGACCACCAGAAACAGGTTTTTAAAGGGCTGTCCAGCCTGGTCAGAGTGACTGAGAAGGAAGGTTCCTCTGGAAAAGAAGAACTTGAGGTGGCAGGGGAGGCAGGGGTTGAAGAAATCACAAATAATCAAATCCATGAAAGTTAAAACTGGAAATGTGAAGGACGAACTGTACAGTAGGACCTCCACAGAACACTCGCAGATGTCAAAAAATCGCTAATAACTCCCCTGGAGAATCAGATCTTCCTCCCTGCACTTTCCTCCTGGCTGCTGCCAGTACAGGTGGCAGGCAGGGGAGTGCAGGGAAGGGACAATCTTCTACCCTGCACCCTCCTGCCGGCCGCTGCTGGTGTGGATGATGGGCAAAGGAGAGCAGGGAAGCGAAGCTCTTCCTCCCTGCACCATCCTGCCGGCACACCCACATGGGCAACGGGTGGGAGAGTGCAGAGGACTGAAGATCTTCCCCCATCCTGCTCCTAGGCAAAAGGCCAGGAAATGGGAGGGGGAGAATGCGGGGGAGGCAGGTGGGCACTTCGTGAATAATCAGTTTCGGGAAAGTGAAACTCGTGAATGTGAGGGGAGGACTGTATAAGCAGCTATGGCAGAATCATCTAGGGTAGAATTCCATTATTTCCCAAGTCCAGCTTTATTGCACTGTTTACTGCAGACCCATGGCTACAACCCAATACTGAAAGTCTGTTCTTCTGCAGCTCTCATTCACCATCCTCCCAATGCCAATGCTGCAAAAACAATCCTACTAGGAACTTTTTTTGTCAGAAGCTTTTTTAACTGAAATATATCTGTACCTTTCAGTTCCTCCTTTCACACAAGTGTTATGCATTCTCACTTTAAACCAAGTCTACTAAATTCATTGGAACTTTCTCTCAGGCAGTTATGTATAGAACTGAAGACCTAGACCTCTAATATTAGCCCTCTAAGACCAGAATAACCATTTGTATTTCCTATCGTTCTTTTTAAGAGCATGAGATATCAGGAATTTTAAAATGTGCAGGCAGATAGGCTAGTAAAATACTTCAGAAGTGTTGTCACTAATTTTAACATTTGCAAGACTGATGTATTTCAAATATGAGTTATCAGTACTGTACACATTGTGCCTTAAAACTATCAACTTATGGTGATGCAACAAGCTTGCACTTGGTGTAAGCTTGTTATAATACTAATAAAAACCCACCAAGACCAACTTACACAAAGGCTCTCCAAAACTTGTCACTGGTGGTGTAATCACACTCAATTAGAAATTAGTAAATAATGGGACTAAAGTCCTTGAAACACATTTTGTCACATCTATGCAAAGCCAAAACATAAACGTTCTGAATGCAGAACAATTCATTCAAAACAGCTGTTCCTCCTAATATATACTTTCTTGACATGCCTAACTCTACTTTCTGTAGTGGCAACTTGCATTGCATTTACATTATGTAAGATTTTCACAGAACTAGTTCTGCTAATAAATTCATTTTTAAAAGCTACAAGGTACAGTAAGACACTGGGCTGAATGTAATGCGACACTGCCACTTGCAATTACCTCTCTTCCCGTCCTTGCTTCCTGAAAATCACCTCAGGAGTGTACAAGCGAGTGCAGTGGAGACCAGGATCACTTCCTCCAAATTCTGCTGGACACTGCTGTTCTACCAGATCCTGCACACTGTAAGCACTTTAAGTGACAATTTGCCCTTGCACTTATTAACTGCCATCAGAAAAAAAAAGCTGCCCATATTAGTGTTTTAAAACCTACTATCATATACTATCAAAAGGAACACCACACACATCTAGAGTTTAACAGTAACGAAGCACCCCTGAAACAGGAAACCCCAAATATCAGCAGTATGTGAATATTCTGCATAGTTTTTAGAGTATAGCACATGCAAAGTACTTCACTGTTCAAAATGCTGTAACAATTCAGGAATCAAAGCAGATAGGCTAATCAAGGTTAAGAGAAATGATTTTATTTCTGCCTGGAGACAGAATTATGATGGCACATAGTTAAGATTTGGACACATATTTAATTTAGAAAGAAATGACAGGTAAATCAGCTCCCATGTTTTATCTTGTTAGAATAAGGTATCTATAATATGATATCTCCAGTATATTGTGGACATAAGCATTCCTCTTCAAACTAAAACATTACACTGTAACTTTTCATTTGTAAACTTCTAAAATAAAACATGTAATTGTGTGTGTGTGCATACTTAAATACTATAGTTAGAAGAAATCGCACATATTTCATCTTAATGTATTGTGCTTGCTTTTAAACATCTCCATAGTTTTGTTCCACTATGTCTTGTTTCTCTATGTCAAGAATGAACCTTTTTCAGTCATATGGCCAAATTTAATTTCAGAAAAGTTCTCAAGTGCTACATTCCAGTGATGGGAGGAGAAAAAGAATGAGACCAAATGCTAGCATGTTCCAGCTTAAAATGCTTACTGACAGTAACAAAGCATTAGATAAGGCATTTTGACCATTAAGAATGAGAAAAAAGCACTGGTGGTGCCAACGGAAAAGGGAATGGTTAAAACGCATAAGGTAGACCTTCTAATGAGTTAGTATGGTGTAGCGGTTTGAGTCCTGGATTACAGCCCTGGAGACCAGGGTTTGATTGCTTCCTCAGCCATGGAAACCCACTGAGTGACCTTGGGTATGTCACACAGCCACAGAAAACTCCGTGATAGGTTCACCTTAGCGTTGCCGTAAGTTGGAAACAACAACAACTTTCAATCTTGCCTTGTAGAAAGAAAAGGAGCCAATTTCGTTCAGAGTGCAATGCTTAAGGTATTATCATTTGCAAAGGTTAATGCAAATAATCCAGTCAAGTTTGTGATAAACAGGAAAATACTGTTTAAAGCCTCATGCTTCTCTCAGTACTCTTTATACTGGAAAAAAGGATTCAACAAGTATAAGTGTCTTTGAAACAGGGGATTTACAAATTTTTCTCCTCATATTTGCAAACCATCAGCAATAAAACTGTTACTTGGCTTCTTTGTATTCGTGCACAAGTTTCAGTATATTGGCATTCAGTTCTGCTTGCACGAAAACATTCAGCTGACAGTTCTCTTGCATATGGCAAAAAGGAATTCAGCCAACTCCTTCACAGCTGGATTTATTCAACTGTACTAAATAAACTGAAGCCATTTGCCAGTAAAATGTGCCTCTGACAGGAAATAGTATCAGTTTTCATACTTCTACAAGAAAATGCAGTTAATTTTTGAATGGAACTGTAGATTTGAAATATATGCTGACTACCATGTAAATAGTATTGAAAATGCAGGTATAGCTCAGTTTACAAAACCTCTGACCAAGAAGCTTCTTTTATAACATCTTTTTGTGCCTTTTCAGCCTCTCTTTTCTGCCTGTATTCTGTCTAACTGGAGCTAGACAGAAACTGGAAAAGAATGAGAATCTACTTTGGCCCACCCTGGGCTGAATCTACACAGGCTAAATAATGCATCCTTACCACAGTCTCAGTTCCTTTGGAACACATAATGTTCTTCTCCTTCCAATGTGAAAACACTTCTTTTCAATGCCTAAGGGCTTTAAGGCAGGTTTTTAAAACTCCAGTTTACTCTGCTGTTTTGTGAACGAACCATTTTTTAAAAATGTGTGGTTTGACCACCAAATTGGAACTGCAGCAAAATCAAGGAGAAGGGAAAGGTGTGGCCACATTGGTGAGTGATCACCTAGGCCTGGTGGTCACCTGAACATTTCTGTCATAGAAGGGTAGCTCCTTTGTTTGCATCACCATCCAGAAAAGGCAGTGCTGCCTTTGGGTGCGGGTATCTGATGTTTGTATGCACACATTCACAGGCTGGCATTTCACCTCCCCCCTTTTTATAGCTTCACTATATAGAAGGGCAGTCAGGCAACTAGAAGGAAGGGAAAACAAAGGGTATTTGATTAAGTGACTATGCAAATATGTGCACGAGTTGCAGGAATCCAAAACAAAACAAAACACAGCTCTGCAGCTGCTGCAGTTGTGTGATCAGACATAAACCTACAGTGAACATGTGCACCTAGTAGGAACAGCCCCTTGCACTGACATGGTTATGTAATGGGGGTCCTGTGAGGCTTTCCAAACTGGTTGTTTGGATTAAATCAGGAGTGTGCAACAGTAAAAAAGTCAAAGTGGGACAGAGATACTATGGTGTGGAGTCAGAATACAGCCCTCATGTAGATTCAGCCCTACTGTAGCTGTGTGCCTGCCTACAATAGGCAAGGTGAACACCAGCAGCCTTCAGAACTCCTTACTGAGCAAGCCTGAAGAGCAAAACCGAAATAAAAGGGAAAAGCAAATTAGCCTGCCTCACCAGTTATCCCCTATCATGTTAAATAACTATGGATCTGTATGCCTGGCCACAAAAATGGTAATCATAAGAAGAGTGAGGACTGCTGAAAGAAAAAGTCATCTCTGGATGCATTTTGGAAGAAATTTCAAGTGGTCTCTAAAGCATTCAAAATGTTTACTTATCAAAAGTTTATCTGACCTGGTTGTTTCATTTCACATATTGTTTTGTGTGTATGTACCTCCAGGTTGCCTGTTGACTTATGGTGATTCTATGAAATCATAGGGTTTTCCTAGGCAAGGAATACTTAGAGGTGGTTTTGCTAGTTCCTTCCTCTGAAATATAGCCAACAGCAACTCATATTTATTGGTAGTCTCCCATTCAAGTACTAACCAGAGGTGACTCTGCTTAGCTTCCAAGATCAGACAGGATCTGGTATTTTTAGGGTATTTAGGCCTCACATATTATTAGTTTTGGATAAAAAGTCTGCTGAAACATGTTCAACTGTTTTTCTTTTTTTGTGTGTGGTGTAGGAACCTATGCCTATTGTTGCCATGTTATTTTATCCTCTGATACCAACATTTCTGTGAAAGAAGTAAAGCCCAGGAACACATCTACCCCTTTAATTGAGGTACCCTTGGATAGTGAAATGTAAGGCAGCCAGGAACTATGTTATGCATACTGTTTCTCTTCAAGAATAGCAAAGCCCTGCATGAATAGCAAGAGCTACCTAGTCAGAAACCTCTCCATCTAGGGAGAACATGGCATTTTTATTTTTCAGTTCACCTCAGAAACACTCACTGTAGACTACAAACTTTAACTATCCTGCTATACCAGAGGCAGTGAACATGCAATCCTCCCTACATCATTTTATTGCAACTCTGTGATCCTTTACAGTTGATTATGCTGGCTATAGCCAAATGCAATTCAACAACATCTGGAGGGCTACATGACATGTGTTCCTCATTTCCGTTTCACATTCTGTACACACACTCAGAGATAAGTCACACTGAACTCAGTTGGGAATGTATACAAGTAAAAAAACTGATTTTCAAATCTTAAAATGTTATGATTTCATTTACGTCTGTAGACCATATCTAAGATTACACATCTGAAAATGAGGAAGGTTGGATCCCAGAGAAATTAGCCTACAATGCAGTACTGTGATTTTTAAGACTGTTTACTGTGCCAAGAAAGAAGTACTTATCAAGTGCTGGTTCAGAGCCTAACCGTAAAATACAGCATTATGCCAGCACTGCAGAGCCCTATGGAATGGCTCGTTCCAATATTACTTTTCCCATCTGCATTGCCAGTTTACACATACAAAACCAACCCAAGAAGGGCAAAAGATAATTGTCTTTAATGTCAAATGGAACCCCAAAAATAAAAAAAATGTTGCAAGGGCTAGATAGGACTTCGCAAATCCTGCATTTCAGGCATATCTCACATCATCTGCACGTGACAAAGTGTATAATACGATAAAAAAAACCCACAAGTTTTTTTCAAAGCACCCTCTCAGAAATGTATTCTCAGTTGCCCAGCTAAAATAATGTAGTGTGTAATGTGGCCCCAAAACACATTCCATTCCTCACTTTATATTCCTGGATTTTAAAAGCTAGCAAAACAAAAGCAGTAACTGTAGAATTTGAGGCAATCATGCTGCAGGATAGATCCAACAGCACTGCAACAAACAAGAATAGGGTAGTGACTGTCAAATACTCTGAGAAATCCTAAAATAAATGTGAGGTATAACAGAGCGTTTTAGTCCTGGATACATTTTGGATGGGTAAATATCACTGATCAGTCCCAGATACTCACTCTTAACCCAATCATTTCCCCATGAGGCACCACAAAGATAAATGATGCTCACATTATAAAGAGTGATTTTGAAAAAACAGTGAGACACAGAAGGGAATAAAAATTTCATAATTCTTAGTTTTTATATAGCTTATTTTTTATAACCCTTTTTAATTTCAAAGTTTATAAAACTTTGAATACTTGTAAGTAGATTGTATCTTCTAGACTGTTACTCTTTTCCAAAAACCAAATCTGTATGTAGCCACAGATGGCGATAGTTAGACTTTGCATGCCACTGTAAGTTAAACTCTGATTTTGGTTTATACTAACTAACAGCTATGCTATTGCATGCAGTGCATTTGACTCTACTTGCTTATCTCTCCTAGCATATCACTCCTTCCTAGAGCAATTCCTAAACCAACAGGGATAGGGAAATGTCCGTTTTATGGCCACACATCAACTTGGGAAGGATCCTGAGGACTAGTTACTACTGTGTGGGGACAAGGAATGAGTAAGCAAGTGCAAAGCAAAGTTATGAGAGCCACATACAATTCTTAGGAAGCTGGACATTTTAGCATTAAGCATGCAAGGCACACCTCAATTTCTCCTATTTCCCCAGTGCCACTGCATCCCAGTGCTAGGGGATCTTAGCATCCTATGCAAAGTCCATGCAACAGTTTCCTGGATTACAAATGATAGCTTGATTTCATGGAGACTGCTTAAGAAAAGGTTATTTAAAGTATAAAATGCAGGATGGATCTTGCAGTCCACTTCATGGAGCAGAGGCTCCCAATGCATGGATTAGTATGTTATTCAAACTGCAGTTTAAGGGCTATTGCTTCAAAACACTCTAAGGCCCTTTTCATACACGGAGGAAGCAACGCCCGGAAACACGCTGAAACAGAGCTTACCTGCAGCCGGGTAAGTCCATCGCCACGTGGAGCAGCACAAGTTCGCCACTCCACACGTGTCGGCATCCTGCAGCGTCCCGTGGCATCCAAAATGGCGGCTTCCGGATGGCGGAGGCTCTCCACCAACCAGAGAAGCTCGCCAGCTGGAAGCCCGCCCCCCGGCCGGTCTGCAGGTGTGCACTTGCGTGCGCCTGCACATCCACAGCGGGCGCTGCGATGGGGCTGCACGCCCCACGCTTTTTAAAAACCACAAGACAAGTGGTTTTCAAAAAGCACGTGCCGCCGCCACTTCCGGTTGCCCCTGCACAGATTGGGGTGTGGAACTACACAAAAGTAGTCCGCCCCAATCCACGTTACGGTATAGACGACCTCCGTCAGAGGTCACTCTACATCGTTTTTTTAACCCCATGTGGAAAGGGCCTAAGAACAATTAATCAAGGACAGATCTTGGACTACAATTCTATCTTGTGAAGAAAGCAACAAGTGAGATGAAAACACTAAAGAAACTATTTCTGGTTTGTTTAACAGTTGTACTGGCAGACAAGAGCAAAGGAAGGCTACACCAGCATGCAGTTTGTTCACAAGTCATGGGTTCTATGTAATCTTGGCTTACAGTTCTACAGGTATTCTTACAACTATTCTTACTGATACCAATCTACAAAACCTATTTAACAAATATCACAAAGTGTGCATTATCATAAGAACCCCATCAGACACAGCAAATGAGATCACTAAAAATGGGAGGTCTCATCCCTGGCTAGACTTGTATCTGAAGGCTGGTCTTTCCTACTCAGTTTCATTACCAGTAATAGAACACAGTGGAAATGGTAAAAACTCACTTTAAATATTTGTAATAGTAGCTGTTAAAGTGGCTACTTCATATTTATGAAACCTAAACTCACTATTATTAATGGAAATTCCCACACAGATACTTCTGAACCAAAAAGCCAACTAACTATTAAGTTTATAGTTTTAAAAATTGTTGCTGTCATTTCCACAAGTGTGTGTTCATCATATGGTTGTGACAGAAAATGCTATTACAGTGCGCCCTTCGTATCCACTAGGGCAGAACTTTCCAAACTTTCCATGTTGGTGACATGCTTTTTAGACATGCATCATTTTGCAGTAATTCAGTAAGTGGAGAGAGCACCTTCACCAGAGCCTGGCCCGCCACTGCCACCCTTGTTGGGGGTCTTTCTCAGCCAGGGGCAGCAGTGGTGGGAGAGGCAGCCTCTCCACCTGATCCTGGCCCATCACTGCCCTCCTTGAGGTGTTTCTCAGCCGGGGCAGCAGCGCACCCACACACTGCAGCCGACACACTAACATGTTGCGACACACAGTTTGGAAAGCTCTGTGCTGGGGTTTGGTTCCAGGACACTCATGGGTACCAAAATTTGTGGATGCTCCAGTCTCATTATGTACAATGGTGTAGTAAAATGGCATCCCTTATTTAAACTGGAAAATCAATGTTTGATTTTTCAAATTTTTTTGAATATTTTCAAGCCATGGCTGATTGAATTTATGGTACAGAATCTGTGGATATGAAGGGCTGACTAGTTTGATTCAAGAGTACTGTCCTTGCTCTTTACTCCAGTACATGTGTACTCAGAAACAAATTTCACTGTATTCAGTGAGGCTTTCCTGAGTGTGGGTACATGCTTACAGCCTTGGTCTGGAATTTCATATTTGTTTATTTATGTTCTTCTGTGATGTGCCTACTTATGTTAGTCAAAGTTATCAACCCTGCTGGTCTCTAGGATTCATGCTCCCTGCTAATGGCACACACATAGACTATTGTGCAAAGGGGTGACTAAGAGTGGCACCTTTTGAACCCTTCAAGACTAGAAATTCTACTGTACTTTATGGTGGGTGGTTGCAGTATGTACTACCCAAAGCAGGAATAGCTGACAACCTAATACAAAGTAATTCTTAATAACAGGACTGGAGATGTATATGTATATGTATTTGTGCATGCACACATAGATGCTTCCCTGAGTTTCTGTGGGGCTCAAGTCTGTCTGGAAAATGTACCCTCCAGTCTGCACGCCCCAGTGCTGAACACCATCTCTTTTTGCAAAGCAACTGATTTTGACTTTCTGTGGGAGAGGGAGACACAAACAGCCAGAGAGCCTGACTTGATTACTACATTACTTTCACAGGAATTCTCCTCAGGCATGGAAAGGAAGTTTGGGAGTGAAGCACTAAAGAGCTTCGGCTCCAGCTGCAGACCGAACTCGTATTTGAGAGATACGAATTACCCTCCCTCTCCCAGGGAGACTGTAGAAAAGAGAACAAACACATTTTATAGCTGGAGGAGAGAAACTGAGGCCGTTTCCGCACTAGCCTGTTATAGTGCTATTATTCCACTTTCAACAGCCTATGGAATCCTGGGGTTTGCAGTTTAGGGAGGGCCTAAGGCCCCTCCCTAAACCGCCCAGCCCGGGATTCCATAGGCTGTTGAAAGTGGAATAATAGCACTTTAACAGGCTAGTGCGGAAACGGCCTGAACGCCACCGACGATACTACACCGCTCCCGGCTAACCCGAAACAAACATCCCGTGGCGCTTCCAGGAGCCTGAACAGGTGTCTGGAGGAATAAAGTGAAGGGCAGGAATCGCAGTACCCTTATTTCCCGTCCTTTCGCTCTCCTGGCCGGGAGAGGGAGTCTCTTCGGTATTTCTTAAAGGCTGAGACGGTGTTGGGACTTACCTGGAGGACTCCCCGCTGAAGCCGCCGCCGTCCAGCAGCCGCACCTTGCAGAAGAGGATCCCGTTGACGAAGGGCACCGAGGAGAGCTCGTCCAGCTCCAGCTCCACGCGGAATTTGAACTTCTTTTTCTTCATCATCATGAAGGCCATGAAGTGGGGGGTGGGTGGGGGGAGGGCGAGGAGTAGGAAAGATGTAAACAAGTATTCCCCTGAAGGGAGGAGGATTCCGCCCTCGACCTTCTGGGGCAGCGCCTGCGGCTCCGGCTTAACCCCCGGCCGCTTCCTCCATGGCCGCCGCCGCCGCCGTCCCTTCGGCCCTCTCGATTCTCGAGAAGAAGAGAAGCTAAGCGGGGGGAGGGGGGTAAAAAAAGGGAGCGAAAGCCAACCGCCCGCCGGCTCCCTCCCTGCTCGCGCCACTTCAGGGCTGCCACGCAGCGGCGGCGGCGGCGGCGGCTTCTGACACTCGTCTTGCTGAGCCCGCCCGCTCGTGGGGGGCGATACGGCAGCAACAGCCGCCTGCCTTTCAAACCAGCCCGCCTCCCGGCTCTCCGGAGGGAGGGAGGGAGGGAGGTATTGCCCAGAAACGGTTCCTCTCCTGCCCCCGCACGGCCGCCAGTCACAGTCACGAGGTGGCGGTCGGCTGACGGGCTCCGTCTCCCCTTCCCCGCACGGGCGCCCCCTGCGGTCCCGAGCAGGCCCCTCAGACCGCAGGCGCCCTCCTCAGGCTGCGCCTCTGGGATTCTTTCGCTTTTAAACCGGGCCAGGCTCCCTCCCTCTGCAGAACCTAAACTGTTGTGGTTGCTACGTGGCTTCAAGTAGTTTCAGACTTTAATGCTGACCCAAAGGTTAACCTGCTTTCCTTGGTGGAATTGCCTCGCCTTCCTGTGAGGCTGAGAGAGTGTGACCTGGCCAAGGTCACCCAGTGGGTTTCCATTGCTGAGCCGGGATCTGAACCCTCATCTGACAAAATCCTACTCCAACCACTGTGCCATGCTGGCTCTATAAAATTATTACAGATCTATTTTTTTTAAGTTGGCAGTCCTTGGGAGGGGACTTTTAAGATTGCAATGGTCATGTATCCCTGTTAGGTGGCAACGTGTAAGAAAAATAGAACTAGTTCTATATTACATACGAGCAAGGTCATGCGCTCCTATTTTGTCTGCAATTCTATACTCCTCTAGGAATAACCCCTGTTAAACTCAATGAGGCCTCTGCCTCTGAGTGGTCAGGTATGGGATTGCATTGTTTATCCCCTTTTTTCATCTCCACCATCTGCAGCTCTGCTTTCACAGCCACTAATGTGAATTATAATTTGGCTTGAAACTGTGACCGTTTTAGCCTCTCCTTTATTTCCACACTGGACTGTTATAGCGCGATGATTCCACTTGCAACATCCTCTGGAATCCTGGGGTTTGCAGTTTTGTTACCCTGATTTCTGGGGGTCTCGTGAGGGACACCTAAGTGTGCTCCAAATTATACAAGTTGGGGAAATTAGCAAAGAACACAAGCTAGCAATACGAGAGGCAGGACAACGGAGCGAGATCTTTTACCCAATGTTTATGGGGTCAGGCCGAGTCAAGGAGCAAACAGAAGTAAAATAATAATTGTTGTTTTTCTTAAAATACAGCCAAACAAGTGTATGCAACACACTCACACAGAGAACTATAGAAATAACGGTTGGAGTTGGATAGAGGGATTTCCCGAAACTGCAAATCCCAGGATTCCAGAGGATGTTGCAAGTGGAATCATCGCGCTATAACAGTCCAGTGCGGAAATGGCCCTTATGTATATAAAGCATACCTGCTTGAGAAGTGTACAGTAATCTACTTCCTCAATACATCACCTCTTTTTGTAGCTGAGATTTGTTTGTATTATCAGATCAGTGACATGGAAAAAAAATTCTTCACACCCTTCTGATGACCTTCTTGGCCAGAACCTTGGCAGAAGAATAGATTGCTTAATGTTTTAAGACCTTCCATCAAGGAGAAGTGTCTTAAAATAGCAAGACACTTACTATCTTGAGGAAATACACTCAGCAAAAATACAGCAATATAAAGACACCACTGATATCATTGTTCACCTTATTAAATGATCACCTAATTGCAGAAGAGTCGAAGAAGCCTACAGTCCTAGTGGATTCTTATTTATTTACCAAATTTGTTTATCTCTTTGCAGATCCTAGGGACAAATCCTGTTCTTGTGCCACCCCCAAAATACAGAGACATGTATCAGAGAAATTTAAGGCCATAACTTTATTGGTTATAGCTGCATGTAAAGTTAGTGCCATTATGGGTGTGTATCAGCATTGCCCAACCTGCTGATTGATAAGCCAAATTCTGGCCTGTCGGGATACCTTGGGGGATGACAAGATACGAGATTCTACATAAGATGGGCACCACTCTGTGCTTCCCTTGTCATTCAGAAATGTGGCAGACAGACTCTGTCTGAGCAAGGCCTTGCCGTCCACACCCCCAATGTCTCATAAGGAGACCCCCTCCCAAATCTGTTGGTCCTGGCAACACCCAACCCCATTTCCCAGATTTGTATACCAAGCTGAACAACTTGACAAGTTATAACAGTAAAGCTTGAGGAGCTGCTGCCCACTACAATACTGAGGGTGAGTGTGGATAGGACATAGCTCTAAAAGGAACTGAGCTGGGGGAGCTGAGGGGCTGACTTAAATAGCCCAGTACCCAACCTGAGTAAGAACTTACTGCCAGCCTGCTGACAGTTCTTTTTAAACTATTGGCAGGAGTGCTTCCTCCTCTTCCAGAGCTCATGCTAAATGCTCAGGCTTCTGGGGTCTCCTGTAGCCTGGTCCAATATTCTAATCTCTGCACCGAACAGGCAAATGTAATAATTCCAGATTTGCATAATTTTCACTAGTATTATTGTTACATACATTTCATGTTAAGATACCCAGATCCCAATTTTCCATCATTTCTGTAACATGGCCAAGAATTACAAGTATCACGAATGGACTGGAGGGGCAGTTGGGAAAATGCCCAGTGGGCCTCATTTCTTGAGTGTAAGCTGGGTGGAACTGAACAACCAGTGATAGCACAGGAGCAGAGGGCTGGGTTTGGAGACTTTAAAGTTGTCCTTGGGCAATTTGTTGGACTATGAGCCTCAGCAAATGCCTAACAATGCTGATTGCTGGATCCTGGCACTGTCCATAAAGAGAACTCAAATGAATTATGCAGGCAGGGGATGGAGGAATTCTTAATGGCTGAGGCCACTGTGTTTCCCCCAGCCCCTTCTTAGTAAAGGGTTGCTATTTACTTCCATGGGATACAATAAAGTGCTGAGTTTGATTAAAAACTATCATCTTCTTCCCCAAACATGAGGCTCTCAGTGGTAACACCTATGGTCCAAAGAGCTTTGCAATTCCTTTTGTTATTTATAGACACATGTTATCTACTATGTAAAAGTCAAAGTTTGTGAGTGAGTTTGCCTGCTTGTCTGGGTCAGGCAGGCGAAGACTTCATATGATTGGTTGTGTCAGACAAAGACCTCATATATTGGCTGGCTGTGAATTCTATGGAATCCTGGGGTTGGCAATTCAGGGAGGGGCCTTTAGGGAGGGGCCTTTAGAATTCTCAGCCAGAAAACTCCGGCTGGTTGCTATGGAGACAAGGCCCAGCAGCAAGAAGGAGGTCAGTATATTCCCTCAGGAACTCAAACTCTGAATATTAATAACTCTGAATACAGATTGGATTGATGGGGAAAAGTTACAGGTACAAGACGGTTACAAAAAGTTACTGGAAAAGTTACAGGTACAAGACGGTTTGGGAAATTAAGGACACAGGATATCAAATCTACGTATTTCAACTGTTTCTAATCCCTAAGGTATGGTAAGAAAGTCAAAGTGCGTGAGTGAGTTTGTCTGTTAGCATCAGGCAGAGAAAGACCTCATATGATTGGCTGTGTGAGGCAAGAAGTCCTCATATGATTGGCTGGCTGTGACGATTCTATGGAATCCTGGGGTTGGCAATTCAGGGAGGTACCTTTAGAATTCTCAGCCAGAGAACTCTGAATAGGCTGGTTGCTATGGAGATGAGGCCTGGCAAGCAAGGTGGAGGGCAGTGTGTTCCCTCAGGAACCCAACCTCTGCATGTTAACAACTCTAAATTGGATTGGATTGGCGAATATGGGGAAAAGTTACAGGTACTGGACAAGACAGTTGGGGAATTAGAGACACAGGATCTCAAATCCTGTTAAGCATGGCTTATTCCATTGCCTTTTTTATAAAGAGATTCGACTTTCACTGATTATTCCTATGGTGCAGCGACTCCCAGGCATAACTACCGACTATTATTTAAAATATTTATTAGAGGATAGGGAATCACAGACCACTCTATTAGTGGCTAATTTTTTTGCTGCTGCTGTTAAACTAAGAAGTTGAATGGTAAAGGATCTTAATGGTTAAAATTTTATTTTGTATATTTTAACTTAGATTAGGTTTTATCTTTAAATCTTTTATATGACTGAAATAATGTAGACGGGCCTGATAAACTTTTCTCAAAATTCTGAGTTATAACTGTGTTTTAGGAGGTTGTTTTTAGCTTTACTTTTAATTTGGAATTACTATTATTATATCAATTGTATTTTATTGGATTTTAAAAAATTGTATTTTACTGTCGGATCTTCGCCACTTACCCCTTTTACTTTGTATGCTATTTAAGTGTTTGTGATGCTGGTCTATGACCGTAATAACAAAGATTTTGATTTGATTTGCATTGTCTGCTGCGCTAATTTTTATGTATCTGTTTGTTTTTTACTGTGAAGCGGTTTTATAAAGTTATGTTTTAATATTTTCATGCCTCTCACATACGACCGTGGTATTCATTAGCAAACAGGGCAGTTTAAATAGGCCTGAATGAAGTAAGAATTCAGCATAGCTTTACAAAAACACCATAGGCAATGTTGTTGTTGTTGTTGTTGTTGTTGTATGCCTTCAAGTTGCCTCTGACTTATGGTGATGCTAAGGTTTTCTGGGGGCTGAGAATGTGTGACACACCCAAGGTCACCCATTGTGTTCCCCTGGCCAAGCAGGGAATCAAACCCTAATCTCCAGGATTGTAGTCCAGTGCTCAAAACACTACACCACATTGGCTCTCATAGTCAGCTTACCTATTTAGAATACGTTACTTATTCATTGTATGAATCAAAACAAAATGATAATGATATTCTGTAATTTAAAGCTGATTATTACATTTATAGCCTGATGTTCTGTCTGCCTTTACTGTGTCCATAGTATCACTACAAATGAAGTCAAGTAGCATAAACCACATGAACAATATGTCAAGCAGTTATAAATATTTTAAGTGTATGTACAGATTCAAAAAAAATCCCTCCTTTTTATTGATTTTAGGGAAGTATAATTCTGTTCATGATACATGATTTATGTTTATATTCTTATACGAATATATTAAGTTCACATTATTCCATCCTGGCCTTGCCTCTCCCCACCTACATTAACAAGTGATGGAGGCTGTGGCCTAGTTCCACCTCTTTTCACCAGTGCCTTCTACCAGTGACTGCAGCAGAAATATGTCCATCTTGTTCGTACACCTGGATGGTGTAGTAAAGGATCATTCATGAATGCTGATGTACATAAACAGAAATCTTCCAGACAGAGACAGTTGCAGGTATTGATCCAGAGTCCCAGAGGAGCCGAATACAGTGTGTGGACACTAAAGTCCTTTCCCACAGCCTTGGAACATATGCATACTGAAGCAGAATTTCTATCATGGATGATACCATTGTGATGCATGGTTATCACAAATGTCAAGGCTAGCCTTAATGGTTCTGCAGCCCCTCTTTGTTGTTTCAACATGTGCAGGCATTGGGTGAACTTCCTGTCTGATGTACTTTAGTTAATGAAGAGCTCCATCACACTCAGCTATGAGAACCAAACACTGCCAATAAATATATGTTTTGTTTAGTTTGATTTTTGCTTTATAGAGGTTGCATGTGTTCAACTGGGATGACATTAAAGATGAGTCTTAATGAGTCATCAATTTAGACTGGTGCTTTGGGTACATCATATTTCATATCTGTATAAGAAGACTCACAATACCTAATCAATAGGATTGCAAATGTTGCCGGTACCTTCTGTACTTTGGGAGCTTGTAATCATCGAGGCTACAGTCTCCTAGCAGTGAGTGATACATTGTTTTGGGGAGCACATTCCATTTTGTAATTAATTCATAGTCATATCAGCCATTCTGATATGAGGACATAGTGTCTAGGAGTCAGTTGTCAAAACAATTAAGTACTGACCCAGATTAAGATACCTTGTTTGGGATAGTTTCACAGTAGGTGGTCATGAGTCATTTGGAATTGCTCAAAACTAATTGTGGGCAATTCCTCATTCATAAGTGTATCAGACATGTTTGGCATACAGCTACCAAGTTTGACAGTGACTTCTGCCAAAACAGCATGTTGGACCAGATATGATAGTTCATTTGTATTATTTAGGGCAACTAAGCCTTTTTTCAGGGTACAACTCCCCTATTTGCAGCTTTCGTCTAGGGGCATCACATGTTGAAATGTATGGCATAAAACCAATGCTTTACAGAAAGAATGTTAATACCTCTCAAAGAAGGCATTTTCTGTCTCATGGAGATGTAGTCAAAAGTTTATCTTGTGGTACAGGGGAATGAATTTATTCAAGCCCCTTCTTTATTCATGCAATGTGTTGAAATGTCTGGCATTCCTAGTTCTACTGTCAAATTTGTGAGGATATCAGGACACTGGGATCCACTGCCTGTCCCTATTACCTGTCTCCTTTTCCAGGCTGGATTCTACCTCAGGAATCAAGCAATCTGCTGATAAACTCCATCTTGTGCACTATGTGAAAAGCAACTGAGACCAGCAGAACTATGGTATGGCTTTATCTTGGTGTAGGGCTAAGATAACTTATCTAAAGGTAGTAGTACAAATTTGACTTGATAGAATGTGGCTCCTAGAATATGTAAGATTAATGTGGTTTTTGAATGGATGCACCTGGTGTAGACATTATATTGTAAACTGCATCTGATTTGCCTTTTCTCTCTGATGCTATTAATAACAGATATTCAGAAGGCAGCACTCTCCTAGAAAGCAAACTATAAATATATTGAAGTAAGTGGGCGGAATGCTAGGATGCCACAGCTGGCTGTCAAGTGAATTTTCATCTATATTGCAGGGAAAGTGGAGAGATGCAATTTCTACCCACAGCTATTTCCACTGCTTTTAATATGTTGTAAAATCTTGCACATATGTTGGCTAACTGAGCAGATAAAACTATTTTTGCCTGATCTTGTGCTTTTATCAGTATTGCAGCCTGATGTATGGAAAAGCAACAGCTGAAGAGTTTAACAGTATGAGAATACACCTGCTGATATTGCATATTGAGGTGCCATTATAATCAATTTAAAAGTTGGCAACCCCATTTGCACAGTAAGCAAGACGGGTAAAAGGATACATGGCATCTATGAGGATCCACATCCTGATACTAAATTCTGTTTAGTTTAGAAGATGTATGTTTATGAACAAGAGCACAGAGCTTATTAATAAAATATATTAAGCAGAGGAGATTATATTTCAGCAAAAGAGCTATAAATTCTGTCAGATGTGGAAAGTATTAAGACTGATAAGATTCACATTGATTAAAAGACTGTATTAAACTAGTCAACCCATGCATGCAAATCACATTTCTATTCATCTATTGTTGGCACTAATATTAATGCCTTGCATGTTATGCCATCACAGTGGTTCATAAAATTAAGTGCAGTGACAGTAAATGCATGCATAGCTCATACCACTCAAAACTATACTGTAAATATCCTGCTTCTGAAGAGCAGCAGAACAAACGAATCCAAAATTTCACTTTATAGTAATAATCATGGTATGACAGATTTAGAAGATTATAGGAAGATTATCTTTCTATGATGGATAGGAGTTCTGAATACTTGGCAAATACAGATTTTCTTACCTATGCATAAGAAACTTCACCTGGCAAAATTCCCCTCCATGTAACCATTCAAATTATAAACCATGCTCCTTTGTATATGATAACTGTAGACTTTTCAACAGTTGAATATATCCTGATGTTACTTCCGGTATGGCACTGTAGGTGAGGCCCCCAGATATCATTTGATATCAATCAATTCGGCCTTAGCTGGACTGCTTTCAGTCACCCCACTCTACGTGTTTACGAGGTTCTCTGGACAAGCACGGACAGAGTGCAGCCGCTAATGGTTTTCACATTCCAGACTCTATTGAGGCCAGCAACTCCAGCCTCGCTCGTAGCTTCAGGGAACTTCCAGCCTCAAACTCCACAATAGCCACATGGCTCTCAGCCTAGCCACTCTTTATGTTGGGCCACACTATTGTCATCAAGAGCAAATCCGATCATGTTAAACTTGACCTTTCCAAATCCTTTGTCTAGCGCCAAAACTCCTTTTGTTCTCACCTGGCTTGCCATAGCCGGTAGGCACAAACTCCCCTATAAAAACCTTGCATTTCCAAACAGTCTTCAGACTACTTTGGACTTCCATCCCGCCTTGCTGCCGGTTGTCTAAGGAAACTCCTCTCAGCTCCCCACACTGAGCCTTCTCCCCCGGAACCCTACTTCTCTCCAGGACTACAAGACCAGGTGTCGTATCGCCTTCCCAAACAAATCTCTGTTCCTGTTTCCAAGCTAGTTAGTTGATGTCTTGTCTTTCGTGTTTTTATCTTTAATAAATAATTGTTTGTTATTAAAAAAAACCTTGTCTAGCCGCTCTCTGACCCGTCACTGTATACATTGGGTTAAAGATCTTGCTAAAGTTACCCTGCCTGTCGCTTAGCCAAGAGAGTGCTCCAGCTAATTTTCCCCATCTTGTATTTTATTTGGCAATTTGGGCGCCCCTCCCAAGACCCCCCCCAAACACAGGGTAACACTGATATTACTGCTATATACTTGCAGTAATTAAGATTCTCTCCTTAGTGGGCAATTAATGATGTTTAGAACATCTCCTTCTGTATATCTGCAAACTATTTATCAAGGGCAGGGAATCACCCCTTCTAGAATATGAATAAGAATGGCAAATGTAATTCAAGTATCCTGTGGGGACTGTTTCTCACTGCAATCTCAAGTATGTGTGTATATTAACTACATATTACTATCTCTCCAGTATAGCTGACCCAGAAGACATCACATTTACCAAAGAAACAAATACTGGGTTGATATCTGGATAGTGGAGGGCCCTCATAAGTTACTTGGGGAAGCCACAGAGGTTGTTGTTGTTGTTGTGTGCCTTCAAGTCATTTCCATCTTATGTGATCTTAAGGCAAACCTATCATGGGTTTTTCTGGGCAAGATTTGTTCAGAGATGGTCTGAACACCTGTCATTGCCTTCTTCTGAGCGAAAGAGCATGTGATTGCCCAAGGTCACCCAGTGAGTTTCCACAGTTGAGCAAGGATTCTAACCCTTGTCTCCAGAGTCATAGTCTAACACTCAAATCATTATACCACACTGGCTCTCAACAGAGGTAATATCAAAGAGTTTTTCCAGAGAAAGAAATAGAGAGGCAACTGTCTGAATCTCTGTGGGATGGGTGAGGAATCCTTAGCATAAAAGAGGACAAAAGAAGGGGAGGTCCTTAGCTGCAGCAAGGTTTTAACATGGAGAGTCCAGTGAAAGTGAGAGTACAGGAAATGTGGTGCTTAAAGTCAGAATTCCAGATTCAGTCATGCTATGTTTATCACAGCAAGCCTAGTCCCCAAATCATCTGGAGTTCAAGTGCTTTTGGGAGCACAAACAAGGACTCATCTTTCATGGGTAGGGTGCCTCCCAGGAGTCTGCCCTCTAGAATCACATTGAGAAGACATTTGGAAGAGGGGACTCCAGGTTTTAGATTGAGCTTAAGATACTTCCTGTAAAGGACACAGAAAATCATAGGGATGTTTTGCTATGGCAAGTAAAAATTGTTATCTTTTACCTTTATAGTCTGAGCATTTGGCATTAATTTGAGGGACTAGTTTAAACAATTTAATCATTTAAATTTTAGTTCCTCCTTGAAGCTTCACCGCCAGCTTTCACAGCATGGTTTCCTGTCTCCTGAGCAACAGTTCCAATCTTCACAGTTTCCAGTTAGGTTCCTTCAGACAATACCCAGTAACTGTCATCTGTTGTCACTAGCTGTCCAGACAGATTTCTAATTCTTGTAATCTTCTGGCCAGAACCTATGATCCTTACAGTAGTGCTGTAAGTAGTGCTACTCCAAGCAATGGTCCATGGACTAGTCCGATTCTGCAAGCCACAAATGGAAGCAATCATGGTGCCAGTGGCACATGGGAAGAATAGCTTGCTTAAGAAGATTCAATAAAAGCATCGCTTCACAGGATTTCAAACTCAGGTTGAGGCCTCCCTCTTCATGACAACTGTCATAACCAATGTAGAGGTCTAATTTCTGGCCTAGTCAACCACAGGGTAACTTCAGTCAGAGGTTTCTCAAGTAATCTAAACACATAAAGAAGTGAAAATAGAGTATTTGCTCACATTGCTTTATTTTTCATAAACTAACTGTCCTTATGTATAATCATAGAATATAGAGTTGGAAGAGACCACAGGGGCCATCCAGTCCATCCAGTTTTGAAGATGTTTTTATAACTAGAACTATATTTCAATCTTTTTTTATCTGTAAGACCTACAGTTAGTAATGCTAAATGCCTACCTGCAGGCTTACAATGTAAAAGGCATGAGGATACAAACAAAAACATAGTATAGTCTTGAAATATGGAAAGAAACACATTCCCAGTTGAAGCATTCCGATGCTGTTCCACCCTCTCTTTTACTGCAGCTAGGTGGAATTGCTGCTAAATAAATGATGATTCTTTAGAGAGGAAGAACTGAATGGCAGTTGGTCCCAGCCAAGAAGACAGAATAATAAATCCAGTGTTCAAGATCCCACTCTAGACAAGCCATTGTAATGCACTATTGCAATGCACAAGCTTTCTATTTCAATAACAGCAGTCATATTTGAATGATTTAAGAAGGTAGCCTTTGCTTTAACTGAACAGGAAAACATGTGCAAGCAATCCATTCTTCAACTTGTATATGTAATGTATTGTTCAGGTAAAAAAAAAAGCTGGCATAGGATGTAGGAATGACTCATTGGCCTGGTATCTGTGAAAAAGCTCTTTATGCAGTGGTTCATTTGTTTAATGAATTTCTTAGCAATACATACCCTCCAACTGTCCTAGTTTGCCTGGGACAGTACTGATTTGTCCCTGTCATCCCACTTTCTCAGCTGCTTTTCAAATCTCCCAGTTTCTTTATCCTTTTCTTACTTTCCCCTTAAAGGGACAGGAGCCCATTCAGGATTCAAGGAGTGATAATTCACTGCTACTTGCACTCCCACATCTGAATTCCCTTCCTGCACCTATTGGGAGGGCTGGCCCTGTCTCCTGCAAATTCCTCAGACCTAACCAATTCCCTGTTGCAGTTCCTAAGGACTAAAGAGGGCTATGCTTCAGGCATCCTGAAGGGAATGACATTGTGCCAGCTTACAGATGGGATTAATAGAGATGTTGTTGTTGAGTGTCTTTAAGTCATTTTTGACTTATGGTGACCTTATCATGAAGGTTTTTGGGGCTGAGAGTGGGTTTCCATGGCTGTTACCCCAAAACCATGGGATCCTGTGAGGTCCTATATCAGAACCCACAATTAAATGTAAAAATGGGGAATTAATTAACTCAAATTAAGAACTCTGCAAAAGAGACCAATCAGAAAACTTATAGTACAATTTAAATGTGTTTTATTGGGGGAAAATATACATAAACGCACAAATAGACACACACAAGGAATCACACAAGGCTAACTTGAAAGAAAGGGAGGAAGATTAGAGGAATAGAAAGGAATTTTGGTTACATTTACTATCCAGAGAGAGAGGCAGAGAAGTGGTGATGTGACTTGGACTGATGTCCAAAGTCAAAAGGGTAGAGTGACAGGGAGGATCCCTGAAACTGAAGTGCTGTGTCGAGGATCCAAAATCAGGGTCCCTTTATACCTCAGTGTGCCCTGGAGGTGTGACTTTAACAAAGGATTTCCAGGCTGAAGAAAAGAGACAGGATGGATTAATGGTTCTAATGTGTGGTGATGATTTCTAACATGTGGATGGCAAAAGATTTTGATGGTAGTGTGATCAGAGATTAGAAAAAGGATCATAGGTGTGAGGATGATGCAATTGTGGATTTGTTTGAAATCTTCCTGTTTCCCTGAGCCAGTGCTATCAACCAAGCAAAAGCTCTTTGTTTTGAAGTTTCCAGCAAATGGGTGTCAGCTTAAGTTGGTAGCCAATTTTATGGCTTTGTCTGCCATAGGATATGCAAACCACTTGGTTTTTGCTCTTCTCGGAGATGCCTTTTGTTCTCCCTGAAAGAGCCATTAAGTTAGACTCAGCCATGCTCAGGGATCATCTGAACTGAGTTTCCAATCAGTTCCTCTTTCATATAGCCTTATATGATTTCTATTTTATGCCAATTAAACATATCTGCCAATTAATATACATTGCCAATAAAGCCATCAGAGCAGTGGAGTTACATGGCCCTGGTCTACAGAGTTGTAGTCCAGTGCTCAGATTACTACTACATACTGACTTTCTGTTTCTTCTGTACCAAGAGTAAAACTAGTTGTTGTTCCAAATACAGAAGGAGGCTTCTCATTATCAAGACTATGGTATTCTTCAATATCATACAGAAAGAATGTATGCATTTCTTTTATCACTTGGAAATCTGGAGCAAATGCAGAAAGAAATCCAGGACAGATGCAGAAAAAAACCCATGTATTTTAATATGACAAATATAAATGAAGAAAATACTTCATGTAGCTTTAATCTTGATGGTATGAACTCTTCGAAATATATTCCAAAACACAGCAGAGTACATACCTCACTCAGTCTCTCTGTGGACACTCTGTGGGCCACTTCAGATATTACACAGAAGGAAATCTTGGTTTGTTCAAGTTTATACTGAAGAGAGAACTGAAATGCATCTTGTCTTGGTCAGTGTTCTTGTTAAGATACATGTTTGTCATATTCACATATTGCATTTGTAGATACCCATTAAAATGAAATGTGTAAAGTATCCTTTTGAAATTGCTGGAAAAAAAATCGTACAATGGCAATGTAAGTAAATGACCCTGCTCCATCTGTTGTGTGCCTTTTGTTTGTACAATTTTCATTGTATTAAATTGCCTATTATATTATGTCTCACATATTATGGCTAACAGCCCTTTTTGAAGAGACAGTGCAATTTCCAAAGGGCAACATTTGAACAGAGGAATGGTAAGCACAAACTCTCCAATTGTCCTGATCTGAAAGGGACAATTCTGAGTAATCCTCTGTCACCCACTTTTGCAGCTACTATTAAAATATTTCGGTTTCTCTTTCTTCCTCCTCTGGCTTTCTTGCTTTGTTCTCTGCTTACTTCAGTTGCTGCAAATGAGTTTGTACTCAACTCAGTGGAAGGAGCAGAGAAGATGGGGTGGGATCTTGCCTTTCCCAGTAGGCAAGACTGGGATGGGGTGGGATCTTGCCTTTCCCAGTAGGCAAGACTGCAGCCTCTCTGAGCTTGTGTGTTCTTCCCCATAATAACTTTTGCATTTTGATCACACTCTCATGTTGCTTAGCTCCAGGAGTCCTAGCTGTCATCTGTGAAATGTTGGAGTGTATGTAAGCGGGGAAGTTACCCTTTTGCCCAACATTTGTTTTGTCCAAACTGAGCAGCTTCCAAGCAGATTTGCTTTCTAGAGTATTTATTTATTCAAGAATCCATCTGTTGGCAGATTATGTTTGTAATCCATTATTTGCCAGCTGTAATGAGAATGTTAACTTTAATCGAGAGCATTCCAACTTCACTTTTAAAAGGGATTTCCTGATATCGATGTCAGCAACAGGAGATCTCTTTTCCAAAAGCAATTCTGATCTTGCTGCATAGGTCCTTTGGGTGATGGTGTTGCCTTAGAAACCATACTTCCAGTTGATATAGCAACTGAAATGATTATTAGTAGGACAAAATCTCACAGCAGTTGGTGGTCTGTTTGCAATAGGGTGTGCAAAGTGCAGCCCAGGGACACATGTGACATCTCCCAGTGTGTTTTTGTGGTCCTCAGAGTCCTGGGTTGTTTTTTCTTTAGTTTTTTCTTTAGTTTTCTTTAGTTAAAAAAAAAGGGAAATAGTGTGCAAAGTGCAGCCCAGGGACACATGTGACATCTCCCAGTGTGTTTTTGTGGTCCTCAGAGTCCTGGGTTGTTTTTTCTTTAGTTAAAAAAAAAGTGAAATGGTGGTCCTCGAAACTTCCAGCAGCAGTGATTCATCTTTTAAATATGTCACAGGGTTTCTCTTCACTGTGCAATATACAGAGATGTTATTTTTGTTAAATCAGAAGTGGACTTCCCAGCACTTTTTTGCTTTTCATTATTTTTGGTGGTCTGTGCAGCCTCTGGAGTGTTTTGCAGCAGAAAATGTCTCCCCAAATATGCTGAAGTTGTTCACCCCTGGTTACTACCTACAGTGGAGGTAAATTACAGGACACATGAGGCTATCTGGAGAATTTAGATGTCTAAAGCCAAATATACCATTTCAATATCAAGAAATGACAGGAGAGGAAGTCTATGTCTCATTAGAAATAAGGAAGAAAGTGCTAAAACTGTTAGAATGACTTTTGTGCCTACAATGTTCATATCATAATGTGTGTGTATATGTGCCTTCAAGTTGCCTGTTGACTTATGGCAACCCCATGAATTTCACAGGGTTTTCTTAAGTGAGGAATACTCAAAAGTAGTTTTGTCCATTCCTTCCTCTTAAATATAGCTTACAGCACCTGGTTTATATTAGCGGTATACCATCCAAGTATTAATCAGAGTTGATGCTGCTTAGCTTTCAAAATCAGATGGAATCTAGTGCCTTTAGATTATTTAGGCCCAGGTTTCATATTATAACAGTACCCAAATAGAATAATCCAACACAGATTTAAGCACACACATTGATGTTGACATGGTACAGTACACATAAATCTATGTTTGGTAGGACCTTTAGATCATCACAAATAAAATATGAAAAAAAAGTGGCATAGGGTACCTTCACCCAGCCCTGTTTTATTCTAGGATAATCCTTTCTGTTCCCCATTTGTCTTCCATTAAATCTTTCCACCAACCTTTCTTTCCAGCATTCTGTAGAGACTCAGCACACCAAGCCCTAATTGCTTTTTTAAAAGTGTTTCTCTCCTGCTTTAATGATTTTTCCTAGATATTTTGTTCAGCATTTCCTCAACAGAGCTTAGAAAATTTACTTATTTGGACTATAGCACCCTGAATCCCTTCACTTTTGGAAGAAATAGACAAAACGTCAACATTTCCAATTTCTGGTGTGCAAACCTTGACATTTCGCTAAACTTGCTGACTTTCTTATTTATTTAAACACTAGCATACTTACCTGGTGTTGCTCGAGATTTTATTTTCCTCTCAAGAAATCACCAAACTGTCTTCTCCAGTACCTGAAACTTTCCCCCATATTTCTAATCCAGTCTGTATTCAGAGTTGTTAACATACAAAGGTTGGGTTCCTGAGGGAATACACTGTCCTCCTCCTCACTGCTAGGCATTGTCTCCATAGCAACTTGCCTGTTCCAGTCCTGTAATTTTTCCCCATAGTCACCAACCCAATCTGTGTTCTCTGGCGATGTTTGTTACCCTGATTTCTGGGGTCCCTTGGGGGACACCTCAGTGTGCTCCACGTGATGGGCAATGGAAACTAGCCAGAGCATGAGCTATAGCAATGCAAGAGGCAGGGTAACCTAGTGGGGTCTTTTTACCCAGTTTTTATGGGGTCAGGTCAAGCCAAAAACCAAACAAAAATGTCCAATAAATGATTTTATTGAAGGAGAGTCTCATGCAGCAATGCAATCACTCACACACTCACTCAAGACTATTAAGAAGCAAAAGAGAGAAAACTGCACAGGGGAATATTGAAGGGGTGTAGCTGGGGTGATACTGCACCTTTGTCCTGAAGTCCTTGGTCCGGGAAAAACAGCAGAGAAGTGGGTCTCAGCATGGAGAGGGCTGAGGGGATCACTCAACGGATGGAGCAATGATCTGCTGGGATGACTGGGAATGATCCAAAGAACCACTCAAAAACTGGGACTATTTGTAGGGGAAAATACCTGGAGGACTAATCCTTTCCCAGGGAGAACAATAGGTGTTGCAGTGGGCACAAAGCTCCACACTGGTAATTTGCTTTGCGTGATGGGATTATTGGGTGTTGCCACAGTCTCTGGACCTTTGGCTGAGTTTTGTGGTGTGACTTTTAGTCCCCGCTTGATGGGATATTTGCTCAACTTGGGGCAGACACGCTAATCCCCTCAAGTCAGCTTCTCAGGGCTGAGGACCCTTTGTTTCTTGTGTGTTTACACATCTTGAAGTCTCCTGGGCTACATGACTGGGGATTCTACTGGCCTGACCTGTTCTTGAGTCTTTTGACCATTGCTGCTATGTGTCCCTTCGGGGACCTCTCTGGCACACAGAATCATATTTTAATGTCAAAATTGTAGACTCCGGGATAGGGTTTCTCCAGTGAAGTAACACGTTTTTGTACTGGCTTTTAATTTTTTTGCTTTCTGTTGAATTTGTGTAATAGCTTTCCATTTTTCTGGAAGCATTTTTTTGTTTTGAGTTTCAACTTTAAGATTCCTTACATATGGAACCCATACAATCTACTGTGTGAGGGGAGAAGACCTTGTAACTATGTTGTATATGTCACTTTAATTTTTCTCACATATGCCTCCCAAATGTTTTCTGGCATCCTGATTGATGGTAGGCCTCACCTCCAGAGCAACCAGCCTGAGCCCCAAGAGATCTTTGGTTGAGAATTTTAAAGGCCCCTCCCTGAACTGCCAGCCCCAGGATTCCATAGAATCTTCACAGCCAGCCAATCATAAGAGGTCTTCTTGCCTCACGCAGCCAATCATATGAGGTCTTTACCTGCCCAGCTCAGACAAACAGACAAACTCGCAAACTTTGATTTTTATATAGTAGATTGACTACGCTTACACTGGCTTACAATGGCTTACAATAGTATTTTAAAAGCAAGACTGATTTTTACTCCATCAAAAACAGAAAAAAAAGCATTAAAAAGGTTAACGTCCACAAATGGAAATATTATGGGTATATCCACATTGCAAAATTATAGCAGGTTGATACCACTCTTGAGTGTTATGGCTCCATCCTACAGAACCTGCGGGTTTATAGTTAATGTTTTAGCACACTCTTCTGAAATGAAGCATTATTCCCTAAGAAAAGCACCTGTGGCCTCACAAAAGACAGAGACACCCTGGATCCCAAGATGAGTGACTCTTTTGTTACTAATAAGAGTTTACAGTTTTATGTCCTTTGTCTCAGTCCCCACATGGCCAAGAGTGGAGTGGCTTCTGCCTGCACTGAGATCCCTCCAAACCAACAACTAAAACTACATCTGATAAAAAATGTAGGCCTGTTGGCTCCTAACGTCATTTGTCTTCTCTTGTATGATTTTTAAAACACTTTTTGCCTGATGAAGAAGCCAGTGGAGCATCAGAAGCTTGCATGATATGTTTTGTGCCTTTTGGTTAGCCAGTGTTTCTCTTTTGTGGATTTTCTTTTATTTTGCTGTATGGTCAACATGGCTACTCTTGAATATGTTTTAGAGAATTTTAAGTACTTTACAAAACTGTAGTTCCCAGCGTTCTGAAGGACAAAGCCATGGCAGTTAGCGTGGCATCAAATCACTGCAATGGTTTTGTGCAGATGCTTGTCCAAAAACTATACATGCACACTATTTTCATAAACTAAAACAAAAGAGAAAGCTTTTAAATAAGGCTGAACCTGATTATAAGTTTGCTTTATTAGTGCCTGGAGATTTTGTTTTGCTTTACTGTTTTTACAGGTGAATTTAGAATGTCAGTGAATTGCTGTTGTTTTCTATAGTAAGACAATGCATTCTAGTTTATCCACATTTGACAGTCATACTATTTTTTGCTCTCAAATGGGTAGGTGTGTTGTTCCGTTGCAGCCAAAAATTCCCTAATGTGGCACCTTAAAGACTTATATGAGCCATTGTGGACTATCACTATTTCCTTAAATGCATGAATCATTATTCAGAGTTTCCTGTCTGTATACTATAAATGTAAGTTGGAGGGGTGGGATGACAATAATATGACTCACACATATTAGCAGCAGTCATGTGACACACATACATACACACACACACACACTGAAAGAGTGGCTCAGATGTATTTTTTAGGTCTCATATGAAAACTGCCTGAACCATAGACACATGTTATTAGCAGGCATACCCTCAGAGCACATGCATGAATTCATGCATATTCTGAGTGTACACACCTGTAAATAAGTTTCCCAGATCTCAGGGCAAGAACATTGTTGGAAACATGTGTTTTATATCTACCTTCTCTATTACTTAGACTTTTTTTTTAATCTCAGTGGCACACTCAGTGCAACTCTGGTTGATCCTTAAGGTGTCATGCTTACTGATAGCATAAGGAGTCATTTCTAGGTCTCAGGCTTTGGCCCTGAAATCTCAGGTTCTGGGGTAGGCCTGACCTGGCCACCTTAACTGTAAGAGATCTTGTTGGCTCAACAGTAGTGTATTTTAGGCAACTTAGGTCATTTCTGCATTATAGTGCTTCCACCTTCAACGTCTTGTGGAATCCTGAGGTTTGTAGTTTACGGAGGCCAGAGAGCTCTCTGGCTGAGAATTCTAAATGACCCTCCCCAAACTGGAATAGAAGTAGAATAATAGCACTATAACAGTGTAGTGCAGAAATGGCCTTAGATACATCTACACAGGATTATCTAAAGGGGAATTATGTTAAGAGAGGAGTAGTAAATACTTGGGGAATAGTAAATATTATGACAACAAATACATGCAAAGTGCAAATAACTAGCTAACAGAGCACAGCTGCTTCAAGATGGGGAAATACTCAGATGAGCTAACTCTAAAGGCTAAGAGGGTTTGAGGTTACACAATCTGAAGTTCAAGAGTAGCCAAGAGCAAGAGGAGAAGAGAGAAAAGGGGGTTCAAACAGAGGTGATATAATACTTTCCCATAAACACAGACAGTCACCAGAGAAAGAAAGGGGCAGATGGGGAGGGCTGCAATGTGCACAGAAGATATTCTCTGAAGTAGAGATTTTAGCAGTGACAAAAGTTTCCTTCTCCTAGTCTCACTGGACCTTCCTGGGGAAAAGTTGTGCGGCACTGTATTCCTATTTGGAGCAGTTCCAAGAATAGGAGGACTGGCTAATCAAGGTTGTCTAAGCCAGACCAGATTTAAGAAAATAAGCTGACAAAATACTATAGCCAAAATCCTGGATTCAGACTGTTTAGAGAGAACAATTTCAACTTGAAAGGAGCAAGACACAGGCCTAGAGAATGATTCAGCAAGAGGTCTCTAGAAATGGGAGGTAGGAACCTGCGTGACAAAATCAAAGCTTTTGATTATAAAGTTTCAACTAGTCTCTTCCCCTAGAAGGGTGCTTGGTCAAAGATGAACTCTTCCACCAGAATGAACCTTCTTTGGAACCCAGGGGTTTTGTAAGGGACCTTTGGTGGGAAAGACCCTTAAACACGTGTGCATTTCACAACCTTGCATTGTCTCAGGATACTGCATCATTTTGCTAAATAAAGATCACCTGGATTATAGGTGAGGTTATTATAATACACGTTATTTCTGTATTTTTACTAACATAGAGAAATAATTCCTCCCAAGGAGGAATTTCCTCGTCAGTTTGAATGCCTGTCCATAATCTATTGTTTTGTCAGCAGCAGAATGTCATACTGGGAAGAAAAAACCTTGCCTCTGGGTGTTCATTTGTGTCCAATAATGCAATATGATAATGTATTCAATGACATAGCTGGTGGTTGGTGTTAATGGAGTAATTCTTTCAGTAGAGTTGCTGGTTATAAGACTAGGCAGGAGAGGTCTTCCCAGCTAACTTTTCTGTCCTGAGCCAGATAGTCAAAGAACAAAGAATGGTGTGCACTAATGCTGAATGGGGAAGAGTTTGGGGTTCCTATGCTTTAAAATAATTTCTACACAGTGTTGAGAAAATGGATACAAAGTTATTGGTAAAGACTCATGGATGCCAGTTAAACTTTCTCAAACTAAGGTGGGGGGAGAGCATGTGGTGAACAGGTTGCACTATTCCATATGTTTTGTAAAATGGTACTTTATTTTCCATCAAAAATGTTAAACAGTCCAGAAACGTGGAGCACTGCCGATTTTTCCATATACAAAGGTCTGAATGCCTCTCTGCATTATAAGGAATCGAATTCAGTTTTAATTACAACAATTAGATTAGAAATTTCCAAACACTGGAGAGATGCAAAAGAATTAACTTCAGAAAACTGGCTGAACCTCAATACTGGCACTGATGGATAAACTGATGTACCAACTGAGACCTACATGTAAAAATAACTGCTATGACAAATTTATAGATACATTGGATTACTTTATTGTGTTATTACTTTATTCTTCACATGGCCCTCTATCAATGCTTCTGAAGTTCTGGAAATATCTATTTAAGTATCTATTTAAAGTTTATATTTATTTAAATATCTCTTTAAAGTTTGTTTATTGATGGTCTTAACAATTTACCTTTATGCACAGAAATAAAATTGGAATATGATCTTAAAATACTTTTATAATTCCCTGATGTGGTACATTTTATTTTTAATGTTATGCTTTTTAAAATGTTGTTTTAAAATTAAATATTAAAAAAAAAAGAAAAGAGAAAAAAACTCTTAAGTCCTTGTACAAAATTACAGCAATGGGCAGGTCTGTGCACTTAGCTGTAGATGCATTCACTGGCCACATTGTAACACAGAGTTAAAGAAAAGTCTTACTTTTGTAGATATAGAAACAAGTTCAACTAAGCTCAGCAGGGTAAAGGAGTATAGCACTGTAGCCTGAAGTGTTCTAAAACCAATGCATACTTAGCAAGAAGTCCCATTTTATTCAGTGGTGTTGGTGTCTGAGTAAGCCTGTTTAGGATTAGGCTATAAAGCACTTTGCACACTGGCCCATTTTATAATAGCCTTGGAAAGCTATATTTCAAAGGGAGGCAATGACAAATCACCTCTGACTATTCCTTGCCTTAAAAACCAATGGAATTCATTACGTTGCCATAAATCCACAGGTGATTTGAAGTCACGTTCATACGCGCACACACATAGATATATCAGAAATACCTCCACTGAAATTTAATCCATTTAAAACTCAAGGCACCAGGATCCCTTTCAGTAGTTGTCTGTATGATCAGGCAAATCCTATGTTTATTAAACCAAACCAACAACTTTACATTGCTAAATAAAGAATGAACCAAACTGTGTGCATATTGCGTTGGACCCACAGTCAGGTTTAGAGGAAACTCACTTGGTCAAGTCCAACTACCTATTCTAAACATAATAAAGTTTGGATTCATCCAGCCCATTGTTTTGCAATGTGCTCTTGTTACCGCAGTTTCTAGCCCAGACTTGTGGGATATTAGATATCACTTTGATATCAATAATTTGGCCTCCTTTACCTATTCCTCTCCACATGCTACGAGGTCCCCCAGACAAGCTCGCAGACAGGCACGGCCGCTAATCGCTGTAATATTCCAAACAAATACAGGCAGGCCAGAAATAGCCATCCCGCTGCTTCAGGAGACCTCAAGGCAAGTATCCTATTATGTATGCACGCTACTTACAAAGAAATCCCTGCCCCAAGCAGGCAGCTTGATTAGATGAATACTCATCTGTCAAGCACTCTGCGTTTGCGTACTGGCTACTCTATTGACAATTCGGACTTAACTCAATCGTGCTAAATTCTGACCTTTCGGAGGCTTTGTCTCCAGCCCAAAACTCACTGTTGTTCCCAAGTACAAATTAGCCTACGGCCACATTTTCTCCTATAAGAACCCCTGACTTTGAGAGCTTAATTGGATCGCTCCCGACTTCCATCCCACCTTGCTGCTGCTTTGCTTGGTGAGCCTTCCCCTCAGTTCCACGTACTGAGAACCATCATCTCTACGAACTTCTGCTGTAGACTACCCGGGCTTCAGGACAGGTGTAGTATTACCCAAACCAACAACTCCTCTAAAAATCCCTCTATCCCACTCCAAACTTTATTTCTCTAGTTATCTGAGTGAGTGTGCTGCATACACTGTTTGGCTGTATTTTAATAAAGACCACAATTATTATTTCACTTCTGTTTGCTCCTTGACTCGGCCTGACCCCGTAGACATTGGGTAAAAGATCTCACTCCGTTGCCCTGCCTCTCGTATTGCTAGCTTGTGCTCTCTGCTAATTTCCCCAACTTGTATAATTTAGAGTGCACTTAGGTGTCCTCACGGGATCCCCCAGAAATCAGGGTAACACTCTGCACATGTGGCATACTCTATAGACAGCAAACTCCTTCTTCAAAATATTGGAAAAAAATAGAACAGTAAGATTTCAGGAACAAATATAACTTACTTAAGAGTAGTAAAACCCAGGTTACCAATTTTTATCCTGGCAGAGCTGTTAGTGCATTCAACAGTTACGCTGCATGTAGAAATCCTATGTTGGCCTACTTAGTCTTTGCATGTTAGGCATGCACAGAAAGTTGACAAGCCTCCAAGTAGCTTTTCTGAAGTAAGGCACACACTTCATGTAGCAATAAAAGCAGGGCTTTAACTTCTGGCTCACTGCCCACAATTCATTATTTCTACAGTAACCATTAGGCATCCTATTCCCTCTGTCTGAAAGGCTATGGCCATTTGTGCATCATACTATTATCGTGTGATTATTCCACTTTTGACATCCTAAGGAATCCTGGGGTTTGCAGTTTAGGGCGGGGCCTTTAGAATTCTCAAGCAGATTGCTTGTTGGGTTCAATAAACTACAAACTGCAGAATTCTATAAGAGGTTGAAATAATAGCACTATAACAGTGTAGTGCGCAAATGGCCTATGTTTGAGAAAAAAGATCTTTATCTGTTTCATACTTACATTCTAAGAATCCACAGCTCTCCCCAAACTTCAGGAAAGTACAGGTTAGATCTCCTCAGCCAGCACGGTCAATATCAGAGACAGTGGGAACTGGAGTCCAATAAAATGCAAGAATCCAAGGTGGTAAGAGGCCTGCTTCTGTTACCTGTCCTACTGTAAGGGGGTTTAGCAGCTTCCTGAAAAAATTTAGTAACAAGTGAAGATGTGCGATCACAACCCTTTGGTGGAAACCACTTGCAGAAACCAACAGGACGTGAGGAAAGCGTCATGGCAGAACCAAAAAGGGAAAAAGGCAAGTTGCCTTTATTCCCCAACGATCCAAAACAACTTTAGTCAGAAATCCCACTGGCGCTGTTTCCGCACTAGACTGATACAGTGCTATTATTCCACTTTCAACAGCCTATGGCAGAGCTTTCCAAACTTTTCATGTTGGTGACACACTTTTTAAAACATGCATCATTTCGTGACACAGTAATTCAGTTTTACTAGCAAACTGGAGGTTAAACTAACCCCTTGTAAGAGATATAGACACATACATAAATTGTAATAGAATGTATGGGGACACAACATATGAAAACCTTTCATGTATTTTTTAAAAATATATGATTTATAAACAATAACATACATTTCCAAGATTGCAGGCTACACACTTCTGGAGACACACTAAGGTATTGCAGCACACCATATATTTGGAAAACCCTGGCCTATGGAATCCTGGAGTCTGCCGTTTAGGGCCCCTCTCTATACTGCAAACGCCAGGATTCCATAGGTTGTTAAAAGTGGAATAATAGCACTATAACAACATAGTGCAGAAATGGCCTGGGATTCCTGTCTTAAGCGAGATTCCCCAGCCGTCCGCCCAGCAAGCGGCGCCACTGAACGCAAAGCAAGGTTTTTCCAGCGCCCTTCTTTAGACTTGCGGCCCCGACGTTTGATTTATTCAGCAACAAAGACCATTTCCACACCACACTGTTATAGTGCATTATTCCACTTTCAACATTCTGTGGAATTCTGGGGTTTGTAGTTTACTGAAGCCAAAGAGCTCTCTGGCTGAGAATTCTAAATACCCTTCCCTAAACTACAAACCCCAGAATTCCATAGGATGTTGAAAGTGGAATAATGCACTATAACAGTGTGGTGTGGAAATGGCCAAAGAGACCTCCTGGATTCAGTGGAAGTGACTCCCAAGGAAAGGGGCCGAGAGGAGGCAACAGAGCCGAGCGAACTCCGCCCGGAGGCGCCAGAGCAGCCAACGGAGATCGGCTGGCTGGGCGTGACATGGGCCATTTCCGCACTAGCCTGTTATAGCGCGATGATTCCACTTTCAACCTCCTCTGGAATCCTGGGGTTTGCAGTTCCGGGAGGGGCCGGCTGGCCCCTCCCGAAACTGCAAACCCCAGGATTCCAGAGGAGGTTGAAAGTGGAATCATCGCGCTATAACAGGCTAGTGCGGAAGTGGCCATGGTGACTTTCCTCCCGCGCGCACCCTCCCCGCTCCATCCAGCGCGGAAGGGAGGCGGCCGGAGGAAGCCCCAACGCCGCGATCTCTTCGGCTCGGGGAGCCCAATGAGGACGGCCGGGCTCTTCCCCTTCCTGCTCCCTGCCCTGGGTGTGGGCTTGTTGCGTCCCATCGCGGCTGACGCTTCCTCGCTCCTCCCCAAAGCCGAGATCGCCCGGAGACGCTAAGGGGCGTGGAGGAAAAAAACCCCCAACAAAAAACCCTCCCGAAGGGTGGAGGCCCCAATTCTTTTTTAAAAGCCGGTTGCTTATTCCTCGGCCCCTTTCTCCGTTTCCCCCACGGAGGTGGGAAATAGATTTTTACGCACGATGTTTCGCTGCCTGCGGGGTTGGGTGCTCCCGGCGGCTGCCTGCGAAGCGGCCGAGAGCCCGTCGAGGTACGAGAATCTCTTCAAGAAGCTAGACCTCAATGAGGACGGCCGCGTGGACATCGCCGAGCTGCAAGCCGGCCTGAAGGCTTTGGGCATCCCCCTGGGAGATGACGCCGAGAAGGTGGGTGCCGGGGGGGGAGGTTTGGGGTGGGCTCTAGGGAAAGGGGTGACGCGAGGAAGCCGATCTCAGAATGTGGAGTGTCTGGGAATGGGCAGATTTTCATGGCTGCTCTAACAAACCGACACAACGTAGTAGCCCCCGCCTTTAATGGAAACTGTAAGGCTTCCTTTGTCCATAAAAACAAACAAACAAACAAACAAACAAACAAAACTATCAGATCAAGTACTTCATTTATGATGGAAGTTTCTGGCCTACATTTTGAGCCCTTGATTTCTGGCTGTTGTGAACTAAGGGAGTGGATACTGTGCTTCTCGTTAATGGGGTAAGGACTTACAGTCAATTTAGGCGATCAGGTTCTCCTGACCAGACATGGATTGGTCTGTACATCTTGATGGGGCTGTTCTGTGGCCTCCAATCTTCTCCGTCCTCTTGGGTTAAAAGGTGCTAATAGCATCATTTTCTTTGATATTTTATGTGCCTTCAAGTTGACTCTAATCTTGTGATCATATCCAGGGGTTTCGTTGGCAGGGTTGTTTTGAGGAGGTTTGCCATGGCCTTTCTTCAAGGCTGAGAGGGTTTGTCTTGGCAAAGGTCAGCTGTGGATTTCCATGGCTGACCAGGGGTTTGAACTCTGCCTTCCCAGAGTCCCAGGTCAACACTCCAACCACTATACCTGCAGTTTTGCAATACTGCCCCATTGTTGTTAATTGCTGTCAAGTCAGCTTTGACTTAGGGCAGCCCTGTGGTCTGTGCACTGGACTACAACTCTGGAGATCTGGGTTCAAATCCCTGCTTGGCTGTGGAAGCCCACCGGGTGAACTTGGGCGAGTCACACACACTCAACCTCAGGCAAGGACAAACCGCTGAACAAATTCGGACAAGAAAACCCTTGTCAGTGGGTCACCGTAAGTCAGAAATGCCTTGAAGGCTTACAACATCAATATCATAATAAATGAGAAACTTCTGAGCCACTCTGTTATCAACAGCTCTGCTCAGGTCTTGCAAACAAGGCTGTGGTTTCTTTGATTGAGTCTGTCCACATGTGATATGGTCGTCCTCTTTTCTTACTGCTTTTTACTTTGGCAGACATTATTATCTTTTCTAATGAGTTGTGTCTTCTCATGGTACATCCAAAGCATGACAGTCTTAGCTTAATCATTTCGACATCTAGAGAGAGTTCAGGCTTAATTTGCTCTTGGACCCATTTATTTGTCTCTTTGGCAGTCCATGGCAGAACTCTCCTCCAGTACTACATTTCAAATGAGTTAATTTTCTTACGATCCACCTTCTTCACTGTCCAACTTTTACAACCATACATAAAAATCAGAAATATGATTTCATGGGCAGTGTTGACCTCAGCATTTAATGATATTTCTTGACACTTGAGCATCTTGTCTAGTTCCTTTATAACTGCACTTCTGAGTCCTGGGCCATTTCCACACTAGCCTGTTATAGCGTGATGATTTCACTTTCAACATTCTCTGGAATCCTGGGGTTTGCAGTTTTGGGAGGGGCTGGCTGGCCACTCCTGAAACTGCAAACCCCAGGATTCCAGAGGATGTTGAAAGTGGAATCATCGCGCTATAACAGGCTAGTGCGGAAATGGCCCTAGTCTTCTTCTGATTTCTTGACTGCAGGCTCTATTCTGATTAATGACTAAGCCAAGGTATGGAAATTTTTTAACTGTTTTAGTGTCTTCATCACCTGTATTAAAGTTATTTAGCTCATCTTTTGGCATTATATGGGTTTTCTTAATATTCAACTGTAAACCTGCCTTTGCACTTTCTTTCTTGAGTTTCCTCAATAGTTGTTTCAAATCTTTGCTATTTTCTGCTAGTGGTATGGTGTTATCTCCATATTTTAAATTGTGGATGTTCCTTCCTCCACCAATTTCTTGTCTTCTTCCTTTGAATCTAATCTAGCTTTACATATGATACATTCAGTATACAAATTGAGCAGATGGACAGCCTTGCTTGACCCCCTTGCCAACTGGAAACAGTTCTGTTTCTCCATATTCTGTTCTTATGGCATATTGTCCTTAGTATAGGTTACAAATCAAGACAATCAAATGTTGTGGCACTCCCATTTGTTTTAGAGTGAACTATAGTTTTTCATGCTCTACACAATCAAGGCCTTTTTTTATAACCTTCTGAAATTCTTTGGTCTGCTCCATTATCTATCATTTGTTTGCAATGTGATCCCTAGTACCTTTTCCTTTTCAGAATCCCACTTGGACATCTGGCATTTCTTGCTCCATATGTTCTGACAGTCTTGGTTGTAAAATTTTGAGCATCATGGGAGATTAATGCAATAGTTCTGTGGTTACTACAATCCCTGGTTTTTCCTTTCTTGGGAACTGGAAAGAAATGGAGTATTTGTGTACCATTGTTTCATTTTCTATTATTTTTGGCAGAGTTTACTTGGAACTTGAGTGGATTCTGCCTCTGTAGCTTGAACCAGCCATATTGGTATGCCATTTGTACCTGGTGATTTATTACTCAAAAGTGCTCTGAGTGCAGCTTCTGTTTCTCTTTCTGTCACCTACTGAAAACCAAATGCCCCCATGCTGCCCATCAAAGACCAGCTTTTGGAACCCTCCACTAGCCTTGCTGGCTGGAGATTGTGGAAGCTGGAGTTCAAAAATGCATTACTCCTTCCTAATAATAGAGTGCACTCAAAGTCAATACAACTTATTTGTTTAATGACAGTTGTTTTAGTCTCTGTGTGAACAGCAACCTGATTTTCCTTTTTGCTACTAATGTTACCGAACTTGTTGCGCTGCATTCTCCTTCAGAAGCCACTGGTTGGTGCTACAAATATTGGTTAGATGCAGATTTTCTTATCTGGTTGTATTAGGCTGTGCTACAGTCTGCTCTCAGGTAAGGAATAGCAACAGAATCTGTGGATCTAATAATAACAGACTGTGCGCAAAGACTCTTTGAGCCTGTGTGGTTGCATCCAGATATTTTTGCCCTGTCTAGAAATTGATTCTATTTTAGAGCACATCCCAACATTGAAAAGGGTAGTATGGTTTTAGTATGTTGAATTAAAAACTGAAAAGTCTATTCAGTTTACTGAACTATAATCTTATAATGATGAGCCCATTTTTGTAACTAACGCTAGTAAATTATTCGTTAATGTTGTTTAGAAACTTAGAAATGTTTCCCATAAGTGTGTTTACTCATGAGTGGCATGTATATAGTTAAAATTTCATTGAAGTAATTAACTTTGGCCTTTGAACCCATTTCATTGCCAACATCTTTTTATGTAAAATGAATCACCAGTTCACATTTTATTTAAACCAGGCCATTCTTTGCAAGCTGTTGTGTGAGGCAGCTGAGCCATAGTTTATAGCAATTGCTATCAATGTGTCTTTTAGCTCAGTCATTCTCAATCTTAGGTCTTCCACATGCTTCAGACTCCAACTCATAGAAGTCCAAGTCAGTAAGACCAATGTTCAGGAATTCTGGGAGCTGAAGTCCAAAACATCTGAAAGAGCAAAGGTGGGGAATGATTGTATTAGTTGGCAGTGTGTCCAGATTAGTGGTAATTATTATATAAGGTATTTTATTGTACACACTATATTATCTGGGTAACTTTAGTCATGCTGATGAACAGCACCCTAGTAATCACAAGAAGGAAGGGCAAGTTTAACAACTTCTCAGTAAAGAAAAATTAAGTGGTTTTGTGTTCCACAAATCAAGTATAAAGTATTTTCTTTTGTATCCTGAGCCAACCAACTTTTAAATACAACATATTTATTTAATATATTTTTACATTTTTTAATATTTGTATTTAAAGTGAAGTTTGGTTACATCTATATCCCAACTCTTCCTTGGCAGAAAGACGGCACAGTTTATATGAGCTTCTCTGCTGTTTTATTTAAGTAGTGATCATATTCAAGCATTGTCACCTTACTGAATTATTTAAAAAAGCTTTCCTCAATATGCCCTTCTCCAGATGTGTTGAACTATAGTCCTCATCACCTCAGCTTATATAGTCAGGGGTGATGAGAGCTGTAGTTCATCATATCTTGTTCATTGATCCTCTCAAGAGGTTGGTCCTAGAATGTGCCAAAAAAGCTGGAATATTCACAACATTCTTAATGTGGCTGTTTCTGTTGCCAGATTTTTGTTAATGTTCCATTCAGAAGCCCTGGTAGAGACATTCCAACTAGAACTGCCATAGGTGGGTGTTAAGATGTTGTCAAAACAGTGCATGTTATTTCAAGACTGACTGTAAGTAATCTTCAGGAAACATCAGAGAGTAGAGGGTGGTAAGAACCTGGAATCTATTTTTGAAGCATTTTTGAAAAATGTAGGAGGCTTTTTCAATTTCTCTGCAGGTTTATAAAATTAAGGGACAGGAAGAAAATAAACTTTCACTGTTATACAATAGATCTCAGGGTCACTTCGTTAAATTTGTAGACAGTAGTTTCAGAATAAATGAAAGAATGCACTTGGTTAGTAATGTATATCTCTTGCTATTAGAAAATGTGACGATATCTGTTGTATCAGGTCCCTTTTGTTACACTCTAGCTCTTATTTACATGGAGAGTAAGCCTCATTGAACTAAATAAGATTTACCATGTATAGATTTGCAAGTTTTTAGAAAGGTTAGGAAAAAGGTATGGAAGATAGTTATCTCAGTGACTGTGAACACATGATAATTCTTAGTTTTCTCCCTATTTGAACTGAGAAGGTATGACTTAAGATTTTTTTAAAAATATTAGCTGCACTTTCATCAGGTGGGGAAACTCTTTTTTAAATACAATTATGTATAAATTTATATATGTGTATGCAGTTATGTTTTCTTCTGTGTATTTGTACTTTTATTTTTGTGTTTTTGTATAATTGTTTATTTTTCTTTGGTGTGTTATCCTTTTTTCTTTCCATTATATTCTTAATAAATATATTTATTAAAAAAAAAGATAATTGAACCTTATCAGAGCAGGGCGAACATTTTAGTACACCAAAATAACTTTTTTTCAGAAGCCTCTTGTCTTTCAGATGGTGTTGGGCTCCAATTGCTATCAACCCCACCCTGCACTACCAGTAGTGAGGGAATTATTGGAAGTATAATCTAGCAACATCTGGAGGGCCATAGCTTCTTCACTCATGGTCCAGAACAAGCCAAATAGATCAGTTCATATTTTTTTCCTCATGTAGAGCCTGGAGGTTATGTATTAAAAACTTTGCATCAGAATATGAAATAAGAACATATTACTTTTGGAGGATGGAAGTAATGTAGCAGTGAATAACATCAATACTTTTTTGGCCCGAAGAGTAGCTGCTTGTCATTATTTTTAAAGTATTGCTTTTGAGGGTGTTTTTTTGCAGGGGGGTATCTATGTGTTACTTGTGTGCCCGTGTGCACACAGGGGTGTTTATATATGATATATAGTGTGCCCCCCTTATTGCAACCTCTGCATATGTGATTTCTGTCTCACGTGTAGTATTGCATCCCTCTACTTAAATAGCAGTGATGTGTGTGCATGCTGCATCCATGCCCACATTCTGCCAGTTGACAAGAATGGGATGTGAGCATTTGTTTTATGTTTTATGCGGGGGTTCCTGGAAAGGAGCCCCAGCATATATGGAGAATGCACTCTATGTGTGTATGTGCATATATGTGTGTATATATATATATAGGGGTGATCAAACTGTTAGTAAAGAGTAATGCAATAGCAGTGGGGTACTCTTTTCAATAACTAGTAGAACCACAAATTTCTTGTGTGAAAAAAATAGATGTTCCAAGTTCTGTTCTTGTGTGTGTCGTTTCATGAAGAATTATTCTGGCTGCACTCAAGGAAGTGTGACATCAGAAACAGACATTTGATAAATCCGCTAGTAAGCAATTAGTGTTTAACAGCATGATATCGCTGGCCCCTTCCGTCAGACAGTGTGAATTACGGTTAGATCTGGTACATGCCCTGGTTAGAGGTTTTTACGTCATGACTGACCTTCAGTGTACAGTGATGTTAATAGGATATTCATTCCTTTTGACTGGAATAAAGGTTTCAGTAGTAAGCTTCCATGTGGCTTATCTAAAAAAGAACACTATTTAGTCAAATTGATTATTTAATTTAATTCATCCACATTTCCAGGTTTTTTTTGTTTAATTTTATTTATTGAGTGCTTACAGAAATAGCTATATTTTAGAAAATGAGATTCCTTTATCTTTGAATTTGTTGTTTAAATGTTGTAGAGTACCTTTGCTAATGCTTCAATTTCCCTTTTTAACAGAAAATTTTCAGAGCTGGTGATACTAATCAGGATGGCAGACTGGACTTTGAAGAATTTACCCAGTATCTTAAAGATCATGAGAAAAAAATGAAACTAGCATTTAAAAGTTTGGACAAAAACAATGATGGTAGGTGAAATTTTCCCTCCTAAATGTTTGCAAGACAAAAGTTAAATGAAGTATATTTGAGTGCTCTATTAAAAAATGTGTGGGAACTCATAGAATACCAATGTTAATTTATTAAGGCAAGTGAGACAAACAAGAAAACGTTGCTACTAAAGAGCTCAATAAATCAATACCAATAGCATGTGTATTTCTATACTGCTTATCAGCTAAATGCTCTCTAAGCAGTTTACAATTTGTTAGCTAATTGCCCCCAACAAGATGGGTATTCATTTTACTGACCTGTGGAAGGCTGAGTCAACCCAGAGCCCGGCAGGATTGAACTCACAACGTTGTGGCTGCAGTACCAGCATTTAACCACTGCGCTGCTAGGGCTCATTTTGTAGTTATAGTTTGTGTGCCTTGAAGTTGTTTCCAACTTATGGTGACCCTAAGTTAATCCCATCATGGTGTTTTCTTGGCAAAATTAGTTTATAAAGAGTTTACTATTGCCTTCCTCTGAGGCTGAGAGAGGGCGACCTGCCCAAGGTCTTCCTATTGGTTTCCATGGCTGAGCAGGGATTCGAGCCTTGATCTGCAGTGGTAGATCATCACTCAAACTATTATACCATGCTGGTTCAATAAATCAATGGGGAATGGCAACTATATAAGAGAACTTAAATTATCAATATCATTTACTGATCTAGAAAATGGTATAGAACAAGTATTAAAAGGGAGGTATGAACTACACTCACTGACCTGAACTTCTTTGCATATAATAAATGTAATGCATTTCTTAACCGTACTTTAACGCTACAGTAAATAATACAGTAAATAATCCAGCTACCATTAAAATTGGGGGAGTCTAACTTCACTGATTTCTCAGTGAGAAATCAATGGGACTTAAGGTAGTTGTGACTAACAGGGTTCTCCTCATTTCAGTGGGTTGACTATTACTCTAGATAGGACTAACATTGAATTTGGACTTGTATATGGGAATCTTTACTAAGTTCAGTCACAACTATTTGAAAGCTCTGCTTCTGCTTGCTACTAGCATTGTCAGTCCAACATAACTGATAGCAGTATAGGAAAATAATCTTGCTCTGAAAGAATAACATGTAGTTCTTCTCTTGGCTATCTTTAATCTACAATATAAAAGTCAAAGTTTGTCTGTGAGTTTGTCTGTCTGCGTCAGGCAGGCGAAGACCTCATATGATTGACTGGCTGCAAAGATTCTGTAGTTTAGGGAGGGTCCTTCAGAATTCTCAGCCGAGAGCTCTTGGGCCTCAGGCGGGTTGCTGTGGAGGTGAGGCTTACCATCAATAAGGATGCCAGAGAACATTTGGGAGGCATATGTGAGAAAAATTAAAGTGACATATACAACATAGTTACAAGGTCTTCTTGCCCCACACAGTAGATTGTATGGGTTCCATACGTGAGGAATCTTGAAGTTGAAATTCAAAATAAAAAATGCTTCCAGAAAAACGTAAAGCCATTGCAGAAAAAAATCAAAAGCCAGTACGTCAGCATTGCTAGAGAACATGGATTGGATTGGGGACTGTGGGGAAAAGTTACAGGTACTGGAATAGGCAAGTTGCTGTGGAGATGATGTTGAGCAACAAGGAGAAGGACAGTGTATTCCTGCAGGAACCCAATCTTTGTATGCTAACTATGAATACAGATTGTGTTGGGGAATATGGGGATAATTTACAGGTACTGAAATAGGCCAGTTGCTATGAAGATGAGGCCTAGCAGCAAGGAGGAGAACAGTGTATTCCCTCAGGAACCCAACCTCTGTTGTTAACAACTCTGTATACATATTTGATTGGGGAATATAGGGAAAAGTTTCAGGTACTGGAGAAGACAGTTGAGTGAGTTCTTAAGAGGAAAATAAAATCCCAGGCAATGCTGGGTAAATATGCTAGTATATAATAATACTTAAAAGTCTGTTAAATATGAGTTGCAGACTCTTTCAGAATATTGTTTCTCCCTCATCCCCTTTTTCTCTCCTTTATAAAGGAAAGATTGAAGCGTCTGAGATTGTCCAGTCTCTTAAGATACTGGGTATAGATATTTCAGAAAAGCAAGCCACAAAGATTCTACAAAGGTCAGTAAACTATTCCTACTTCTGGTAAATGGAGTGATTTCTAAACTGTGTGTCATGTGAGATGCTGATGTGTGCCTTGAAAAACTTAAGCCACCCAGCCGTATTGCCTGTGCCTACAAGTTGGAGTAGGATGGTGCTGTGCCATTATATGAGTAGTGATATCACCCCCAAGTCAAGAATTAAAGATACATCAGCAGTTTCTGTGGCTGCTTGCGCTGCAGTTGACAGTGGAATCCTAGGAACATCATGGTCATCCATAAGGCAGGTCCTGTAATTTATTCTTGGATGGACAAAGGGAAAGGTGACAGAAGACAATATTTAACTGGGCTGTCTGGTATTTTAGAGATGGTAAATTTTAGGTCTCCAGGTCTCCATGTGTAGCTTCTAATCCAAGACCATTTGATCCTACCTGCGCAAAAAGTTTTCCCTCAAATGACAGAAGAACCCCAAAAGTCTTGGGGGCATGATTTGCTATTCAAACTCTAGTGCATTTCATACTTTCCTAGAGAAAGTGCATTCCTAGAGTCTAGAGTCATTCCTAGTGCATTCCTAGAGTCTAGTGCATTCCATACATTACAGACTTGAAACAGCTCCCCACCTCCTTCTTTCTTCCTTTTAATAAATATCTCACTTTCTGTTGATCAAAAAGGGTATTTCAGGGCTAAAACCAACCTAGAGAGCATGATTTGCTATTTTTAACCTAGTGTTATTGGTTTTTTTTAAATAAGAAAGGGTGCAACTTTCTGAGAAAGGGCAAAAACTTTGCCCACCCCTGCAGGACCTATGAGGTGATTGCCCAATGTTCTGTAACCTTGTTTAAAAAAAAAAAAAAGTAAAGTGAAATGTGCATCGCATTTAAAAGCTGCTCTGAAACCTTGTGCTCTGACTAGTCAAAACTTGCGGAAGCATTATAGCTTTAGTAATACTAATTAAAAGTGAACACTAGCAACAAAATATTTGGAGTTTGGGATGCATCACAATAGGGGTGCCACTCCGCTTGATGTGGGAGGTTAGAAGTGCTGCATGGGACTTGATCAGCAACAGGAGGAAGGCTTCAGGTAGATAGGAAGGGAGAGAAAAGGAGAACTTTTAACTTTCCCACTCTCCTAAAATCCTCTCCTGCTGTGGTGCACCGTAGTTTTCTGAGCTTCTCTACTACCATTTGTGACAAGTGAGTTCACTGGTACTTATACAGCAGAGACAGGAAACCTTTTGGCCCTTGCTATTAATAATGCTGGAAAGGTTGAAGGCTGCTGCAGTCCAACAACGTCTGGCCGCTGTAGTCCAACAACATCCAAAAATACCTACATTTCCCACTCTTGTTATATATATATTTTCAGGAAGTATAGTTTAGATTAGCAAGGTAAAACATTGCTTTACTAAATGTTGGTGACCTTCTTAGCCAGAGTTAAGATAACAACAAGCCATGTTTTACAATGTATCTGCATTGATTCAATGAAGGATTATAATGAATATGACAAGGAAGACAGAGGAACAAAGTGAGACTTCTGTCAAGATTAGTAGCATACCTGAGGCTTAAGATCTTACTTGCAGAGGAGCAGGGAATATGGAAACCAAAAATAACAGTGTCTCTTCCATGGGCACTTTCACAGTGCACATAGCATAGTGCTATGGTTCTGCTTTAACCACCATGGCAACAGCCTGTGGTATCCTGGGATTTGCAGTTTGATAAGGCACTAGAGCTCTCTGGCTGAGAATTCTAAATGCCCCTCCCTAAATGGCAGATCCCAAGATTCCATAGGATATAGCCATGGCAGTTGAAGTGGAATCATAGGGCTATAATTGTGTAGTGTGAAAGGACCCCAAGGGTGAAGATCAGTAGCATATACTGGGCAAAATGTGTGTGTTTGTGTTTTTAAACCATTAAAAGCATACCTTCCAATCTGGATACATCCTTTAGTGAAATTAATTTGATCCTGATGGACTTTACACATCAACTGTAGAAAGTTCAATTTAGGTCTAACGTATGAATTCAAATTATTTGTGTGATGGGCTTGCTTGGTGATTAGTAGAAAAAAAGCAAAGTTTCTCCACCTCAGGTTTATACCTTTTAAAAAAGGAATAGTGATGATCTCACCCTCAGGTTTTTTTGTAAGGGCAAACAAGATTTTTTTTTAAAAAAAGTCCTCAGGAAATTTTTCACACTAAAATTGATATGTCATGTCAGTAGGCAGAACAAATGACACAATGAAAATAAATGGGCCTTAAAGATAGTGAAGAGAACTCCATGCAGGAATGCATGTAGTATTTTTTGCCCCTTGTTTAAAACAGTGAAGTTGGCAAATTAATGTGTGATATGCTGATAGTTTCATTTTGAATTTTAAGCATGGATGCTGATGGGACGATGTCAGTGGACTGGAATGAATGGCGGGACCATTTTTTATTTAACCCAGCAACAGACATTCAAGGCATCATTCGTTACTGGAAACATTCCACAGTGAGTATGATTTCCATTTTTCATGTGTTGCTATAGGTAGATTGTTTTTACATTTGTCTGTTGAAGAAAAAGGAGGGACAGTCCAGAAACAAGGGAGAGGAAGCTTTTAAAAATTTTATGAGAAATATTAACACCTCTGCTGGTAGCTAAGTATACGATACTAGGTAAGCCGTTGTTTCTCTCCTTCAGGGAAAGTGCTCAGAAGATTAACACCCCTGTCCTATAATCAGCATGGATTTATAGTCTGAAAGAGTTACTTTTCCAAACTCTCTATAGGAATGACAACACTGGCATACCTTGCAGGTTATAAAGATTACTTAGAATGTGTATCACATGCTTTGAATGATTCAAATAGGTTTTATATTGGAATCCTACATGAAATCAGACATGATTCAATGTCACTTCTTTCGTCTGTATCACTTTGACACAGTACAATGAGCCTTCTATTTTTGTGGGGGTTAGGGACAGAAGACCCCTGCAAAAGTGGAAAAAATGCAAATAAAAATAAAAATCACAAACACTTTTTTTAATTACCTAAGAATGCTTTGCTAGGAACATCTAGGTCCCCCATGATTTCTGTGGTTAGCCCTCAGTAGAAGCGGCCCGTACAGTCACACTGGAGGACCTAGCAATGCTTAGAGAAGTCTCTAGCAATTTCCAAGTCCTTCAGCATGACTCTGTAGTCCACTTCCAGCAGAAATTAACCAAGGAATTGCACTAGAGGACCTAGAGATTCCTGAAGAGAACATATTTTTTTCTGTGGCAGGGCAAATTAACAATTTATTTAAATTCATAAATTAAATAAATACAGTAAAAACCTGAGAATAACAAAATCCACAGGTGCTGAACCTGCAAAAGTGGAGGCCCCACTGTAATTGTATAAGCTTTCAATCTACTCCACCAGGTGCATAAATTATTGCCCAGAATGTCAGGTATATACAGAGTGTACATATGGAGGAGGGGAATGTAGAGAGTGGGACTGCTAGTAACAAAAACATTGCGTCTGAAGGCGGGCTCTAGTTGTCAGCTGTAGTAGTATTAATAATGTAGTTATTATTATTGAGAGAGATTCTTGGAAATGTAAATGCACATCTCCATTCTTGGTACACACTCTTTACATGTGTCTGTTTTCCACTTTCCCAGTGTACAGTTCCCTGTAGCACACTTCTGTCAAACTGAACATCATGCAGTACAGAATGTCATGGCTCTCCTCAAATGGTGTAGCTTAGAGATTAGTGGCCCAGAGTAAGATGTAAAAATGGGGCCCACAGACCAGCCCCTCCAAGAGCAGCTGCTCTTTCTTTAAAAAAAAAAAAAAGATCAGGTTCCGTGGTCAGTCTTTGGTTCTGGTGCCCCTTCCCTGAGAACACAAATTGCCATCTTCCTTTCAAGAAGAGGAGGACAGTAGCTGTGGTATTCTGGCAGCCTCTTTATATGGCTGAAAGAGAAGGGAGAAGTTTCCTTCTTCATGACATGTGAAAGCTGTTAAGAGTTGTCACTGCCATGTTCCTTGTTCTCCCCTTTTCTTCCTCCAGTGGTAGGGAAGGGCAAGTGGTATACAGTGGCCCTGATTGGCTGGTGTTCCAGGAGACCTCCCAGCAGCAGCCTAGCTACGCACTTTGATTTCCACTAGTGTTGGCAGATTTACAAAATGGCAATAAGGGACAGTTGAAGTTGAAGACATGCAGCATCAATAAGCAAGAAGTACCTAGCAACAAGTTTGTTCTTTTTAAACACCAAATGAAAATACTAGGGCCTTTCCACCCTACACTCTTATGGTGCTATTATTCCACTTCCAACATCCTGCATAATTCTGGGATTTGTAGTTTACTGAATGCAAAGAGCTGTCTGGCGGAGAATTCTAAATGCCCCTCCCTAAACTGCAAACTCCAGGATTCCATAGTATGTGGAAAGTGGAATAGTAACACTATAAAACTGAAGGCCAGAAAGGCCCCTACTCATGTGTTCTTTGTAAAATTAATGTATTGTCCACATTCATAAATTGCATGATGCACATGTTTCTGAAGAGCATTAGCTCCAAAATATGAGATTTTTTTGACATCTTGTTCAGTCTGTGCAAAGGAAAAGCTTTCCAACCCACAAGTAGGGGACATCCCTTATATTAAGGGACACCAGCTTTCTGGTCCTCAAATAAGGGATGTTGTGTATAATTAGGGATACTTGGCAACCCTAATCTCCACTCCTTTCCAATAAAGTTAGAATCGTGGCCTTGTGGACCAGATGCAGTTTGAATTGAAAAAGTTGAAATTTGAAGCAGAGGGAATATCGAGGTATAAAATTAAAGTATCAGCATGATACTGAGGCAGTTGCTTAAATACATCTGAAAAGCATAATTACGAGTAACTCTTACTGCAGTTTATTCACAATGTCTTTGGGGTCCCACCGCATTATATCATAAAATATATTATTATAATAGTTAATGGTCCTCAAATGTATTCTGGTTTATGAATGATGAAAATGAAAATCTATATTTAAGCTATTTATATTGAATAATCATTGTCTTATTGCTTAAGATTTTTAGCAAAGATTTTAACTACCGTATTAAAGCAGCACTATGGAACATTACAAAACTGCTGTTTTAAAGGCTTATAGCCTCTGTAATCTTACCAATAATTATTGTACTGGAATGAAAACAATTTTGTGGTAAGAACCTGTGCAAATCAACCCAGTTCATATGGTTGCAGGCCTTTTAAATGTTAACAGCAACATTGTAGGATGAAGCTATGGAGAGACCATGGTGTTTAAAACAAAAATAGGTAAGCTTTTTACTGTCAAGGGCTGCATTCTCTTGATACAGATATCTCAAGAATTAAATATTAGGAGATGAATTACCTTGGAAAACACTTGCAACACATCATAACCTTTATTATTGCAAAATCATATAAAACTGGCACTTAAACAATATGTAAGACTATCTCCTTCTGAAATGATGAAAACCGCATTGCATTTGGACCTCCGAGTTCCCAGTGTGTCATTTCTGTAGTTCTCTCTTTGGTCCTTATTTAGTTAACTATAACTTCTCACCTACATCTTCTCTTGTAATGTCAGTTACCAGGAGCAGTCTGCCAGTCCAGTGGAACATTTGGAAAAGTTATTGATTTGGAGCACATTCCTCAGAATTTCCCAGCAAGCACTGGTCATCAGCCATGCTTGTTGGGAGATTATGGGAACTGTAGTACAAACAAACAACCCCCAGGTTTCCAAGCTCTCATTCCAGTCCTAGGCAGTGGTAGAATGCTAAGAAGTATTTCTTCAACATTGGTATAAAATTTAGTGTTCATTTATGTCTTTGAGCTAGTTTTCTCCATTCTTCTAAGTTCAGTATTTATTTTATGTGTCATGCCTCTGCAAAAGATTCCACCTTTTTTGTATCAGAGAAGTATATGCATAAAAATGTTAGCTGACATGCCTGTGTAGATGAGGATGCTTAGTAGAAATCAGGTGTGACAAACTTTGAAGCAAGTGGAGTGGAACTTGGTGATAACTAATTTTTGCTAGATCAATTCCTGTATCTGTGAAAATGCTAATAAACAGTCCTTGGAATGTGCAAGGTAATAGGAGAAAATGGAGGTGGAAATTACAGGAATAGACTTGCCAAACTGATTATGTTGCAAAGTCACACAGTTTGTTTTTTAACTTTTCGAAAAGAGTAATATGATAATTCCATTGAGGTAAAAATACTTGGTGAATTACCAAGTCATTGGACTAATAATCTTTTTAGGAAGCTGTAAAGAGGTTAATCTTGATAATCCTTAAAAGCTGCCTAGAGGAAGGTCTAACTGTGCTTTGTAACCATTTGGATTTCAGCACTGTCTGGAAAGCACCTTATATCTTGATGCGATGTCTTTATTACAGCCATATTCTAGGCAGAAATTCATTATCATTTTTAATGATGATGGTATAGTTTTTGAAATGGTGGGTTTTAAATTTAGAGCATCATTTTAGATGTAGTCAAGTGTGTGGGGAGAAGTATACTTCTTTCATTCTTTGTATAAAATTGTTCTCATCATGGGTGTTATAACATCATGGGCTCTTTGTTGAAACACAGTACAGTTGAATTAAACAGTTATTTCTTTCCCTCTGTTTCTGCTTTGCATCTTCACAGGTGTTGGACATTGGAGATAGTTTAACTATCCCAGATGAGTTTACAGAAGAAGAGAAAAAGACTGGTCAGTGGTGGAAGCAACTTTTATCAGGAGGAGTTGCTGGCGCCGTTCTCGGACAGGCACGGCACCACTCGACCGCCTTAAAGTGATGATGCAGGTGGGTGCCTTTAACCTTAGCACTCAGGATCCAAAAAGCTACTGTAGACAGGCCCGTGTCCAAAGGCCTGGATTATAAAACCTAGTGGGGTTTCATAATTTTGAAAGAGCAGAATGCCATGTTGTGTCGCAGGTCACTTTGGAAAGTATCCTGCATTTCAACAACAGCTTTCCCATATGACTGGTGTGTGTGTGAATATGCGAGTTGGTATTTGAGAACTGCAAGCTCAAAGCTCATTTTAAACTTGTCTTTCAGAAGTTTGTGCCAGTAGTTTTCTTGCTTTTTCCCTAAGGGAGAAAATGAAATCATGACGCAGCAAAGTTTTTTTTAAAAAAGAAAATTCCATAAACAACAAAAATGTATTAATAGACAAACATAAACAAAGAACTTACTCTTTTAAGAGTCTGCTAGTAGTGGTGAAAATTAGTAATAATTAGTTTTAGTAATAAGTGAAGATGAGGTCATACTAAACTAGAGGAGTAGTGCGTACAGAATCCAACTATCTGGATGAAGGGAATAAATAGTCTGTAACTTGCAACACAATCTGTCTGCTCAGATGTTGGTTCCTTTGAGTTCCTTGATGTCAAGGAAGACACATCTGGAAGGAATGGACAATCTTATTCTTTTCAAGGCCCAATTATCTTAGTCAAAACTGTTCAGGGCTGTGAGTATGGGCTTGACCAAAAATGGGTAACTTGATAGATGTAATTCTTACTTGTATTAAGTACCTTAATGAGGGAAAACCCTAGCCTGTGTAAGTTTTGCTTTGTGGGTATTTGTAGCTGAGATGGAGTTGGAGGACAGCAAGATGGAGCAATAATAGCTATAATGTATAGCATGGTCAGGACGTCTATATGAAGAGGCCTGAGGATGGCATTTGGGCCAAAGGTTTAGGGTTGTATAGGATTGCATCCTAGAGCTCTGTCTATTAAGGTTCAAACCCCCCCCCCGCAAAAGCATTAAGCTGTTTGACACATCTTCCCACTTATTGCCAAGAATTTAACTTCTCAGCTTTTAACAAGCCATTACTTGGTTTCTAGCTTTATTCAGCAAAAGTGGCTTAATGAGTTTGCTTATTACTCCAGACAACAAGCAAGAATACCAGGCTTTGCAGAGTGAAGTGGATTCCTGAAAAAGCATGCTGGTGTGGGATATAATATCTGCCCTGTATTTTTATGGTCATGTGTCTGGGTTGGCAGATTTTTGAATGTGTATTTTTCCATATTGTTCCAACCTGCTGAGTATTTTAATTGCATTTAAATCAGCAAGCATTAATATTCATGAATGCACACACCTTCTTTAGAAGTGTAGAAGCTCCTGCAATAATCCCATCTGAATAATCAAGCAAAAGAAGAAAAAAGTGTGAAATAATGGACAGTTATGTTGTTCCTATAGGTGTCAGGTTAGAAAAAAATACATATTTTAATCTGCTGCCATCAGTGCATTCTCCAGTCAATAAGGAGAGGCTACTTATCCCTTTTCCTGGTTTTTCCCCCCAGTAAGAATGGCTTATCTCAAGCTGCTGTGGATTCAAAACAAACAATGGAGGAGAATGGGAAATAAAGTAGTTGTAATTTTCTCTTTAAGACATCAGTGGGGAAAGGTAAAATCTAGTGCAGAGCATGGAATTTTAAGGGACCAGTTCACTCTTTTCTTTCCCTTGAAACACAAGAGAACTTTACTGTTGCTGAATCTTTTAAACATACTGAGTAATTTTGTTTTCACTTTTTGTCATAACTGTGCAGGTTCACGGTTCAAAGGGGAAAATGAATATAACAGGTGGTCTGCAGCAGATGGTGAAAGAAGGAGGAGTCCGTTCGCTGTGGAGGGGAAATGGTGTTAATGTTGTTAAAATTGCACCCGAAACAGCTATCAAATTCTGGGCATATGAACGGGTAAGATGTTAAATAAAGATGATTGGCACTAAATGGAGGAAGCCAAACAAACAAACAAAATGATCTGACGCTATTTTATTCTTCTGAAATAGATGGATCAATTTTTTAAAAAAAGGAGTTAAATATTGAGCAATTTAAATTTTATTTCAGGGAGACTTGAGCATATTAAAGTAAGCAATGTGGGTTTAGCTGTATGCTGTGATTGCAGCCCTCCTTTAGGTTTTTTATGGGATGCATATTAAGTCCATCCTTTGTCATGTAGAGAATTCTTGCAAGGTCATCATCCATTGACTTGTAGTAAAATGACCTCATTGTGGATGTCAGAGTTATATTTACCTCTGAATCAGCTTTAGTGGGTTATGTAAAGGCTTAATCCTCCTCTAGGAGAAAGTGCCCTCCCAAGATAGAACTCTAAGCACTTTGACTTGCCATTGCTTTTTCAGACACCAGTGTTCTCTTTGAATTGGAAAGTTACAACATGGAAAGCCGTAAAATATAGTCTTTCAGGTCAGGTTGGTTACCTGCTTTCCTCTAAGTCTTTCAGGATAAGATACAAAGGATAAACCACTTTCTTCTTCAAACATCTTAGGAAGTTGGCTATGGAGACAAGGGCCCTTTTTGCATTAAGGTTTCTTGCGCGAGCGGAGGAGGGCGGCTCGCGCAAGAAGCCTTCTCTGGGAGGCTGCCGCTTCCCTGCTCGTTCCTTCCGCAGGCGAAGGAACGAGCGGGGAAGCGGCAGCCTCCCAGAGGCGGCAGCAGCTCGCACATCCACCCCCCCGCAAAGCAGGAGGCTTGCGCATCCATCCCCCCTGCACGCGAGAGAAAGGAGGCTGTCGCGTCCGTCCCCCCCGAGCGCGCCAAGCAGGAGGTGTCGCGTCCGTCCCCCCCGCACGCGCCAAGCAGGAGGCTGTCGCATCCGTCGCGCTAGCGTCCCGCCCCGCCCCTTCCTTCTGCAGGGGCGGAGGGAAGGAAGCGCGACCCAGCCGCCTCCCCGACGCTCCACACAGGAGGTAAGTGCGCGCGGGCGCTAGGAGCGTAGCATGAGCGCGGGTGATTTTCGCTTCAAGGCGAAAATAAAAAAAACCGCGATTGCGCTGCTTCAGCCCCGTGAGCCCGGCGGAAGTGGGAGTGCGTTGTGCAGAGCGATGCTCCCACTCCCACGAGGCTCACGGGGCTGTTGCGCGACAGAAAGCCTGTGCGAAAAGGACCAAGGACTTCCCCAGGATTCATCAGTGCATGAATGAGGAGTTGGACTTGGTGCCAAAAATCTAGAGTACAGTTTACCATGCAAACTTGAATCTTATATCTGAAAGGCTCCAAACATGACTCTTTATAATATTTCATCTGGTGTCTGCTGATGATAATGCTTCTTTTTGATCTGTGTCATACTCACTACTATAGACATACAGTAAGTTCTGTTATAACACATGCCTCCCCTTATCTTAGTTGTTCAGTTTGTCAGCTGTGTGGGTGTGAGTATGTGTTCAGAAGTGCTTCATAACTTCTGCTGTAGAGGTGGAGGAAAGAGAAGCGGAGAGAGACTTGGGGACTGAAAGCACCTCTCAACTGCCACAGCACCAACTCCAGCACCAGCATTTGCCAAGAAGGAAGACCACTGCCAGTCTTCTTTCGTTTTGGCCTAGCTGTACCAACCCAAGCTGTCCCTTCTGCAAGGCAATTTGTCAGGCCTGACAAATGCTATTCACCTCTGTGCACAGGCCCTGCCTCCTCTCATTCTATTCTATCTCATCCAAGTCCTGCCTGCTTCTCTTCTCTTGCTCCCACTCCAGTCAGCAAACGCCACCACCCCACACTTTTTGTTGTGACCATCCAGCCAAAAAGTTGCCTTCTGGGAATTCTGCTCCATTCTGCTCACACTTCCATTCCCTCCTGCCTTTTTCTCCCACCAGCGTGCCCCAGTCAAACACTTGCTCCTGCAAAGTGGGAGGTGTAGCTTTGCTGCTGCTCCTGAGAACCTAAGCCTAGCCAATGTTGTGTCTTTGTACAGCGATGGTGGCAACAAATATGCATGCAGGTAGAGAGACTTTGGAGACCCAGCCAATTTTTATTTCATTTGCTGTAGATTAAAATTTGTGGTAAATTAGAAGTAACTTTGATATGTTAAGAAGACAGATGTACATGTAAATGAAGAAACTATGGAATACTGAGAGAAATGTAGGTTATAGACAAGTATAATTTTTTCTTCATTTTATTGCCAAATTCAAATTAGTAATTCACTTAGGTTCTTCTTAAATGAAAAAACAAGAAAATGTGTACTAAACAGCTTTGTTATGTGTTATATGGGGAATACAAGGGAATTAATTATGTTGTTGAAATAATGCAATGTTAATACTCCAGGTATCTGGCAAAGGAAGTCAGAGTGATTAAATTTATTGCTTAGCATCAATAGTTTGAAACCAAATTTGTTTAATTGTATATGGGAAATATGGAATATGTAAATGATACAACTTACTTTTTGATTTTTTTTCTCTTCTATATTCCTTTTAATAAAAATAATAATAAAAAAATTGTGGTAGATTAAATAAATAGATACAAGGAATATTTTTTGAGGTCTGCATCTAACCCTGTTTTTCCCCGTAAGCCTGGTTATTTTTAGAGCACAAATTACTAGAATGTGGACTTTTTCAGGAACACAACTGTCATGCTATAGCACAACTTACTGTAATGCTAATAGTGGCCACAATTCACCATCGTCTTAGTTCAGCATGAATATCTGCATGTGGACCTACACTGCACTGAAACGTACACTCCCCCAACCTACTGTAAAGCACTTAAAACCACCTTGCATGGCCATTGTGTGCTCCACGGCAAGCAGACAGGATTAGAGAAGCATTCGGCTACATCTTCATAGCCAAATATGAAGTGATCACAGCAGCACTGACTTATGGTGAACCCTTGTGGATATCAGCACTGATGTTATCGGCCATTTCCACACTACACTCTTATAGCGCAATTATTCCACTTTCAACATCCTATGGAGTCCTGGGGTTTGCAGTTGAGGGAGGGGCCGGCTGGCCCCTCCCAAAACTGCAAACCCCAGGATTCCATAGGATGTTGAAAGTGGAATACTCACACTATAAGAATGTAGTGCGGAAGTGGCCATCATTTTGCATCTGGCTATGAGGAGGTAGATGCAAAATGTGAAGCACAAAATGGCTGTGTAGGGCAGCTTCAGGGGCTTTACAGTAAGTTGCAGGAGACTTTGGATGCTATGGAAGGGAATACTGACCTCGGCAATGCCTGGAAAAGGACACCCACATGTATAGGGGACTTGTATGTGTATGTCCTTAACAGAATTCCAGCCAGTTATTGATTGGTTGGTTGGTTGATTGTATTTATATGCTGCCTTTTCTCCCAGAGTGGGACCCAAGGCGGCTTTGCTGAGGAAGGTGTCATACTAGCCAGTGGCTGAGCTTAGCTTCTCAACAAACATGCATGTTAGTGAACCCCTTATCAGATTAAGACATCAGCTTTGCTTCAGGAGTGTTTCTTCTTTATTGGTTTTATCTCTTACCAAAGAACTAACTCTTTCAGACACTGTAGTCAAACTGCTCTAATGGTGGTGGGTCAATTGACTTTAGGACATCTCAGAGGCTAACAATCAGTGCTGGTCATTCCTATTCCCAAGTTCTGATTCGAAAAATGCAGATAAGGATTTTCACGGCTGATCTTGGGAATCAAAGGGGTTATCCTGGGGCAGCAGTTAGCTAATCATGTAAAGCATCTTGTTGTGCAGAACAGCATTCACATATCCCAGTGCAGCTTGCTTACATGCTACCACACAATAATCCTATAAGCAGTGTACGATCGTATGGACGAGTCAGTAAATTACATGCCTTTGTGTTTTTTGAATACTCAGTATAAGAAGATGTTTGTTAATGAAGATGGAAAGATAGGAACTATGGAAAGGTTTATATCTGGTTCTCTGGCTGGGGCAACTGCGCAGACGTCTATTTATCCTATGGAGGTAAGTATTAGATTATTTTGCTCAATATGCTGTTGTCTGCCTGTCTTTCTGAGAAGCAGCCCTTTGTTGAAAGTATAGTCAGAATTGTGCTCCACCCCGCCAGCTAACCCATTTTGGGCAAGAAGAGACACTGCTGTCAAGCCTGCTGTTATGCAGTGATTTTAGATTAGAACTTGGAAAAATTACTTTAAAAAATTCCTCAGCCATCAAGGCCATCCAATCAGTTATTCCCAATCTGTACCAAAAGTCAGAGAAAGTGTAAGAAATTCTGGAACACCTTGCTATGCAACATACTGTCTGAGTTCCAGTCTGTAGTGAGTAGAGGTGAATTGTTATAGGGACCCTGCTTATCTCTAAAATACTTATAGGCCTCAGTAGCACAAGAACACCAGTGATTGCTCCAGGTTTGCTAATAGCTCTGGCACAACCAACCATTTGGAGGAGAATATTTGCTTCCACTGGTAGGGCACCCCGTTGGCTTTCTTTGATAGTTCTGTAAGAGGGACTAGAATTGAAGAACTGTCCTTGTGTAGCTTCTCTTGTTTTCTTTAATGCATAGGGCTGGGGTACTAAAATAGGGTGGAGACATGGATTGCCACAACCCTCTGGCTATAGCTCCAGGTGGAGCTCCTTTCCAGCCAGTGCTTCAAATGGATATCTTGGGTTTGCTTCTCTCACCTTCTCTGCCCCAAAATGGAGCTACAAACTGCTCCTTCCCAACTCTTTCAGCTCAGCCAGTGATGTTCAGCTTCTTCCAATAGGAGTGCTGCTCAGACAAGCAGGTAGGCAATAGAATATTCCTCCCCTCCAATTTTTCTGTGCAGGGTGGCAGCTTAATAGTGATGGAAACTGGGGGAATTTGGGACAGATTTTTTTAAAATAAAATGTACAGTATCCCCTCCACATTTGCAAGGGTTAGGGGCACAAAACACTTGCGAAAGGGAAAAAATCACAAATAACCCCCTCCCCATTATTCCCCTCTAGAGCTCCTCCCTCCCATTCCTCTTCCTCTGACTCCAGCATTGGGGCAGGACAGGGGAGAAAAAGACACAGTATAGGGCGTACTGGTACTTTCCCCTCAAAGGGAGAAGAGCAGAGTTCTTGGCTTCTACTTACTTCCAGTGCCCATCAGCAGCCATTACACAGCAGAATGTTCAGCCACATGTGAGAGAAGACACATCTCCAGCAGTGGAATGGGACTTTGCTCACCCAAAAGGAAAAAAAAATCATTTTAAACACAAACCTCCCAAGCCTGAGGTGAGGAATGCAAGGGAATGGGAGGAGGAAAAGTGAAGGAGGGGGCAGGCACGTGCTTAGTGAATAATCAAATCCATGAAGGACAAACCTGTGAATGTGGAGGGAGGGCTGCATTTTGATTGACTCATTTGTCTGGAGACCTGACTAACTTCAGATGTTTTCTCCACCATTTAGGTTTTAAAGACCAGACTAGCTGTGGGTAAAACAGGACAATACTCTGGAATGTTTGACTGTGCTAAGAAAATCCTAAGAAGAGAAGGTGTGATGGCTTTTTACAAAGGTTATATTCCCAATATTTTGGGCATCATACCTTATGCTGGAATAGACCTGGCTGTTTATGAGGTGAGTTGAAGATCGTGACATGGCTCATTCACTATGCATGGAGAGTGATTTTTTTTGGATAAAGTACAGTGGTCATATCCAGCTGACAGTGGCAAAAGCAGAGTTGTGCATGTGGGGCCATTAACTGTTAGCTAGGCATATTGACCATTGATTCACATGTGTTGTGCTATATGGTATTCAGTAAGGGGTTGCAATATGTAACTGCTATTGGATATTTACAGTATGCTGAAATGATATAGGATCTCAGGCATGGTGTATAGAATATTAGATTTTGCAGTGGGGAAGGAGATCTGCTCCCAAGAATCCAAAGAATTGTAATTTGGTGAGGAGGATCCCCCAGAGCTATAATTTCATGGTTCCTTGAGATAAAGGCTGTTAAATCAGTTTGTATTCTAGATATGCCCCATGTCTCTGCACACACTATCTGACTCTTGCATAGGGGAAAGGAATTTATTTCTGTACACAACCCATAGCTCCTTGGAGGAGAAGTAGTATAAATGAAATAAGGACTCATTTTCTTGGTTTCTTTTGGATTAATCAACTCAACAGAGTAAACACATTTCCTATCTCAAACATATTTAGAGTAACTCAGAACATCCGTAAAAGGCATAAAAAATGTTTTCTAGATCACAGCCGTGTGGCTAGATATTTCTTGATTTGTTTCTGGGTCCATGTTGGGTTTCAGTATGTAGTACAGCCTGAAACTATCTATCTAAATTAGCTCTTTCTGTACTATTCTTCTAGTGCCTTAAGATTTTTTGCTGGGGTTCCAGTCCAAGTGCCTTCCTCGTCACATAGCAGAGGACTTTTTTTGTGGTGGCACAGAAAGCAAAGTCCCTCTAAAGGGGTGCACCTGGCACCTATAGTGTAATCTTTTGGACATCTGACATATATTAGTATATACCACATGAGAAAAAATTCTTGTAGTTACTGTATAATATGTTTTTGCAATGCTGTATAAATGTAGTTCAGAGGTGGAGAACCTTTGGTTTTCAAGAAATTCTGGATTTCTCAGAAGCAATGGTCAATGGCAATGCAGTAATCAGTGTCAGCATGGGTCCATGGCAAGAGGAACTAATCCAAAAACATCTGCAGACTAAGAGGGTCTCCACTCATAGTGATGTTGTTAGTGCATTGTATCTTTGGTGTTTTATCCATTTAACATTTTACAGCTGAATGTGATGCTTTCCCTTGTCTTCATGTATTAAGTCTCTTCTGATACATAGAGATCAAGGCTTCTCAGCACATGGCCATTGTCTTGCTCTGCCACATCTTCCCTCTGAGAACCAGTTCAGATGTCTAGAAGCAATATTTGATCTAGTCCGTTCTGGACTCTACCAATTCAGGCTGTAGGTGAAAAACTGAATGGAAATTCATTAGAAATTCCACCAATAATGGCAAACTGAAATGTCATGAAGAAGGTGTATTAGTTTAGCTTTCCTCAGGCATACTAATTTGTCTATATATAGGGAGAGTCCCCTTCCTGAGATTGGAATGGGGGGAGCATGTGAGCCCAGTATTGTGTTAAACTAATTAAGACAATACTAAACCTCTGTCTGGTGCTAGATCCAGATGCAGCTTAGATTCATATCCTAGTTTATCTAAGTCCATAGTTGTTTTAGTTTGCCACATAGCTGTCTTTTGTTATGATTGCAGCACAATGATCTAAATATATTTAAGTATGTTTCCTGCTGAAATAATTTTGCACTGCTCTTTTGCAGCAGATGCTACCTGTCAGCTATCTACTCTGCTTGACTCTTAATTAGCTGGTGTCACGCTTTCTTGTTCTGTAATGCCCTGATTTGCTAACTACATGAGTTGTCTGATTTCCTTCCAGTCTATATTAGCAATCTTTACAAAGGATAATAAGCATGTGCTGTAACTTCATGGTGCTTGTCAACATCTCTGTGACTTCATTTATTCTGCCAGTTCAATAAACATCATTCTAATATCAGCTAGCTGAAGGCTGGAAACAGAAGAGCTGTTTTTCCAGGGATGAAGGCAGTCTGTAAGATTGGTCACTGCTTGGGTTGGGTGCGCTCTCCGCAGCTTCATTTTTGGCAAGTGTGTTTTCCACACAGGTCAAGCTCCAGTTTGGATGGGCTAGTGGTGTAGTTCCCGCTAATGTCCTATCTCATGAGATGGGCAGTTCCTATTTAATCTGTTAATTTCCATTAAACCTGAGGGTTGGTGGATGGACGAGGTCATGCAGGAGCAGGAGTGAAAGCAGTGCTTCTCTGGTGTGGGTCCTTTGTGTGACTTCTCTGAGCTGTCATTGCTGGGGCTTATCAGAGGAGCACTGCCACTGTTGCTGCTCCTTGATAAATTGTCTGCCTGTTATCACCTCTTACACACCCCATCCTGCGGGATAGCAAAATTGGCAAGAAATATGATGCTCATATAAAAACTACACACTTATGGCTGGGAAACATGAGATAAGTGGAACACTGCTTAAAAGCATGGATTAGGTCAGTTTGGCCTCAGCATGGCCAGGGCATAAGGTCAAGAAGAGTTAGGCAGGAAAGCCCAGAGTTAATGGGCTTCCAGTAATCCTATCAACGACCCAACATCTGTATACAATAGTAAGTGAAACTGCCCAGGTACAGCAGGCAGGCAAGCACCCCTGCTGTGTCCATTTCCTACAGAGACCTCCTCCATTCACCTTACTCAACCAAGACATTAAGAGGCTGTCAGGACTCCCATCAGTATTTTGTCACCCAAAGTAAGACAATTAGTCTGTTCCAGGCCCCCACTTTTTTTTACTCTGCCAGAGAACTATTACCACTATCCACTTCAGGGCAGAAAAAAGAATGTTTAAACCCCAGCTCCAAGCCTGACATTTTGCTAGCACTTTGGGCATCACGCTGCACCCCAGATTCCTGTTCTTCTGCACTGTCCTCAGACTCTTGTTTAAGCCACTTCTCTTGGATCCTCTCATTCAGGACTGGTAAATATCACCCTCTACACCTGAAATCTCTCTCTGTCCAGCCATTCTCACTTCTCCCTTCATTAGCCTTGTATGTTTTGTGAGACTGCTTGATTTCCTCTGTGTGTGTGTAATAATTTCCAATAAAATACCCCTGTTTAAACCTTTAACTGGATTCCTGCAGTTAGTACTGGTATACACAAGTGAAAAGATCCTGTTCTTATCCCCCTCTCACAGGCTTCCTTTGAGCTGTAATTCCCCCAGTTTTTAAGGAGATGCTGGCACTGCTTTTGGGGTAACATGCTTTCCTGTGTGATGGACCCAAACATGCCGCCTTCTGATACTGACTTTCTGTGCAGTGTCTTGTGTAGTACTTCATCGTATTGCTTTGGGGGGTTGTGGATATCTTATAACTGGTAACTGAAAGCACCAGGTTGCTCATGCAAATACATGGCCGACTTCTCAATGATTTTGAATTTAACTGCAGCAATATTTATATTGTCAGGCTCTGAAGAAGGCATGGCTAGAAAAATATGCGACGGACTCAGCCAACCCTGGGGTGTTCGTCTTGCTGGGATGTGGTACTTTATCTAGTACCTGTGGTCAGTTAGCCAGTTATCCTCTTGCCCTTATCCGAACTCGAATGCAGGCTCAAGGTGAGTGTTGGCATTGCATTATAGAAGATACTACAGTTGTCTGGAACAACTTTTTAAGGCCCTAACATTTAAGCCAAAATTTTCCATCAAGGGTCTTGCCACAGTTCCCTTGCTTTTCTAGCAGATATTTCTCTAGACTACTGTGATCTGTAGCTACACTGCATGTAAGAACTATCCCACAAAATTAAGATGCTCTGTACTGTATGACAAGAAACAGGTAGCCAGCTGTATGTTTCTACATGGGGAAATTTTCCCTACACAGATGCAGACATACCCCAGTATCTTTGTAAAAGCCTGGTCCTTGTTGTTTCTGTTTCTGTTTGTGGAAAAGAAGTGGATGCACAAATATTTGATTATGTTGGGCCCCACATGCCATCTGAGGTGGTGTACTTAAGACACAGGTTTGCCACCTCTCTCAGCACTGTTTGTGTAAATAGGATTTCTAAAAAGCTGCCTGTTTGTTTATGTTAATATAGTTGTCTTACTGAGAAAGTGTGACAGTGCATGTATTGGAATGAATGCGTGTTGTGAGGAGATGCTGTTACATTTTGTTAGTGGAACTTTCATATGATATTTTAAGTAAAAGGCTCACATTCCCTTTCTCTCTCCCCTTTCTTCACCCTTTCATAGCCATGGTGGATGGAGGTCCTCAGCTAAATATGGTTGCTCTCTTCCAAAGGATTATTGCTAAGGAAGGAATCCTGGGACTTTATAGGGGCATCGCTCCTAACTTCATGAAGGTGCTTCCTGCTGTCAGCATCAGTTATGTGGTGTATGAGAAGATGAAGGAGAGCCTGGGGATAGCATGAAAGGAGGGAACAAAGTGAGAGATTATTATGGAACATATACATCAAAAGAAACCTTATTGTATGCTAAATTTATTCATGTTTACAACCAGATGTCATCTGTGCAAGGATTCTGTGGGAAACTCTTGAAAATATCAACACAACTGAAACAATCATGAACCAGGTACCTTAAAAAGAGACACACCCTCAAGTCTCTAAACCTTAACCATGAAGAAATGTCTCATTGCATGTTCAGCTGCATGCTGGAAGACCTTCAACTCTAGTCAAGTAGATTTATTTGTCTTATTTTCCCAAAACATAATTGAGGAGGTTAAAGATAACATAGGAAACCCTTTATCATTAAGGTTTGCATTTGATCATTCAGTGAACTGTGACATCCCTTACTTACCAAAAATAAAGGAGAGCACTGAATCTTTGCATTTATATTATTTAATGGGAAAATGGAGATATTAAAAATGGCATTACAAGTTTTTCTTAATTTTTTTTAAAAGCCCTGAAAAACAGCACAGTGAGAACAGATATAGTTATGTCATTCCATCCTTCCATCACGTAAAATACTGGGAAAATTGGGCACAGTTGACCAGGAACAACTTCTGCTCAGTATGCTGGTGAGATGAAATGAATGTAAATTGGAGAACAGATGTATTTTTCAGCAATTTCTAATGTTTTTGGTGGAATTTAAGCAGGGTCAGGTCCTGATATATCTGAAATTAGGCTTGAGTAGGACTCTCATTAAATCAAAATACAATCACAATTAAGCATAATTTGCTTCCATGGAACTTTGTTGCAATTGACTAGTAGAACATGTTCTTTGGAGCCAGCATCCACTGGTCAAATATTTCAGTACAAATTAATACAAATGTTTAGTGCCTTATGGGTTAATTTCCACGTCACTTTTAAATGCTCAAACATAATGCAAAGACTGTTCTTGATATTGATTATTTACTACAGGAAACTGGCCCTTTGAGAAAGTGATAACATATTTTATATGCCAGTGCTCTCTTGGGATTTAAAAAACAAACAAACCAATAATGTTCTTTTGAACTAATGCTTCATTATATGTTCATTGTCTTGATGGGAATGCTTCAGTGCAAGTGATTAATGACTTGATTATGTGAGAGGCTCACAGATGCAATTCACAAATAGAATAAGAGTGATGTAATTTGCGGAGAACCCATCAGTTTGTCCTTTTTAATGGCATAGCAGAGAATACTGATGATTGGAAAACTGCCTATCACTCTTCTTTGAACCCAAAGTCAAATTACATGTGATTTTGGCTGAGGGAAATCAGTAAGGAACTTTCCCACCAAGGTACACGCAATTTAGTAAAATCACTGTAAGTAACTCCTAACCAAGCTATAAGCTTGTTGATCAGGGCAGAGATGCAGGAAATTATTGGGCTGAAAACACCCTCTTTTCTTGGAAGCCTGTCACAAGACTTTTAACTGAATGATGATTTCTTGAATGGACTGTCAGATTTAAAAATGTCTGTGAAATGGAAGACTGCGGCAGCTGCTTGTGGAGTGATATTAACATAAATCGCTGAAAGCTTAATTTCAGATACCCCATAACATAATAATGTGTGTGGCTTTTGTAATTTCTTGAAGAAACAGCTGATGTTTCCAGCTTTACAAAACTCTCCACATGTGAATACGATGTGGAAAACTGCATTTGAGCTTCTAAAACTGTTCTATGGTTTAGATTGCATGTTAGACAGAAGATGTGCAGGTATCCTCTTGGACAAACCCATCTGTCTTGTTATTCCAGAACCTTCACATGAGCTAATCAAAAATCCATTGGGGAACCACATTAGGGACCAATTCCTTTATGCCATCACATATGCAACTACACAGTCAGCTGTTCTTTGAATGCCAGGTGCTGCAAGTGTATGGAGGGAAATAGTGACTATTTCCTCATTTGTGGCTGTTCTTTCCAACAGTCACAGTTTTAAAAAATGGCTGTTGGCTTTTCTTCCCTTGTAGAATCCAGTTCACACCAGCCTCTTTTTATTGTGATTATATGCTGATGTGCAACAGTTTGATATGCAAGCTGTCTCTAGGACTAGCCTAGGTCAGAATGTAGTTGCTATTGCTTCTCTCTCTCTCTCAGTCTCTCTCTCTCCCTTTCTCTCTCTGTGTGGGTGGTCTTGTACATTGATGTTAAATATCTTCTGTGTGATAAGCAGTTCTTTGACATGTGTGGGAACCAAAAAAAGATCAAGGAAAGTGAGGTTCTATGAACATGGCCTTTTCCTTTCTACTGTTGCTTTTCCTCTATTTTAGCAGAAGAATTTTTCATGGGTCTCAGCTAGATAGATTAAATAGATCAGATAGATTAAAAAAAATTCACAAATGGGCTGGGGTTTTTGGCCATGTCCTTTGACAGGCTTAGGGAGCAAAAGTTCTACTCTACAAAAGAGAACCCATATGAGGACTTTTAAAATCGCAGGACATTTTCAATCAGAGATTGCAAAGCATGCACTCTTTTTTGTGTGTGGTCTGACTATGAACACAATCTACAAAGCATGACTTCTGCAAAGCCCTTAATCTTTCCAATGGGGTTAGGGCAGCTTTTCCAGATTGTATCCTGTCTTGTTATAGAAACTTGCACGGTTTTTGCACTAAAACAAAACCAAAGAATTGTTTAAGTAGAGGCTTAGTACAAGGTAGCCTCCCTCCTTTAAAAGCTTGTTTTTAATGTCTTTGCCTTTTTGTGAATTTGCTTTTCTAAAATTTGTTTTCACCTTTGAAATATTTTGTTTTCTGTGCATTTCTAAATGATGTGTGAACCATATTCCTTATGTTTTCTTGTATAAGTGACCTTATGAAAATGTTGGGGAATAGTGATTTATTTTTAACTCTTGGAAAAATCTGTGAGATCATGTAGTCAATGTGATTGCATTACTTGGTGCCTACAAAGGGCTGGGTTCTAATTGTGTTTGTTTTGGTCAAGTATTTAGTGAAAGAAAAGCTGACCACCTTTTGTAAACCTATAAATCATGCCCATTTATAATAAATGCTATTTTGTAATGGTGCTGGAGAAGTTCTTTTTTTAAGTTGTCGGATATGTAGTCATTGCATTATATCTTATTTTATTTATTTGGTTTTATTTGTATCCTTTCTTTCTCCCATAACTGGGATATTTTGCCCATTGTAATTCAACACAGTGGATATAAGGCTGTTATACAGTTAGTCAAGATACTGACCAGATCAAGATCTTCTTTGCTTGAGCAAGAGTGTTGGAAGCTGGGCTTCAAAAGCCATACTTTTGAAGCTAGGGAAATAAATAGTAAAAGCACTATGTGGGGTTTTTATTTTGTTTTTGCAAAAGCAGGCTTAATTTAATAGATTAACTTTCTATTTTTTTTCTTTTTTGTCTTTGTACTAGGTGAATAATCTATCTATGATTCACATAGTTTAGTCACTCAGTTACTTAGTTACTCAGTTACTTAGGCAAAGAATAACAAATGCAGTTGGCATTGGGTATTTTGACAAACCATTTGTTGAAGCTCTTGGAATAGAGGGCCATCTCACTTAATTCTGTGGTCTGTTGGATCCTAGAGCTCTATATAAGACAGCCATCCCATAGAGAAGATTCCTACAAGATTTTCCTTCTCTCTTAGACATCATTTCCCTCTGTCTCCACTTTTGTGATCTAGCAATGGATAGTCACTGTTGAGTACTCCCTCTTTTCAGTGCAAAATAATGGAGATTGTGGACACTGAAGCTGAATAGTCATTGGTTGTGGCATTGCTCCTGCTATTATGTGAGTAGTCTTCCATTGTAGCCTTGTGTACTTCATAGCAAGTCTCTTTGGAGGGTCAAAAAAACTACCAAACATTCTAGACCAGTGGTTCTCAACCTTCCTAATGCCGTGACCCCTTAATACAGTTCCTCATGTTGTGGTGACCCCCAACCATAAAATCATTTTCTTTCTTTCTTTCTTTCTTTCTTTCTTTCTTTCTTTCTTTCTTTCTTTATTTATTTATTTATTTATTTGTTAGTTATTTCCAACATCAAATAGATTGGAAACACTGCCCTAAACCACTGCTCTGGATAGACTTCTAATGCCTAAAAACTGGTAACCCTCCCCCTTTTTTTAAGCACAGAAAGCGTCCATCAATGCCAGAATTAAGGCAGTAATTCTAATTCTGAAGGTTGGGTTTCCACAGATCAAAAAGCCAGTCACTCCCAAAGGCAATGCCGAAACAGCCCACATTTTACACGAGGCGCAGGGAGGAAAGGACAGGGAGAGAGGAAAGATGGCGCAGATGCGTTTTGTTTCACTCCCTCCCTCCCTTAAAGGGAGTGCAGACGCTGAACATACAAAAAGCGAGGAATGCAAGACAGTCAGGGCGAAGAACACAACACGTGCGTGTGGCAAGCGCCAAGGGTCAACGCACAACAAAAGTGAGAGGAGAAAATCATCCTGGCTATTTCTGCACTAGACTGTTATAGTGCTATGATTCCACTTTCACCATCCTATGGAATCATGGGGTTTGCAGTTTGAACTGCAAACCCCAGGATTCCATAGGATGGTGAAAGTGGAATCATAGTGCTATAACACTGGAATGTGGAAATGGCCAAAGCCCACAGGACGGATCAGAGCAGCGCTTTTGGATAAAAAAAAAACAAAAAACAAAAAAACAACCAAGGAACCTCGAGGGCTCTTGCTACACAAAGCGAAGCCCTTGGCTGATGCCCCCTGCTCCTTTCCCGACCGAGTTCTCGGTCTCGGAGGGACCGATCTCCCCCGTCGGATGGCAGATCCGCCGCAGGAAAGTTTCCCCCTTTGCCAAAGGCGATAGCCACACTGACAACTCCCACGGAGCGGCGTGCCCAGAATGAATGGGCGACCGGGCGATCACCGCTGCTGCAGCCCCACCACTTTGGGAAGCAAGCAGAGCCCAGCTGCTCTCTCGTCCCGGCAAGCAACTCCGTTTGCTGGCATGAATGAGTGTGAGGCGAAGAGGGTGAGGGGATGGGGTCTTACCTCCCAGACGTCCCACTGCAGCTCCATAAACCCTGAATGGGAAGCCCTCTGTGTGTGTGTGTGTGTGTGTGTGTGTGTGTGGTGCGGGCGCGAGCGTCCAAGCAGCGCCCAGCTGCTCACTCGCCCCGGCAAGCAACTCTGACTCTGCAAGCCGGCATGAAGGGGAAAGGGAACACTGAAGGGGAAGCCCTCTCTCTCTGTGTGTGTGTGTGTGTGTGTATGTGTGGTGCAGGTGCTAGTGTCCAAGCAGCGCCTGGCTGCGCCCGGCTGCACGCCTCCTCTCCCCTCCTGCCAGTGTGGGGTCTCCTCTCCTCACCTCCACCTTAACGCTCCGGTTCCAGCTCTCTCCTCTCGGTGTCCTCACCTCCACCTTAACATTCAGGCTCCAGCTCTCTCCTCCCTCTCTCCACACCTCCAGCTCCACCTCAGGCTCCTCCAGTGCTTTCCCACCAGGCAGGGAAAGACGGGGAAATGCCCAGCATGCCTCCTCTCCCCTCCTCCCAGCGCAGGGGTCTCAGAAGCACTGCTCCCATTGGCTGTGAGGCCACCTTCTTTTAAAAGGGGGGCAGGATTGAGGAGCGGCGACCCCTGTGAAATGGTCATTCAACCCCCAAAGGGGTCCCGACCCCCAGGTTGAGAACCACTGTTCTAGACCATGTTTTAAAAGGTTACAGTGGGGAGGGGGAATTGTATGAAATAAAATGTATCAATCTTGTACCAGTTGTTTCAAGTTTCTGATTTTTGGCAATTCGTCCATTCTGCAGTCCAGGAGCACAAAGTGTCATAGGTTCTCTTGACCTGCTGAGAAGACTTTGTGGGGAGTTCAGTGGACTGCAGGGAAAAGGAGAAGAAGGGAAAGATCCATTGCAGAAGCATGCATTCTGTTCCTGACACATTGCGGTTGGTAAATAGTGACTACCAGTTGTACAATATATTAACATTACATGCACATAATCACTTGGGAAGCTGAGAGTTACTTATATTATGCTGTATCAGAAACAGAGATGTGAGACGGAAAATTTTCCACAGTAAATGAAAGATTTTCTGAAAATGCTAGAATTTTGCCATATTTGTCCATGGAAAATTTCTGCACCATAATATCTCCATGGTTGTCTGGGCTGTTGTGCTTTAATCAGTCGTTAGATGGGTAAATATAGGCTGTGTACTCATCTGAGTAGTACTCATCTCTGTACTCATATAAAGAGATAAACATTGACAAACTAGTCTTCAGAAGAATAGACTAACAAACACACTACTAAGCTTGTTTCTATTCACAAAATTTCTTGCTTCTCAACCAGTTTGGAGTAATCAAGTCAATAGGTGATCTGTTGTCTGTGCTCATAGACTCTTATCCATCCTTTACATTCAACTAGTTGTGCTGAATCAGTTTTTCAACTCTTCATACATTCAACTGCCAACGATTAAGTGTTGATGTTGACCACATTCAGAGAAATAAATGAACATAAAGGCAAGTAAGTATGAAGCATCTTTAAATATGCCAAAAAGTGGTAGAAGGTGTGACATCACAGTAAGTGGACTTTTAAATCACTTGTTTATATAATTCCAGTTTTTTTTTTCAACTACTCAGGCAATTCCATTTCTAAGTCTTCATTTACTAATACTTCATGTTGAGATAGGCTTAACATTGATTCTGCTGGTTCAAATGGTTTCCAAAGAAGACTGTTCACTATGTGTACTCTTCCAGACTCAGAAATCTAGTACTATTTTCCAAATGGAACTGACATCAACAGGAGTGCCTGAATATGTGTTGCCTTTTGGGTCCAGCATAGAATTGCTGGCCTTACATGCAATTTATTCTGTGCTGTAATGTCAGCAGGATGGCGTGCTGATGCACTATAGCAGCTTCACAGCAATTGTAATGAATCTCCTCTGCCAAATATCAAATTAGAAACTCCCCAGTGTTTGTCATATTTGCTGTGACAGCCCTTAAAGGATTGAAGACAGCAGGTCTTTGAGTGTCATTCCAAGAGGCAAGATGGAGCAGGTCAGCCAACTAAAGAACAGTAGGGTGGCAAACATTCCTGCTAGTGAGAAAATGAGGAAAGCAGGGGCAGGTAAGCTATGCAGCAACAGATGTGTCCTTGTTTTCCTTCTAGCTGTGCTTGCAACAGCAGATAATAGCTCATAGAAGTAAATGGAGTAACATTAAGAAAGAGAAAATGGAGCATCTCAGCTGGGGGAAGGAGTTACATAAGCATGCAAAGCACATCGCAGTAGTAAAAACAATTGGCACCTGGGAGACCACCGATGAATATCAGGTGCTACAGGCTGTATTTTAGAGGAGGAACTGGCAAAACCAACTCTGAATATTCCTTGATCGAGAAAGCCCCGTGAAATTCATGAGGTCATCATAAGTTGGCAAATGATTGGAAGGCAAATACACACGGAGAGAAAGGGCCTTTTTAAAAGGAAGCAGAACTGAATGACCATGGTAACCTCTATATTCTGTTCCCTGATTCTTCTTGTCTTGTGTAAATTTCCTCATTTTCTGCTGGTTTGCACCTGAAGCAGTGGGCTTTCTAGCTTTAAGGTGATGCACTTTAGCAGCCTTTGCCATTGGGTGACCTCAAGATGATCTGTACTGCAGTTCCTACAGTCCATGATTATTGGTCATGCTGCTTGTGTTTAAAGGAGGAGTGGCGATTGTGGGGACTATAGGAGGCATACAGGCCTTTGGGAAGGGGGTATTGTGTAGCCCTTGATGACCACCCTAGACTGAGCTTTTTGGGGGTGGGGAGAGAATCTCCCAGATTTTTTTGACCAAAAACACCTCTCAGGCAGACAGTTTTAACCTGAATTGACTTCTGGTCAACCATACTATCACCAGAAGGATCGATTCTGTGCCCTCCTGAGGATTTGGCAGTGCTGAACCTGGAAAGCCAACTTCCAGTGTGTGCTTACTCTTGATGGAGAGGGAGTTATAGTCACGAGTATGTACAGCAGGTGTGGGCAATTTGTGACTTTCCTGGCATATTTGGACTCCATTTCCCATTGGCCTTAGCCAACACAGGCAGTGGTGAGGGATGATAAGTGTTGCTGTTCAGCAACTTTTGGAGGACAACAAGTTGGCCATTGCAGCTCTAGAGGTCACCAGATTAGGGAAGACTGAGGTACAATGATAATGTAGAATGAGTGCATCCATGTCGACTACTCAGCAAAGATTGTAGCAAGACAGTATTTGGATGAGAAAGTACTGTAATGACCAGGTAGTTGTTACTGTCTGATACAAAAGTTTATGGGTTTAACAGAGTTTCTTTTTATGCCCCAGAAGCCTCAAGAATTTTAAAAGAATTTATTTGAGACTTGGAAATTAACTGCTATGGGAAATGTTTTAAATGAACTCTTTGATATGTTGGCTATTATCTTTTCACTTTCATCTGGTTAAAACTTGTAATTTCTAACTTTTAAGAAAATCTAAAATTGAATTTTCAGGAGTTTGTATTTCTGAAATTTTTCATCTATTCCTTAAGCTGTTGCAATGTATGCTGGTCAAAAACAACAAAAACCCAGAATTATGGAGCAATACAAATATGATTGTCAATTTAGTTGCAATTAAAACCTCATACAGAACCCATGGGAAAACATGATATTGATAAAAAGGTTTGATAGTGTGGGGATCTCCAAGATCAGGGAAAGAGCAGTTCATATTATCGTTAACATCTGGTAAACCTACCCATGGGGGAAAAGACCTGTAACTATAATTTCCAATTATTAAGTTATCCACTAGGTGGCATGCTATGCTTAAAAGAAGAATATGACCACAGAACCATCAGGTATTTGAATGGGATACCAGAAGAGCTGGAATTTGAAGGTGCACATAGAATGGACTGTTTTATGTCAGACTTTAGGTGAAAAATCACATTTTAAGAAATGCTACTCTGAATAAGAAACAAAAACAGCTTTCTCTGCACAGAAAGCTGACACAGCAGGGACAGGCTCAAATAAAATCTTTCCATTAGATAGCAGTTTTTATTTGAGGGAGAGATGGTTTGGGCCACCTGCAGCTGTGAAGGTCTGGGAAAAATCCAAACAGAATGGTACAGGGAGGAGACAATTTTTCTTTGCTCCTTGCAAGTTGGACCCATGCCCCTATAATTTGATCTGTATTCTTCTGCGCCTTCTCGTATCAGAATGCTGTGCAATTCACTTTGTTACCCAAGCGGTTTATCAGTTTTTGCACTAATTGTGCAGATGTGACTGGTGATATAATATGCAAGATATATTCATCCCTCTTACCTCTCATGTTAGGTTGACAGGTGGGAGGCAACATGCTGCACCATGGTGCTGAAGAAAACTTGATGAAATAGAAGGTGAACAGGAGTGTCAGCACTTGAATGACTCTCAGAATAGTTAAGTTACATTGTAGATCTCCAACCCACTGTTTATTCACTATTGAGGAATGATGAAAATCTTTGAATTGTTTATCCTCATGTGGAAAGATGAATAGTTTCCAGTGTATTCTCCCTGCTGTACAAGAATGCAAAGATTATTACACAGTATTCTCCCGGTACTCATATTTTCAGAAGTTTTTCGGGGAAATTATTTTGCACAGAAATACTTCACGTGATTTTTCTGTGTAAAAACATGGAGAGTATTTTTGCAACAGAAATAGTATTTCTGTGCAAAACACTTGCTTGAATTCTGCACATGTAAATTTCTCTTAAGCATCTAAATGTCCTTTTTCAGGCACTGTGAGGATTGGCATTTCCTTCCTTCATTCCTCTTCAGTGAGCAGCTTATTGTAAAGCCTCTGCTTTACAATACGGCACCTGCATGGCCATTTATGCCTCATAGTGAGCAGGCAAGCAGGCTATGGGAATGTAGCCATGTGGCCAGGCAATGTGGGGTGGCTTCAGGGGTTTATCAGCAAGTTGTGTGTCAGAGGAGAGGATATATGACTCAGCATATCATATGTCTGCATATGGATAATTATGCCATACTGAGGGGATGTAGTATTGAGGCCACTCAATACTACCCCCCCCCAAAAAAAAAGAAAAAAAAAGAAAAGGTTTTTGTGCAATTTTTGTGGAAATCCAGTATTTCTTGTGCTCCAAGATCATGCGTATCTTTGTTTAGAGTAATTCTCTGAGAGACTTCTCAAACTGTAAAGAATTTTCATCACTGCTTTGTTCATTCCACAGGAGTTACTTAAGTATTAACCACTCTTTTGCAGAGGAACAAATAGTGACAAATATTCCTTTTCTGAATCAGGCTTATTTGTAAGTGAACACGTACAGGACTAAGTCACACATCATCCACTGACCATGCTGGCTGGGCATTTTTTGGAATTGTCATTTTAAAAGTTAGTTGTCCCACCTGTGATTTTGAATGTGTGCCATATTGTATTTCAATAGCAGAAGTTTGAAGAACAGGATTTCTGATTCCATAGCATCTTACAGTGGGAGTTATGCAATGTACTCCAAGGTCTTAAAGTTCTTGTCCTGTGTGTGCACAATTTTGTGTGCAAAGTAATAGGCAGCACAAAGTTACAATCTGTTGCTTTTTCTGCTTTTTGGATCTCACAACAGAGAGTGGAAGCCACACAGTCTATCTGTGGGAAAATCTCTCTCAATGAATGTGAGTAGTCTCCAAGGTTTAAGATGTGATATATCAACAGTTCAAGGCAAAAACTGTGTTAATCTGAAAAGGCAGGATGCGGTCTGTATGAATGTATGTGTGAAGCAGGAGGTGAGAATTTTCTAACACAGAATCTATGGTGGATTGACCATTGGTTATGCAGTATAATACTCTCTGATACAAGAGGTCTTGCTTATTCAAAACATTGTGCCTATCTCCAACAGAACTTACTCAGTCAGCAAATTATCCATATTATTCATATTCTTAGTTTCTCAGAAAGGATTACTCAAGGTTAATTATGACATTACACAGGAAGTATAAGCAGAAGAATGAATAACCTAACCTTATCTTTTCCTGGCTTGTGCAGCAATTGCTAATGCAGAGTTTCCCAGATCTCACCTAAAGTGAGTTCTAAAATCTCCCAATCTGTGCGTCAGTGTACTTGCTTCATCTGCTTCTGGATAACATACAAATTGGCCCAAAAGGCAATCTTCTTAGGGATAGCATTAAAACACTAATCAGCTTCAGGTTGTGACAGTTGTCCATGTGAAAGGTTTGCTTGTCACATGGCAATAGGGAACTCCTTATCTGAGGTAATTGCCATGTAAACTATTGTTTACTGGTGTCACAGAAATCAGACCTTACTCAGGGCTAGTCTGAAGTCTGAGGGCCAGTGCAGTGTAGTGCTTTGAGTGTTGGACTACAACTCCAGAGACCAGGGTTTGAATCTCTGCTCAGCCATGGAAACCCACTAGGTGACCTTGAGCAAGTCATATTCCCTCAGAGGAAGACAAAGACAAACCACTGCTGAACAAATCTTGCCAAGAAGACTTCATGACAGGGTCACCTTAGAGTTGCCATAAGTTGGCAATGACTTGAAGGCACACAACAACAATTTGAAATCTTCAGGCTTTGTTCCATCTGTTTCTGATGTGGTGGCAAGAACTCTTGCCTATGTAGCTAAAAAGACACCAACCACATGTGTGCACAAGAGGTAGGTATCAGTTGGTCTGGAAGAAACTCAGAATTTGTAGGTGTACTAAATATATAGGTGGCTTTGAGAATATTAATGGAGAAGATTCAACTCACTGGGGACTGAGAAATGAGCACGCTCAGTAGCCACTGAATCCCCATCCTTGTGGTATGGAAAACTAGAAAGAAACAGAGAATGGGATGGAATGGAGTAGGTGGGACCCCGTACAATCCACCCTCCATGCTACAACATTTTGTACAGCAATTTTTTCTCAGTCATCCTAGTGCTTCTTCAGCTGATGTCCTTTGCTTTACAGTACTCATTTCTTTTCTCTGCAATATGCCACTCTTTGATGTTGTTGGACTAAAAAGCCCATCAGTGCCACTTATCCACCTCTCATCCTGGCTATCATAAGCTGGTCAAGTTTTGGAAATGGTGGATAATCTATTTCTAACTACAGTCATAACTGAGACTGAGTTAAAGTTGCTTTTGAATTTATCATTCCATTCTCTGTTGTCTGTTTCCCTCTCTTAAAATAAGAATGATAAAAAGTAGAGTTCTGTATTTGTGTAGCTCATTAAAATCCATAGCATTTTTTTTTACATTAAGGCAAAACCACATAGCTGAGTTTACACTTTAAAACAGATAACTCCATTGTTGCATTTTTTAAAGAAATAAATGTTTCAGATCACTTTTTCCCATTGGAAGTTTTTTATGTTTTAATATATCATTTTGCTATTTGAATATATCATCACAGGAAAACCAGGAGGATTTTTCTTAGGAGTTGTAATAGTCTGGCTTTAAAGAGGTCATTAAATAACTGGAAGAAGCCATGAGAAGTAGCAATTAGTGTTTAACACCATTCTCAAATCACACTTTTTTGGTGTGTGTCAATGGTGTATAAAATACCATACAGATCCACTACTGTTATGATAGTGTCCCAAATGAAATAAGAGTAGCTAAGTGACAGAAACATGGAAAAGGAGAAATGCACTGCAACAAAATGTATTGTGGAGTGATTCTGTTTGTTGTTTTAACCAATCATCCAACCATATGCTCTTCCCATGATACTTTATTCCACCCCCTCAGTTTTAGTTTGCCTCAACAACCAGTCTAATTCAGCTCCCACTGAATGTGCTCATTCCCCACTGGGCTGTTTTGGGAGCTTCCTCCAAATCGGATCCCCTCCCAAAAGATGTTTCATCCATTTCTGGACCTTCAGATTCCCCCAAGCCTCTTGCAATCTCCCTCTTGTGCACGAGTGATGGCATTTGGGCTACAAAAGGAACAGCACTCACAGCTTTATGCTGGAATTAAAGGCATTTACAATGTATACAATGATTGTCTTACCTTCCCTCTTGACATTTGCTTCCTGTGCCAGAGCCAGATTATGTAGCTTCCTCTCTTAGAAAAGCTCCTTCCCTTTTTTTCCATGCCAAATGTTAAGCAGGTCCTTCAGGGGTTTGGGGAGCAGGGTATAGAAATAGTACTTATTTTTAATATACCATGTGTAAGTGCAGGATTTAGTTTTGTAGAATTGTAGAGTTCCAGTCCAACCCAGTGTTTCACATGGGTAGAGGGTCTTTCTGACTGTACAAGGTATTTTTGTTTTAAAGGAAATGTCTGTATAATTTTGTAAGTCTTGTCTTCATTCATTCTTTAGCATTTTCTCTGGTATCTTTTGAAGTTAAGTAGGTCTTTAAAAGTTAAGCTCGCATCTGTGTACATGCTTGCACAATGAATTATGGCATACCCTCCTATTCCCATGCTGCAGCTGAAATATATGTGAATGATTGCCTATTTCTCTATGAACCCAACTATAATTTAAACTCTCTCTGAAACTTTGCTGTATGTCCGTATAGTAAAAGAATGTAGGTTGGTGGGCACAGAGTACAGTGCCTTTTCAGTGGCAGCACATCAATGGGAAACTCTGTCCTTAAAAAATATTAAATCAGTCAGTTCATTGCTTTCTAATGGGCAATAAAAGGTTTGTTTTAATTCATTCACTAATTTGATTGTTGATGAGAAACTCATAACTGGACAAATCTAATGTGATCTGTTGCTTTATTTTTAAATTTGTTTAATATCTGTGGGTTTTTCATATTTTGTCTGCCAGGTGTTTTGGTCAAAACAATAGAAAATATAGAATCATAGAAATCTAGAGTTGGAAGAGACCACACAGGCCATCCAGTCCAACCCACTGCCATGCAGGAACACCCTCAAAGCAATCCCGACAGATGGCCATCCAGCCTCAGCTTAAAAACCTCCAAGGAAGGAGACTCCACTACACTCCGAGGCAGCATATTCCACTGCCGGACAGCCCTGACTGTCAGGAAGTTCTTCCTGAGGTTCAGGTGGAATCTCCTTTCCTGCAGCTTGAATCCATTGCTCCTTGTCCTGGTGTCTGGAGCAGCAGAAAACAAGTCCTCTCCTTCCTCTACGTGGCATCCCTTCAAATATTTAAACATGGCTATCATGTCCCCTCTTAACCTTCTCTTCTGCAGACTAAACTAATTACAACAACCTAGTATGATACAGATTTTTTTAAAAAATTTATTCGCATCTAACAAAAGAACAATTGCCTTCTTCACTTTCAAAACCAATGGAGGACATTGTGAAACAGAGAATGCTACTTGATTTGCAAACTGAAGTTGTTAGAACTGTGTATTTTCACTTGTAAAATATTAGAAAGTTCAGGGAAATATCAGTTCCTCACATTTATTTTTTTATCTTTTCTGGTTTGGCCCATCTTAATCTCCCTCTGGAGTCATTCAGAAATTTTGGACTTCAGATGTTACCAGTTAATGGTCAGGATGCTAAGAGCTATAGTTCAAAGCACCTAGAGGTTCACAGACTGGCTAAATCTGGTATAGAGTTTAGAACCAATGAAACTGCATGTTCCTTTGGTTAAACAAGGAGATAGACTGTAATATCATCTTGAAAGGCTGATGAGATCCAGTTCCTTAAAGAGCCAGTTCAGATTTATTTTCCTGGTCATTAATGTCTCCCAGTGTGCCCTTGAGCATGCCTAATGCAGGTCTCCAAACTGTAGTTTTCATTTTTATGGGAATGGTATATGAAGTAGGATCAATACTACCACAAATTAGGCATTCAGCAAAAGTGAAAGGAGGCCTTATATGAGTTCTGATCCTTCCAGGAAGACCTAGATTATCATCAGTACGAAGTAATTTGTTTCTCCTACTTGTTACCATGTTTAAACAATAACTGTTATTCATGACAGTATTTTAAAAAGAATGACTTGTTATGCTACTCAGTGATTATAATTGATATCGGGCTGACCAAAAATTTGAACAATTCCTATCAAAATGCCTGATATGCCCTTTAAATGTGACTTTTTAACAGTAATTAGGAAATACAGTCCTCTCTCCAAATTTGTAGGTTTGACCTTCATGAATTTATTTGTGGAGGTGGAGGTGTGACTTCCTCCTGATTCTCCTCCTCCCATTTCCTTGAGTTTTGCTGGGCACAGAGAAGGAAGGCAAATGCCCAGATAAAAGGCAAGAAAATGGAGAAGGGATGCTAGGATGAGCCTTCCTTCTCCTCTCCAGAGCTTTCCCTCTGATTTCCTTGCCTCTCGCCCTGGTGTGCAAAAGACCAGGGATTGGGATGGGGGAACCCTGGAAGGAATGGGAGAGGGATCATGGGGGAAGTTATTCATAGTTTTTCCACTTTTGTAATGGTTCTCCAGTCCAAACTGTCACAAAAGTGGAGGGGACACTGTATTTCTTATTACTGTACATCAGTCAAGGGAGGGGTGGCATAGTGGTTTGAATGCTATAATAGGACTCCAGAGGGTCAGGGCAGGAATCCTTGCTCAGCCACAGAAAACCACTGTGTGACTCTGGGCAAGTCACTCTCTCTCAGTCTTAGAAAAAGGCAAAAACAAACTCTTATGAATAAATCTTTCCAAGAAAATCCTATGACAGGGCCAGCGTAAGTTGAAGTCAAATTGAAAGTACAAAACAAGAACAAAGGGATTGAAAAAATATTTTAAAATATCTGAAAACGGCCAAAAGTGTCTTTCCTGAGTATTGGAAAATTTTGACAAGGCAAATCCTTGATTGATGAAAACTTTGCACTTTGGGACTTATTCTACATAAAAGTCACACTTTTTGATGTAGAAAATAGTGTTTTCTGCACAAGAGGCAGCATTTCAGTATAGAAAATTCAGTGCGGAATATGTCCAACTACTACATTTTCTGCGCTGAAAATATTAATGCTTTTTCTTGTCTCCCAAATACCATTCTATGTGCAAAAATACCACGTGTGAATTTTGTACAGAATAAATCTCAAACTGCAAATAGTCTTTAAAAACTGTATAGTTTACAAAATTTCTTGCAGTGTAAAAAAATTGCTAAAATCATTCATTGATTCCTTTGAGAACAAAACTAGTGAAGAATTATCTCGCTGTAACAGCAGCAGCAGCAACAACAAATGTAATCGATACATGCTACGTTGCTTTTGAAATGTATCTTGGTTCATCCATCATGATCACCAAAACTAACTTGCAATTCTGTTCCCATTCTCTTTCTCTGTTCATAGTTATCCAGTGGTCCCTCTAGCATGGAGAAGCTCCAGAACCTTCTCTCATGCTCACTAAATTTGTGACTGATAAGAGGCCCACACATCAATTCATTCTACCCTTAACATGTATGGGGGGTTAATACGAACATCTATAATTTCATATTATATAGAATTGTCACAGTGTTATAGTGCAGGGGTGGATAACCTGTGAACCTCCAGTGGCTGTTATACTGAAAGGCCCTTCGTTCTTCACTACTGGCTTTGCTGGCTGCTACTGGTGGAAGCTGTGGTCCAACAACATTTGGTATAATGACTTCAATCTTTATTCACGTAACTTCCAGTTACAGCAAAAGAAGATATATGGTGGAGTCTTTACAACATAACTTCAATCTCCTATCATTCTGAAACAAAGAAAGCCCAGCTGGATGAGACCTAAGTCCCATCTGGTGCAGCCACATGCCCACAGGAAGGCCAAAAGCAGGACATGAGCATGATACCTCCATCCTTCACATGCTGTTTTATAGGTGGCATTGACAGGTACTGCCTCTGATTGTTGTCTTTATGAGCTGTCACACTGAAGCGAATAAACAGCTATGGTGACTGGTAGCCATTGATAGTCTTAATCTCCACATATTTTGTCTAATTCCTTTACTTAAGCCATGCAATTTGGCACTCAGCACTACATAATTTAGTAGCAAATCCCATATTTAGCTATGTGCTGGGTGAAGAAAAAGAAAATCTTTTCTTTCTTTTGAATCTCTCACTACTGAGAGCATTAAAACCAGTACTTCTGACAGAAAACTTAAGGAAGAAATCTGACAAGAGTTTCAGCATGAAGATGGATAATATTTTCCACAAACCCCAGTGCCTGGTAATTTTCAGAGTGAAACTGACAACACTGGGCGACTATGTGTCAGGAAATGAGTGGATTACAGCTGAGCCATTTATGCTTCCTCTAGGGAGGCAGGTCTGTGGGTGGAAGGCAGCTCTGAGGGTAAATATCCTAAATCATTTTTCAAAGAGATAGCCACATTAGTCTTTTCCAGTACCAAAATAAAAGAAGTAGGAGGCATGGGAGAAGGAGTCTTGTTGTAGCTTTAAGATTAAATAATTTATTTATTTCATAACTAAATAAGAAAGGCTAAAATATATCGTAAAATATATCCTACTAAAAATAAAATTGGCTAGTCTTAAATGTGCTAAGCTACCTCTTCCCCTTTCTTCTTTTGTTTTTACAGTGCTCGTATCCCCCTGTTTGACATTTCTGCCTATAGGCCATTTCACATTGCACTGTTGTAGCACTTTGATATCACTTTAAGTGTCTCAGGGCTGCACCCTATGGAAATTTTGGATTTGTAGTTTGGTGAGGTACCAGTGCTTTCTACATACCTCATGAAACTACAAAGCCCAGGATTCCACAGGATGGAGCCATAGCACTTGTTGTATTGTCAGCTTTGACTTTTGGTGATCCTATGCATGAGAGATCTTCAAGTCAACATATCATCAACTGCCCTGCTGAGGTCTTGCAAACTCAGGACTTGATTGAGTCTATCCATCTGTAATGCGGTGTTCTTCTTCTCCTACTGCCTTCCACCTTACCAAACATTATTGTCTTTTCTAGTGAGTTATCTTCTCATGATATGTCCAAAGTATGACAGCCTTAGTTTAGTCATCTTGGCTTCTAGGGAGAGTTCAGCTTGATTTGCTCTAGGACCCTTTTATATGTCTTTTTAGCAGTCCATGGTATTCCAGCATCACATTTTTCCAGCATCACATTTTTCCAGCATCACGTTTTTCCAGTATCACATTTCAAATGAGTTGATTTTCTTCCTATCAGCTTTCTTCAAGGTCCAGCTTTCACAACTATACATAGAATTTGGAAATTTAATGGCATGGGCAATCCTGATGTATCTTGACACTTCAAGATCTTGTCTAGTTGCTTCATAGCTGCCCTTCCAATTCCTAGTCTTCTTTTGATTTCTTGACTTCAGTTTCCATTCTGATTAATGACTGGGCCAAAATATGGAAAATCTTACCAAATCACTATTTCAATGTCTTCATTGTCTCCAGTCTAATTTCTTGAACCAGCTTGGACATTGGCATTTCTCACTCCATGTATGGTAAAAGTCTTTGTTGGAGAACTTTGAGCATCATTTTGCCCACATGGGAAACTAATGCAGTGATCCTGTTGTTACTGCAATCTCTGGTTTCCTCTCTCTTGGAGACTGGAATGTAACTTGAGCATTTCCAATCTATAGGCCATTCTTTTGTTTTCCATATTTGTTGACAGATTTTAGTTAGAACTAGAGTAGATTCTGTATCTGTAGATTAAGTCATCTGTGTTGGTATGTCATCTGTTTCTGGTGATTTATTTCTCCCAAATGCTCTGGGTGCAGTTTTTACTTCACTTTCTAAAATTGTGAGTTCATCTTCAAAAGCTTCTTCCTTGAATGAATCTGCCATCGTTTCATCTCTTTTATATTGTTCCATCGTCTTTTTATTTCTGTTTGGTCATGTAATGTGTTCCCTTGCTGATCATAGAGCATTCCCACCCTTGATGTAAATTTCCCCTTGATTTCTTGGATCTTGTGGGAAAGGTCTCTTGTTCTTCCTTTCTTATTGTCATCTATGCATTTATTATTATCTGCATTTATTATTATCATAGTTGTCCTTGTTAACAAGTCGTTGAACAGTTGCATTCAGAGTTCTGACTTTATTTCTGTTACCTTTTACTTTTGCTTTTCATGTACCTTTAACTGCTTGAAGAGTTTCATCTGTTATCCATTGAGTCTTCTCTTTCTTTTGGCTACAGATAGTGCCTTTTTCATTCCTCTCTGACAATATCCTTGGCTTCAATCCAGAGTTGTTCTGGCTTCTTGTCAATTGGGCTTGATAGTGCAAATCTATTTTTTATGTTATCTTTAAAGTTTACAGGGATGCTCTTCAGGGTGTAGTTTGGCATGATGGTTGTTTTGATGTTTTTCTTTAGCTTTAATCTAAGTTCTCTCAAAGTAGGAAGGGAATGCCTCTGATATTTTATTTTATTTCTAAACTGCCTTTCTCCCAAAATTGGGACTCAAAGTAGCTCTTAACATTTTTCCTGCAAATATCAGTAAACACACAATACAAATATACAATATTAAAGTACAGTCATAAAGTCTTAAAACAACATTGAACTAAAAGTGATTTAAATGAGAGAGATTTCAAAAAGGTTGCTGTCTGGTATAGCATGAAAAAGGGAAAGGGAACAAAAATCTAACAGCATCTTTAAGACTGATTTATTTCAGCACAAGCTTTCAGGGATTTAAATCCATGATTTCAGACCCAAAGCACAGGTTTATTAGCAGTTAGTCTTAATGGTTGTTGTTGTTGTTGTTGTTGTTGTTGTTGTTGTTGTTGTTGTTGTGTGCCTTCAAGTCATTTCTGAGTTATGACGACCCTAATGTTTTAACGGGGGTTTCTTGGGAAGATTTTTTTGGAGTTTTTTTGCCTTTTCTTCATCTAGGGCTGAGAAAGTGTGACTTACCAAAAGGTCACCCTCTGGGTTTCCATGGCTGAGTGGGTATTTGAACACTGATCTCTAGAATGCTAATCCAGTGCTCAAGCCACTACACTATACTTGTTCTATCTTAATGATGTATCACTTAAGATACCTTTAACTGTTACTAAATCTGTGGTTTGATGTTAAGGCCATCAGTAAATCTGAAGAAGTGGATTGAAATCCATGTAAGTTTATGCTAAAGTAAATCAGTCTGAAAGGGGCAGTGAGATTCTATCTCCTCTTTTCCTTTTGAAAAAGAACTTTCTTGCCACTTGACCATAGAGATGTAAAATTTCTGGAAATTTTTGAAATGACTCATGCAGGGGAAAAGTATCTCACATCATTGCTATCCTTGGTTTCCCTTTCTTAGTTCTTTTTTAGGGGAATGAGCACTTAGGTCTGCGTTGTAATGTGGAGGATGTTATTGTGGTATACCTTCAAGACACCATTGGTGACACCATTCTTTTTAACCTGTGGCAGCCATATGGTAAACCTATCATAGAGTTTTCTGGGCAGTTTTTTTCAAAGGGAGAATGGAAAACAAGAGGAAGCCAAATAAATTTCTTTCTTTTACTAATGCTGATGGTTTCTCCTGTTTTCGCTTTAACCACATGAAACTATGTAAATGTAAATATATTTAGGCTGTGCATATAATAGTGTAATTTCAAGGTTTAATTTTAGTTTTGCTAGTTCTGTATGTCAATACCATTGACATTACAAAGATATACAGGAAATATAATTTATGGGTAACATTAGTACAAAAAACATTACTGTGCAGCCTGGCACGGGAGAAGGTCCGTGGGGGTGACACCGCGAGTTACTGCCAATTGTAATGATGCCACTGATTGGTGGCTCCATGGCACTTAATGGTATCAAAATACTAATTGGTGTAAGGAGAAAGGCCACTGTATGAAGATAAGCTTCTATTATGAAAAAAAATCCTTTCTGAAGAAATTAGCAAGCATAAGAACTCAAGGAAGGCTGGATTTTGCTGCTGCTCAGAACTCAGCTGTTGAATAGGTTAATAGATGAAAAGACTGCTTAGAATGCTTCAGTGCAGTTGAACTTCCCATGTAGGAAGACAAAGTTGGGTGATTAGCTGGAGCAGCTGCTGCAGCACATAGTCACATCTTCCTGAGATATCTTTACCAAAAGAAAGGCAGGTGTGGCAGAAGTGCTTTTCCTTTGTGGAGTCTTCCAGACTCAAACTTCCTGTCAGGCAAGACTAGGCTAGCCCCCACCATGCCCTATTCTATACTGGGAAAAGTTTGTAAGTTATCTCATTTTAAAAAAAGCTTGGTTTTGCTGCCCTTGGGGCACATACCTTTCTAAAATCTCAGTTAAATATCAGAACTGAGAGCTTTATGCTTCCTTGATCATAGGCTGATTTGATTCCAAGACATGTGTCCTTTGTGTGTGCATAGTGCTCTGATTTGCATTGATCAGGATTATGAATAGCAATTCTCTTCCACAGATGCACATGTATATAATTTTAACATTTCAGGTGTACTACATGTATACACAGTGTACACAGTGGGAGTGCCATTAAGGTGGAATTAGATGAAGAGCATGGCAACTATAATATTTAACACCAGCCATCACTGGCTTTCCTGGACCTGTGTAGTAAAAGACTATCTATTGGTGCTTGGTATCAGACTGCAGCAGATGACATGTGGGATAGGAGGCTAACAATTTAAGCCTGGTTGCCCCTTCACATGCCCTCTTTGATTGTTTCAGCATGACCCACCCTACTGCCCTCAGTCAAGTGTGAGATGTTTCTGGTTGCTTCAGGTCCAGATAGGAACCTTTGCCCCTTTACCTCTTTCCCCCCTCTATCCCATACAGTATTTGCAAGACTTAAACAATTGGCTATAGGTAGCTTCATTAAATGGGCTTTCCTCTGGCAGGTAATGGGGGGAAATATAAGACATTGGTGATCACTTTTTGGCACCCTTTTGGTGTAGGGTAGGACTCTTGACTTCCTTCTTTAGGGCCCTGCATCCCAGGGGATGGAGAATGAGGCTACCCTTGAGGCTAACCTGGGATTTGGGTTCTCACTTGTAGTGCCCTATGGCTTAGATGGGCTGGAAAGCAACTGATAGCATCTGGATTTCCCTCAGGGCTGAAGTTTTTCACCCAAGGGAAGGCTTAGGAGGTACTTATGGAATGACACCTAGCTTCAGCTGGACCACTATCAGATTGCTCTCCCATCTTGCTCCATTTCCAGGCCGACACAACTTAAATAGCTTAGGTCAAATAAAGTGTCTGGTCTGATTATTTCATGGTTGGTCACCAATGGTGGGAATAATCACAATGAATGAACAAATAGCTAAATGTGGCCTTAAGGCAGGGGCAGGGAAACTTTTCTTATAAAGGGACATTGACCCATGGAAAAGGCCAATGGGAGAAACATGCAGCCATGCACAGGTGTGTGCATGTGTATGATCAAGCCTAAAGTGGGTATGGTTGATTCTCCACGTTCACGGGTTTGACTTTCACCGATTTCATTATTTCCAAGTTTCTTCAACCTCTGCCTCGTCACCTGTGGTGCTTCTTTTCTGAGGGAACCTTCTCTCTTATTGACACCAATCAGGCTGTTCAGTCATTTAAAAACCCACTTCTGGTCCTCTTCCTTCTTCACCAACCACAGCATGGGCAGCTAAGGATGGTTTGCAGCTTGATTTCTCAGCACCACAAATCTGATCCCATTGCCCCCCCACCTTCCCAAGGAAGGAAATGGACGAGAAAGGAAGTATAGAGTTATGCTGATTCACCCTTTTCCTTCTCCTTTCCCTTACCTGGTTTGGACTCTAGGTACCTATTTTGACCACCATGCCTTGGTCCCCTTCACACACACACACACACACACACACACACACACACTCTTTGATATTTGTGATTTTCCTACTTTTGTGAGGGTCCTGCACCCTTAATCCTAGCAAATGTGGAGGGCCAACTGTATAGTCAAGACAGTGAACATTATTAATATGTAAGAACACACAACTTAGGACCAGTTGAGGTAGCTGGTCTACAGGAGAGGGCAAAATTCTACCCTTTCCCTTCTCTTCTCTTCTTCCTACTGAGGCCTTTTCCACACTTTGTTTTTAGAATGGTGCAGAGCGTCCCCCAGCGAGGACGTTTGCACTTGGGAGTGGACTGGGTCCGGACTACTTTGTGTAGTTCCAGACTTCAGCCCACTCTGGAACGACCAAAAGTGGTTGTTTTCCGTGCTATTGAAAGACCGCTTAAAGCAGGTCTTTCAACAGCATGGAGCGTGCCACTCTGTGGCTGCGCTCCAGTACAGATTTGCAGGCTTGCACCAGTGTACCAGTGCAAGCCTGCAGATCTTCCGGGGGTGGGCTTTAGGCTGGCGAGTTTCACCGGTTGGTGGAGAGCCTCTACCAACTGGAAAGTGCCATTTCATCCCCGGAGCGGTGTGTAACGTGGCCACGCACTGCTCCGGACCAGCCTGGATCCGCTGAGGGAGCACTCCAGTCCGGTGAGTACCAGAATGGGGCGATTTCTTCACCAAGTGCAAAAAAGGCCTGTGTCAACTAAAAACAAATGAATTTTGCACTCTTAACTCAGTTTGCAGCAACTGAAGTAAGCTGCGGGCAAAGTGGAGGAAGGAGAGAGAAACTAGTACATTTGAAAAGCCATTGAAAAAGTGTGACAACAAAGGAATATTTGGGACAGTCCCTGCCAAACCAGGGCATTTGAAGGGTATGTTCACCCTAAATGGAATTAGCTTGATGGCTATCTGAAATTCAGCTAAGACCACAGATTCAGAACTGGTGGGCCTATTGATCTTCTCTCTACCAAGTTCATTTTAACTCCCTTGCATATCAATATTCTTTCTTTCTTTCCTTCTTTCTTTTGGTGGTATGGACAAATGCATCACAAGAGTTATCTGTTGCAGAAACAGGTGCAATTAAACCCTGTGTTTTCCTATTCCAGGGTACTGACTCCAATGGTGGCAATTGCAAAATGATTAACTGGAAGATAGAAGGAAGCCCAGCTTAGCAATAATACAAGGCAATAATAAAACAATCAATTTCTTTCTCAAAGCACATGCTTAGTTAATCCATGGAAAGAAAGTGCAGTGGACTGCAGCCAGTGTTTTGATGCACATGATAAGCTATTATTTTTACAGCTCCATTAGCTGTTCACCCACAGGCCACTGAAACCACTTGAAAGCACAGTTTTTAAACTCGAGGCAGTCAGCTGTATTAGTATTCAGGGGCTGTTGAATTGGACTTTGTGCTCTACCACCCGCAGTCTGGGGTAAACTGCACAAATGACGTGACCTTTCAAACCCAAGAGGAGCTTCTGAGTGCCTTTTGGCTTCAAGCCACTAGTACTTCTTCAGTAAATCTGAGCTTTATTGTTACAGCAGGTAGTAAAAATGTGTAAGAGAGCTACTTGATTGCAACTTCCCCATGTATATACTTATTTGCAATGTTTAGAGATTGTACCTGGGATCTGGGACCTACAGGCTAGGAAAGAAACTACACACAATTGTAGAACATATGCTTTCAATACGCAAGTTCCCAGGTAAAGGCCCTTATATCTCTACTCAAGAAGCATTATTGTTGTTTTTGAAAGGGTCAAGTAGCCATTCCCCCCTCCTCAGGAATGGGAGATATACATGGGATTATGGGATATTATGGGATATTAATATTTACACAGCATGTCACTGCAATGTGACTGATTACTTTCTGTGCATGTGCATTTATATGCTTTGTTACCATTATATTTTAACTTCAAAGATTATATAACATTTCTAGTTAAGAAGTGTTGTTATTTTGTAAGGATCGTATGGCCAGGGTTTTTTCAGGAATTCTTTTTTTTTTCTAGTGGAGGGGGATAGATATACAAAATTATGGGACTGTAATCTGTATGTATGCAACATATCTGTTTATTTTCTGATGCATTTATGTAGACATGTCCATGGACATATGTTTTGTTTCCATCATATTTTAGATTCACAGAAGAGATATTATGAACTCTTGCAAAACTATATTTGTAGTGAGGCACACAAAAAGACAACAGCTAAGTTTTGCCAGCACTTCAATTATAATAGAGTTTTATAAATTTTTTGTTATTGGAGTGTTCTTTACAAAAATCCATAACATTTGTCCAAAAGGTCAAAGGAAAAAAAAAAATCACCTGGTGGATTGCTTCTTCTAACTGGTTTCAGAGTGAGGTTGGCCTCACCAATGTAGCTGTGCCTTTGGGGTTACAGTATCTTGTAAAATACTGTCCTCCGTTCTATTCTCTCAGTAGTTTCCCTGATGGCCTTTAGTCTAGGTTGTTTTAGGCACCAGCATTTTAAGCTTGTAATAGACACTCCTCATGCTCTTGCTGTTTTTATTGTTTCATTTTCACTGGTTTCATTTCTTCTATGGATTTTTGGTGGTAATTGTTTGGTAAGTCACCTCAAACACTGAGGTTAAGATGCATGGTACAAACAAATGAACAAATACAGCCTGATGCTGAATGGTAGACAGCTGCTCTTCTCTTAGAAGAACCATGCTATCCCTTCCTCTGTTTCCTGAATTGTCTGACGTGGACTGCATCCTCTGGCTGCTCCCTTAAATATTCTGAGCCATCACAAGAGAAAACAGCTGTTGTGCTTCCGCACCAGCATCACACCCTTTGCCCGCTGTCCTTCACCATCTGTTCAGAGAAAACTAGAATCCTGCTTGCCAAATCAATCCAGGCAAAGACTGATTTGTGTGAGGACTTCTGCTGCAATACGGCAGTCTATACAAATGTGTGTGTGCACACATGCGTGCGCATGCACTCACCAGAGTTTGCATCTCTTGTTCCTTTTGTAGTTGATATTTTCCATGCCATGATCTCTGGCTGTTCCTTTGAGACTCAGCTGGACAAAGACCTGGCTTTGAACAAAGCCACAAACCTGGGCTGAGTTCCGGACAAGATGTCTGCCTTCACTCAAACCCTTAGACAGTTGCCAGTGTTTGGACTGCAATAGCCCTCCTACACATGAAAGCAGAAACAGTTTTATGCTGTATCATTTCAGTTCAGCAAAATATATTATCCTAAACACCCCCACACATGCAAACCTGTGCATGCGTGCAAACGCACACACACACACACACACACACTGCTTATCCCATTAAAAGTGAAAGATTTAGAGTGCAATCATATTTATGTCTGGGTTGGAAGTAAGTCCCATTGATTTCAATAATGACTGCCAAGTAGCTTGGTATAAAATTGGAGCCTCAGCTTGCTTAGCTAGTAATGACACTTGGTGCAGCATTGTCAAGCACTCAAAGATAGATCCCCTTGTTACCAGGCTGCACACCCTTTCTCCTTGATATGATTTAATTGGCAAAACATTTAATTGACATGAAATATAAATGATATCCTGCTATGACTGGGAAGCTTGCTGGCAAAGAGGAACTGGCTGCACTCATGTGTTGCGAAACTAGGTCAGATTGGGACCTCGGGGCATGACTAGGTGAAAGCCAGGGAAACTTTGGACATAATGGACTTGCAGATGTCCCTCAGTAACTCAACCTTTAGACACAATGTTTAAATATTTGAAGGGATGCCATGTAGAGGAAGGAGTGGGCTTGTTTTCTGTTGCTCCAGAGGCCAGGACAAGGAGCAATGGATTCAAGCTGCAGGAAAGGAGATTCCACCTGAACCTCAGGAAGAACTTCCTGACAGTTAGGTGACAAAGGGACTGGTGGCAATTGTGATAGCTGTCTGGCAGTGGAATATGCTACCTCGGAGTGTAGTGGAGTCTCCTTCTTTGGAGGTTTTTAAGCAGAGGCTGGATGACCATCTGTCAGGAGTCCTTTGAGGGTGTTCCTGCATGGCAGGGGGTTGGGCTGGATGGCCCCTGTGGTCTCTTCCAACTCTACATTTCTATGATTCTATGAATAGTGCCCAAAATTAATTCTAAGGAAGACTTCTCCCTTTGTCCAGTGAAACTCTCATTTTTGTCCCCTCACCTGTGCCATTAAGGAGCTATCACAATTGCCACCAGTCCCTTTGTCACCTAATACTAAGACCCTTAGCTCATTCTAGACTCCCATTGTCCATTCTGTGGACTCCATTGTCTGTTCTGCCAGAGAGCCATTAAGACCTTCTCCCTTGGGTCAGAGAAAGAGTATTTAAACTGTGGCTCTGAGCCAACCAATTTGTCGTACAGTAGTACTTTTGGTGTACTGACTGTTGAGTGACTGAGTGCTGCTCTGATTTCCAATTTGTACTAGCCTTGGATTCCTAATCTAAGCTACATTGCTTTGCTTCCTCTTTGCTGGATTGGTAAATATCACCTACAACGCGCTTAACTTTCACTATCCAACTTTTCCTTTCTTTTCCTTCAGTTAGCTTTGTGCGATTTTGAGACTGCTTGGATCTTGTGTTTGAGTGATTGTTAAGTCCCCCCAGTAAAACAAACAAGCTTACTTTTGAATCTCTGGCTGGTTTTTCACTACATTAGTACCAGTATACACAGGTGTAAAAGATCTCATAAGGATACCCCCCTCTTGAAGGCCTCCTCTTTGACTTACAATTCCCGACTGTGTCATGCCCTGTTTCCAAAACATTGAACCAGAGTCCATTTCCATGTTGAAACAGAGATTGAAACAGTGGTCATGCCAGGACCTGCTTATCATGGATGAGTGTGTGTATGTGTGTGTGTGGTGTGGGGAGAGGGTACAAAAGTAAAGGAAGTCAGGCTGTGAAAGGCTTGCATGGGCTAGCCCAGGTGTCATGCCCTGCTTCCAGAGCATGGACTCTGACTAAGAGTCTGAAGCAGAGGGCACACCAGAGGCTGAAACAGAAGGCATGCCAGGGTCTGCTGTACAGAGAGAGGTTACAGTGCTGGAAACAGAACAAGGGATGGTGCCAGCTCCAACAGAGAGTCCTGCCTCTTCAGATATAGAGGAACACTTACCTAGGCCCAGCTTCACACAGCACAAGCAGCAAAAAGAGACTCAGTGTTGCTCTTTCAGAATTTGTAACCGGCAACAATCAATCAAGGCATAGCTGCGCTAGGCTTCGGGTCTATTTAGCTCGTGTCCTTCACTTCCAGGAGTTGTCAGAGCTCATCTGACCTGCTACCTTGCTGAATGCCTTGACAAATGTTTGGATTGACTGTGGGCACTCCCTTGCTGTGAAACCCTGCTGGATTTTGTTTATGTTGGACTTTATTTATGACTCTTTGCTTACTGCTTGGAAGTAAGTAACAAGCTGGGAGATATTCTGTTTGTTTGTTTGATTTATCAGCTGTGCAGGACTGAGACAGGCAGGGCACAGACAAACTAGGCCTGCTTTCTTTCTTACTCCTAACTGGAGTAGTAGTACTCCTTTTAATCTTATTATCACACCCATACTTAGTCACAACCCTGCTTTTCCTAAAACTCACAGCCTTTGTGGATAGAGAGCAAAACTTAATAATGGTTACTCTAGAAAAGGAATGGATAACCTCCGGTAGTGTGTTCTTAAAAATAAAACTGAAGAAAATATTCTGTTGAGGCTGCACTTATAGAAAAATAAAATGAAATCTTTATTAGGATAACAAACTAGGAAAAGGATATTGAGGATTCAAGAATATTCAACCAATATTACAATTTCTTAAAGATCTTTAACTATTTCCTTCAAAACACTACAGTGTTAACCAACAGAGCTTTCTCACATACCCCTTTGGCCTTCCCAGAACAAAGGTCTGTTTCCCCATTCAGGGTTCCACTCTCTCACCCTTTCAGAGGTGGCTTGGGCCCTTTCCGCAAGTGGAAAAGGAACCGCGCAAAAACGGGACTCACCGGACTTCTTCAGCATCCGGGCGAGTCCGTCAGGACGAGGAGCAGTGTGAGCTCATCGCTCTGCACTGCTCCGGCGTCCAAAATGGCAGCTTCCGGTTGGTGGAGGCTCTCCACCAACCGGAGAAGCTTGCCAGCCTAAAGCCCGCCCCTGGCAGATCTTCAGGCACGCAGAGGTTGTTAAAAAGCATGCTGCACGACCTATTCCGGTTGCTCCAGAGCGGACTGAAGTGCGGAACTACAAAAAGTAGTCTGCCCCAGTCCACTCCATGGTGCAGAAGACCTCCGTCGGAGGTCGCTCTGCACCGTTTAATATGGCGGTGCGGAAAGGGCCTTGGTTACTTCTCTGCTCCCAGGAGAAATGGGACTTGTGCCAGATATGCATTAAAAATGGTACTTGTAAACAGTAGTGTTGTTTAAATTAGTGGTACGCAAAATGGTGGACTGTGGACTGGTGCCAGCCACAGCAAGTTTCCAGGAGCTGTAGCCAATGGACACAAAGGATGTACTGGTGATTTTAAGGTGACTGTTCCTGACAAGAACTTCAAATGCGGGCAAGCTGAACTACAGTTAATCAAAAGGTTCAGCTCTTGAATAGGGGAATCACTATTAAAAGGAATCATGTGGTAACCAGATAGCCCATGCCAGGATGTCCACAGCTGCAGACAATAGCTGATGTAATCATCACAGCCTATACTTTTTGAATTTTATTTCCTGCTGATCTATCTGTTTACAGTCCCCTACCATGTGTGCATTTGTATGTACGTGTATGAGGAGGTGCACACATACAAGTATACACATACAACTCAAGTTACCCAACATAGCATTTCATACATCTTTAATGAAGTGGACGGCACTCCACAAAAGATTATGCCAAAGGTGGACAACTGGCCCTCTTCTGGGGGCTACACACCTATCCTTTCAGACGTGGAAGCAGTGCACTTACAATCATGCCCCCACACCCATTTTTTAAAAAATAGTTTATTGCCCCCCTCACCAGATCTCCACAGCTCTCCACTCAAACAAGATGAAATCCACTTCCAGCCTCTAGAGTGGCTTTTTATAAAACATTTGGGAGGTGGGTGGGTGGGTGGGTGGGACCACACTGGGGTCCCTGAAGTCTGCAAGCACCTTATGAGCCATACTTTGACTACTTGTGGCTTATGCCATAATAAGCCTGCTAGTCCTTAAGGTGTCTTAGCTCACTTGTGCTCACTCCCTCATTTCTGTGGTCAAAATGTAGTTAATTTTGCAGTCCAGATAAATGCATTTTAACTTTTTAAAAGGCCAAATGTTAAAATGAAATCCCCACCTCCCAGACATGACTTGCCTTTAGGGGAAGAAACCATACAACCGATTTGTGCACTGGTGATTTTGAATTTCAGTTTCACTGGAGAGAGCCAGTCTAGTGTAGTGGTTAAGTGTTGGTCTGGGAGACCTGGGTTCAAATTTCTTCATGGTCATGGGAACCCACTGGATTACCTTGGGCAAGTCATACTCTCTCAGCTGCAGAGGAAGGCAGTGCAAACTCCCCCTGAACAAATCTTGCCAAGAAAATCCTGTGATAGGTGAGTTAGTTTAATTCTAACATTTTTGCATAATTTAAACTATATTGTTCTTTTAAATTGTAAGCAGCTTTAAGTTCTAGTTTTGGAAAAGTGCACGATACTGATACTAATAATGGTGATGATGTTGATGATGGTAAGGAAATGATAACAACCACAAAATTTTCAGCTGAAGACTCCTCTGAGCCAGGATTGAGAGAAAAGACAGCCAAACAGGCCAACTCCAGTTCTGTAGGATCAGATTTCAGACCCTTTTTATTCTTTCTGTCTCTCCCACAGCTGAGGCCAGTGCCATCAAAGGATGCTATTTTTGTTTTTGTTTCTAATCCAGTTCCTGCTTTTTAACAGTGGTCTGATATGAAAAATTCAGCAGATCAAGCTTTTCTTTTTACTTTCTCACCGTGTCAGGAAAATTTTAACCTGCTAAATTTCTTTACATCAGGATGCTGTTAAAGACAGGTGAGGGGCAGGGAGGATGATGGAAAAAATTTTTTAAAACCCACTTGTGACTGAAATAGAGGGCATGGAAAAGTAAATCTCAAATTCTATATGGGGGTCTGTTTTTGGTCCTTTCCCTTTCCAAAGGCTCTCACTTGAATTGAGGAGGGTTGTCAAAATGTCTAGACTGTGTACCAGGAACATCACAAGGTTTTCTCACACATTCCTTCCTTGGTCTCCAATTACTGGTCCTCAGATGTGAGTGGAATGCAAGTTCCAGAATTCCTAACCATTGGCCATGCAGGCTGGAGACTGTGGAATCTGTGGTCCAATAACATGTAGAGACCCAAGCCTGGGAACCTCTTGTCCATGATATACTGACCACACAGAACAGGGAGCACCTGATTTTCCTTGTTTTGCAACCTCCCTCCATTCAGCTGAAAGAGAAAGGGAATTCTGTGTAGATAGGCTCTTCTAAGCCATCCAGAGCATTAGAAAGGTTACTTTTTGGACAACAACTCACAGATTTCCTAGGTGGCATGGCCAGTGGATTGTGGAAGTTGTAGTCCAAAACTTTATGAAGCCTGGCATGTTGCAATTTTTAAAAGCAGAAGGAAGTGGATGTGCACATATGCAGTGAAACAGACTGGCCAAGCTTGTTGTCAAAGCCAGGATCTTGCCCTTTTATTCCTTTCTCCACAACCTCTGGATAATTTCACTTCTGTTTTTTGCTGTTGTCATATGCTTTCAGGCTTAAATTCTGGCAGGGTCTTCATAATTCTCTGAGTGGGTCCTGGAGTTCCCTTTTCAATCCCTCATGCATAAGTACGCACACACACATGTACGCACATCTTTTGAATCCCATATATTGCTCTTTCATTTTAAAGAAATACCTCATCTCAGTCAGGATTGAGAAGGAAAGGGAAATTGCTTGGGGGAGGGAAGGGAAGAAAGGAGGGGGAGTATGTGTATATAAATCCTGCATTTCTAATGCCCCAGACATCTTCCTCTTATGAGACTTCAACCAAGCTATAGATACAATTAAGAAAATGGTAGGCACATAGCTGTGTGAATAAGTTATGCACCTGCAATAATGGCTTCTGTACCAGTAAGCAGTGATTCATGCATGTATGTATGTATATCACTACAATGTTTCATTGTGAGATAGGTGGTGGCTTGCAGAGAAACATGTGGATAGCCTCTGCTGCACTCTAATAGAAATGAAGCCAGGTGGCAATGAAAATTCTTTCTGTGATGTTTTCTAGGTGCCATCTGGCTGTGAAAAGCAGGCACATGTGAATTCATCTTAAGCAGTTTCCAGAGAAGAAAGAGAGCCCAGATGCTTCAGTGAACAGACAGTGGATAGAAAAGGCAAGATCAGTATAGTGGAATGGAGAGATGCAAGTTCTCAGGGATGGAACACTTCCTAAAGTGGCAATGCTTGACAGAGCCTATTTCTCCTGACCCAGGCCTTGTGATGTAGAGGGCCAGGACTCACAGATGTTACTGGTTCAGGAGATCCAGGCTGCGGCCAGCTCAGGGCCAAATATAGGGAATGGATGACTGCAGTTTCCCTCAGCATTCTTCCTCCCTGCCTCAAAACTAATTTTAGAGTAAAGGAATGTTCTGTGTGTTTGTGTTTACTGCACATCCTGAGATGTTATAATGGCCACTATAGCATTTGGTGCAGGAAGCAGTGGAGGATCAAACAAGCCAGGCTGTATAGATAAGGAGGTGGTGGAGGGAGAGTTGAGGACTGGAGTGGAAAATAGCAGGATAGTGCCTTATGATTCCCTAGCAACCAGATGTCTTAGACAGCCAGCCCCTATGCACATATGTGTAATAACTAGTCCTAACTAGAGGAGACCCATTAAATCAATATAATTTACTTATCTGTTGACTTACTTTTGAGGAGTTGATTCATTGGCTTTAGTGACTCTAGTTGGGATTAGCTATTGGATTTAGGCCATATATTCAACACAAAAATATACACGCATTTATCAGCATCCTTCTCTAGGGCAGCCAAAATCCATGAGGAATTAATCTTTATACTTTATTGGCCCTGTCATTTGCAGCCTTCTTTTCATTTGTGTGGCCCCATTTTTGTTTGCTGTTGGTAACAAATAGAGCACTAGACTTACATCCAAAGTAGATAGGTGGGCCAATAAAAGCAGCTGTGGGTGATTGCTCTCGATAAGAGCTATGGAAATGCTGTTATCTCCTCTGTCACAGGGTGCTGGTGGTAGATATAATAAAGAAAGAAAAACAGAAACAGAGCCGGTATCTCCAAAACCAAGGACAGCTCCTTGTGAACAGCTTGCTTACTTTGATACATTCTAGACCAGGGTCCGTTCAAGCACTATTTTCTATCCCAGGATCCTCCTGTCTAGGATGTGTGTGTGCATGTGTCTTTAATTCGCCTGTCAACTTATGGCAACCCCATGAATTTCATAGGGTTTGCTTAGGCAAGGAATACTGAGAGCTGATTTTGCCAGTTCTATCCTTTGAAATATGGCCTACAGCACCTGGTATTCATTGGTGGTCTTCCATCTAGATACTAAGCAGGGCAGATCCTGCTTACCTTCCAAGATTAGATGGGATCTGATGCCTTTAGGATATCCGTGACATACTGCATCTTAAAAAGAGAATGTACCAGATTAGTACTTTGTTAATGTCTGATAGTGTCTTGGCAGGTCCATTTATCATCTGCAGTAAGAGGGAAATAAAATGTTGGTTCATTCTTCAAGGACTTCAAGGATTAGAATGCTCAATTTACACACGGTCTGGGCTACTACAGTTTTGTTCAGTATTGGTCCAAAGGGACGTGTGTGTGTGTGTGTACATACACCCCCCCAACATATATCTATATCTATATATATTGGTGGCAGTAGTAATGTAGTAATGGCTGCCAATGTGGATGGCTCTAAAAATGTGGATAAGGCTACCAAAAGCTACTAGTCATGATGGCTGCATATTAGGTTTTGTATCAGAGATGCTATGCCTGTCAGCACCAGTTGGAGGAGAATATGAGCATGATAGTTATAGTTATTTGCACTCAGCCTTTGGACTTTCCTCTGGTGTTTGACCAGCTATTGTAGGATTAGAATTCTAAACAAGATAGGCTTGTAGTCTGATCTGTCATGGCCCGCCTCATGTTCTTGTCAGAATTTTGAAAAATTACATTTTTGAACTATAACTCCAAGAATCCCTCAGATAGGTTCCTGAGTTGATTGATCTTATCCACTCATCCTGGGTTCACATTCTCTCTTTCCATGGAATTGAGCTCAGATTCCTGCTAGACGTTGTGATCATAATCATGAGACTGTGACCATGGAAAGTAATAGATATTTATTTATATAGCACGATCACTGTACATGGTGCTTTACAAGTAAAATTAAAACAAAACAGACCCCTGCTTTCAATCGTACAATCTGATTATAACATGAAAAGGGGATGGCAGTGTTGGGAAGGAATTAAATCTAGCAGATACCACCCCTTCTTCTCTCCCTCCAGGTCCGGGGCAATGACAGTTGGGATGGAGGGAAGGCCTTTTATCTGCTTCCTGGTCTAGTCATGATGGAGCTGTCCCTGCCTCTTTTCATTGCCCTCCAAGGTCAGGGCAGTGGCAGCTGGGGTAGAGGGAAGGCCTTTCATCTCCTTCTAGTTCTAAGTATGATGGAGCTTGCCTGCCTCTTTTTCTCTCCTTCAAGGCCAGCGCAGTGGCTGTTGGGATGTAGGGAGGGCCTTTCAGCTGCTTCTGGGTCTAAAGGACGTGAAGGATATCTCCTCCTTCTTTCTCAAAGATTTGGAACTAGCTATTGAACGAACTGTGCCATGCCTTCTACTACATGCTCCTGAAATAAAAATCAGTTACTTCTGCTGTCAAGCAGCCACTGAAAAATGTGCATTTTAGCCTTGGGGAAGATCTCTAGCCCTTGACATTTTCTCTGAAATCAGGAGAAGGAATTCAGACTGTCTGAAAAATAAATCCACGGTGAAGTCACAAATTTGGAAATTTAAAAAACAGGAAATTGAACGTGCTGACTTCATAAGCACTCAGATGTATTGCCCTGCTTGGTTTGGAATGACATGGAATTACTTCTTGGGGGAACACAAACACAATGTCTTCATTGCAGCAGAGGCTGTTTTTCTAAACAGATGGACCTTTTCCCTCTGTGTCCAGCTTTTACAAATAAACTGAAATATCCCCATAGCTTTTCCATGTGTAGGTAAATAGGAAAATCTCACTACATAGAGTACCTGTTGGCTACTGCTTATAATGGCACGATCATGTATGGCCAGTTTTGCATTATTTGTAAAAGGTTTGTATGGCTTATTTATGTATGTGGGGCGCACCGCATCCAGAAATAAGCATATATATTATATATTTTGAAAAGGCATACATCCTTTCTGACCCATCTATGAAGGGGTACCACTGGAGATGAAATTCTGCAATTTTGTTTTTGTAATGCAAAACAATGAATAAAACCTAAACTCTCACTAGAAACCAAAATGACCCAAACCGAGGCCATGACACGTTGTACATATCACAAGAAGACCTGACTCATTAGAAAAGACAGTAATCTTTGGTAAAGTAGAAGGCGGTAGGGAAAAAGAAGACTGCATTACAGTTGAATTGACTCAGTCGAGGAAGCCACAATCCTGAGTTGGTAAGACCTAAGCATAGCTGTTAATAACTGGGTATCTTGGAGGTTTCTCCTTCATAGAGTCACCCATGAATTGAAACCAATTTTATGGCACATGACAACAATTACAATGCAAGTTACAACACAACAGGCTCATATTTTGCATAAAACTCCATTGTGAGCGCTCAGTGAGGTTTACTCACTGAAATGCACCACATTCTTTCTTCAAATAAATAATTTTGATATTTATAGCAACAGTACTGATAATGTGTACCTGTGTACTCCAACTTTTTTCCAAAAAGTTTGGAATAGCTTTATCTTGGAGAACTTAGGCAAAGCCATCTCAACTGTGGCCAACCAATTCTGGAATGCTTTCTCCAGGTAAGCTTGTCTTCTATTTAGAATTATGCTTTTTTGGTATCCCTCCAGGATCTTTGGAAATGTTTTTTTTTAGGTGTGTGGGGCACCTCAACACTAGTACGCAAATTGTTATTATTTTGGTACTTGCAGGTAGATTTTTATGAAAGAACCAAAACACAATACATTGCATTAAAAGAATTGCTGTCACCATTGTCATCATCATCTTCATCATCATTACCATCATCCAACTGAAGATGATAAAAATCTGCGTATCATGAAAACAATAGCAAAATAATTTTCATTTAGTACATTTCTGACTGATAATCCCTCAGGAGGCCTAACTATACAGGAGTCTTAGTGATTCAATTTTGCCTGATCATTTCAGAAATGGGAGGGCTCAGACTTCTTTAGCCTGGGCTATTTCCACACTAGCCTGTTATAGTGCTATGATTCCACTTTCGACATCTTATGGAATCCTGGAGTTTGCAGTTTCCAAATCTGCAAACCCCAGGATTCCATAGGATGTTGAAAGTGGAATCATAGTGCTATAACAAGCTAATGCAGAAGCACTATAACAGGCTAGTGTGGAAATGGCCCTAGTCTTTGTGGGTATTTTTTGTCTGTCTGCTTCCTTTTCTTTCCATCTCAGTACTTCCAGAACACCTTACGGCATTTAGATTTATTTTTGTTTGTATCAAAGAATATTAAATTTTGTGAGCTTTCAGCTGCAGTCTGAAAAATATAGCTCATACACAGGACGAGAAGCTTAGAGAAGGAAGTCATAGATATCACTCTGTCATTCTAACACTACTTGTTCAACTTCCTGAGATAAAGATTTTGGACTTTCACAGATACTTCTTAAGTTATGGTGAAACTTCTGAAAAAATAGTTTCTATGTGAGGATCAGAAGCGCAAGAGAAAAGAAAATAAGTATGTGTGTTTCTGTGATTTGTTGTGGGCAAAGTTTGGTTGGGATGCAGGTTCATCACTTGATGACTACAGCATCGAATGATAACTTGGACTGTAAATGGAAGATCAAGATCTGCTACTGCAAACAGAATTTGCGGTCATATCAAATAATGCTATTTTTGTTTCTAATCCATTTTTTTTTTTTACCTTTCAATAGTGACTTAGTATGGCACAAACACCAGAGGCAGAATTTTCAATCACATCAAAGGCAAACCTTTTCAGTGAAGTCATTTCACACATTTGTTGGTCAGTTGATAGCAACAAAGTACAGTTGGCCCACCATGTTTGCAGATTAAGCATTCATGTATTTGTTTATTCGAAGACTGTGTCACTGGGAGGAAATAAAACTGATGGGGTAGCTGTGCCTGGCCACACGCGCGTTCCCTCACTCAGTCATATGAGTGGGAGGAGGAAGGGGAAGGGGTTGGGATGAGAAGAGGTTGCACATGTGCATTCATTCACTTGCATGGGCAGGAGGGGGAAGGTGATGGGATAGGAATAGGGAGCTTGTGCATGTTTATTTGCTCACATGTGCAGGCAGGAGAAGGGGATGGGGCAGGAGGAGGGAAAGGGAACACATGTTCTCTCACTTATGTGGGTAGAAGGGGGAAAGGGATGTGAAGAGGGAGGTCATGTGCATTTGCTCACTTACTCACTTGGGTGGATGGGAGGGGAGAAGAGAATGGGACAGATGTCCCCTTTCTCCCTCCTTTCACTCTTCCATCCCATCCTCCCTCCTGCCCACATGAATGAGTGAGCAAGTGAGGGAATGCATGCACACCTGGGCCCAGACACCTTGCCAGTAAAGGTACTTTTTGTGTGTTAAATACAGTTTGGGGGGCTTCCACTTTTCCTGAGGTCCTGTGCCCCTAACCCCTGTGAAAGAAGAGGGCGAAATATATAGAGAAATCAAGGGATGTACATGCATATGAATCATTCTTAGTACGAGGATGATCAGGGCTTCCCTGTCTGTGAAAATGTATGATCTGTAGAATCCCTTATAGCTTCTGCTTATGTTTCTTTACAGTCCATCTTTCAGATTACAATTTTCTTCATCCTCTAGAACTATGTATTATTGTAACTTTTTTTCTGAAAGGAAAGCAGCAGGGGAAGAGAAATATATCAAAAGGAAAACAGCAGGGTAAAGGGGATATTAGCCCTTCTCTCAACTACTGCTTCTCCATTTTGGTTCACAACCACAACCTGTTTTCTTCCCACATGTGTATTTGCAAATATGGATTTGGAATCCCACAAAGGGGCACAGGAACAGATGGAAAAAGACACCTCCCAACTTCTCTGCTCCATCCACTTTCCATGCTCAGTTGCTCTTTTAAAGCCTATCTATGGGGTCTGTTCCCTTCTTAGGTATGCCCTTAGGTAGTCCTGCAGATGCATTTCATTCAGTGTTTTAAGTTTTCCTTGTTCGGCTATGTTGCTTCCTCTGATGTTGCTGATTTCTTCCTTCACTGGAGCCAAGAGCTTTCATTACTCATTCCTTTGTTACATTTAGAGTCTATGTACTCCACAGTTACTAAGAGTGCCCGCGATTTTGATAAGTGAGATAAATCACAACAACTTCACACTCTCTTTCCTTCTCATTTTCCAGTGGACCAGTGGGAAGGAACTCCTTTTACTCCCTCCTTTTAAAACAATCCTGTTAATTTCTTACTAGACTGCACACATCTGTGTCATCGTAAATCCCAGGATTAGTTTGGATACAGATGATGAGAATTGACATTTTCTATCTGCGGTATTAGCCTTGTCTTAGTTAATAAATGTTTTACTTTAGCGCAATGCTTTTATCTCTGAAGAGTGATTTGGAAGGATTAATTGGTCGATATCTATGAGGAGGTGAATATATTACACACCTCCATTTAACAAGGAGAGAGAAAAAAGCAGAGCAGTATTTTTAGAGCAGCCTTGATGAAGGCAGTCATAGAGTTGCTTCCAATCTTCAACTTTTAGCAAAAACACCACACTAAATTGCTGCAAGCTTTGTCCACTACAGTGGTAATATCTGGAATAGCTTCATGCCTTTTTAAAAAACTACATATGGAAAATGAATAGGTCATAGCTGTAGAAACCCAATGAACTGAAGACTGATAGGAATCTCTAAGCAATTGGCTAAATAAGCTACAGTCCTTCAGATTCTTTGAGAGAATTCTGGGCAGTTACACTAGTCTAAAATAATCTGTTATTTGCAGTCACAGCTCTGATTACAGCACATGCATACATACATTGGGTCATCCCCCCTCCCAGACATTTTACTTTCTGAGACAAAGGACAATATGGTGCCTCCCCCATTCCATGCACCCAACTCAACTGCATTGCTAAATCTCTCTTACTGCTACATTTGCAGCAGAACAGTGTCCTCCATGATACTTGATGACAGCAGTTTAAAGAGTATCAAACAGGTTAGGTGGCATTTATGACAATGTTTTTACCTTGTTGCTTTTAGTCAAATTCCTATCTGAATTTATTTCACTGGATGTGGATGAACTCAAACTTGCATTATGAGTAACAATCAGGAATCAGATATACAATCAGGGACAAAGACATCACAACAGAAAACCACAACAATACATGGCGTGTATTAGCAACCCCACCAGTTGCTAAACATCTCAGCACCTTAAACATATCTCAATGACTTAAGGTGGAGAGTCAAAGAGGAAGGTCTTCAATTGTTTACAAAAATGAGTGAGATCCTCCTCCAGCTGGAGGTTCAAAGGAAGACCAGTTCACAAATGCGGAACCAGATCTTGAAAGATTCGCAGCCTTGACAGAGCTGTACACGTTGGTGGAACAGATAATAATCCTTTGCCTGCAGATCACAAATTCCTGGATGGAATGTACCACACAAGCCCAGCTGCAAGGTATGGAAGGAGGTTAAAATGCAAAGCTTTAAACACCAGGACCAAAAGTCTGAAACAGGCTCTGGCCCAAACTGGTAGCCAGTGAAGGGATTTATGGAGAGAAGAAACAGGTGAATATTTTGGCAGATTTAAAACAATACAGATAGCATTGTTCTGAATTAAAACCAAAGGAAGAAGGGAGCAGGAACGCAAACCTACCAGTAAGCTGTTACAATAATGAGATGTTTTATATCTATAACTTTCTACCCCGAATGAGCTCACTGCTTCCTATTGCCCATTTTTCCCCATTAATGCCATCTCAAGGATTTTTGTTACCTGAAGGTACCTGAATGTCCATCAAGACCAACACCTTAAGAAAGGTTTGCTGCCTCATTCAGCTGCAGTTCCAATCTTGTTCACCCCTCCTCTTTTGTGCTGCCAGAAACAAATTGCTGCATAATATTGCATAGCAGGGCCATTCGCATGACTCAACTTCAGCCTCCTTACATCTCTCTTTCCCATTTTTATGCCTGTGTCTTTTGATAAGTTACTCTTTACAGATGGAACAGTTTTCTTCATTTTCATGAACTCATCTCTGTTCCTTCCCCTCTAAAACTCATTTTAAAGCTTGTGTCTTCAGCAAGTGTACTCCAATAATAGCAGAGGGCATTTTAAGGGGCATCTTCACATGTTTGATTCATGTTACTGGTAGCCACTAGGCAACACTGCATGGAGACTCACACAATGATTGCAGTGCTTTCCCCGCAGAGATTCTCAGTTGCTCACTTTGGGGGTAACAAAAACACTTCTTTGCTTGAAGATGAGTCCAGACTCAGACCTTAGTAGCTGCAAGGGATCCAGGTAACAGAGATAGGAAAGATCTCCATGTGACCATAGAGTTATGTGGAGGACTTAGTGATTCCTGGAGGAAACACTTCTCTAGGTAATGTTAGGTCTTCCAGCATGACTCTATGGCCCACTTCTGCCAGAGGTTGACCATAGAATCATGTTGGAGGACCTAGAGATTCTCAGAGAAGTGTTTTCTGCTTTCACAGAGATTCTGTACCCCTACCCCCCACGAAAGTAGAGAACTCACGGTATATGTGTATAGTTGGCACTAAAAAAATGTTGAGTAGTAGCAGCTTATGAAATAAGACTAGCAAGAGCTACATAAATGTTGTTTTCAGATCAAATATCCTTTTTTGCACACTTATCTCTGGCCTTTCTGATTAGACCTTTTCTTCCCCTTGCACATCATTTGCATCTCCACTGTATCATTCTCCCAGAAGACAGCCAAAAGTGACATAGTTTCTTTTACAGGTTTCCATCAAGGTGCAGCAGCTGACTCCCCACAATGCAATCCCATGTCGCAGTCTACATTTTAAGTTTTGGATTTATACAGTAATTGACCAATTATGTAAGTCTTTCTCAGTTTATTATTGCTCTGCCAGGAGATCACCACCATAGCACACAGTGGGAGAGGAATATGGTTCCCTATATGTAAAATTCTCTGCCTATAACACAGTGAGTTTAATTATTTAAGAACATTTTAATACTTCTTGTACTGTAATTAAAAAATAAAGCAGTTTACAACAAGCACCACTTCTTTATCCGAAAGAATGGAACTCAGTAAAGCTTGTAATCGGAAAATGAATTTAACAGAATACAATTAAAACATAAAGCAGATTTCTTTAAATGTAATGAATGAATAGCATTCAGCTCTCTAAAAGTCCTTGCCATTGCAACCTAGCTTAATTGCCCAATTCCTATTTAAATAAAAGGGTTATTGCCTGCTAGTGGAACCATAACAGAAATGGGGCCTGCTTAAACTCCCTTGACAGTTGGGTAGGTTGGGGGTAGGCATCCTCTTATGCATCTCCACCAAGTATGCCTTTTAGGGCCTTTCTGCAGTACACTGTTGCAGTGCTATTATTCCACTTTCAACATCCTATGGAATTTAGAATTCTCAACCAGAGAACTCTGTGGCCTCAGCAAACTACAAGTCCCAGAATTCCACAGGATGTTGAAAGTGGAATAATAGCACTATAACAGTCTAGTGTAGAAAGGCCCTCAGTGTGATGGGGCTGAAGATCTCAAATTGTCAGAAGACCCATCTGGGAGAACAGAAGCAAGTCAGACCAAGATGAGGCCAGAATATGCTAATTTCGATACAGCGGCAGCATTTTGAATAGGTACAATCTGCTTAACGTGAATCTCTAGTGTGGAGCTTGGTCTACATATATAGGTTCCCTGTATAATTTTGAATGCTATGGGAGCAAGAAAAACCTATCCTACCTACTGATATGTTCATCAGTACATAGATGGTAGGAGCCAGCAAGGTTGCGATTGCTGTGGGGGAGACTCTGCTTTCCCCCACTCTCCTCATATGATTATTAATGGTATCTGGGGAATGCTTGAGTAGGCTTTTGATATGATCCAGGAGCAACTCCTGTTCAGGGACACTTTTTAAATTTCTACCTTTACACAAAACACCACACTGGGGTGACTAAAAGCTCTATTTGTGGGATTTTAATAACTGTGGACTCGACCTACATGTTTGAACAGATACATGTCACAAGCAGATTGGTGCTACATTGAAGCAATGAACTGACTGGTAACGAAGACTGCTGCATGGTTCGTTAGGACTTAGAAAAATCATAAGGAAGCTTTTGTTTCCAGTTTTAACACTGACCATTTTATGTACACTTTCCAGAAGCATCTCTTCATTACAATGGTAAGCAGTTTTGTGTACACATAGGGTGATTCTCACAGTTGCCATAAAATATGTGAAATAAATTTATTGTGATTCTTACTCAATGAGCTGGTCATCTCCCCATAGGCCCATCTGTATACCAATGAATTACAATAACAGACCGAGGCTGTTGGGCTGGCCAAATCCACAACTGTGGGCTCTTCTTCAATTGGTGGGTAGGTAGACTGAGGGGCAAAAATGGATTTACAAGTAAAAATGTGGAGAATCGATCACTTAAACAGATTCAAACATCCCACTAAAGCCAAATGCAATAAACATACTACCTGAGGAGATATGTAAGGCAGTGAAGAATGAGAAGACCTGTATCTCCATTCCTTCCCCTTCATTGCTTCCAAAGCCCAACAGATACAGAACGTTGTACCTCTTACTTCCATAAAGAAATCCAAATGAAAATACTGCTATGTTCAATTAAAATGATCAATCGTCTTGTTACCCCCAAAACGTGCATGACTCAGGGGTCCATCTATGATGTCAGTAACTCCATGTGACAGAGAGAATTAATTAGTTCACAATTAGGAGGCCTGTGAGGGAGGGGTAACTTAATATCTACCACCTGTGTTTTTGAGGTCCTCACAGGAAAGAACCAGCCAGACATTCCAAATGTAAAATAAAATGTGTTTTTATTAAAGAAATTCACACATACATGCAAGGATCTAAATACTCACACATACACACAAGGACTAGCTAAAGGTAAAAGGAGGAAAATGACATCAAGAGTTTCCTCTGATGTATTTATTGTACAGAAAGAGGCTATTAGGACTAATATAAGACTATTTACATTTGATGCCTGGGAGGGTGCTGGAGCAATACTTATACTGTGTAGTTCCTTGTACTTAGCTTATTGCAAATAGTTTCCTTGTTATTTCAGCATTCGTATCATGGACCTTGGCTCCAGTGCCAGCCTTCTTAACCAGCTAAGACTGCTTCCTCATCTTTCATGCAGTCCTGTAAGGTCAGGTCATGCACCTGGGCATGAATTTATTTAATTCTATTTTCCATAGCTATAGACTTTGAAAAGCTTGCAAAAACATAAAACAATCAAAAATCAGATAATGATGCCACATTAGTCTGTTGCAACAAAGGCAGATGAGTCTTAAGGTACAGGACAGAGTAATGAATATATCCAGCTTTTATGAGCTCACTTTGTCAGATGTGAGACCATTTTTGTTAGGTGTTTAAATAACTCTATCTCCCTGTTGCTATGATCTGACTTTAAGGGTGGGCAAGAGAATGGTTTGAAAGGCAAATGAAATAAAATACAGAACATTGTGTCTGTCACAATCATGTACAGAGGAAGCAGAACTGGGGTGCATCCAATGAAATCCACAGAACAAGCCAGAAATACTTTTCAAGATGCTGAAACAAGGTAGTTTTATTAGTAAAAAAGCCCAACAGATTTTACCTTGTGTGTATGCTTAAGGCCTTCTATTGGACAGTTTTCATTTGTGTAAATAGTTTGAAAGTTCCTGACCAGAAATTTTTGAAATTTGATTCTAAATAGTCCCTGAAGAAGGCCTTAGAATTATACACAGGCTGAAACACTTTGGGCTTAAAAAATACCTAATAAAACAATGATCTTTTGAGCTTCTTGAGTTGTGACTCTTCTGCCAGACCTGAATTAAAGATGCACTTAGAGTTGCTGTATACTCCGCTTCAGCCTCAGTCTAGGTATACTAAGGCCCTTTCCACATGTGTGTGTGGGGGAAACGGCGAAAATGCCCGAAAACGGAGATTACCAGCAGCCGGGCGAGTCCGTCGCCACGCAGAGCAGCGTGAGCTCACAGCTCCACAGTCCTCCGGCATCCCAAATGGCGACTTCCGGTTGGTGGAGGGTCTCCACCAACTGGAGAAGCTTGCCAGCTGGAAGCCTGCCCCCAGCAGATCTGCAGGCATGCACTTGCGCATGCCTGCAAATCTGCTTCTGAGCTGGGCGATGGAGCGGCACTGGGTTGCACGCTCCCTGGTTTTTTAAAACCTCTGAAAAGAGGTTTTTAAAAACCACGCTGCGTGACCAACTCTGGTCGTTCCTGCATGGATTGAGGTGTGGAACTATAAAAAGTAGTCCACGCCAGTCCACGCTATGGTGCAAAAGACTTCCGTTGGAGGTTGCTCTGCACCAATTTAAATACTAATGTGGAAATGGCCTAAGAAGACTTAACTAAGGGACATATCAATTTGCATAATACAAAAATTGGACTGGACTGGAAAGGTCTATAATGAGAAAACCACCCCAGTCTTTGTTAGGTCCAAGTTCAACAGTTTAAAATTTACCCAGCATGTCTTTGAAAATAAACCTAACCTTTTCAAAATTAAAATCAGACTTTCTAGAAACATGAAAAAATGCACATAAAAGAGCTCACATGGTTATTCACGTTTAGCTTGTGTCTTCTCTGACACCACCCAAAACCAAAGAGAAGCAGCATGTGATTCTTGGAATACAAACGGAAAAACCCATATGTTAGTGTGATTCTCCAAACTTCCTGGCTTAATTTAGATCAGACAAACTGGAGGAAGTGAAACTCTTGTTGGTATTTCTGTTATTTTTCCCTCTGTGTCATTAAATAACCATGCAAAAATTTCACAAGGACCAAATTAGATCTTGACTTGTAGGGACAACGTCCTCCTTTCTGTGACTGTCAGGAATGATGCCAGCGTCTCATGAGTCAATTGGCAGGTTGATGGATCGAAGACAGAATAAGCAAATGTTCATCACAGGATAAGAAACTGCTTTGTGGGGATGAAGCCTGCTGTTTTGTTAGCTGATTCAAGAGCTTCTGAGCTGAGTTATTATGCAAGAACTGTAAATAAACATGAATCACTTATCCATGGTCGGTGATCATGGGGAGACTTTTCTTAGTAATGTAGGGGACTCTCCAGGTTAATGCGAGGTATTTCCAGACCAGGAATAGGTAGAGCTGATGGAAAGATATGTCATGCTTACTCGTCTTACATATTCCAATAGCAATAGTGACCTTTTTAACCATGGCAGCATAATTCTTACCAAAACTACTCAGTTATTTGCTGATCTGAAACAACCATTCAGATCTGATAGTTAAATCGCATGAATCTGTTCAAATTCCAATGTTTACTATGAATACACGAGGACGGGAGATGCCTGTCTCACTCTCCATGTGTCTAGACATCTGAAAGTCTGAAGAGGAGAGCCTCCGTTATCCATGAATGCTCTCTGTGCAATCAAATCTCCTATTTACCTTCACTGTGCAGAGATAAACTCTAGAGGAGATTCTCATTTTCAGACTGTCACTCTTGACAAAAAGAATGACAACAGAGTGGAAAGGCATGCAGGAACTTATAAATATAGGCATAGGGCTACAGTATACGTAAAGGGAAGTACAACAGAACAGAGTTATAAAAGTAACCCAAGAATCAAACTTCACATAACAATTAATTATAGTCACAGGGAGGAGGATTTGTATAATTGCAGCATATCAGGGGAGGGGGGGCTTTTCCTCTGTTTCCAGCAAGATCTGAATAAGTTCAGTTCCCATCCCCATGTGGCTTAAATGCTTACAAAAACAAACAAAAACATTAGTGCCAATGGGACCCCTGTCCACTGCAAAAGGCTGTAGTCCAGCATATGTTTTCATTTCAATCACATTGGGGAGGAGTTAAGCCTCTTTTCCTCTCATGTTGCATTCCCAATTGGAAATCACACCTATCTGTAATTTGTTAAACTAAAAATAGATAGGTAGCTACCTTTCAGGTGAACATACTTTGGGACTGAGTTCTACTGAAATAAGGACATGAATTTTTAAAAAAGAGCACTGAGGACAGTGTAGAAATTGCCTGCAGGCTAATATACTTTCCCTCTCCAGAGTTAAACTCTAAAAAAAAAATCTGATCTACAAGTCTGAAGCAGAAGCTGACTATGCTTTCTCCCAGATGAGCCTGGCTGCCCATTACTTTAATCTTTGAAATCCTTCCCCTAAAATCTCCTGTCTTGGTGGAAATAAAGTGGTCTCAGTAATGGCATGCTGTAACTGGAACACTTTTCCCAGAGAGGCACATCTGGAGACAACTTAAATTTTCTCTTTGGTGTCAGGAAGAGACCTTTTTATTTATTTTATTTATGATATTTCATCATGTCAGTTAGTGGATCTTCCCTTGTTTTATTGCTTTCTGAATTTTTATTATCTCTTCCATTGCATAGCAACTTATACATTGCCAAAGATACAGTACCTAGAATGAAGACAAAAGAGGACATAGATTTCCACTGAAGCTGCCTTTCTTAGTTTACATCTCTAGATGTAAATTTAGAATGATTTACATGCAGCTGGTTGACCTGTGTGTGTCTGCTTGGTTTGCTTTTTGGCTGCTAACCCTTGACCGGCAAAAACTTCTGATCTCCATAGAATCACCATCACCCTGACATGGAAAGCACCAGTGTTTACCAAGGCACTCATTGCTTACTGTTCTTGATCTGAAAACTGGACTAGGGCTGAGCAGCCCATCAAATAGGGAACACTTTAAACAGAGACTGCCCTCTGATAGCCATTCAAATAGAGAAGCATCCTCCATGAAGAACAGGGATGGGCAATTGCATGGGATACAGGAATCAATTCCTTTGATCCCTCTGCAGGCTGTACTTTCCTGCAACACTTCAAAATGTTTCCATTTTTGTCAAAGTCTCAGTTAAAATGGCATCCAGAAGCAACATTGCATATTTGGGTTCAGCAGGTACTGGGGGGTTGTGGGGGTATTTTCATGCATTTTTACATGTATTGAGGAACTTTTGCACATTTTGGGCCCAAATTAGCTGGAAATAATACTGATTTTTTTTAAATTGGGGGATGTAGTTTTGGATGACTATTGAAGGGCTTTGGGGTGAAGAAGTTTGCATGGACACCTCATTGGTGAGATGAGAAGATAGTTTTCTACTTCATTTTCATTTTCTGCGTTTTCATAATATTTTGTCATTCTGGAAACCTCTTGGTTAAACACTGGCATTCACATTAATTATAAACAAACAAATAAATGCCTGGGTCTGGTGCCTCCCTCCCTCTAAACACATCATAAGTCCAAACCTCATCTCTATTCCTTGGACAGTTTTGTACAACTGAACAATTGATCCAGAGCTCTATTTTTACTTCAGTCCTTATGAGCAGAGTCAAATGACACAATTACACTATTCACACTTTTCAAGAACCATTATTCAACCAGTCCCTTTTCATTTGAAGAAAAAAATATGCATGTGATCTTGATCTAGATTGTGCTCCCAATATGAATCAAGAACCTACACAGCTTTCCTACTGAACTCTGTCCTCTGGCTGACGTTTGCCTTCTCAAATTTTCTGTAATTTAGAGACTTTCTGCAACCCTGCGCTCAAGATACCTCACAGATATTTTTCTGGAGAGCCTTTCATCTTTTCATAGCTATCTAAAAACAATCCCAAAGTTCACAGCATGTGCAAACTAGATCTAAAAGCAACTACTTGGCGTATTTGAACTTTACAATGATATTTCCCTGCAGTGTAAACATGGGAATATGTATCTTCACCTCTGGATAGGACAGGCTGCAAGACGTCCATAGTTGCCTGCTTCCACCACTCCTGTGATATTATTATACCTCAAATATGAGAGTTTTAGACTTCCATTTTATACTTATGAAGAAGATTAGGTCCTTTCCCTGAGTGCCCTTTAGTTTCCTTGAAACCACAATTGACTATACCAGGTGGTTTAGGTAACATCAGTCCAATGCTACGCAAAAGAACTAATCCATTTCAGAAGCCAACTGAACATATTTACCATACTAAAGAACCAAGCAGAGGGCAGTTAATAAGTGTTTTTTTAAAAAAACAAGAACAGAGAATAAAGGACTAAAGATTTTGATTTTTCAGAACCCACACCCCAAGGATCACAGGAGAAATTGAAGCAAATGCCCCTCAGGCAGCAACCACAAAGACAAAGCAGAATTTATAATTAAAGATATTTCTGTGGAGGGCAGAAACTCCTAGCAAGTGACAAAATTCAAAGCAGATGATAAATACCTTGAAGTAAATTGATTATGGGAGAGCCAGTGTGGCATAGTAGTTTGAGTGCTGGACTGTGACTCTAGACACCAGGGATTGATTCCCCTCTCAGCCACAGAATCCCACTGGGTGACCTTGAACAAGTCACACTCCCTCGGAGGAAAGCAAAGGAAAAATCTCTTTGAAGAAATCTTGCCAAGAAAATCCTGTATAAGTTCACCTTAGGGTCACCATAAGTCAGAAACAACTTGAAGGCATACAAGAGCACAACAAAACTGATTATGAGTCGTCCAAGTAATTCTTATATGTCCCTTAAAGCTGAGTCATGGTGGAGAAGGATGAGGGACAAGAGTCAAATCTCTTGGCTGTATTAATTCAGATTTTTGTAGCAACAAATGTGTGAGCTTATCTTTTGATCAGAGATGTGTTGTAGAAGGCAGGTGAGGGAAAGCTGGATTTGTCCCAGCAGAAAGAGATTTAAGTGAAGAGATCAGAGCCAGAGATACTTTTATGGCAAGGATTATACAGTCCAGTCCTCCATGAGAAGATACCAGCTGATCAAAAGTTGAATTGGTTACTACTATTCCTGATTAAATTGGTTGACATATATCATTCCTTTCAATTTTTTTAAAGAGAATGTACTCTGTATTCCTGTTTCCCCAAAGAAATATAGTCTTTACTAAACAACAACCTTGAAATGTATTTTGCATTATGGATAGAACCCACTCTGTTAATAACAGGATATTAAATACTGTTTAATATTGTTCTTGTGTGCCTTCAAATCCTTTCTGACTTACGATGACCCTAAGGCAACCTATCATGGGGCTTTCTGGGGCTGAGAGTGTGAGATATGCCCAAGGTCATCCAGTGGGATTCCATGACTGAGTGGGAAATCAATCCCTGGTCTCCAGGGTTATAGTCCAGCATTCAAATCACTATATCATACTGGGCAGAATATAAAATATTGTTCCTCCTGCTTTATGTTGGTCAGTATTCTGGATCCTATCCCCTTGACTTTTCAAACCAACCAACCAACCATGTATCATTAAGCCATCATGTAGCTACCATAAATCGGTTATAAATCCATTGGAATTCTGACTTTTATTTTAGATCTGCTTTGGTTGTAGCTGTGAGGGATTCTGATTGTTTTGTTTCCCTAATTGTTTGGCCATCTAACAACCTTTTTTAATCCATGCACAACAAGCACAAAGCCTGCCGGCACCACTTGTGCCAAATTATTTCTGCGTAGGAATGAGCAAGTGTGAATTTTGATTACTCAAGTATGCAAGTGGCTAGAGATGAAGTTAAGGCCCTTGCCAAGGCAAAACAAAACAAAAGTGGGACTGAAACAGAGGCCATTTCTGCATGATACTGTTATAGTGCTATTATTCCACTTTCAACATCCTATGGAATCCTGGGGTTTGCACTTTAGGGAGGGGCATTTAGAATTCTCAGCCAGAGAGCTCTTTGGTCTCAGTGAACTACAAATCTCCAAATTCCACAGGATGTTGAAAGTGGAATAACAGCGTTATAACATTATAGGGCAGAAAGGCCCAGAATAAACTATTTCTAGGAAGTTTTTCCTTACACACTTTTTTTTTTTTTTTTTTGCAGGGTGGCTGTTCAACCACAGTTGATTTTAGTGTCTCTTGTGCTTTTACCCATTCAAGCAGTCACTCATAGAAGGCCAGTGATACAAAACATATGAAAGAACACCCATCTTCCAGTATCATGCATCCATGTGTAGATTCATTAGAGGTCCAGGAATGGTGTTAATTTTTCTTGAGCAGTCAAAGCAGAAGCCCACAAGATATTGTACATTTTCACCATAGGAACTGCAATATGCCAAATCAAACTCTGAAAAGCAGACATTTCATAAGTGCATAATTCAAAGTGCTGGCTATGACTTATGAGACCCTAAACAGATTAGGTCTAGGACACTGGTTCTTAACCTGGGGTCTGGGAACCCCTGGGGATCTGCAAAGCCCTCACAGGGGGTCCTCAAAGTCATGCTGCTGGAATTCACCACCACCAGCAGCAATAGGGATGTGGCAGAGGGAATGGGGTTGTGGGTGCTAAAACTGCTCCCTGGTTTACTAATGAGGGAGCCATTTGGGGGCATGTGCATGTACTCCAGCTGCCATGTCCCTGACAAAAGGGACATGGCAGCAAGTGTGTGCATACACCCAAACTGGAAACCAGAGTTTGAATCCCTGCTCAGCTATGGAAACTCACTGAGTAACCAGGCAAGTCACATTCTCTCAGCCTCAGAGAAAGGAAACAAGTCTTGCCAAGAAAACCCTCATGACTCTTAGGGTCACCATAAGTCATTTTTCAAAGGGGAGAGATGGGATGGCTAGAAAGAAACTTCCCTTGTCAGCAGCACTTTGTTGTCGTGTGCCTTTCAGTAACTTCTGACTTACAGCAATCCTAAAAACTTATCATAGTTTTTTTTTTTGCAAAACTTGTTCAGAAAGGGGTTGTCTTTACCTTTCTCTGAGGCTGAGAGAATGTACCTTGTCCAAGATCACCCAGTCTCTAAGCAGGGATTTGAATCCTAATCTCCAGAAACCTTTAATAAATAAATAAACATTTGAAATTTTAAACAAATATTTGCATATTTAAATCTAAATTTAAATATTTAAATTTAAGTTTTGGAGGTCCCCGGCAAAAAATTATATTTGCAAGGGGTCCCCAGTAAAGAAAAGGTTAAGAACCTCTGGTCTAGGGTGTTTGACAAACTGTATTTCCCTGCATGAGCCTACTGTGGTCCCATGATCCTCAGGAGAGGCTCTTTTCTCAGTTTCACTTCCTTCAGAGGCACAACAAGGGCATGAGACACAGCCTTCTCACGGGCTGCCCTTAAGCTCTGCCAGATCCCTTCCACGGAAGACTACAATGGTTCTCTCCTTCCTGTATTTCAGTCAGCAGAGGAAGACTTTTATTGTCTGACTGACTTTTAGAACCGAACGTTTTTAAGGGAAAGGTTTTAAAGAACATGTTGTACCATTTCAATTGAATTGTTTTTAACTGTTTTTCATCCTCATGACATGCTTCATGCTTTTAATATTGTCGATAATTCAATTCTGTTCTAATGTTGACCTATTCTCTGTTTTAACTACATTGCAGTTATTTTAAATTGTAAGCAGCCTTTAGTCTTCGTTCTGCAGAAAAGATAGGATATAAATAAAGTTTATTACAAAGTTTAGTTTGCCTTAGTAGGTGATGGACTCTCCTCTGTTGTTGTTATTGTTGTTGTTTTGTTGTTGTTGTTGTTGTTACTACTACTGCTGCTGCTGCTGCTGCTACTACTACTACTACAGGCAGCACTCCACATTTTCTATGATTAGGAGCACAGGACAAAACCCACAAATATCAATATGTGTGTGTTTGTGGGAAGGGAGCCCTGACAACTCCTGGAGGAGAAGGGCAGTGCCTATATAGGTTAGCAGCTTAACACAGCTGCTGCCTAACTAATTGCTGCCTCCTATAAATCCTTTGAGACCAGTGCAAGTTCTGCCTTTGCTGTCTATGCTCAGCAAAGGTAGGTATAGGTAACTTGTCTTCTGTATCTGAAGGCACAGGACTGTCTGCTGGAGCTGGCAATGCACTCTGTTTTGTCTCTGGGATTTGTGGATCTGTAACTTCCTCCAGTTCAGCAGGTCCTGGCAAGTCCCTTGTTTCAGTCTCTGAGTCAGAGTCCGTTTCCATGCTCTGGAAGCTGAGGAGGATACAGATCAGGGAAAGGAGAGGGAAAGGAGGTGGCCCTGTACCTCCTCTATTTCACCCATCTCCTTTCTTGTGTTTGTGTGTGTGTGGTCTGTCCTTAGGTGGCCAGGTGGCAATTGTTGGAGGAGGAGAGAGACCAGAGGTGAGTTTGTAAAGGCCTTGTGACAAAGTTGTTTTGAGTGTTAGCTATTTGCAATGCCAGCGTGGCTTAATGGCTGGGTGCTAGGCAACAGGAATAGCACCTCAGAAATGAAACCCAGCACAGCGGTGTGGGTGGGATGGGCTTATGGACGAGAGGGATTCTATATGAGGCAAAGTTTCTGTGTGTGTTGTGAGTCTGCAGTGAGAACTAGCCAGAGAGAGAGATGGAAAGGGAGAGGGAGAGGGGAAGGGAGAGATGTCTTGGGGATGATTGTCACCTGAAGAGAGGACACAGGGAATTGGTGTGTTAAGCAGGAGTTAAATGACAAAGTCTGTTAGAAGTTTAAACTATTAATGTACCAACACTGTAATACAACTCAACTTTAACAAGACACTTTATTTCCACTGTTACTATAAAAAATATTACAGTGTCTTCTAACTACTGAGTCAATCTGAGTTATCTAAAGTCAATGCAATAAAGAGAAAATGCTACCATAAATAAAAAGTTTGCTTCTGAGGAACAATTAAAACTCTAGCCCTGCTACACAAAAGTTGTGATAAAAGGGTGCAGTCAGGGCAAAGTGATGTTGACAGGGTGACTTATTGGACTGGAACTGCCACACCAATTTGAGGGAGTAGAAAGGGCTATGAGGCCTGATCAGAGCCACTGAGAGGGAAGGTTCCCTAGAAAAGAAGGGGGCAGGAGTTGGAGAAACTCACAAATAATCAAATTTGAGAAAGTTAAACTCACAAATGTGGAGGGCTGACTGTATTATTGTTTCCCAAATATCTTTAAAAATCTTAATAAACATCAAAATTGTTTACTTGTTTCTGAAATGCATACATTGCATTTTTATAGTAAAACCTTGAAGGTAAAGGCATGAAATATTTCTAGTTGTGTTGTAAATTCCTGTCTAGCAGCCAATTTTACTGGCAGATCTCTTTCAGGAAGAGATGGTTGGTGGAAGGCCAAGGGGAGAAAAGGCAGCACCATTGTTACAGGCATCTCTCTTTCTACACCAGGAGTGGGCAAACATATTGCCCTCAAGATATTGTCTGGCAACATCTACTAGCCCTAACTAGCATAGTTAATGGTGAGGAATCCTGATAGCTCAGAGCCCACAGCAACTGGAAGACCACTGTTGTCGATTTCTCCTTTACACATGCATCCTGGTAAGATATATGAGTACCTTCCAACTGGCAAAGGCAGTTCTGATTAATCTGTCATCTCACTTTTTCAGCAGCCTTTAAAATGTCCCATTTTCTTTTTCTCCTCCCACTTTCATCCTTTATCCTTGGCTCTCTTCAGTTGCTGCAAACTGAGTTGAATGTGCAAAAGTAGTTTGCGCTCCATTAGTGAGGGGAGAGAACAGAAGAGGGCAGAATCTCCCCTTTTTCAGTAGACTGAGGCAATAGCAAACTGCTGTGGCTTCTCCTAACTTGTGTTCTTTATCATTAATAATTTATTGGCAATACTCTAATGTCCCATATATATATCATATATATATATCCCATATATATCCCAATCTTCATCTGTGAAGTGTTGGCGGGTATGGTAAGAGTTTCATCAACCTCCTTGTTTCCTAAGTATTCAGCACAAAATGCCAACACTCTTCCTCAGCCAGCCCCACAAATACCCTTTTATAAGTATTGTCAGATGTATACCCCATGCTATAAAGTCATGCTACTCTGGATCCTAGTTTTCTCCACTGTCCCATCTTTCAGGATGGGTATACACTGTTAGCAATGGATGGATGAAGCAACAGATGGTTTCCTGTTGCTGCTCCCTTCTTTGGTGTTGTAGACAAAGCAGGTGGGCAAAGGGAACTCGGTGCACATCACTGGGCTGGATCTGACTCTAGGCTTGCCAGTTGCCAATCCTCTCATAGAAATCTTCACTTCTAAAAAAGTGCAGAAATGGAAGGACTCCCAGCTGTTTCAGCTAAAAGCATCTATTTATATAAATGTATATTTAATGAGATATGGAGCTGAGGTTAACTTTGTTCACAGAGAGACACTATGATGTCTGCTGGGCAACAGCTGCAAAATTATATTGGCTTTCATAACATTAATGCTGTCAGCAGAAGCATAAAGTTGTCAGCAGGATCCTAAAGCTCCAGGATATAACCAAAATTGTTGTCCCCTCCCCGCATTTACCTAAATCTTTTGGATTACTCTGTGCCTATCAAAGACCAACAAGAAGATAAAGGGATAGTTATCTTTGATACCAAGCTGTTTCTTTGGTACCAGATTTGTAAAACTAATATCAAATTAAAATAACTCTGAGGATTTTACATTAGAAATGTTTTGCTTCCAGTGGCATCTTAAGATGTGAGCAATGGCTATAAGCACGTAGGATAAGTTTAGAGTTGAATGTGACCTACTTATTGGGAGGAGAAATAAAAAAAGTCAGTATGCCTTCAGTGTGCAAAGTATCATGTGTCCACAATGCATGATTATAGCACTTTGATGTGAAGTTTGGTGAGACATTGGCCCTTTCTGCACGAGGAGAGGGAATCGCTGGGATCCGAAGCAACGTGGACTGTCCCTGAAGCCCTTCTGCAGGGTTCCTCCTTGGTCCAGGGCGAATTGGAGCAGTGCGAGGTCTGTAGATCTGCACTGCTCTGGCTTCCAAAATGGCACTTCCAGCTTCCAAAATGGTGGCTCCAGCTTCCAAAATGGTGGCGTCTGGCTTCCAAAATGGTGGTTTCCGGTTGGTCATGGGTCCCAACTAACCGCCGACGCTTGCCACACCTAAAGCCCGCCCTTTGCAGATTGCAGGCTTGCATTGGTGCGAGCCTGCGAATCTGCACAAGGGAGCAGGAATGCAATGGTGCGATCCAAGAAAATAAAGACCTGTTTTTTCCGGTCTTTCAAAAACACGCTGGAGGACCACTTGGGGTTGTTTTGGAGTGGACTGAGGTGTGGAAATCTGGTAAGTAGTCGGCTCCTAGTTCGCTCCAAGGTGCAGATGACCTCTATGAGAGGACGCACTGCCCCGTTCTAATTGCCTGGTGCGGAAAGGGCCATAATTGCTCTCAGGCTGAAATGTCAAAATACTTCATGAAACTGTCTGTGCAAACCTCTAGTAAAATATGAGACAGGTCAACTTGTCAGTTACATGGTGACAGTTTTCGCTACCGTGGGCAAACATAGCTTTCCTGGAACTGATTTTTGTGACGTAGAATCAGTACGTAACAGAATTACTTGTCAGTAATATCAGGGTGAGGCAGCAGGCCAATGCTTACCTTCAAAGAAGTATCAGTTCCAAGGGAAACCTTGCTCCTACATCCTGCAAAATTTTAAGACTTTGGTAGCAAAGGCTAGTGGATACAAACCATCAAAAGGCATTTGTGCTCCTTTAATCAAGAGTCTGTCCACCATAACATAAAGACCATAACAAAGTAGACACTGTTAAACTGTGTATGCTAATTCTCATTTAATCCATGCTGCTTCTGAACCCTGGGGAAGCTAAATATTCATATTTGAAATATGGATTGGGAAAGCACAACAAGTGGAAAAAGACAAATGGAGGGGTAATGACAAAGAATAGGTAGATGGTAGGGGAAGCAAAAGGATTTATTGCTACTTAGAAACAGTAAGCCCCATTTGCCATTTGGTGGAATATTTTCTGGTGGTAAGAACAGACTGAGATGCCCGCTATTAAAAATGAATTTGAAAAGCTTCCACTCACAAATGTACTTCTGAAAATGTTAGAGTTTTCCACTTGCAATATTAATGGAATACTGTATTTCTCCACAAATTGTTACTTCAATTATTTAACAATTTTCCCTCTTTCACCCACTCTTTGCCCCATAGCAGGCTCATAATTGCGTGTGAACAGTGCCTAGTGTTTAAGTTTGTGAGTGGTCAGATAAAATAGACATGATTAGTTCTATATTTTTGTCCTGCACTTGATTGAATAGCAGCCTAGATTAAAATATAGCATTTCTTGTAACAACTTCTGATGTTAATAACTTCGGATGTTATTTCAAGCCAGTTCTGGAGAATTGCAAAGGCCCATCCTGACTCTCTAAGCAGTGTTGGGATTACACAATACTCCAAACAGGAAATAGTTCAAGGAAGTGGAGGGAAAAACAAGTAAAGAAAATCTAATAAATGCCACTTACATTTTTGAAAAATTTTTTCTATTAAGCACACAAGATAAGCATGGGCTGGCCCTGTCTTTAGACAGGGATAGCTATTCAAATAGCAAATTGTTTATTTGATTTATTGGCCCTTTTTGCACGTTACCTTTCTTCTGGAGCCATCGTGTGGGGATCCCGGGAAAGCCGCTCTTGGGAGGGAATTGCGTCTGCTGTGCTCTCCCTCCACACTGGCTGCCTGCTGGATGGGAGGAAGAGCGATGGCTCAGCTCTTCCCTTCCACAGCACAGCCCGGCAGTTTCCCAGGCTGCACTGGGGGAGGAAGCACAGCCGTTGAGCTTCCTGACATTCCACATGACAGGTAAGTGTGAGAGGGATGTGGGAGGACTCTGCAATCACAGGTCATATTCAGGAGAAACCCAAACATGATTTAATCCGTGATTGCAATGGGATGGCCACAGGATCACAACAACGTCATGCAGAACTGTCATCGTGATCCCATGGCCATTTCGCGTTGGAGGTGGTGTGCGAAAAGAGCCATTGTTGCTGTTATTTTTGTACTTTTTCTCCATTTATTTGGTCTGTGAGTCAGAGTCCATTTCTAGGTTCTGGAAGCAGGGCATGACATAGGATCCAAACCAGATCAGAGAAAGAAGAGAGACAGGGAGTGGCCTATTCCTCCTCTATCTCACCCATGTCCTTCCTTCTGTTTGTGTGTGGGAAGCTGGAACAGGGGTGCTGCAGCTTGATGTTTTGCCTTCAGCAGCAAAAAGCCCTGGACCGCCTAAGGTAAAATTCAATTGGTACCATAAATACTACATATTCTTGGAGATACTTCCTCCCCAGCTCCACATAAATTAAGTGTTCTTGGGGCTTTTAAAAAATGTTGAATTTATAGTGCAGAAGGATCTAATAAATCACTTCTGTCTGATTTCCATTTTTGGAAGGTGGGTTGTCACTGCATGTTACCTTCCCTAGTTTCTTACCATTTATTTAACCTAGTTTCACAAGGGAGTCTTCAAAGCAACAGTTAAACAAAAAAGCAGTCCACATTAATCATTCCCTGTCTACCAAGCTATACAAACTAATAGCCCTAGCATGTGTGTGTGTTTATATATAACATTTGGCCTCAGCAAACTGAATAAAAAATCAATTCATTGGGTTGCAGTTCTTCTCTTGCTAAATGTCATACTTTCCAATGGACTTGCAGTAGCCATAACAAGAGGCAGGCCAAAAGAAATAGCAATGTGACATGCCATTCTACCTTTACGAAAGAACGGTCTGAAAATACCACTATCGATGCTACCAGATCACTTGAGGGCATGTGCATTCTTGAATGCAGTTTGGCTGTAGCATCAGGAGTTGATGCAACATGGTGGTAGACTGGGATAAGAATGTAAGGGGATCCTTGTTGATCAGGGTTTGTGGATATAGAAACAGCAGGACTGGAATATACCTGCAAACTCCAGCCCATTGATATTGGGTTCAACAGAAACAATGGTTTCCTTTCATGCTACACAAATACTGACACTAGTTAACACCCCAGTGTTATGATGACTCTCTGGGCCATTTTATCAGAACTCCTTGTTGGTCCCCAGCCAGCTTCATACTGTATTCCAAGAACTCCCTTCATTATTCATATGGTTGTCTACTCGTCTTGGCTTTAGGCATTATCTTTCCTTCCAACTTTGTCTCCCAATGATAATCAATCATAATTAAAGCTGAACTCGTCATCTCATCACCATACCCACAAGTTTTTATAGATTCATAGAGTTGGAAGAGACCACAGGGGCCATCCAGTCCAACCCCCTGCCATACAGGAACCCACATCAAAGCATTTCTGACAGATGGCCATCCAGCCTCTGCTTAAAAACCACAAAGAAAGAGACTCCATTACATTCCAAGGTAGCATATTCCACTGCTGAACAGCTCTGACCATCAGGAAGTTTAAATGGAACCTCTTTTCCTGCAGTTTGTTTGGTTTTTTTAAATAATTTTTTATTAATATTTTACATTCATAAAAAACAGAGTGGACATACACCATTGACAAATATATCCCAATCCCCCCACCCCACTTCCATATTTGTATTCTCCAGTTGAATCTACTTTGTTTCCATTAACAGAAGAGAAAAAAGATTACATCACTTTCTTTCTTAGATTTCTTACACATTTATATTTTTAACCAATCCACAACTCCTTTCCATTCCCTTTCAAAGTTCTGGATAGGTTTGTTTTTCAAAGAATATGTTAATTTTTCTGTCTCTACCATATCCAGAACCATTAATTTCCATTCTTTTAAATCAATGTATTTTTTTCTTTCTTATATTGCGGATATGTCAACCTTGCTGCTGTTATCAAACATAGCAATATCTTCTGGTGACCTCTTATCTCCCTTTGTTGACCCAACATATTTAAAAGGTAAAATTCCAGTATCATTTCAAAATTCACTTTACAAATTTTTTGAATTTCATCATATATCCCTTTCCAATTTTTTTTGCCCTCCTACAAGTCCACCACATATGAAAAAAAGGACCCAACCTTTTTGTCACACTTCCAACATTTTGCATTCCCATTTTTAGTTATTTTTTGTAGTCTTTCTGGGGTCATATACCATCTATGAAGCATCTTATAAAAAATTTCTCTTAAATTTAAGTTTGGTATAAATTTTATATCAGCTTTCCATGCTTTCTCCCAAGCTTCTAGTTCAATTGGATGTCCCACATTTTGGGCCCATCTAACCATTGTTATCTTTAATTATATCTGGTTCTATTTCTCTCTTCAGCAATAATTTATAAAATTTAGAGATTCTCTTCTTTTGATTTCCCTTCATCAATAAATCTAATTCATTCTCTTTTCTCTCAAATCCATACAGTTTTTGATCCATTTTAAATCTTTCTTTAAGTTGTTGCCATGGGAATCAATTTAATTTGTGGCCATCAGCCTTCAGTTCTTCTGCTGATCACATTTTAGGTTTATCCCCCTCCCATTTCAATATGTCTTGATATATTAATAAGTTTCCTTGTTTTGTTGGAGCAGTTTTAAATGCTTCTTGAGGTGAGGTCCAAGCTGGAAGTTTTGTGTAGTATTTCTGCTTTATTTATAGCCAAATCTTTAGCAATGTCTTCTGGATGCAATGGTTATTAAACTCTTTATTCACCACTAACCTATCATAGCATAAGTATCTATGCCATCCAACTCTATTATCTATTTCTTCCAATTCTTTTGTAGATGTTTTCTTTAATTGAATCCAATCTTTGATCCAATCTAAACAACAGGAATAATAATATATTTTCAATGATAGTAAATCAAATCCTCCCCTCTCTTTTGCATCCTGCAGTATTTTGAATCTTATTCTTGGCTTTTTCCCTTGCCAAATAAATTTTTGAAGATCCTTTTCCCATTCTTTAAATACCTTGTCTCTTCCTATTTTTGGTAAATTGTGAAAGAGAAACATGAGTTTGGGTAATAAAGACATTTTAAAAGCATTTATTCTTCCCAGAAGAGATAAGTTTAATTTATTCCATTTTTCCATATCATTTCTGATCTCCTTCCATGACTTCAAGAAGTTGTTGTCAAATAGTTCTTGGTTCTTTTTCGTAATAATAATTGCCAAGTACTTTGTTTTCTTAGTTAATTGACATCCTGATCTTCTCTCCAAGTCAGCTTGCTTCTTTTTTTTCTCATACCTTTCCTGCAGTTTGAATCCATTGCTCCTTGTCCTAGTCTTCTGGAGCAGCAGAAAACAAGCCCGCTCCCTCCTCAACTTGACATCCTTCAAATATTTAAACATGGCTGTCATGTCCCCTCTTAACCTTCTCTTCTGCAGACTGAACATCCCCAGCTACCTAAGCTGCTGCTCATAGGGCATGGCTTCCAGAGCTTTCACCATTTTGGATGCCCTCCTCTGGACACGCTCCAGCTTGTCAATATCCTTCTTGAAATGAGGTGACCAGAACTGGACACAGTATTCCAGATGAGGTCTAGTCAAAGCAGAAGGTATTACAATTTACTGGGCTGTGGTGCCATTACCTCCCTTGATCTAGACACACACTCCTATTGATGCAACCAAGGCTATTTCCACACTAGAGTTGTGGAATGACACTGCATGTCATGAGCGGTGTTTTTCACTCCAACTTACCCCGATTCCTATCTGCACACCCTCTGGTTTCTATCAAAGTAAAGTGGAGAAAATTGTTTGTAGCTTCTTCATCGTCAATTCTCATGGAACTCCTACGCCCCTCCCTCGCTCCACCCCGCTGCTACTGATTGGTCAATTAAAAAAAAAGTTGTAGAAATCGTTGTTACATTTTAGCGCAAGTGGTGTGAATCGATGTAACATTTCTGCATGTAGGAAAAAATGCAGCAGAAATAGTTTAGGTGGTTTGTGTTGGAGTTTTTCCATTTTTACAATACATTGGTTTAACATTGATGTTAACTGCACTAAGACCTCAACTTGTACGGAACCATGGAGGACAGAACGATGTCAAACCAGTTTAACATGCAGATGTAAAAGTGACAATACAATGTTACTGTGATGTATCAGCCCAAGAACCACATTGACTTTCTTGGCTGCCTCATCACACTGCTGACTCATGTTCAGCTTGTGGTCCTCCAAGACTCCTAGGGAGTCATGTGATCAGAGTTATTGGGGATCATTGATGAAGAAACTCCATCAATGACATACCCTGTGATCACACTGGCTGGTGATGGAAGAAGGACAGGACTGTGATGACATCATGAGGAAGTGTCATTGCAGTCTTGCTCCTCTCATGTCCCCAAGCCAGGACACTATAGTTGAGCGGAAAGGGCCTGAGAGGCCAGAGTTCAAATCCCCACTCAACAATAGAAACCCACTGGATGATCTTGAGACAGTCACATTCTCTCAGCCTCAGATAAACTTATTCAAAAGAAACCTTGCATAGGCTATGTACATGCATAGGCAATGTGTGTATAATTCCTTGCCATAATTCAGGGCAATAGATTAGGTCCCTAAATCATAGGTCATTTCTGCACTACACTGTTATAGTGCTATTATTCCATTTTCCACATCCTATGGAATCCTGGGGCTTGCAGTTTAGGGAGGGGCATTTAGAATTCTCAGCCAGAGAGTTCTTTGGCCCCAGTAAACTACAAATCCCAGGATTCTACAGGGTGTTGAAAGTGGAATAATAGCACTATAACAGTGTAGTGTGGAAATGACCATACAGTGAAGTGACGATCCAAAGAAAGTAAAATATACCATTCCAAACAGCAGACTTCTAAGCCTATCAGATTGACTAGGCTAGCCAGAGTGGAGAGACAGGAGCCGACCACCAGACAAGGTAATATGAGACCTATTCAATAAGCCACTTCTGTTTTGTTGTTCCACATAGCAGAAAAACTTTGGCCTAAGGTCATTGTTGTTGATGTTAATCACCAAATTGATGGCAAAAGGTAGCAATATTTTAATGTGGTTAATTAGTATGTGAACTTGAGTTACAAGGGCCAGAATCCATCTGAAAATTATTATGATTTACACTGAGAAACAACTGAGTTATAATCTATCTGAATAGATGTAATTATCATTTTGAGAAACTGCATATGAATTAGCAATCTTTCTTCTAGAGACTGGCTATGCCAGCCAAAGTGGCGACACTTCCCTTCAGGGAACAAGGCAGCAGAGTGATATGAGGCCTGATCAATAAGCCTCTCCATCTGCTGTTTTAGACCTGGAGGAAAGGGGCAAAGACGTTTAGAACATGCTCTCTTCCATTTTGGATTCTTTCAAAACCGTCTGAAGCAAAGTGGCAGACAAAGTGACCATGGGAAGGAAAACAGCAAAGAAAGGCATGAAGGATTCTCATTGCTTATTCTCTTCAATGCTAAGAATTTGGGGACTGAATGAAATTTCATTTGGGGTTGCAGAATTCTTCCTGGGAGGAAATTCCCTTATTTTGCCCTCCTGTAGCTACACCCCTGTTGGTCACACCCCCCATTTGTAAGAACAATAGTTATCAGTGGATGTGGAACTAAGTAAGATGGTTAGGAGAACACACAGGAAGAGAAATGCAGTGACTGGGGGTGGGAGAGTCACAAACTAAGGCTCTTTTCGCATGGCATTTGCCATGTGAAAGGGCCTCTGGAGCATCGTGCAATTGTGAGGAGCTATCATATGATGTCCTTGCAATTGCACGATGCTGCCGGGGCCAGCAGGTGCCGACCGCACACTATTTCATTTTTGACTTCTAGCCAAAAATGGTGCATGATTGTGCATCACTCCAGGGCCCCGCACGCACTTACCATGCGTGCGGAGCCTCCGGAGCCATGGTGCTCGCACTTCCTGCCCCAGAGCAGCCTGGGAAAATCCCAGACTGTGCTGCGGAAGGAAGAGGAGGAGCTGTCAGCAGCTGCGGAGCTGAAGCAGCAGGGAAGTGAGAGTCTCTCGCAAGAGGCTGCTCACACAATCCCTGCACCCCAGCACTGAGAAAAGATAAGGTGCGAAAAGGGCCTAAGAAAGGGCTACCAGGAAGTGACTCTGCACAACAGTATGGGGAAAAAGAAGGAGAGGCAGAGAGAGTCGGGAGAGAAAAGCAAGATTGTTGGGATAGAAGACAATACATAATTCCTGCTTGATTCATTAGGAGGTAGCAAACACCACTCCAAAAAAAGGCCTCGCTTTGTGGAATTGGAACCAGACTCTCAACAGTGTCAGAACTGAAGAACCCTAGGAACTTTTTTTTTTAAAAAACATTATTTTAATAGACTTATTTGCCCTTCTAGAATAAGAATAACAACTAGAAGACTTTGAGATAAAAGCAATCCCACCATGCCATCAAGTTAACTACTCCATTTGAGAAGCCTGGCATAAGTTATTTAGCATCCCAGAGGGTCAGTCTGGAATACATCCTTTCCACAACAATTTTCAGTCCTGAGAGGGCAGGATTCCCAGTCCCCACAACTTCACACTTTGTCCAAAACAAAGCCAGCTGCTCTCCCCTTTGCAGGGATATGCAAAGTCCACCAGTCATTCCTCAGCTGATACCTTGCCTTTCCCAGTTACCGGCATGTTTTGAGTAAACAAAGAGGAGCGGAAGTAGGAGCCACTGTGTTCAAATGCTTCTGTCATGTAAAGGGCTACAAGAGGGGCATGGATGTCTGACATACAGATCATAGTCAACCTTTTGATCATCTGTCATTTTGTTATAAGAAAGCTAGCCATCCTTTACCACTGTTTAAAATAGCCTGGAGGAAGTTGAGCGTTAATCTTAACCTCAAACACATTGAGCCTTGCATTTCCTCTCAGGCTCTAAAATGTGCTATCTAGTTTCCTACACCTCAGTCTTGCTAAGTTTAGTTTCTTCAGGCCAGCTGTTAAGGAAGGAAAAGAGAGAGAAACAATGCTTCCAATGGATACAGCACTTCATTACCCTAAGCTGTATTGCTTTTTTCTTCTTTCCCTCAGAAATGTTTAAAGATGAATATAGAAGAGATGTTTATGTGCACTTAAAACTTTAAAATGGCCTAAGTAAAGTTGCTTGATTGTTTTGTTTCACTTTGCAACCTAATGAATAAAAGTTGTATAATATTTCATGTACGGGGCTGTCAGATGCTATAAATATATATATATATTTAAAAAATAAACTTTTAAAAAAGTAATTGTGCATTCAAACTTACTGAGGAGCAGTTCTTCCCATGTAGTCAAGACATCAAATGATATCGAGATCACTTGTCTAGTATTGACAGTGAGCATGGATAATTTTGTAAATATGCTTCGTTGGTCCTGTGGGGACATTCAGTTAAATCTAGGAGTGTGCTTCACTCTTTCTATGACTCTGATATCTGTACTTTTGGGCACAAATGGTTGTATGTGTAGGAGTCTACACAAATGGTTGTATGTGTAGGAGTCTATGTACAGAGGATGCCCAAGATATTTTGCTGCATGAGGAAGACAATTCCACATACAGAAACAGTTGGGCTGACAGTGAATCTTCAACTCTGGTGATGGTTAGAACAATGTATTCCACCATACCTGAGACTGCAGATTATTTTAGGGTTCAGGACTGATCATGTGGTATTCAAAACCTTGTCCTCAAAGAGAAGAGAGTGACCAGCGAATTTATGAAGAATTGATGAAAGGATAACACAACAATTGCTTCACTCTCCCTAATGATAGGGTTACCCTTATCTAAGCAGACATTCTGGTCAATATGCAAATGTTGGATATGTTGAAGATGGAAGGGCCTGCTACTGCCATTGTGATCCTTCTTATGCGTTTATAGAATACACAAGATTGTCGCTAGCACTAAATAAATAAGTTTCACACCTCTAGAAAGGCATCAGTCTCATTCATTGAGCCACTTCATCAGCACTTGCATCTCAAGGGACTATAAAAAACTGCAGTTGGGTTTGGAGGATCGTATGACTTTTTGTCAAAGAGAAAAGGTCTTCCAATGTTGTATTTCCCTAAGAACAATTATAAATATGTGTATTTTTAAGTTACATTTATAACCAGACCTTTCTGCCAGTGAACTCTAGGTAGAGTACATAGCTCTCATTCTCCATACTTTGGCCCTTTCCACAGGATGATAGTGTCCTAGCATGGGGACATCAGAGGAGCGGGACTGCAACGATACTTCCACATGATGTCATCATAGTTCTGTCCTTCTCACATTGCCAGCTGGTGCGATTGTGGGGAATTTGACCCCCGATTGCACGAGCCTTCCATTGCTGCCAGCCATGCAGAAGGGCCGGAAGTGTGATCACACATTTCCTTCCCCACTGCAGCACAGGAAGAAGGCTGGCTGCAGTGCAGAAGGAAGAGGTGTGTCCTTTGTCAGGTGCAGAGGGGAGTGCTCGGACATGCTCCCATCCTGACAGAGGCACAGCCAGGATTGTGACAGGATGACACATGAGAGTATTGTCCTGTGGAATGGGCCTTTGTTGTCACAACAAAGCTACAAAGTAGGTCAGGCTAAGAGAAAATGACTGGTCCAAGGTCACTAAGTGAGTTTCCCGGCTGAGTGGAGACTAAACTCTGGATCTAACAAGTCCCAATTAATTGCTAACCACTATGCCACCAACAGAGCCACTGTGTCTTGTCACTAGTAGTACACCATCGCTCTCTATCCCTTTTTCCTGTCCTTATGGTTGAAAACTCTGAGTTCCAGCATGCATAGTGATCTGTGCTGCAGGTTCCAAATCTCCCACCATTTCACGGGCATTCACTGAGAATACGAATAAAAAGGTAGCTATGTAAGGTCTTTGTGCCAAAGGGATTACTCTTGCTCAACACAGAACGTTATTCCCCCTCCTGCCCCTGGCCTTGATAGCTCTGTGTGCTTTCTTTTACCACTGTGCAATGGCCCATTTCTGGAAAAAGAAAATCGACCTTGAACATCATCCTGACTTACTAAATAAAATCAAACAGTAATGTGTGCAGTGCCCCGTACTCCCTTTAGGGCAAAGACAGTCTCTATTTCCCCCATCCCCATTCCTCGAACATATAGTCTAAACTCTGTCTCTCTGTCATTTTTAACATATATTTAGCATTATGGGCCATTGCACTTTTTTTCTTTTTAAAAAAATCCTCCACCCACTGGAAAGGCAATTTCCTTGTAATGAACACGTTTTACAATATAATTAGATGGAGCCACGCTACACTGGAGACTTGACAGGTGCAGTAATTTAGCCCAGATATATGTGCACATACACAGTGAGATATCCTGTGCTAAGCATAAATGATCTCTTTGGAGAAAGAGCTCTTGAACCCGTTTCTGTGATTGTTCAAAAGGCATCATTTCTTCAAGAGAATTCAATGACTGCGTATACAAGGATATAATAAAATAGTTCTTGTTTTTATTAGTTCTTGTTGCAGAGGTCCTATAATCATGACAGTAGAGTTTCTTTGGTATTCCCTTAAAACTGCAGTATTTATTTTTTTCTTAGAATTGCTCTTTGATTTATTTTATTTTTTTAAAAAGTGTAGCATAACAAATGATATGGTTAATAAAAATGTCTGTACAAAACACCACATGCTTAAAGGGCAGATAGGATTCTAAAAAGGGTTCAAAAGTAGATAAGCTGAATTGGAAGAGAAGCAAAGGCTCTTTCCACAGCATCCTCCCATTCCGCCATGGGGATGGGAGAAGGACAGGACCATGACAATGCTTCTGCGTGACATCATTGCAGTCTCACTCCAATCCCGTCTCCAGCTGGGTTTAATCATTGACAGTTTCTTCCCATCAATGACATGAGATTGTGCCACCGTCCCACACTTACCTGTCTTGCAGAAGGGCAGGAAGCACGATGGCGCTGCTTCTTGTCTCAGCACAGCCTTGGAAAGTACCCAGCCGTGCTGTGGAAGGAAGCAGCATGCCCATCATGCTCCCTTCTACAGGGAGCTGGTCCCAGTGGAGGGGAATCCTGCTGTTGTGCTCCCTTCTTGGCAGAGCCTCTGCTGGGATCGCCACCAGATGCTGCCCCAAGATGGTAAGCTGCGGAAACAGCCAAAGTGTGCCTTGAGACTATATAGAATATTTGTTGATACTGATGATCTGAATTTATGTTCACTGTACTGAGATGCCTTCTGTCAGAAAAAGTAGCCACCATTGTTCAGCTCTGTCACTGTATCCTAGTCTCTGCTTGTGACCCATTTGCAGTTAAAGCTACTTGCCATGGTATGTTTGGAGGCATGGACCTGCTTTCTGAAGTCTTCTAGGTGGCTAAAACAGAAGGATAAACCTTGTCCATCTGCACATTGTATCCTAACCTTATTGAAAAAAACTCACGGTGGCAAACACATTGGCCCTTTTCGCACCTTACCTTCACTGCAGCAGTGGGGAACGGCGCTCACGTGAGCAGCCGTTTGGTGAGCCGTTCACTGCAGCCTTTCTGCCTCTCACAGTGGCTTGCTGGTTGCGCGACCATCGTGCTAGCGCCCCGCCCCTTCCTTTCGCAGCACAGCCTGGGAGCTGTAGGCTGCGCTGGGGGAGGAAGCGCGACCGGGCCGGCTTGTTTGGCGCACTGCACGCAGGTAAGTGCGTGAGGGCCCCACAAGCATTGCGCGATCACGCAGTATTTTCAGGTTAGAGCTGAAAATAAGAAAATGTGCGCGCGGCCCGCTTTAGGCTCGTGAGCGTCGTGTGAGTGGGAGTGTGTCATACAGACCGATGCTCCCATTCATGCGACGCTCAAGGGGCCCTCGCCAAAAAAAAAAACTGCTTGCGAAAAGGGCTGTTGCCTTCACAATAACCCTATGAAGAGGAGGATTATTACCTTCTTTACCAGGGCAGTGGTTTTAATATTTTTCTACTGTCCCAGACATTATGCTTTCAATAACACAGATTTGGCCTGTGGGATACTTCTACAGTAACAGCATTGGCCATTTCCGCACTAGCCTGTTATAGGATTATGGAATCCCCCAGGATTCCAGAGGATGTTGAAAGTGGAATCATTGCGCTATAACAGGCTAGTGTGGAAATGTCCATTGTTTTCAATGAAGGCAGACTAATAATTTTATTCCAGTCACTCCTGGAATAGGAAAGTGTTAGTAAGGGACTTATTCACTTGTTTTAGGTTCACTCAGCTAACCATAATCACTTACTGTATAAAGGTTCAGGGGTATAGCTATTCCTGAAGCAAAATGTTATGTAGGCTAAAACAGAGGGATGTGGAAGGGTAGGGCTGCAATCATCCCATTCCCAGTATGTTTAGAATAAAAAATATATTGGTTGGTTGATGCTGCTGAGACAGAAAGTACTATTGTTGATCTGGCACTTATTACGTGCTTGACTGGAGTTAACAGGCCTTAAAAAATTTCAGTTAAAAGCAATCTTTGTCATGCAAATGACAGACTGAGTCCTCCTGGTATAAATAGCTAATGGGATTTAAGTGAGCCCAGTTTTATGGTTAAAATGGAAGGCACAGAAACACAGATGAGGTACATTTTCACAGCATGAGAGAGTGGTGTTGCTGCCCAGAAGGAATTCCCTGTTTCTGTCAAATTATCAAAACACTGATTAAACAGCTTTCCTGGGAAGAAGTGTGTGCTGCACATCTTTGAAAAGTGAAGCATGTATCACTGGTGAAGAAGTCTGTATGCGATCTGAAAATGAGGCTATCAAGTGTCAGTACAATATACTGAATATTCCCCCAGTGCATTCCCTCCCACCCATTACTTCTCCTTTGCCTAGAATGAGGTCTTTGCGTCATCTAAATAGGGCAAGAATAAGGGAAGCACACATAGCTTTACAGGATTATATTTTCTAGCATTAATAATCACCACTTTAATTACCTTCAGAATTCCTAAGAATTAGCTTTGAAATGCTAACAAGCTCAGTGTTTAGAACATCTTAATCTCCTCCTCTCTACTTTATGTTTTGATCTAGAATTCTGAAATCTCTTCTGGATGTTTCATGCAGCCTGATGAGGGGTGGAAATGATTGTGCATCTGTGTATTTGAGTGTCTACTGGAGAAAGTTACATTTTCCAATAGGTTGGGAAAATATTTCTTTGGACTACAACTACTTGAATCTCCTAGCCATCATGGTCAGGCCATGACGGCTGGGAATTCTGGGAGATGGAGTGTAAGTGAGTAACATTTAAGGGCATGATCACATGGTCTCAGGTGTGAAGCTATAGGATTTTGTGGAGAGGAAATCTGGTGTCAGAATCTTTGCCACAGGGATGGTTCTCAGTCAAAGAGTATTTTATGGGGAGGCTTTGGATACAGAGTCTTCCTATTTGTTCAAAATCCCCTGGAACAAGGGAAAATTTTCATCAGCTCTGGAACTTCCAGAGTTTGTTTCCTTCCCCTTGCTTTTTAATGGAAGAGAATTTTAAATAAAATGGCTGAGAGCTCAGCCCTGCTCCATTCCACTGCTGCAAACTCAGCAAGGCATTATGAATTAAAGGAGCGACATATGAGAGCCAGCATGAGGTAGTGGTCTGAGTGTTGGATTATGACTGTGGGGACCAGGATTTGGATCTCTGCTCACCCATGGAAACCTAGGCCATTTCCACACTAGACTGTTATAGCGCTGTTATTCTACTTTCAACATCCTATGGAATTCCTGGGTTTGGGGCCCCTGCCTAAACTGCAAACCCAAGGATTCCATAAGATGTTGAAAGTGGAATAATAGTGCTAAGTCTAGTGTGGAAATGGCCCCAGTGGGCGACCTCAGGCAAGTCACACTCTCTCAGCCTTAGAAGAGGGCCACGGCAAACCCCTTCTGAACCAATCATTCCAAGAAAAGCCCATGGTAGGCTCACCTTGGGGTCACCAAAAATTGGAAATGATTTGAAGGCACACAGCAACAACAAATGCAAGGTATAGAAAGAGTTCTCGTTCTGCAAAAAGCTTCAGCACCTTGATTAGCTCCTTTAAGATTCAGAATAACATCTGGGACAGATTCAGTGCTTCTTCATTTTGAAGTCAACAGCCTCCATGGACACTAGCATTATTCAACAAGTTAATAAGCAACTTAAAATTCCAACCAATTCATAATACACAAATGTCTTCATTTCATTTCTTTTTTAAAAAACTGAATAAATATGCAACATCATTTCATGAAAGTAACTTCTCCCCAGCAATTAACAAACATACTAGACTACTTTCAAACCCAAAAATCATGTGATTATATATAGCCTTTTCTTTTTCTTTTTTCACATTACCACAAAATCATCAAATAGTTTTGTCATTGAGTTGGAAAAGTAAAACAAACAAACACACATACATGCACAAATACAATGAATGGGACTCAACTGTTTTTTGCAGGTAGGACCTTGGAAATATTTGGTTGCGTATGTGTACTATGTCAGCGATGGGCACTGCTGGGTCATTGGGAACTTGGCAACTGCCTGTAGAGGATGAGACTGCTGGAACTATTCATTTTTGGGCAGCTCTCCTTATAAGCTGCCTCTGGTTTTGAGGTATTTTGTTCTCAATGAGGAGTACAGGTGATTTTAGATTACTGACTTCACATTTTTATAGTATGTGGGAGAGGCTGTTGAAATGTATTAGGCCATTTCCCACGGACTTAAAAACCGGTGCAGAGTGTCCTCCAGAGAGGATGTCTGCACCTGGGAGTGGACTGGGTCAGACTACTTTACGTAGTTCCGCACCTCAGTCCACTCTGGAACGACCTGAAGTGGTCGTGCAGTGTGCTTTTAAAAAACCTGTTTCTTCAGGTTTTTAAAAAGCACAGAGTGCGCCACTCCATGCCACTCCGTTCCCGCTCTCCGGTGCAGATTTGTAGGCTCGTACCAGTGCGATCCTGCAGATCTGCCGGGGGCAGGGTTTAGGCTGGCAAGCTTCAGTAGTTGGTGGAGAGCCACCACCAAGCGGAAGTCACCATTTTTGTCCCCGGAGCAGTGCGGAGCGGTGGCTACGCACTGCTCCAGAGCAGCCTGGACCCAAGTGTTGAGCCAAGAAGTCTGGTAAGTACCGGACCGGGGCGATTCCATCGCCACGTGCGGAAATGGCCTTACTCTACTTAGTTGAAAATGTGGCAAACCAGCCCTGTCATCTTGAGGATTACTCATGGTCATTTTACTGAATAGAGCCCTGGATATCTTACTACAAAGTCGTTTCTTGAGTGTACAACTGCTGACTCTGGCCATCTGTCTCTTATCTCTCTGTTTGCATCCTGCTATGTACTGTAGTCATCTTCGGCTCTAGTTTGGCTTCCCTTGAACTCTTCTTTCTTCTCCCTCACAGCTCTGATGGATCAGGACACTGTGTTTGCCATTCTCAGCACTGCGATAAACCTCAGACCAAGGTTTACTTTGAAATTACACAGGTCCATGTACATTTTCATTTTTCTGCCAGATCTAGTGAGTGTCTATAAATAACCTTACTGCTACTCAAGGAAGCTTTCTTTATAGTGTCTGACCTGCAAAGCTGAAAGTCAGTGGAGCTCAACATTATGTTTGCTGGGGCAATTACAGTCATTTGGGTACTGAGTAGTTCTTTGCAGCAGGGATGCTGGCAGCAGTAATGACAATTAAATTTCTATAGTGGCTGAGGCAGCATAAGGCAGCAAGAGAATAGTAGAATTTCTAAAGCATTTGCATTGGAGCAACTTATGACCTTTGCTAACCTTGCTGAGCTTGTCTACTCAGGCTCTGTTCTCTGTTAGCTCACAAAACATTAGAAATTAAATATCCTGTATGCCTGTTATGCATAACCATCATCATACATACACGTATACAAAGGGCATTGATGACAGACTGAAAAAGGAATGATATTAAGCTACATCATTTTGTAGGGTTGCTTCCTTGTGGCCGACCGCCATCTCGATGATAGCCATGGAGTGCTTTTCTCCACTCCACTGTCTTCCTTCCTGACAGACCTTCCCCTCAGGATGGAGAAGGATGGCTGCTCCAGCAAAAACAATGATAGTGGTGGCCTTGACCATGCTGGAAGCCAACAAGTCACTCAGTAGCCCACACAGAGCTAAGGCTGGCTGTGTTGAGGGTTTTCGTCACCCTGCTTTAACCTAGTATGCCTCTCCTCCTCCTCCTCCTCGCTCCTCCTCTCCAGACCTTGGAAATCAAGTACATCCTACATGGAGCTCAGGAAAGGATGTTTCCCCTTTCATCATGCCTATTTTGTTCTTACACATACCCGTGAGGTACATCAAGTTGAAAACCAGTGACCTGCCCAAGGTGACATAGTGAGCTTCAAGGCTGAGCACCTGAACTTGGGTTTCCTCAGTCCTAGTCCAACATTCTAATCATCGCTTCATTCTGCCTACGTAGATGGGCAAGTCTGCCATATCTTAATTACTAGATGATTATTCATTTCTTCCAGATGCATACAGAGGCAGAAGAATTAAATAAAACCAATGTGCTCCCTGATAAGAATTTAAGATAGACTGTTGTGCCTTCCCCATTAGTTGCTGTGGTCTTTTGTTCAGCAGGCCCTATACTCATCAATGACTTGTGCAGAAGCATTAAGTATGGTCTCTTCTTCAGGCAGAGGGTTACAATCAATTTTACATCATCTAAAAATAAATGTTTGGGTAGGTGGGTAGGAATGTGGCATGCCTCCAGTTTTAATTCAGGGGCAAAGCTTTCTTCAGCTACTGAACATTTTAGGGAAAACCATGGTTTGGGCAAAATTTACATTTGTAAAATAATAACCTCAGGCTAGATACTCAGAGACATTTTCTATGTTATCTTTCTATATTAGGCTTGCCAAGGCAGCAACAACCCGTTTCCTAAAATTTCAGGGTCAAAATCTGGGGTAATGTGATATTACATTGTGCTATGCAGGCAATGGTCAGCAGAAAATTGGACCAGTTTCTGGCTCAGAAGACTGTGGAAACAGTCATGAAGGCAATTAAGTAAATGAGCTCAGACTTGTACCCTTATCACACCAAGGTGTCATATCCCCAGAGCAATGCGTTATTCCTGGTTTGGGATCAGTCCTATCACACGACTCCTTCTTTGGAGGTTTTTAAGCAGAGGCTGGATGACCATCTGTTGGGAATGCTTTGATGTGGGTTCCTGCATAGCAGGGCTGGATGGCCCTGTGGTCTCTTCCAACTCTATGATTCTATGATGTCATTGCTCTCCAGGCACTATGACACTGCAATCCACTTTGAAGTTGTCTTTTTTCATGTTGTAAATAATCTGTTAATGACCAGCCTTCCCACAACCATCCAGTTAGCTGTGGGAGTGCAGATTCCTCACAGCACTATCTTGCATGATCTATCAGTGGGTGTAGTGTTGGCATTCCAAGGCTGTCATTCCTCCAGAATGTTACTGCACAAGTACAGTGTAAAAATTAGAAACAAAATAACATGGACCAAACATGAGGCATGGAGTGAGGAAAAGGACTCAGCAGTGATGCTGTAATGGAGAGGAAAAAATAGAGTGAATGATGCGACTAACCTGTTAATGTTGAAAGTGTGTGATAGAGTGTGTTAATAACCTGATACCATCATAGGAATGGCTATAGTGGGACTCCAACAGAACAACACAGGATTAAGGTATGGTGTAATAGGATTATTGGACATTACTGGGCAATATGGCAACCCAGAGCTGGGGAAAAAAATATTGAGGCAATTTTTGTGGTCAGGCACATGGGCCTAGTAATTGAAGCAGTTGCTGCCATTCCTATTAGGTCTTGGCCATTTACAGAGATTGCAACTATAATTTTAAGCTTTCTAGCATTCTGTGATGTCACAGATGCAGCAAATTCTCTAAGGCCATTTCCTCAGTACACTGTTATAGTGCTGTTATTCCACTTTCAATCCTAGGGTTTCCAGTGTAGGGAGGGGCATTTAGAACTCTCAGCCAGAGAACTCTTTGGCCTCAGTAAACTACAAACCCCAGGATTTCACAGCATGTTGAAAGAGGAATAATAGCACTGTAACAGTGTAGTGCAGAAATGGCCTGTTACATACAATATCAGGAAGACTCTCTCTCACAAAACTGATCTGAGTTTTTCATTACTTGAGAGAAGGCAAACATTCTTCAATCAAGGCACATTCATTTAATTTTTGGATGCTGATGAAGTTGATATAGAGTGTTTCTATATTCCACTCCAACTATAGTGCAATGATACTGAGTTTATACAACAATATGCATGGTAAAAAAATACTGCATTAATATCGTAGGCACACACATATACACACACTTCATTACAGAGCAAAACACTCCAAATGCTTAGTACATCTGGGTGCAAATTTAAGAATAAAGCAACATACTTTTAAAAGGCTAAATTCTGTGCCCTGCAAACTCAAGTGAAATTTCAGATGAAATTCTGCTAAAAAACAAATAAATGGGAACTTGAGCAAATCAGGCCTGAACTCTCACTAGAAGCCAAAAAGACTAAACTGAAGCTGTTGTACTTTGGACATATCATTAAATGACATGATTCACTGGAAGAGATAATGCTTGGCAAAATGGAAGGAGTAGGAAAAGAAGAAAACTGTGTTACAGGCAGAGTCATTCACTCAAGGAAGCTACGACCCTGAGGTTGCAAGACTTAAGCAGGGCAATTGATGACTGGGTGGAGATTTTGGAGATCTCTCATTCTTAAGTTTGCCATAAGTTGAAGCTGATTTGACAGCAAATAACAACAACAATAACATCAACATTTCAATGTTAGAATTAGATATCGACAAATATAAAATGATATACATTGATGTGTTAATGTGTAGATTGGATTTTCTCCACAGTTCTACAAATCAAAGTTGAGAAGCATATGATGGCTGGAATGCTAACTGCAATCCTACAGTATTAGCATTTTTTTCTGTATTTCCTTACTTAGATCAGAATGACTGAATCTCATGCTGGCATTTCTGTTTCCTCCTTCTGTTTCATTAAACAGCTATGTAAAAAATTCAAAGGAACAAACTAGAGCTTTGGTTAGAGAGATGGAGCTTTTCCTTTTATCTGTCAGAAACTAAACTAGTGTCTGGAGTCAAATGCTGCCAACTTGACAGAAAAAAAAAGTAGAATATGTAAGGATACTGGTCCAGATGACAAGCATTCTGATACAAATTGTGCTAATATCTGTTGAAAGCTAGTGGGACTTGTTGCTGTGTTGGAATAGTATTCAGACTTTGTTAGTTGTCTGCAGGATTCAGAGCTAAGCTAGAAGAAACATAAGTGGCATAAATGACGTTAATAGATACATTATTTAAAAACATAAATATCAGATAGGAGAACTTCAAGCAGTATTGGCAGCAATGTAAACAGCCACCTTGGGGTTTCTGTGTGATTTTTATTGAGATGAGCTGAGGGTCTGTGCCCATAAACTTCACCTCAAACCCCTGTGATCTTAATACTGCTCCCTCTCCTTCCTTGCATCTATTTACCTTTTTCAGTAGTATGCTAAGTGGATTGCATCCAAATAATCAGTTCTCAAAGCATTGTTGATGACTACAGTTAGGAAGGCTGATGGCGGAAAGAATAATATATGCTCCCCTTCCCGCAAAAACTGAAGGCAGCATGAACTGGAGCCACACTGAACTCCTTTCTTGAGTGTTCTCCCTTACTTTTCTCAGTATAGAGACTGAACCAATACTATTTGCATGAAAGGTTTTTAAAAGGCAAATAGTGAGGGAAGGGAACTTATCCAGATGAAAATGTTTGCAGGGAGCAGGAGATTTGAGCCCTTTCTTCCTTGCTGTGTTTCCAATCCAGCTGCCTCGTACCTACTATTTCCACTGGAAGAACAGCTCCTATTTGTGCTAAAAGAAACACCTCTTCCCATACAAGCGGCAGGCACTGGGGAGAAGGTCTAGATTGGAATTGTAACAGTGGACAAAGGGTTAATGCCTAATGTCTCCCCAGGATCCCAGTAGAGACTGGCCTCTCCTGTGCCTATATTTCTCAAAGGCCAATCACACAAGTGCTAATTGCATGAATGAGATCTTGTATAGTTTGTCTCCAAGCAAATAGCTGCTATTTTCTTTTACAGGGGAAAAAAAGTAGGTGCTGCAGTTGAGGAAATTATTCTACTCAACCTGCCTTCCTATCATGGACACAGGGTGGACTTCCATCAAAGGAGACTTCTAGGTCAGTGCTTTTTGAGCTATCTGATGTGACAGGCTGCCAGTTGTTTTCCCCACCACCATATGTATGCTACAAATGCTTTTTTCTTTCCTGGAAGTTTGCTGTGGACTGACAGTCAGAGGCTTATGGACCAGCTGTGGTCCATAGACCACCATTTTGAGAAGCATTATTCTTCTGCAAGACTAATTTCTGTTCCCTACACTCATCTTTGTGACAAGCATTTTCTTAGTAACATACACACATTGTGCTGAAGCTAATTCATACAACTGTATTATTATGTTTCACTGTTGAAGAATTCATACCTTCAGGATGTTACGTGAAGTCTCTTTTCTTGTAATTTAGACTCCTTAGTTTGGGTCCCATACAGCTATTTAATCACCTGTATGATAGCCTTTCAAATATTTGAAGATAATTGCCATTTTGCCTTTTAGTTTTCTCTTTCCAGGCTAAACAAAGTCAATTTCTTCAATTTTTCCACAAAGGTTTCCAGGAATTGTCGCCTCCTCTGGACACATTCAGGCTTACCAAGATGCTTCCTAGATTATGACTGCCAGAACTAGATACTATACTCCTTGTGAAGTCTAAATCAAAGCTACCACATGTTTTTTAATGATCTAGACACTGCATGTCAGATTATCATTAGTATGTGATGAATACTATTTCAAATGATTTGTGTGGGTTGATTTTACATATGTTTATCTTACAAAGTCAGCAATGTATGATTTTGTTGTCACTCCTTATAATCTGTAGCACCCATAACCTTACTTTCTCTCCCTCTTTCTCTCCCCATGTGTTTGTATGTGTGCATGTGTGAGCTAGATAAAGGATCTCTCTCTCTCTTTTTAAGGAGTTCTCAAACTGTGTTTATTGTATTATTATTTTTGAACTGTTTATGTGGCAAGGTTTTGGCATGGCTTACAAAAAACTTTAACAAGAAGGAACTTTACCAAAACTTTACCAAGAAGGAGCCCTGGTGGCGCAGTGGTTAAATGCCAGTACTGCAAGCCACAAGGTTGTGAGTTCGATCCTGCCCGGCTCCAAGGTTGACTCAGTCTTCCATCCTTTCGCAGGTCGGTAAAACGAGTACCCAGCTTGTTGGGGGCATGTATAGAAATACATGCTATTTGTGAGTTGTTCGCTGCCTCGATCCATATGGAGAGGCAGGATACAAATAGATAATAATAAAAAAAATGTGTGTTACTTAGGATGAGTTCTCATATGCAGGCACCATTCAGTGTTTCAGTACTTGAGCATTATTATGAATCAAGCAGTGCATAAACTCCAACTGTCCTAATCAGTTCTCTTTTCTCCCCATTTTTAATTGTTGTTATATTATTTATATCACAGGACTGAACATCACTGGTCATACTACAAATACAAATATTACATAATACCAGGAGCAAAGAAACGAACATAAAGATCATAATACTCATGGCCAATTTTCCTTCTTCATACTAAAAAGAGATCAAATATAATAATAAAAAGAGGGAGTTTTTCTTTTTTGGTTATTCTTCTAAAATTGGTTTAGAATTCTCTCCTGGATGAGGAATCTCCATGCCAGCATAAGCCCCTTTCAGGAATACGTGGTGTTACAAAATATAACATAATCATATAATCAAAGATGTTACGTAATGTCAGAGGAACCTCACTTTCAGATGTTAGACTAGAGACGGAACCTTCTCAGTTATAGCACTGTGTATTTGGAATACCCTTTCTAGGGAAGCTTGCCTAACACTGTTGGTGTTATGTGCTTTCAAGCTGATTTTGACTTCTGGCAATACTATTTGGAAAGATTAGTTCACTCTATAGGTTTCCATGGCTAAGTGAGAATTTGAACCTTGGTCTCCAGAATTCTAGTCCAACACAAACAAGTATGTCATACTAATTTTTGTTGGCTAATATGAACTGAGCTATCATTTCAGTCACAACTGATTGTCTTTCCATGTGTAGAGTTTTAACATGCCAATTACTGAATTTTAATTTTTTAAAATTTGCCTTTCTACTGGGTTTATTGTTTTGCCAAGGATTTCATGTTTCTCTGGTTGGATTGTTTTGCAAAGGAATGTTTTATGCCTCATTTTAACCATATTTATTCTATTTTATTGCATCACATTTTATTTTAACACTGCTCATTCGCTTAGAAACATCTTAGCTAAATAGCAGCATACATATCTTGGAAATAAATGCTAAACATTAATAGAGTCCTTGTGCTAATTATCTCTCCCTACCATAAAGTCACCCTCACTTCTTTCTCTGGAACAGTTTTGTACTTTTGTACATTTTTTTAAAAAAACCAACATGTTATTTGTCAGATCTGGAGGATTTAGGCTGTGAACCTATTCAAGCTCAGTAGAGTGAAAATCCCTGCCAGAGTATGTATGTATATATATTATGTTACTATTTTAATCCCATGTAAATATTTAAATACATGCATACAAACATACATACTCTGGCAGGGATTTTCACTCTACCATCCCAGTCACATGGGATCACTTGCTCTAGCCATGGAGCAAGCGCTGACCACCATATTGAAAATGCAGCTTCTATTTGCATATGGAGGTGTTAGATAACTCAATACCCTGAAAATGTCAAATCACTTCTGATATATGGTTTCTTGCACAGTTTGACACCACAGGATCTTGGCTGAAGCTTTTTCTGTGAGATTGAAGTTGAATGTTTAATATACAGAATTTAATAAGGAAATTAATCAAGTATTAAAGAGAACTGAGGAAAGATGTGATTAAAAAAATAATAATTCGACAACAACTAAATGGAAGCACAAAGACTGAGGCCCTTTTAGCACGGGCTTTCTGTCGCGCGACAGCCCTGTGAGCCTTGCGGGAGTGGGAGCGTCGCTCTGCACGACGCACTCCCACTTCCGCCGCGCTCACGGGGCTGCAGCGGCACGATCGCGGGTTTTTTGATTTTCGCCTCAAAGCAAAAATCACCCGCGCTTGCCCAACGCTCCTGGTGCCCAGGCGCACTTACCTCCTGTGTGGAGCATCGGGGAGGCGGCCGGGTCACGCTTCCTTCCCTCCGCCCCTGCGAAAGGAAGGGGCAGGGCGCTAGCGCGACAGATGCAACACCTCCTGCTTCGCGCGTGCGCGGGGGGAACGGACGTGAGAGCCTCCTGCTTCGCCCGGGGGGAGGGCGGCTCGCGCGAGAAGCCTCCTCCGGTGTCGCTTCCCCCTCGTTCCTTTGCCTGTGGAAGGAAGGAGGGGAAAACGGCAGCCTCCCGGAGGAGCCTTCTTGCGCGAGCCGCCCTCCCCCGCTCGCACGAGAAGCCTCAATGTGAAAAGGGCCTGAGTGTCTGTGTGGCACACTTAAAATGGGGAGGGGGAAAGGACAGCCAGTCTGCATGAGTATGGAAGGCAGGGCAAGACTGACAATAGAGTTGGCATTCAATTTTTGAATATGTGCACCTTTCATTTCAACTGCAAAGTCAGCCTCTGGGCAGCTGAACATTTTTGGGTGTGAGCTATATTTTTACTTTATGCCTGCCTTCACTTTCATTTGTAAATAATTCCAATTTCCGTGGTTTAGCTGCAACTGTTACCCACGCTGTGGTTGAATACATTTCATAATGCAATATTAATTCTACAATTTACATTATTAAAGAACATTCATTTGTTTTGTATTTGTTCCACACAATAGGAAGAAGAGAATACCCACCAGGGAACTATAAATGCTTCTGGCATTTAATCCAATGTTGCACTAGTGGATGCCTGCTAGTGATATGGGACCTTTCTTTCTTCTCCTCCCCCCCACTGCAGCCTCTGCAAAGCCCAAAAATGTATTCCAGTTTTTGAGACTTCATGGAAAGCTGCAGGAGGAAGTTCTTCCTCAGTACCATTGATATAAGTTGTTTGGAATGACAAAGCTGGATCTCACTATTTCAAAACTTTAAAAAGTTACTTTTTTGATCACATCTCCCAAGATCTCCACTAACCACGCTGACTGAGGATTCTGGGAATTGTATCATCTGAAGTACATTTTCCAAGCTCTGAACCCTCTGTCTTTTAGACCAGATAATGGGTAATATGACACAATATGTTGGATCATGAACACATTGATTTGCTTATTTTTATTTCACTGTATTTGGTGTGTTTGCAAATCAATTTTTTCTTTATAACATTATGGAATTCCTTCTGAAAACAACGAAGAGAAAGCACATGGGGAAAACCGGTCATTGCCTACCTTACCTTTCTAGAGCACTTACATGTATGCTGCTACCCACCTGTGTTGGACAACTTTAAATGTTGTATTGCTTTAAAATGGAAAGAGGAACAACATCTCCAAATGTGCAAAAAAACAGTATATTGTCCATAGAACAAACAGACAAACAGAGCACACACACAGGTGACACTTAGATGTAAAGTTTTCTGTTTCTATAGTTTTTGTATTTTGTGCATTTTGTATTGTATTTTGTGCACATATGCTAAAAAACAACATAAGCTTTTTTGGGGGGGGCTATGTAATGCCCAAAAATGTATTCCAGTTTTTGAGAGTTCATGGAAAGCTGCAGAAGGAAGTTCTTCCTCAGTATTATTGATATGAGTGGTTGGGAATTCCAGATTTCAATCTCAATCGAGAAATGATTGAATACACTTACTAACTCTTTCTGCTTTTGTATCTTTAATTTTTTCCCCTCTCCTTCTTTCCTTAGTTTGTAGGCCAATCACCTCCCAGGCTTGTTGCAAACTCAAAGTTCTTTTGCTTGGTATATCATAATTTCTTCTCAATTTCACGTATGGTCATTATTGATAGCTATCTCCATAACTTCTTAATTTGATTAAGCACTGCCTTATTTGTGGGGGACTTTTCCAACTCTTATTCTTTACTTTTTATCTCCTCCAAATGTGGCTGCATTTTTTCTTCTCTCTCTCTCTCTTTCTCTCTCTCTCTCTCTAGCTCTGTACATTGTTGTATAAGGCATAATCTCATAAATGCTTTGCTGGCATCCCATACCATTCTGACGTTGGTGCCTTTATCCAAGTTATCTTCAAAATATTCTACAATTTTTTTCTACATACTCTTTAAAGATTTTCCTCCTGAAATAAAGTTTTGTTCAATCTCTAATTGCCCAGATTTATTTTCCCCTTCAAGGTTCAATTTACAGGATTATTATATGAAAAAGTCTCAAGCAAAATATCAATACTATTATTGTCTTCCATACTATCTTTGAAATAAAAGAACACACCAGTTCTTGAAAATGATTTATGACTTCCACAATACCCAAATTATCCAACATTATGTTTCTATATAGACACAGAGATAGATATATATGGCCTGTCTAATCTTTATATTTTTCTTGGAGGATTTATCCATCTGTGGAGATATCATGCCATTCCAATCTCCAAGAAGCAATCGGTTCTCATATAGGTAGCTCAATAGCTTATCCATTAACTTTTCATAAAAACAATGTTATTTCCCATGGGGGCATAAAGTCCCATGACTGCTGCGTCCCACAATTAAAAATTTGAACCCCCACATACCTGCCATTTTGGTCTTCAAATACAATTTCTGGTGACAAATTTGATATTACATAAACAGCTATTCAATTTTTCTTGCAGATGATGCTGAAAGAAATTCTTTACCTAATTTATAGGTTTTAATGTCCCTCTTTCTAATATATATCTTTTGTAGATAAACTAAATCTTTTTCAAAATAATGGACTACTTTAGTCTTTTTCTGAGGGATATTTCTTTTCCTTATGTTCCATGTAATATATTTCACATCTATTGCAAGCTGAAAATCTGGAAAAGTCCACACCTTCTGTACTACTACTACTACTACTACTACTACTACTACTACTACTTCTTCTTCTTCTTCTTCTTCTTCTTCTTCTTCTTCTTCTTCTTCTTCCCTATCCAACATCTTATCCTTATCTTTAGCTGATTCATGATCCTCTTGGGTCCTCTTGGTTCTCTTCTTCTTTTCATTCTCCTAGTTGGCCCAATTCATTCTTGTATTTCTTGTATTTATTTAGCCTTTTAAAAAGTGTTCATTTTAAAATCATCTATGCCTGAATGTGAAGGAGATACTTTCCAATTTTTCCCATCTGAATTGAATCTTGTATTGCTTCTACTTATCTATCTATCTATCTATCTATCTATCTATCTATCTATCCTTGTCTATATCCTTCTTAAGATGAGGTGCCCAGAACTAAGCTAAGCAGGGTCAGCCCTAGTTAGTACTTGGATGAAAGACCAATAATGAGTACAAAGTGTTGTAGGTTATATTTCAGAGGAAGGAACTAGCAAAACCACCTGTAGATAATCATTGCATAAGAAAATCCCATGAAATTCATGTGGTTGCCATAAGTCAACATGTGACTTGAAGGCATGTATATACACACATTTTTTTAAAAAAAACTTGGGATCCTGGTTTGTTGCTCTCAAATAAACCAGGATTTGTATGTGAAATCCTGTTGGTGAACATGTAAGTGAACAACACATGCTGGCTTGTAGGTGGCTTGTGTTCTTGGCTTGTTCAGGAGCAGTACAAATATCATTGTGAACTATCTATTATCAGATTGTTCTGCCCACCCATGCAAATGGAGGAGCAAACATCCTATTTGTATTCCAGCACACAGTAGATTCATGGTAAACTAAAAAATTTACAAATTCATTTTGCATGGATATGGCAGTAATTGCACGTAGAGTGCAATAGAATATTGAATCATAGAGGTAGGAAGGATCCCAACTAGTCCAGAGTTCTGCCAATGCAGGAATTCATGCATTTTTTTAAAAAAAATTGTATAGTATAATTCTTCCTTTGGAACGATGTGCAATTCTAAACTCTGGCTGTGTTAGCTGGGAGATTCTGGAAACCTCAATCTAGGGCACTTCCTGCATCTTACCTTATGTTGACTCCATCGCGTGGGGATCCAGGGAAAGCCTCTCCAAGGAGGGGAGCGCAACAGAAGCATTACCCTCTGCACAGACTGCCTGCTGGATGGGAGGAAGTGCAGTGGCTCTGCCCCCTCCCTTTCACAGTACAGACAGGCTATGCTGGGGGAGGAAGCACAGCCATTGCACTTCCTGCCATTCTGCACAACAGATAAGTGTGGGAGGGAGGGGTGAGGACTGCACAATTGTGGTCATTGGCAGGAGAAACCTGTCAATGATTGATTCTATGATTGCAACAGGTGGCCATGGATCACGATGGGATCGTGACAATGGCCCTTTTCGCATGGCTTTTCTGAAGCGAAAGGGCCCCTTGAGCATCACATAAATGTGAAGAGTGGTCCACACGATGCATTCACATTTGCACGATGCTCAAGAGCCTGATGCAGACCGTGCACACATTTTTTCATTTTTGGCTCAAAGCTGAAAATGCTGTGTGGTCGCACATCGCTCCAGGTCCCACTGTGCATTTACCTTGTGTGTGGAGCCTCGGGAGCTGGGCCGGTCATACATCCTCTCCTCAGTGCAGCCTGGGACGTCCCAGGCTGCACTGCGAACAGAAGAGGCCGGATGCTCGCGTGACCAGGAAGCAGCTGCGAAGCCCAAGCAGGAGGTATGCAGGAGTGTTCCTCTGAAGTCTTCCTGCATGAGCCTCCCACTCCAGCACCAGGAAAATGTAAGGTGCGAAAAGGCTCAATGTCATGCAGATCCGTCATTGTGATTGTGTTGTGATCCTGTTGCCATTGTGGGTTGGGGGTGAAGTGTGGAAAGGGCCTAAAACTAAGACCCATGAGCTCTTTCAAAATGTGGGGGATAGCCCTGTTGGCATGTTGTTCATAAATCCATTTCCAAAATACACATTGGCTGAGAGATCATGAAACCTAGGACAAATGTTTGTATTTTTTCAGTTAGCTTAATAAATGTCTTATTATATGTGATTCTAAGCTCTGTTCTACTTAGATTCTGCTCATGATAAACAGGATAAAGGTAGTGCTAACAGTTCAGTAGGTTCCTGTAGATCATTGCTTGCTTGCTTGCTAGCTAGCCACTCAGTACTCACATGCCACTGTCATGTGTCTGACCCTGTCTGACCACCAATTCTAAGAGATAATTCCCTCACAAATCTTACTGAGCAGCAGAACCCATCAGTTTCCAGGCATATCAGTCCATGGGCCACTGCTGGTGTCCTGATGACGTGGAACAACAAATTGGACCTTTAATGTAACCAAGGCTTCCATTTGGCTTCTTAAAAGCTCCTGTGTGGAGACAAAACAGCTACACAGATTTTCTGCACACCATTAAACAGGAACTTGCAAAGATAACTGTTCTGTTGCCCAAGCAATTTTCCATATGGAACAGGAAAGCAAAATAATTGTCAATTTGGGAGCTAGAGATTTTACAGCATTTACAGCAACATATTTAAAATGATAAGAGAGGCAGTTAGTGTAGTGGTTTTTGTGTTTGGCTAGGACTCAGGGAAGCCACGGTTAAAATCCCCATGTGAGCCATGGAAACCCACTAGGTGACCTTCAGCACACTACACTCTTTCAGCCTCAGAAGATGGCAAAGGCAAGCCCTCTTTGAACAAATGTTACCAAGAAACCTGATGATAGTTTCCCTATAAATCCGAAACAACTTGAAGGCACACAACAACAAATTTCTACAAAAGTAAGTAGAGGATGTTCCTTGCAATTTATAGCCAAAGATTTCTCATTTTTTAATTAATGAAGAATGGTCTTGTAAAATCTGGAACTGGATCTCAACCTTGCTGCAGACATCTGCTTTCTCCATTTTTGGAAAAAGCTAGAATACAGGAGGAATTTAAAAGACTAATGTTCTTCACAGAAGAGTTGATTGTAATATTTAGCATGTATATAATATCCCCTTGCAAGCTGAGTATTCAATATACTTTGTATATTCAACCAGTCTTTACAAAACAGCCTTGTAAAGGACACTGTATGAGGATGGAACTAGTCTAGACCAAATATTGCAGCCCTCTATCTCCTCCTAGGCCCTTTTCGCACGGGCTTTCTGTCGTGCGAGAGCCCCCTGAGCCTCGTGGGAGTGGGAGCGTCGCTCTGCACAATGCACTCCCACTTCCGCAGCGCTCACGGGGCTGAAGCTGTGTGAGCGCGTATTTTTTTATTTTCGGCTTGAACCGAAAATAAATGGCGCTCGCGCAAGGCTCCCGACAGCGCCTCGCATTTAAGGGAGTGCGGAGCGCCGTTGCAGATGAGCCTGTCACGCTTCCTCCCTGCTTCCGCCCCCAGTGCCACCTACAGCTCCCAGGGAGCGCTGCAGAAGCTGGGGGTGTGGCTGAAGAGCGCCCGTCGCAGAAAAAGACGCCAGGTGCGGTAAGGAGGTGGGGGAAGCAGCGGCATTTCGGGAGACGGTTGTTGCGCGAGGCACCCTCCTCCGTCGCGCAAGCGCTGGCGCTGCGAAAAGGGCCCTAGTCTCTGCTCTGATAAAATCCATTAACACAATTTGTGACATGATTTCCTGGCCTTGTGTATAGCTATGCACAAAGTGTAGCATGTGTGAGCATGGCAGGGAAGTTCTGCGCGGCATTGTATCATGTATTCCTGCAGGGATGGCCCTACCATCATAAGGAGTGAGGCAGCCATCTTAGGTGGCATATTCTTGGAAAAGTGTCAGCAGAATGTCAGAGGATATAGCTTATGAGCTATGTGGCTTGCCTGGTGCCCCTTAAGCAACCCTGCTGTCCTACAGGTATATTGGATGATAGTTCAAGTTATATTCAATAGGCAACTTTTTCAGCTCCTGGACACAGACACAGTCTTGTCTTTCTTCAGCAGCAAAATATCTTGTAGTCTTCACCAACAAAATACCTTGGGACACACTTTTATGTTGGTTTATTGGCTCTGACGAGGAGACAGAGGAGTAAGAGACACAATATATATGCTCTTGGTGGTATAGCCACATAAATCTCATGAGATCTTCAGAATGTCAGGAGAATATCAGATAATATAACTTATAAGCTATGTGGCTTGACTTGTGCCCCTTAAGCAACCCTATTCAGCACTGGTACCATTGGTATTATATACGGGAAGTTAAAGTTGAGGGATACAGTAGTGATTCGCTTTAGCTATCTCATGAGTTCATGACTGAACTGTGACTTGAACAGGATGTTTCGTAGTATATATAGTTTGCACTATCAGCAACTATACTACATTGCATTCTGTATTCACATATTGATTATGTTTATAATCCATGTTTCCTCTGAGGAGCAGAAGCTGGCATTCAGTAGGTACCCAGGAAATCTCTGATCAAGGCATTGCCTAGTCTCAGGCCTACTTAGCTTTAGCAAGATGCTTGCATCATGGCTTGGATTAGAAGTTAAAATGCAACAACTGTTGTTCCTGTTAAGTGCTCAAAAATAGTGTATGAAAATGCCACACAATCAGAGCTGTAGTGGTTTGAGCCTTGGATTATCACTTTGGAGGCCAGAGTTAAAAACCCTGCTTGGCCATGGAAACCCACTGGGTGACCTTGAGCAAGTCATACTCAGCTTTGTAGGAAGGCAAAGGCAAATTCCCTCTGAACAAATCTTACTGAAAAATCGCCGTGATAGGTTCACCTTAGGGTTGCCATAAACTGGAAGTGATGTGAAGACATAGCAACAAGAATTTACAACTTTATCTTCCATTTACATATGATAGTATTGTATAAAAACATGAGAAAAATTATTTCATTAAAAAAAAAGAATTCTCTCTGTTTAGAGGGAGTCCTTTTTAATAGAAACCTGTATAGTAGGCATTAATGTATGGAATGGTAGCATTTTGGGTTTCCTCCAAACTGATACTTTTAAATATGTCAACAAACATTTAGGTGTCAAATTAAACCTTATTAGATAAACCTTTGTTGTTGTTGTTTTGACAATTTCATCAACAATGTAGAAAACCTCCTTTTTTTCAGGCCACATTTCCATAATATTTCCACAATATTTGTGTCAGTAAATTATAGCACTCTTCTGCCACTATCCCATATTTTTTTATCTAATTTTATCTAATCCCATATATATTTACTTACTGATAAAGAATAAGATGCCTAAACACCCTGAAGGCACCAGAACCCATATGATCTTAGAAGCTAAGCAAGGTCACCTCTGGTTAGTACTTGAATGGGAAACTGCCAATGAATCCCTAGTGCTGTAGGCTATATTTTAAGAGGAAGGGACTGGCAAAATCACCTCTGAGTCCTGTGAATCCTGTGAAATTCATGGTGTCAGCATAGGTTGACGGAAGACTGAAGGGACATAAAACAAAAAATTGATTGATAGCTCAGTTTGTAGAGTCTTTGCATAGATTTCTTTATTTTGTAATAATATTTGATATACAGTTGTCCTTCCAGATTCACAAATATCAAAATGTGTATGTGTCTCCATGGGAAAGGAAAAGAAAGGAGAGGGGAAGGGGTGGTTGGCAAGGTGGACCTATACTTCCTCTCTCTTGCCCACTTCCTTCCTTGGATGAGAGGAGGCATTGGGAAAGGGTTTGTGGTGCTGAGAAATGGGGCTGTGAGTTGTCCTTAGTTGGCCAGGCAGCAGCTGGTGAAGGAGGAGAGGGACCGGAGATGCATTTTCTGAAGGGCTGCAAGGCCTGATTGGAGCTGCCTAGAGGGAAGATACCCCTGGAAAAGAAGTACTTTAGGCGGGGAAAGGCAGGGGTTGGAGAAATAAATAATCAAATATGAGAAAGTCAGACCCAAAATATGGAGACCCAACTGTATTTATAAGAAAAGGTCAATATCCATGACTACACGTCCACATTGATTAGCTCCCAGTTCATCATACCTGATATTCTGAAGCTATCTGATCTAAAAGATCTGATCTGAAGTGTTGGAGGCCTTATAAGATCACAAAACAAATAACAAAAGCTGCAGTGGTTAAGTTCTCTTGCAGGTAACATGTCTTCATCAGGGATCAAAATCTAAGTAGCAATTGATCTTGGCAGGTCTCTCTGGGGATGCAGTTTCAAGATTGCTGTCCTGTTACCGAAAAAAAAAGGTCCTGCTGCAGCTAATCATAGAATTTACCTTCATAGTCTATGGAATCTGGAGAAGAGCCTCCCTAGCAGATCCTAAAGAATTAGAGAAAAGCAGAACTTGGTGGGGGGAGGCAGGGAGAAATACCTTTTTTTTTTTTTTGCTCTATAACTCTCTAAATGCTAGAGTCAGAATGGCTAGTTGGGAACTATACTCCAAAGAAAGTAAATTTTCCAAGCTCTGGAGACTAGCTGCTCAGCAGAATAAACTTGGTTCAGTCACTTTAAAACTTTTTGGGATATCAGCTGTCATATGTGATAGAAATGTCCCTCCAGATTTATAGATGTGACCAGATATGGTAGAGACAAATGCAGATTTCTTAGTTCATTTTGAAGCCTGCAGCATTAGGACCATGCTGATGTATGATTCTGCTTTGAGTTTTACTTGTAGGTGAACTTTGGGTCACTCGTTTATGACCTGTTTATGAACTTCTCTTCAACCGATGTGAATTCCATTCCTATAGCATTTTCATGGGAATATTCTATGAAGAACACATCTAGAGGTGATTCCACACATCGATAGACATTCCATGGGATCCTTTACTTTCTCCAGCTATTTAGCATTGCAACCCAAAGCTGAACTCAAGATATGAAAACTGTGTACAGCAGCTGCTAGTCAGCAGAGCTGAGCATTTCGGTAAGACTTTCCTGCTGTGGAAAAACAACACTTGGATGAGATTTAGCAAGGAGATTAGAGCCAAAGATGCTTTCATGGCTAGTATCACAAGTGTTATCCCTCATGGCATGATGCCAGTTAACCAGAAGATGAATTGACTGGATTATGTTCTGCTAAGGGAAGATTTCCTTCTACATGTACCTTCATGTTTTACATGTATGGTTGTTAAACAGACAATTCCTAAGACATATTTCATACTCTGTTCAGAAGCCATTGTGGTTGGGATTAATATATTACTCCTTGTGTATCAAGGATACTAATGGATAGGCTGCAGTCCTAATCACACCATTTTGGAAACAGGACCCATTGAAGCCAATTACCTAAGTATTATTACCTATATTTTAATGAACACAATTCTCTATTTGCAAATGTAGAGAGAAAATTGAAATATAACAAAACCTGTATACCTTGTGATCCATGTTGGACAGAAGCCCGTCCATGATAGCTATTCACAAAAATATCTCTGATGTTTTCAGTTCTTTTGAATGAAATCTGGGGCTTTTCTTGTCAGCCTGGTAGGTTTTGAATTACTGTATATGCCAGTGTTTTTTTGACAAAAACCTGTAAACTATTGGTGACCTGAGTGAAAGTGAGAGTGCATTTGAGATGGTTGGCTTGCCGTCTATCTCTTTTTTCTTTCTTTCTTTAGTAGTTCAGAACTTCTGAGACTCCTTAAGTAACCTCCGAACTGCCACATCATGTGGATATTATTGGTCAGTTAACGGATTCATTGGTCAGTATATAGGCTTCCTTTCTGACCACTCCCTCCCTAAAATGAATCTGGAAAAAAGGAAGAAGATATTCTTTACCTCAACTTTGTGAGACCTTTGAGTGCTATTTATCATAAAGGTTCTTTGATTTCCTCTTAGAACAAACACCATTTCTGAGAAAGTAGCAACTGTAGGAAAATCATTTGAAACCTAGTAGCTCTAAAAATAACCTGCCATATGAAATAAAAACATCTCACAACTGAAGGTTCTTCCTGTTTATCTTTTGGAAGGTGCATGATCCCTTCTACAAATCTAAATTCCCCCATGTGGATATTGCATGCCCATTACCCTTTTAAGATGTCTTCTAAGGTCTTTCATTTATCCACAATGATGCCGCTAGGTAGTTTAGATGCCGAATGTGGTGATGATGGGCTTTAGTCAGCCATGTGATGTTACATACACTCAAACATTTATAGTTGAAAAATGGGACATGTGTGGCCAAGCAACATCAGAGTGTGGTCAAGATGTCAAAAGTTACTAACAAAGAAGAAGAAATAAGTTAGGAGAGGTTGGGGCAGACTGAGCCACTGAGGAAGGCAAGATTCTGCCCCCTCCTCACCTCTTTCTCTGCTATGTTAATTGACTGCAAACTGTTTTTGTGCTTTGAACTCAGTTCAAATCCTATGTAGTCATTGAAGGAGAGTGAGGACAAAGAGTGAAAGTGATTGCAAGAGAAAGAAACTGCGATATTTTTTGAAGTAGCTAAAGAAGTGGGATGGTGGAGTATTACTTAGAACTGTCTCTGCCAATTCAGGACTGTTGGAAGGGTGAGATATTTAACATTTACAGTTCCCCATCCCTCACCATTCCATGCATTACAACTACCTCTACATTTTTGATAAGATTTATGTGTATGTGTGTGGGAGCAAACAGTTTGCTGGCACTGATCAGTAATGATGATGAGAATAATGATAATAATGATGATGACTATGATAATGATTGATTAAATTTGAGCTTGCGCAGTTTTGCATGTTAAACTCCGTTAAATCATAGGACCATTATAATTACAAGCATACGGCATATCCTCTAATTTCCCAGTTTGGCAGGGAGAGTCCCCATTAATCCTCTGTCATCTTATTTTTCAACTGCCATCAGATCTAGGTTTTATTTTTTTAAAGAAAAAATGTATGAAATGCCTTTATCTCTTGTCACATTCTGTACTGCTTTTGAGTATTTTGAATGTTTGCTGAAGATTCCCCCCCCCAAAGTATATTACTATGCTTGTTCTATGTCAATTATTTTGACTTAACATTGTTGGCTTCCTTATAATAGGATGGTGAGAAGGATGGTGTATAGAAGATCTTGTCTCATTTTTAAAGAATATGCAACATTCTAGGTAACACCTGTACAATAAGCTGCCATTATAACAGAGATTGAGAAAGTTGTTGTTGTTGTTGTTGTCTTCTCCTCCTCCCCAACTTAATTTATAACCTGCCATTTTCCCAAAGCTGGGACTCATGGCAGCTTACGCGTTAAAAGGATTACAGTTAAAAACACACAAAAGGTCAACACTAAATCTGAATTATACTATCAACCATATTAAAAAAATACATTCTGGAAAGATTTTAGAAGTTAAACAGTACAATTTAAAACAATTCAGTACTTACAGTCCTTTGTTTAAAAGTCTTCATTTCTAAAAGCCTGCCTGAATAAAAATCTCCACCTGCTGATGGAAAGACAGCAAAGCCATTTTAGCCTCCCTGAGGAGGGAGTTGTAGGGGAAACCACTGAGAAGTCCGTTTCTTGTGTTTCCACCAGCCGTACCTGTGACGGTGATGTGGATCTCAGGGGCTGGACAAGCTCATGTCAGGAGATATGGTCTGTCAGATAGACCTAAGTCACATAGGCCTTAATAGGTTATAAGCAGCATTTTGAATTGTGCCCAGAAATGGACTGGCAGCCAGAATTGCTATTGGAGCAGGGGATTTATATGATCCCTGTAACCAGCCCCAGTTAACATTATATGGGTATTTGTTCCAACTGAAATTTCTGAATATTTCTCAAAGGCAGCCCCAACTAGAGTGCATTACTGGAGTCCAAATGGGATGTAACCAAGGAATGTATCACCATTACCCAATCAGGCATCTTCAGGAATTGGCACAGTTGGCACCCAAGCTTTAAGTGTGTAAAAGCACTCCTGGCCATGGTAGAAACCTGGACTTCCAGGTTTAAGACTGAGTCCAGAAATGCACTCAGATTATAAACTTGAGTCTTCAGTGGGAATGTAACCCCACACAGGACAGGCTACATCCCTGTTTTCTGATCTGCATTTTGAATGACCAAGAGCACATCTCTTTCATCCAGATAAAGCTTCAATTTGTTTGCCCTCAGTTCATTGCTGATGCTGGACATTAGTTTAGAACAGAAACAGCTTGCTTGGAGTTAAGTGTAAAGGAGAAATAGAGTTGGACATCATTAGCATACTGGTGGCCCTGAATCCTAAACCTCCAGACAACCTCTCCAAGTGGTTTCATGTAGATATTGAATAGCATGGGAATAGCATGGGAGTTAGCCCCTCCAGGAAGGAATAGAGCCACTGTAAAACAGTGCCTAATTCCCCTTCCCAGCAGGTTGGCCCAGAAGGACACCATGGTCAATGGTATTGAAAGCCACTGAGAACTCCAGCGGAACGAACAGGGCACACTCCCTCTGTCCAGTTCCCAGAGTAGGTCATCCACCAAGGCAATCAGAGCTCTCTCTGTCCTATAATCAGACTTGAAAATAGACTGATATGGGTCAAAATAATCTGTTTCATCCTGGAATCTCTGAAGCTGGGAGGCAACCAGATGTTCTATTGTGTATGTATGTGCCTTTGAGTCATCTGTCAACTTATGGTGACCCCACGAATTTGTAAGGTTTTCTTAGACAAGGAATATTCAGAAGTGGTTTTGCCCATTCTTTCATCTGAAATATAGGCCCTTTCCGCAGCTTACCTTTTTGCGGGGCTGGGGTGTGGGGATCGCGTGAACAGCCTCTTGCGAGAGGCTCTCATGTCCCCGTTGCTTCAGCTCTGCAGCTGCTGGCTGCTCATGCGAGACCCCTGCCTTTTCCTTCTGCAGTGCAGCCTGGGAGTTTCACAGGCTGTGCTGGGGCAGGAAGCATGAGCACAGCAGTTCCGGAGCTCCGCACACATGGCAAGTGCGTGCAGGGCCCTGGAGCGATGCGCAATTGTGCACCATTTTCAGCTTAAAGCCGAAAATGAAAAAGTGTGTGAGCGGTGCCTGCCAGACCCTGGAGTGTTGTGTGATTGTGAGTGTGTTGTGTGGACTGCTCCTTGCATTTGCGCGACGCTCGAGGGGCCTTTCGCATGGCAAATACCATATGAAAAGGGCCATAATCTACAGCACCTTCTATTACCTTGCCCAAAAATGTTTTGTGAAGTGGTTTGCATGGATATTCCCAATTATAATGTAGCCAGGGACAGATCTCAAGGACATCTATATATGCAAACTGTGGGAAGGCATCAGAACAAATATAAAGCTCCCTATGCATTCACTCAATAAAGGAAACCCAATCATATGCAATATAGTAGCAGTAACAGGGAACCCCATGGACATGACATCTCCCCATGCCTATTGTGCTCCCATAAAAATGGGTGTACCTAAAAGTAGATTTTAACATCTAGCTGTGATTGAATCCAATGTCTGATTAGTATAGTTAATGTCTGTCATTGTACTGGGAATGCTTCCCCCAATGATCTTAGTTTTACTTCACGGCTGGAAGTATCATATAGTCTAGCCATACAGGAATCTTTGAGATGTAAACAGCTTAAAGAGAAAAAGTTGCTATACCTGTAATGGAAATACTGAGTGAAAAAATATACACCCGAAACCGATATTTTCCGCTTGTTATTTGCAAGTGGCACTTATAATAAAACTTCTGACACTACCCACACTTCTTATTTACGTACAGTAATTTGGCTCACCAGAATCTAATACATTACAGGACTATTTACTATGTTAGTTCCAGTGAGAGGGAGACAGGATCAAAATAATGTGGAACATTAGGGAAGCGAGCTTTCAGATTGCAGAGAACTTTTTTGCTACATACTGTAGAATTTGAAAGTTGGTAGTCCACTGCATCTTTTCAGTATATTTTGAGCCTTTTCAATGATATTTTTTTTAAAATCCAGTATGTATAATCACTGTAGTCATTCTGGGAGTTCAGATCTGGGGCTATAGAAGACATGTTTGCTTTTGAATTACTTGATTTTTATTTTAAAATGTAGATGCTAAAATAATAATCTGATACTGGGGGATGAAGAAAGGAGTGAAGAGAGTCAAAGGAGGGCAATGAATGAGAGAAACAAACATTACTACAACCCTATAGATATTTATTGAGAAGTAAATTCCTCTTAGTTCAGTGGGGTTTTACTCCCCTGTGGTACTATGCAAAGAATCATAGCTTTATTTCTTCATCTTCATCTGTGTTGTGGTATCTTCAGGATAGATTTTAAAAGATTTACCTATGGACTACAACTCCCAGGGTTTTCCACACAGCATGGTCACTGGCTGGAGGATTCTGGGAATCATTTTTTTTAAACCTGCACCTATTGTCAAATGCTTAAATTGCCATTTGTTTTCAAGGATTTATCAAACTACTCATATTTCTTGGGATGGAAAGAACTTGAGGTTTTAAAAACTGAAATGCAGGGAACCAGGGGCATGTCCAGCATATTTGACACCTGGAATGGATTATTTTTAATGCCCTCAAAAAAGCAGAACTCCAGATATCACTCATTCACATTGCTTGAGTCAAACTTGGGGTTCCAGAACTGAGATGAAATGCATTCAAAGAGCAACAAGAGGCATGTTGCCCTACACTGGGATCCCAGGCATAGACCGATCACTGCCTCTATTCTGGCACCCCAAGCTCTGTGCCCAAATCCTCACTGCTGCCTAGTTTCTGCAGCTATATTACCACTACCAGATGAGATGCTGGGCTTGCCAAGGTGAGGAGGGGCCTATTGGCCTGAATTGACACTGTCACGTCACTGCTGTTGCTGCTAGGGTAGCCATGTGCTCCATGGCAAAGTCTGGTGGTGCCAAAATAGCTACTGATGGGCTGATGATAGACAATGATGAGCTCATGGCTGGCACGCCTACTTGGATCTCCTTGTTGTCCAGTTAGCAGAAACCTGGACTGCTCCCTCTGCCACCATCACCACCACTGCTCCTGACAGGCCTCTCTGGGCCTCAGCACAATGCATCCCATTATTGTCTGTATGCCCTTGGCACACCACTGCAGGGAATTGAGAAGCAGCCTTATTTTCCCACCTCTAGTCCTAAATCTAGGTTTAAGGAAGTGGAGGACAATCCTTTTCTCTATTTCTGTTCTTCTTTTTCTGTTACAAAGCACAGATAATTCAGTATGGAACAAGCCAGATGAGGCATTCAATATCATTCCGTATCTTCTTAAAAGCTACTGATTCTAAAATCCTAGTCATCTTGAGTTTATTGTCCCCAATATCAATACAGTATTGTCCTAGATAGATGGGCTTGTGGTAGAACATGCATTCAGAGGCTGGCAAATGTTTGCATTTGATTTCCCCACAGAAACCAGTTAACAAGAGTCTGGTGGACATTTCTGCATTATAGCCAGGTAGTCTGCTTCCCTCTCCTTATGAGCAACAGATTTCTAAGAAGACATGTATCCTGGAAACATGTTCAACCATCTTTAGCCATGCTGAAGTATTTGCTCAATCTGTTTCTCTCACAGGCCCCAAAGCAATCAAACAGATCAAGATGGATGCCAGGGGGATGAGGTGCATTGGTGGATGGAAGCAGGTGACTGGGCAGGGCAAAGCAGCTCATATGGTGAAGGGACTGAGAAGGCAGATTCTCTTGCAAAAGCAGGTGAACTTGCATAGAAGTTGGAGGTGAATTTGTGGCCTTATGACAGTGGATATTCATGCCCTGAAGCTGGATGATGCTGGTCAGCTGATGTTGGAGAATGAAAGCTGGCTAATTGTGTCCTCAGAAGCTGGATGTTGCAAGCAAGATAAATGTTGACAGATTTTTGCATGTGGTAGCTGGTGGAAGTTCCCTTCAGAAAACATCAGAGAAAAGCTTGATGAAAATTTGTGGACTGAAGCAGAAGTGACAGTGTGTATCTCCCTCATGCTGTCTTTTTTTCTCTGTTGCTTGTTCTGTTTTTTTTTTAATATCTCTTCCTTTTGTCCTATTCTTTTCTCTTTCTATTCTCTTTAATTTCTGCTTCCCATCTCTCTTTTCTCTCTTTCTCTTTTCCCCTTTTGCCTCTCTTTATCTATCTCTGCTGTTCCGTACTCTTTCTCCTGCTTTGGTGTGCCTGTAGGATAACTTAATTCCGAATGCACCGTGATTAAACAACTGATTTATATCAAAGTTATTTTACAGCATGTAACTTAACTTCAGTTATATTTAGCTTCTGTAAATAGGAAGATGCAGGAGTGCATAGGTGATGAAATAGTCCTTGTCAGTCCCCAGCTTTTGAAATAAAAGCATGCATCACACTAAATCTATTATTAATAAAGTTAAGAGCCAACTGCTGTATTAAGATGAACACAAATGATGGAAAATATATTATAAAGTTGTGTTTTAAGTTTTTTAGCAGATCCACTTTGCATACTGATCTTATACTTACCACAACTTAAAATTATATAATTGCTACATTCTTTTTATTACATATTGACCCATGTATTGCATAGGTGTGCCACAAAGTATTTTAAGAAGTAAGAAACAGTTTACATGCTGCTAATATGAATGGAGTGTTCATGTTTAAAGTGGAAGTGAACTGAGACCATGGATACTACATCTCATGTATTTCTACTCAAAAGCAAACTTCTGTTGAGTTCTGTGGGATTTATTTCTGTGTAAGTGACTGCAGTCTAATTGTCAGAATGCCAGATACTCAGTAACATGCCATGCCAAACTGTGCTTTCAGACCAAACAGATTTCCTAGTACAGAGCTTTCCAAACTTTTCATGTTGGTGACACACTTTTTTAGACATGCATCATTTTGTGACACAGTAAGTCAGTTTTACTAGCAAACTGGAGGTTAAACTAACCCCTTATAAGAGATACAGACACATACATAAATTGTAATAAAATGTATGGAGACACAACATATGTCATGAAAATCTTTCATATATTTTTAAAAATATATGATTTATAAATAATAACATACATTTCCAAGATTGTAGGCAATACATCTACATACTTCAGGTGACACTAACCTGTCACGGCACAGCATTTGGAAAGCTCTGTCCTAGTATAATAACATTATTGACATTATTTGAATGCAAGAGTATCACTTAATACGTAAGTACAGACAGCATTTATATCTTTCTTGGAGCTATTTTCTTCCATGGTTAGTTTTATGGGTTCCTTAAATAAGCATTAAGAAGATGGTTGAGGTTTTTTTTCCCTGGAAATTCTTCACCTTCTCATCTAAAGCCGTTAGAAATCCTACTATTTGATCAATGTACTGCGCAGATGATTTTTTAGGGAAGTGGAGGGTGTGTTTTGAAACTTAGTGGAATGAAAGCAGAACCTGGCAAGTTGCTTTCAAGAAGAATGAATACAACAATATGCCTTCCATAACTGAGCAGTGTTAATATGGTGCTCTGTGATCCAGTGTGTCATTAATTCCTCTTAAAAATAACTTTCCAAGTTCTAAAAAGGGTTGAAAAGACTTCACATCATTTTGATCTATATGTTTTGGTGCTGACCACATTACCTGGTTGTCCTGTAGTAAAGGTACAGAAAGTGTGCATTGTGAGAGCTGTTGGTTACATATTATTGCTTATGTAACTAATAATGAAAAGTGAATTTTTGAACAGGTGGAAGTAGATAATTAAAATGATCCTCTTGTTTGGAGGGAAACGAGGATGGGCAATCTTTTTAAATTATTCAATATTCTAAAGATCTAAAACTTGCCTCAAACTGACTGACATTTTCACCATCTGCTACAAGCCTCATTTAAGTCAAAACAGATATTAAAATATTTCTAAATTTTATGAAAGCTGCTATGAAAATAATGCTGTGGGCTCTCCCATTAATGCTGATCCAATTATTTTTAGTGATTCTTCATTTTATCAAATGAACAAGTTTTGGTGTCTAAATCAATGCAAAACCAATTGTTTAAAGAAAAAAAACTATGCAGAATTATCTCCCTGTTTGAACTTATGACAACAGCCTCCAATAATTGTACATAAAGATAAAGACCTAAATCTAGATGGTAATCCAAGCTGAAGCAGACCCATTGAATTAACTGTTGAACGATAGGCAAAGCCTATTGATTCAAAGAGTATAATGTAATTGGGGCTATCGATAGAATTTGGGTCAATTTTTTGGGTCATTACGTTTAAGTTTTTCCATGTTGATGAGTTGCTGTGTTTCAAGTTTCCTAATATAAATCATATTCATCATAGATTTTACAGTCAAGGGCCAGTGGACATATACTGTGTGAAGGCTATTTGGAACACTGGTCTCCAGGTCTACAAAGTGACCTGTTCTATCAATGGTTTCATTCCCCGCAAAAGAGCAGGTATGCAGTTTAGGAGTACTCCTAATTTTATTTTTTGTCACTGGAAGCTGAAGTGTCCTCTGTAGCTTGGAGTGTTGTTTGATAGCTTGGGTGGCCCACCTGCTACGATCACTCCTGAGCAGAGATAACCTGGTCTCAGTAGTTCATGCAGTGATAATTTCCTGTTTAGGTTTCTCAGTGTGTTCTGCATGGCACTGTCTTTGACACTGACATGGAAACTGTAGTTGGAGCAATACATGTCAGCTAGGCTTCTCACAGGAACACTGTATAGAAACAATATGACAAGATATATTCTAAGCTTTTCCCCCTAAGGTATAAGAAGTCAGAGGGCCAGTACTAAGAATATTTTTCTCTACAATCCATCTGGGCTCATAATGTTAATTTAGTGTGGCCCTGCATGATATAGCCACACTGTAGCTATCTCACAATCCTGGAAACAGGGGCTTTTCTAGCAGAAGAGTGTGCAGGGATTCATTGGAATCACTAGCACCAATTGTCAGGAATCTCTCCCTGCCGGGTCACAGCCAACAAGAGAGGAGAGAGGTCAGGAACACTTGGGGAGTCCGAATATACCAAACACCAGGAAAACACAAGCTGAGCCAGGTCAAGGTCCAGTCCAAAGGTTCAGGAGGCAGAGATCCGTCCGGAGGGTTTCAGGGAGCAGAAGACACAAAGGTTGTGAGGGCTTGCTAATAATTTGCTGCAAGCAAGGAGCAGCCATGCTGGCAGACTTAAATAGCCCCTGTAAGCAGGTGCTGCTCATTATTGTTTCCTCAGCCTAGTCCAAGCAGCCTCCCTCTCAGCAGCCTGTTTCCGCCTTCTGCGTGATTGAGGGCTGATGGGCACAGCTGGCTGCAACTCCTCTGCATCACTGCTGGTTCCCTCTCCATCATGAGCTGGCTGACGCAACTCAGTCTCTGTTTGACCTTCCAGTGCAGGGGATGTTTGCAGGTTGATTTGCTCACTCACTGGCTCGGCCCCCTACACAATCAGTTGCTCCTCAATCACAGCATCATTATCTATCACAGCAATGGTATATATATATATATATTAAGGATAATAAGAGATAGCTGCACAAAGACAGCAATTGAAGATATATTGGCCTGTCTCTAAGGTGTGACAACATTGTGAACCAAACCAGAAGTGGCAAACTTTATGTCACGGTAAAAGACGTTACAAAATTTACTTTCTAGATATTAGTGAACCCAGGAAAAGGAGTGCTGGATGCAGTAGACAATTTCTGCAGCAACACAGTTGGAGCCACAGCAGCTAGACATATCTCCATGCACGTACCCTTCGTGGGCATGGATGGAGCAATCAGAGCCCCAATAATATACTATTAATATAAGGTTATGAAAACTGAAAAGTTAATTATAGCCACAACACAATAAAAATAAGAAAGTAAGCCTGAATTCTGTTGCTTGTCCTACCTAAAGTAAACCCATGGAGCCAGTGGGATTTACCTATGTGTTGACTTACCATTTAACAATAAACTGAATGAGTCCAATCTAGTCAGGACCAATTAACAAGATTCCAGCCATAGCATACGTATTCCAACATTTTAAAAAAATCAGCACATAAAAAAACCTTGAACATTTTATTTCAAACACATTATTTTAAACAAGAACTCTGTTGCAATATTCAGAGAAATGAAAAATCTGACACATAGTTGCATTCTAATTCATGCATTCATCTAAGAGGTATGAGTCTGTTCCATCCATATTGAAATCAGAAAATATCAGATTTCTCAAGCATCCACAGTAGGAGGATCAGGAGAAGTTGCACCATAGACAGTAGCCTCTCTTCCTTTGATTTTGGAAATCTGATGAGGTTGAAGAAAGTCCAGTAAGTCACATCCTGTTGCTACTCCTTTTCCTTTATTTTCTCTTCTTTCTAGAAAAAAGGTGATGATTCAGAACTGTCAGACTGTTATACATGGACTGAAATTTCATCACCTCTTTCTTCTTAAGAAGTGTTAAAAAAATCCACACAGCTGTCTCACTTCCTCGTGTGTATATTTAGAAAAGAGTAAATAACTTTAAAAAAGCAACCTTCAACCCTTTACACACTGCTTATTGATTTTTTGGGTGATTTTTTAAAATGTTTTCAGTTTTGTTATATGTATTTTAATGGTTTTATTGTTTATTTTTGATTTTTTAAAATGATGTTTGTAATTGCAAACATGCTCCTCCTCCTCCTCTTCTTCTTTTCTTTTTCATAGAGTTTTTAAAAGGTATGGTTAAAATATAATAAGTAAAAGGTACTCACATGCAAGCCAAGCTGAATTTAGTGGGATTGACAATTGGGAAAGTGTATATAGAATTGCACTCTAAATGAAACAGAAGGTGGGAAAAGGCCCTGCACATCTATGGGAACAATATAGCAGCAGATGGGGGAAAAATATACTATTTTTTCCCTAAAAATATTAGCCCTGTTGTGTTTTGTTGCAGTGTTGCCTGATATAAGATGCAAAATACAGAAGGGCAATATGTCTTACCAGTAAGTTACTCCTCCTTCATTCTGATTATGACACCACAGTGTACAAAGAGTGGGTAGGGATACCAACCTCTCTGGAACATCTTTCCATTTGCTAGGGTGGGAGGAAGCACAGTTTGGATGTGACATCTGCTAAACTGACTGTCTAAATTATTGTTATGGCTGGCTCATACCCAAGAGTTAGCAGAGGGAACAGGTTGGGGAAAGAACATATGCCACATTTTTAATAAAAGATCTGTTTGTGTTTAACTCAAGAGGCTTCTTCAGCACTGAATAGCTTGCCATATACACTGAATTACTTGGATTTGTTAATTCCTGTGAATCACATTAGGATCATTCCAGAGCAATCAGTGTAACACTGAGACTTCAATTTGACTTAGATGAAATCTGATTTGCAACTTAGCCTTAAGTATGTTGTATGATATACATGCATTGAATATGAGGCATTTCAGAAGAGGACCTTGTGAAATACTTTTCACTCACTCAGTCAGTCTCTCTCTTTCACATACCTGCTTCTGCAACACTAAATTAAAGCTCAAACTCCTCAAATCTTATAATACTTATAAATCATGGTCAGTCTGGCAGAATGTTCAGGAAGGAAATTCTGTGGGCAGGTCAAGCCTTACTGTTAAACAGAGTGAGGTGGCTACCTCAGGCAGCAGTGATTTGTGAGAGTGAGTAGCAGTGATGTGATGGTTGTATGTGCCGCACATCCTGTGAAGCTAGCCAGCTTTCCCCAGGTGCAGCAGAGGGTGCTCTTCCATCATGAGTGTTGATGTAAGACTCAACTGTTAGTCCAGTTATGTTTGTACATGGAATGGGAGCATACTGTAATGTCCTTCCCTTTGTGGAATGGTAGGGTTAACCCTATCTTTTCACGTACTTGTCCAAGGGTCAAGTCTGTATTTTTTATCGCACAACCTCCTCCAATAGCTAATACAGGTTGACATGAGCCAGATGTAGACTACAACATGAGAAAGGAGCTCTTTAATCTCCCCTCACATGGTTCCAACTGGAATCTTCCTTGCTTGTTATTTGCAGCTGGAATGGACGTCCTTTGAAGCTGTTGTTTGGAATAAGAAGAAACATCTGGTAAGGAGCAAAGGCTTAGAGATCCTCTTCCACCAATGACATGCTTCCAGTCTAACACAACCCTCTCATGATGGCTACTTTTTAAAAAACAATCAATCCAGAAGAGCTAACTACGTGACAAACATCATGTTCAGTCTGGCCCAAACAGATATAGATGTCACCAATTAGTGGTAGTGGAGTTCCAGGTAAAAGGAAATGACCTTGGGTGCATGGTGGTGGTATCAGTCCACTCAACAGATGGGTCTGACATCCTCAGGGAAAGCAGCCCTCTTGAGCAATAACCATCATTATACAGATTTAGAGGGAAGTTGGAGTAGAGTTAAGAAAGAAGGGCAATATTCTGAAAATGCAACTGAGGCTCCTTAAAATTCATTTAGCATTTTTAAAAGGAGCAACGTTAAGCAAGTAAATTAAATTGTGTGCAAGATAAACACATTACCATAGTAATAAATACCATGACCCCATTGGCCCTCAAGAAATCTGAGCAGCTGAGCACTATGGCAATAAATTTGCTAACCTTTATTACGTATCCCCATGGCAGCCTCTTCTTAGAGCCATCCAGGTTTTGGCAGCATTAACATAGGTTGAAATAGCTTATAAAATTGTGATGCCCTCTTCCTACAAACCTCAGTGATGGGTTTTAGCATGTACATTCCTTATGTTGCTTCTGTGTCAGTAGAATAATGAATCTGTTCCAGGTTGACATTTAAACTTTAAAAGAGCTACCTGTGTTGCTGAATCCAAAGTAGGTTTAATATCAGATTAAAACCAAGAGCGGGTTCATTACTCCAATCACATGGACTCAGTCAGCTGCCACTGATGCTACTGCTATGGAGCTTTGAATGCAATGGATGTTGGGTCCATATTCTGTCATCTCCAGGTAAATGAATTTGAGTCAGTATGCCCTGCAAAGATCTTTGTCCAAGACCATGGAGCTGCTTTTCTTAACCAGAGGTTTTTGGCATTTTGGTGCTTTGGACTACAGCTTTCAGCATTCCGGCCATTGGCTATGCTGGCAAGCACAGATGTGAGTGGAGGTCCAAAACATCTATATGGCATCAAATTGGACAAGATTGCTAGAATAGGCAGCATTATGTCAGAAGTTCCAAGCAGGATGTATATTTTCACATTTTGTTTTCACATATGGAAGCTAATCATTTCAACAGTTTTCTCCCTGCTTTAGAAAAATATGAAGATTCTGTGCATTTGTATTTGCAGCTGAATATTCTGGGGATGGTAGTTTGTGCAAATGTACTCTCTCTCCTCCCAAATGTGGTTTTCTGAACAGAAAACTTTCTTGAGTAAAATTAAACTTTCTGAGGGAAAAAAATTATCAGAATTTACAGAATGTCTTTCTAACCTCAGTTTTCTTGAGTAAGATATTAAATGGTTGGGACCATCGTAAGTGAGGACTGAAAAACACATATTATTTATATCCCTGGATCTGACCATGGTCAGCCATAAATATTTAGTTGGCTGACACTCTCTCAATTTCCATGTATAATATCCAAATAGACTGGCAAGTGAGTCTTTTGGAGTCTTTAGGTATATGCTGAAGTGATTTTTTCTTCAATACCACATACCTCTACCACAGCCTCTACCTCTACCACATTCTTCAATACCACAATACCTCTACCACAGCTGAAGGTAGCAGGCTACTCCATAGGGCAGAGGACAGGTGTTCTTTTTCATTATTTTGTTGTCTGAGGTCACAGGCTCATCTGCCCAATGGTAAGGTTAACCATAGATATGACTTGGTATAAGGGAGATTGATTTGTCAGTTTCCATTTTGTGTGGCTGTAGCTGTCAGTTCAAGCAACCAAGGTTTACTGTATACATGGACATCATCTGATGGCCAATGTAGAAATCAAATAGACTACAAAATTAGAAGTAGAAGATAGAGAAGCTCCATTCTTTCTGCAAAAACAAAACTAGGAGCAGACTGTGGCACAAACCATGAATTGCTAATATCAAAAATTAGAGTAAAGCTAAAAAAGAACACTAAATCAACCTTCATGCCAAAATACAACCTGGAAAACATCCACATAGATTTTAAAGACAATGTAAAAAAATAAATTTGCACTATTAAGCCTAATTGACTGGGAGCCAGAAGAACTCTGAATTGAAACCAGGGACATTGTCAGGGAGGAATGCAAAAAAAAAAAAAAACTGCAACCAAAAAGAAAGAGAAGCCTCAATGGATGTCAGATGAACTGCTCTTCAAACACTTGAAGAAAGATGAGAAGCAAATATAAAAGGTGACAGAAAATAGAGTCAGAACCCTGAATGCAACTGTTCAGCAACTTGTGCACAAAGATGAGGAGAACTACTATAATAATCAATGCAGAGAAACAGGAGATGATAACTGTTGGAAAATTCAAGCATTCTCTCTCCCCCTACTCTTGTTCTAGGGCAAGTGGGGCTTAGCTAGCATAGAGTTTCTTTTTCCTTTGCATGTCAAAACCTTCTGCCTTCTCACCTAAAGCCTCATTCTTGCTCTTTGTGCTATTTAAATGCATGGCCATTGTATCTAGGTGATCAGACTATGTGACCCAGGATAAACCCTGGGGCATTGACATTACATAAAAGACCAGACTTCTCTCTCTTTGCCATGTTTGCTTCCACTTCCTTCCCTCTGACCATGCTTCGCCTCTTCTCCAAGAAGATGGTGAGTGAAGCTACGATCCTACCTAATCTATTTGTTAGCTAGGTAGGATCTAGGCTCTCCAGTGAATATGTGATTGTAAAATTCATTATTAAACTTTTCTAACTTTGTAACTTGAAATTGCCTGCCTTGTTTTGCTTTCTAAGTCAGTCTCAATTCAGGGAAGCCACACAGAGATTGGGGAATGCTTTTTCTGCAACTCTGCTAAAAGAAGCCTGATTCCTAACAGTTTTAACTTTCATAGAATTTCTCCCAATGGCTAACATCCTGGGAAACTTTAACTTTCAATAATAACCAAAAGAAAAAAAAAAGGAAGAACAAGAGACATTTTCTACAAGATCTGAGAAATCAATGGGATATTTAAATCAAGGGTGGAGATACTACTTTATGATCAGCAGGGGAACACATTGCATGATCAAAGAGAAATAAAAAGACAATGGAAACAAAACACTGAATAACTATATAAAAGAGATGAAATGATGGCAGCTTCATTCAAGGAAGAACCATTTGAGGATGAACCTACAGTTTTAGAAAGTGAAGTGGAGGCTGCACTCAGAGCACTTGCGAAAAAAAAATCACCAGGAACAGATGGTATACCAATAGAGCTGCTTCAGTCTATAGAGACAGCACCTTCTCTAGTTCTAACTCAAATCTGTGAACAAAGATGAAAAACAAAAGAATGACTCACAGATTGGAAATGCTCGAGAGACATTCCAGTCCTCTGGAAAGGGAAGAGCAGGAATTGCAGTAACCACAAGACCATTGCATTAATTTCTTGTGTGAGTAAAGTAATACTCAAAATTGTACAAGAAAAACTTTTACTATATATGGAGTGACAAATGCCAGATGTCCAATTGAGTTTAGGAAAGGAAGAGACACTAGGGATTATATTGCAAACATATGTTGGATAATGGAACACATATAAGAACTTCAGAAGAAAATTAGCCTGTGCTTTATATATTTGATTGCATAGCTCATGAAAAACTATGGATCATTCTTAAAGTAATGGGTGCGCCAAGACATTTGATTGTCCTGTTCTGGAACCTGTACTCAGGAAATCAGGACAGAATATGAAAAAACAGAATGATTTCCAATTGGCAAAGGGTTCAGGCAAGTCTGACATTTATCACCCTATCTGTTTAACTTGCACACTGAACATATCATACACAAAACAGGATTAGACTCAGAGGAATGAGGCATGAAAACTGAAGGAAGGAACATCAACAATGTAAGACATCCAGATGACACCATACCACTAACAGAAAATAGCAAAGACTTGGAACGATTACTGAAGAAAGTTAAAGAAATAAGTGCAAAGGCAGGGTTACCATTGAACATTAAGAAAACAAAAATAATGACCACAGATAATTTACATACCTTTAAATCAGGCAATGAAGACATTGAAGTGGTTCCAGAATGTGGTGCTAGAGAATTCTACTGATACCCTATACTGTTAAAAAGACAAATAAATGGGTCCTACAGCAAATCAAGCCTGAACTCTCTCTAGAAGCCAAGATGACTAAACTGGGATTTCATACTTTGAACATATAATGAGAAGACATGACTCACTAGAAAAGACAATAATACTCACTAAAGTAGAAGACAATAGAAAAAAGAGGAAGACTGTGTGATAGACTCAATCAAAGAGACCATGGACTTCAGTCTGCAAGACTTGAGCAGGACTGTTGATAATAGGGTGACTTGGAGATCTCTCTTTTATAGAATCATCATAAGTCAAAGTCATCTTGATGGCAGTTAACAACAAAGGTTAGCTGCTGATTTGCTCAGTGTTTTTACTCACTGTATCCAGAAACTGAATCCATAATTAGAATTAGTTCTAATGGAGCTGGTAATAAACCTTTGTCTCTCCTATTTCCTACAGATTGTGGGTGGAGGATCACCTGACTGAATGGTGGTACACAGCCTATGCCTTGTCCCTAAGCTAGCCTCCTTTCCTCAGGCACAGTGGAAAGTGGAGAAAATAGTAACTTCTTAGCAGTGCTAAAGTAAGATTCAGGTGCCAGATTGGTCAGCTTCTGCAAAATGCCTTTGGCCAGCTCTTTGCATCAACAAACATTGGCTTTGCTGCTTGTCCCTGTGATTTTGACAGCACTTGTATAATGGTGGGAAGAAAACAGCGTTGCCACTGAATCATACAAAAGTTGCTCTTTGGGGATGTAAATATGAGAATCCCCTAGAAGGTCTGGCCAGCAGTGGGAGTGTTTCCAAGTTCTGGTTGTTTCTATTGCACCAATGGGAATTGCTATGCAGTAGGGTGCTGAAATGCTATAGCTTCCCCTCCCCAGCCACTGTGATTCTGCTGAAAGGATCCCAGGGGCCTTTTCACAGTACACAGTTATAGCACTATGATCTCACTTTAACTGCCTTGGGTATAGGTCTGAGGAAGCCTTAGAGCTCTCTGACTGAGAATTCTATGTCCCTTATTAAACTGCAAATCTCAGGACTCCATAGGATGTTGTTATGGCAGTTAAAGTGGAATCATGGTGCTATAATTGTGTAGTGTAAAAGGGGTGGAAGATAACATGCTGGAAGCTTTTGAACCCCCACCCCCCACAACCCATAGGACACTGCCATTCTCCTATTGATCAACTCCAAAACCGTCAGAGTTGAAAACTTAATTACAGGCTTATTTTTATAATCATGGTAGCTTCAGAATAGACCAATCTTCCCTTAGGCTTTCTAATAACAGGGACAGCATAATCACATCATCAGTTGATTTCCCTTTTTTATCATTCATGGGCTTTGAAGTCTTCTCTGTTGAGATAATGGGAAAAGACTTGATTAAAGCCATGGCAGCTAGTCTTGATAGTTTCACCTATCACAGTGGAGCAATATGAAATGTTGAGCAAAGTGTTTCAACTGTTATCAACCTCATCTATCCTTTGTCATTTTTTTTTTAAATAACCTCATATGGGGTTTTGTTATTATTGGTGAATTTGCATCATAATATTTTGATTATTTTTTTAAAAAGGAAAATTCATATTGAAATAATATTGAATAATATTAAATAATCTGCAAAAAGCATATTAAAAAGCTAAATGCACATCATATGTGTGTAGCTAGGGTTGCGAAACTTTATCAGTCTGAGACTGTGTTGATTTATGTTTAAAGCTCTTGTGTGGAATGCATGCCAGGGAGACAAGCCCAAGCCCACATGTGGACAGTATTATGTATTTTCCCTCGTCTTTTCCTTTTTTTTGCTCTCTCTTTCCCACCCTTACACTTTTTTTCACCTATTCCCTCTCTCTTCTACACTTCTTTCTCTCATTCTATGTGTATAATTTTCCCTGCACTTACTTACCTTCCTTCCTTCCTTCCTGGGCAGAGCAAGGGTTGGAGTATAGTGGCAAAGCATGAAGAAAACACTCTCTTCCTGCAAGGTCAGCCTGTGGTCTCTTCTCTCTGTTCAGGGACAGAAGCACTCCCGTTTCTCAAAGTTCAGTGAGACCCTTTTCATACCACACAATTATAATATTATGATTCTTGTTTAACTGCAATGATTCCAGATGATGGAGTCTTGGGATTTGCACTTGAGGTTGGGGCATTTAGAATTCTCACCAGGGAGCTTTAGTGCCTCCCTAAGCAACAAATCGCAGCGTTCCCTAGGAGGGACCCAAGGCACTTAAAGTGGAATTATAGTGCTATAATTGTGATATATGAAAGGGCCCCAGGAAATCCAAACAAACAAGCTAATAATATATGAACAGGGCAATCTCTTTTGAAAACCGCAAAACAAAACAAAATCAAAGTACTAAGGGGTGCTGGAGAGACAGAGTGAGGATGATAGCATGGCCTGTGAAAGAGGTATTGTGTTAGACAGATTAACAGGCCAGTTACAGCCTATGGGGCATAATTTCCCACCTCTGTTGTACAGCATGGATATTTATGCAAATACTTGGTGCACTTGCAACAGACAATAAAATTGCATTTAGGAAATGCGTGCTGGCTCAGGTTTTGAGGGTACCATAGGAAAAGGAGTGGGGCTTTCTGAGTAGTACCTCCATGGTCTTGTCATTGCTGCCTGTTCTCTGGGCCTCTCATTCTGAAAATGATACACAATGCCACCTAGAGAGAAGAGGCAAGGCAAGTAGAAATTTCTATTCCATCCTCTCATTCCTGGATTACTCCCAAAGGAAGGTGAATACAGAGTAACAGCAAGGTGGAGGGTTTTGTTGTTGTTAGCTGCCATCAAGTTGATTTTGACTTATGCTGCTCCTATGAATGAGAGATTTCCAAGTCACCAGTCCTGTCACCAGTCCTGCTCAGGTCTTGCAGATTCAAGGCCCTGGTGTTTTTGATTGAGTTTATCTATCTGTATTTCAGTCTTCCTTTTTTCCTACTGCCTTCTTCCTTTGTTTATGTGTGCCTTCAAGTTGCTTCTGACTTATGGAGATGTTAAGGTGAAAACCCTATCATGGGGTTTTCTGTGGTCTGAAAGAGTGCAATGCACCCAAAGTCACCTAATGGGTTTCCATGACCAAAGAATCAAACCTTGGTCTCCAGGGCCGTAGTCCAATGCTCAAATTACTACACCACACTGGCTCTCACCTTCTTCCTTACCGAGATTTTTGTCTTTTCTGGTGAGTCACATCTTCTCATAATATGTACAAAGTATGACAGTCTCAGTTTAGTCACCTTGACTTCTAGGGAGAGTTCAGGCTTGATTTACTCTAAGACCAAATGGTTTGTCTTTTTAGCAGTCCAGGGTATTCATAGAATTCTTCAGCACACATTTCAAATACATTTCAAATGTATTGATTTTTTTTTTAAATCAGCTTTCTTCACTGTCCAGCTTTCACAACCATACATCGAAATTAGAAATATGATGGCATAGACAAGTTTGGGAACCACTGCTATTTCTGGCCAGTCATGGGAGAAGGACTGGGCTCTTTATGTTATTGCAAGGGGGCTTGGTCATTTAGATATATGTAGACCATTCACAGTGCTCAGCAACAGACAGGCATTTTCCATTTAAGACTGGATAATTTTGCTGATCCCAAAAGTGGCCATCCCCACCTCCACCTTACTCCTGTAATTTATTTATTTTTTAAAAGTCATTCACTTAATTGATCATTGTATCATTAGTATCTTCAGTGTTTTGACCCTCAAACCTGAAAAGTACCCAAGCTTAAATAGCAAAAGCTAGGTATAATACTCTCCATTGTAAATGATGCACATACGTTTAAATGACCAGCTTTTCTTTCAGTTGTCTACAGCCTGGAAATAAGTCCAACGATGTTGGTGGGATTGCTTTAGAATAAATGTAGCATTTGCCTTTAAACTTCAAGCTTGCAATAGTCTGGCAATTTAAGTCTAAAACATTAAAATCTGGCAGTACCTCTGAGTTCATTACTTCCTTTTTTTCCAGCAGAATCTAGCAGTAAAAAACATGCAATTCAGCCATTGACCTCTCCTAATGTTAACTTGCTTGACTGAGCAATTTTATTGTCTTTCATATATAAAGCATCTTCAAATAGACCTCTGGGGAAGCTTTTATAAAAACATGGATTTTTGCCTATACTTACTTTTCACAAAATCTTTTCACAATACTGTCTAAGGATCTTATCCTGACATGTACAATTAATATCTCTGTTGTATGTTCCAACTAATCTTTTAATTTGTTATCTGTGCTACAATCCACTCTGCCAGCTTTTGGTTCTTCTCTTGTCTTTGCAATACTGCTCCCAAACAGTGATGGGGAAAGGTGACATATCTGGGATGTTTTCCCAGGGCAGATGCAATGGCATTGTCTTCTGGAGCACAAGAATTCAAAGACATAGCCATGTTAGTCTGGATCAGTACGTAAAGGGATATTGAGACAAATCGAAAGGAGGAAATTTGTAGCATAAGTTTTTGTAGACTAGGGGCCTTTCTGCACTACACTGTTATAGCACTATTATTCCACTTCCAACATCCTATGGAATCCTGGGGTTTGTAATTTAGGGAGGGGCATTAAGAATTCTCAGCCAGAGAACCCTTTGGCCTCAGTAAACTACACACCTCATAATTCCACTGGACGTTGAAAGTGGAAAGGCCCTAAGTCTACAAGAGTAACTGATGGGTCCTCCTTCTAGAGACAAGCTAATGAGATGATAACAAGGCTTTTGAGCATATCAGCATAGAGGAAGTCAAAGAGTGAAGTGAAAAATAAGCAGAGCCTGGTCAGTTCTTTCTCTTCTTTTGATGGGGTTCTTATTTCAGGCTAGCTTCTTAAGTGGTAGTATGCTTTTCAAGACTGAGTTTCTAATCAAAATCTAAAGTTTACATTTCAGCTAGCTGAGGATACTTTATTAACACACAGTGCATTTTACAAGATGGTTTAGTCAGTTAGAAGTAAGTACCACCAAGTCCATGGGAGTTTGCTCCCAAGTTGCTATGTATTGTTGTGTGCCTTCAAATTCTTTCCAACTTATGGCAACACTAAGGTGACTGTATCACAGGGTTTTCTTGGCATGATTTGTCTGGAAGGGGTTTTGCCTTTGCCTTTCTCTGAGAGTGAAAGAGTGTGACTTACCGAAGATAACACAGTGGGTTTCCATGGTTGAGAAGGGGTTCGAACCCTGCACTCCAGAGTCCTAGGCTAACACTCAAACCACAACACCACTAACTACACCTATGATTCCGAAATCCATACTATTACTAAATTTTTATTACACCAGCCAAAAAGGCACACACATCAAAGTATTGCAGATTTCGGATTTTCTCTTACCCTTACAATTTTGTATGCATAGCACTGCATTCATGCTGATCTTAATAAACTGCGTATTATGCTCCTTGATAAGTGTCTGTATACACCTACACTATCAAGATGACCTCGGGCACTGAACCATTTCTTATTATGCTGAAGATGAGACGAATGAATTTCTGTGGTCATTGCACCAACAGCAAGTTTCCATAGTCTTCTAGTGGTTATTATTATCAAATGTCAATCTTCGAACTTAACTCCTCTGAGGTATCTCATCTGTAGACTAATTTCACACTGCCAATAACTGTGCAGATGGGCAGATAAAGTATTTCCTCTGGCTGAAGTGAGTTGATTCTGGACTTGAAACAAAATCCACATTCTGGAGGCAGAATCGAACACATTTTAAAAGGCCATAGTACCACCACTGTGCTATGCTGTGCTGTGTTATCTCTCTCTGTGTGTGGTGGTATCTAAGGGCTACCAAAATTTGGTGGGGTGAGAGGAGAAAGGAAATACAGGGCAATTTTACTCTGGGTCCCTTCTCAGATCTTGAGTGTAAAATTAGCCTTTGCCTTGACTCTGGCATATTGCTCATCACAATCCAGGTTTGTAGCTTTTGATGGAGGGCAAAGGCCTCCCCAGTATTAATTTTTCCTTCATTCCTCAAATCTCTAGTATTCTAGAGAACGAGAAATTGAAAATCATAAGCACCTAGAACTCTTCACATTACCCTTTGTAAGCTTGCCTGCCTTTTTTCTTTTGGTGCCTAAACGGTATGTCTAAATGCACAACTAAATTTTAAGTTCCTGCAAGTCCAGAAATTTGGCTGTGGAAGGAAAACTTCATTGGAATGGGCCAGAATTCTTATGGGAGAGGTCAATGGTCTGGTTTTGCTCCTGTGTTGTTACAACCCTGCCAGAGCAACCTGCCACATGCATCTGTCCTCATAAGGAATGAATACTAGTCACATACAAACAGCTGGAAGGGCAGGCAGTTCTACAGTCAGATGACTGCTTCTCTGCCACTGAAGCATCTTTGTGTCTAGTCCAGTCATGTCATCACAGGCTGAACATGCAAGAAAGAACAGGAGGAGACGGAAGTTCCAACATGTGTCTTCATAGGGGACTGAGGCAACTCCATCTCCCATGAACTCTCTGGAAGATCCCCTGACTATGTGCATTACTAGGGAATACTAATTTCATAACAGGTGGCCAGAAACTCACCATCTTTTGGATGTTCTGCCTTCCTTCTGCTTTTCAGAACTAAAAATTAAGTGTAAGGGTATCGTGTTGAACCAATAAGGTAAATATTCATAATGACGTCTCCATTTATATGTTCGTGACAGATAACCTGTATAAAAATAAAATGAGGAACATATGGCCATCCAGTTGTTCTTGGATTGCCCTTCCTATCATCCTTAGCTAGCATGGCCAATGGTGAGGAATGATGGGATCTGCAGTTTCACATAAACAGGATGGCCATGTGTCCCCAGTGCTGTTTTAAAAACATCTCATTTTCCACAGTTGACTGGCTAAGCAGGCCTTCACAGAGTAGAAATATTCATTGTTGTTTTCTACACCCATTTGTTTTTTTAACCATTGTGAATGATGGGAAATATGAATGAAATATTAACAAAATGACATACAGAGTTCCTCTCCCCCTGACAGATCTCCTCCCTTGCAACTTCACTAGAGAGACAAGCCAACAACCTCAGCTGAAATGGAGGAACAAAACTTCCTTTTTGTGATTGGTGGCTAGTGCCATCAGGCATGGGAACTTCTAAATGCTGAGGAGAGCACAAATTGAACCCTTCAACACACTATTATGGCATATGCCAGAGCCCCTGCTGCCTCCATTAGTAATGGGGCTTCTGGAAGTTTTGTTTCAGCAGATTTTTCAAAGTGCTGTTATTACACTGGGAAAATACTGAGTAAGACGCTCACTTGAGACGCATGGTGGGGGAGGCTTCCTGTGGTTTATGTCACAGTCTCAGACGCTGAATACATTTGCTCCTGGCACACTGAATTTGAATCTGTCAGTTGCTGAAAATAAAATGTAAAAACCCGAAGCTTTTTTTTTTTAAGTGTCAAGTCTGTGACAGTGTAGGTTTCCTACTGAAAGACCAGCCAGATATTTGGCTGAAAGGGATTTGTCAGGTCTCTGACAGGCTACAATATCTTGTTGGGTTGGGCTGGATTTAACCTGGTTGACCACAAGACTAGGCAGACAAGTCTTTCTTCAGAGGCCTGCCTGCAATACATTTTAATAAACATGCTTATAATGCTATATTTTAACCATTTCATGTGTGTGTGTGTGTGTGTACATGTGCATTTTGCGACAGGTGGTGTAGAATACAGTTGTCTTTCTTTTGTAGATGCTAACTCCATTTTGGTTCCAATGTGGTTTTATCAGTATTATTTTGGTTTTATATGTATTATTTTAGATTTTATCTGTATTGTTATCTGTTACTGTTATTAACTTTGCTATATTGACTTGTGTAGCTTCTTTTGTATTAATTTTAGTGGTTTTTTTATGCGAATGATGATGCTACATTTTTATTGATACAGGATTCCTGTTTACAAAAAAAGAAAAAAAAGATACATGCTAACTGTTGATCTTTTATAGTCATCGTGTTTGGAAGCAACTTGTACTACACAGTTTTATTCAAGGTCCTAATTATGATCTCCAAAAGCCTAAATGAATAGGAAAAGTTTATCTTTCCAGATGTTTAAGAATACAACTTCCTTAACACTAACCCCTGGCTATGGTGGATGGAGATGACGGAAGCTGTAGGCCAAAACATCTGGAGGATCAAAGGCTTGTCACATCTGTCTTATATGACTTGACATCTGGGGCCTTTCACATTATATGGTTGTATCCTTATGATTCCACTTTAACTGATGTAGCTGAATCCCATGGAATGCTGTGATTTGTAGTTTGTTGACGCACTAGAGCTCTCTGGCTGAAAAATCTAAATACCCATTTAAAGTACAAATCCCAGGAGTCCATAAGATCCCAGGAATCCACATGTCAGTTACAGTGAATTTTAACCACTGCCATGTAGTGTTAAAGGGCTCCAAGCTATGTGAAAGACTGCATTCTCCCATATGGTCTTGCTAGGCGTTTAAACTTTCTCTGGAGTTTTGTTCTGCCTCTGTCAGAGGCACATTTAGCAGGAATATAAGAGAATATGAGAGATGACCTTCTGGGTAGATGTTCCTGCTTCTGAGACTCCCTGCCAAGGGTTGACAGGCTAGCTCTAGCTCTTTAAACACATCAGTTCAATGCACATCACAACCACTGGCACCAACAATAATAGAAATGGCACATAATTAAAATCCATCTCCATAACAATCTTAAAAGCCCACAATCTGTCTGAATAGAAATGACTTTGCCTGCTAGTGAAAGAACAACAATAAAGCTTCAGTCTAGAAAAGCACAATCTTTTCCTATATTTTCTATTTTTATATGCAGACAACCCTCTTTGCTTCAGCTTCATCGTGCATCCTCTTTGATCTGTCAGAATCTAAAACTTTTTTTGGATATAGAGTTGAACTGTTGTGTAATGAATGTAGGAACCCATTGAACAGTCACTGCAGACCTTGGAAGAAAATACTTTTTTGGACTACAACCAGCAGAATTCCCCGAAAAGCCTTTTTAAATATTGATTTTAATATTTCAATAGTGTAATTACTTTTTAACTTTTGTATACTGTGAATTTGTATCTAAGGGCCTTTCTGCCCTACACTGTTATAGTGCTATTATTCCACTTTCAACATCCTGTGTAAATCTGGGGTTTGTAGTTGACTGAGGCCAAAGAAATCTCTGGCTGAGAATTCTAAATGCCCTTTCCTGAACTGCAGACCCCAGGGTTCCATAGGATGTTGAAAGTGGAATAATAACACTATAACAATATAGTGCGGAAATGGTCTCTGTTTATTCTTAACTGTTGTAAGCCACATTGAGTTCTGAAATGGAAAAAAGGTGGGATATAAAGATCATCATCATCATCATCATCATCATCATCATCATCCTTAAGTCAGAACTGTTTCAAGATACCTAGAAACAATGAATATAAACAAATTCAAGTTAGAAATACAGTTAATACCCACGAAAAAGAATCAAAGTTCCCCTCATGGTTCAGCCACATGAGAGACTGTCCAGGGAGACTGGAAAATTTCTTCTCTTTTGGTTTTTCCAAGAACAGGCTGAACAGGCAGCTGACAAAGCTGCTTTATGTACATTTCTTCTTATGAAAGGTGTGCTAGACTCAAGAAAGGCACACTAAACTAATCTACATCATTTTCTGCAGAGATAGTCACAAGGCTGGATAATTTGCAAGTTACTTTTAACTATAACACTCAGTCTGTGAAACAATGATATAGTTGTATTTTTTTATTTACAATAGCACTATAGTGTACATTTATTTACACTACAAGTATAATAGTTTAATGGTGCACATTTATTTACAATAGTGCCGTAAACAATAAAGGCAAATTTTCTTCTCTTTGATGGGAAAGAGTACCTCAACAGTATCTCAACACTCTGTTAGAAAAATTTTTTTTTTAAAAAAAACATTTCAGGACTTCTTGGCAAAAATTTTACAAAAGAATCTTTGAGGAAAGCAAAATATATTTGTGCACAATAAGTTGATATTAGAACAATTTTTTTTTTTTTTGCAAACACAGAGACATACAAACACATATCTTTCACAAAATTGTATATCACTTTGCAGCAAAGCCATTCAAAAGTACAAGATCCAATGGAATGTTCTGGCACCATAACATTTACAATGACAAAACCTGTTCTGTTTTCGCTTGTCACTACAGCAGATCCCCTGTATACGTTGGGGATATGTTCCCAGAGCTAACATGAATAACAAAAAAAAGTGGATAATGAAACACTATCTTTTTTCAATGGGATACATGACATAGGTATTGAGATGAGTATGCAGCTTGGAGAAGAGGCCCTGAAACTTGCCAGAACTTTAGAGTATAAGAGAAAGGCTTTGTAGCTATTCTTTGCAGTCCAAAGCCAGTGCAGAACTGATAAAAACATAAAAATTAACAACAATATGAGATCCAGAAAGAAATAAGAACAAAATGCTTTTGGATTTAATTTCAGTGTGGATAACTGAAATTGTGGATACCAGTCATGTGGATATGAGGGACCTGCTATATTTCATATTTACTGGTGGTAAGGGTTGGACCTGATGTCAAGGGTTGTCATAGCAGAGTATCCAGTGGTACGGGGCCTACCAGCAAATGAACCTTTGCCAAATTGGCCATTGACAGTGTGCTCTTTGAGATGGAACACTTTCTATAACCCTGGAGAGACAGGGAGCTGCTGTTCCTAAGTAGACTTAAGCAAAAAATTACTACCTGCTGCGAGCCTGGCTTGGGCTTCTTCCCAGTTAAGTAAGAGTGACGTTGTACATGACAGCCCAGCAAGTTGCTGAAGGGAATCATGCTCGTGGGCTAGGAGTAATGGTTAAGAAAAGAAGAGGAGGAGCAGCAACAGCAGCAATTGCAGAAGGGTGTCATATGACATTCTTTTCAATTGTGCAAAAGCTTGCAACTGTTTTGACTGACTGGTGCAGAAATGTTTTTCTGTTCTTCATAGTCAACATATTCCTAAAATCAGGGTGGAGTTTAGTTGTGAGCATTTTTTCAACCCCCTTGAATTCCTCAATTCTTCCTCCAATCCCAAGAAAATCATATATCTAGGAGGGCATGATTCCCCTCTAAAACTAGGCATACTGCTCACATCTTTTTAAAATATGCTCCTCCCCACAAAAAACTTGAAATGTTATTTCCACAAACCAGAAGTGACTTCCTGCTCATTTAGTTTCAAGTGAGGCCACTGGTACAAACTGCAGGGCGAAGATGGGCAAAGTGTGGCCCCATGGGGCAATTCTTTTCTTGGGGAGGGAGTCCGGGAGTGGCCTTTTTTAAAAACAGAAAATTAACTGGAATGACTTATGGGTTACTTACTGTTATGAAAACAGCCTCCTTGAACCTGAATTGACCTGGTGGAAGCCAAAAATGTGACAAAATTCATCCACCACCACTTTCCCCTGAGGGCATTTGGGCACAATTTTGAAATTTTTTAAAGAGAGGTAGGGCCATCCAAGGTCTCCTGAGAGACCAGTTCTGTCTGTCATTCATCTATCTGTCCGTCTATCTATCTATCTATCTATCTATCTATCTATCTATCTATCTATCCATCCATCTATCTATTCTGCCTTATTCCTTGTACAAGATCCAAGGCAGCTTGCAGCCAGTGAGGTTACTCCCCTGCCTTAAAGGGCCCTGGGCCTGGAAAAATGCTCTCAGATTCTCAGGGCTTGCCCACACATGCCATAATATAGGAGCTCTCTCTCTCTCTCTCTCTCTCTCTCTCTCTCTCTTTCTCTCTTTGTCTCTTCTCTCACTGGTGGACCAACTGGGGATCAGCCTTCAAACTGCAAGCAGAACTAGAATTACACAAATGTAGTGTTGTCAATAGGAGCCAGTATGGTGTAGTGGTTTGAGCATTGGGCTATGATCAATCCGCCACTCAGCCAGGGAAATATGCTGGGTGACCTTGGGCAAATCACCTATTCTCAGCTTCAGAGGAAGGCAAACTCCCTCTGTCAAAGAAAACTGTGTGATAGGTTTACATTAGGGTTCCTATAAGTTGGACAACAATGACAACAACAGTATTTTCATTATATATACACACACAAAGAGTAAAACTAGACACATAAACTGTACTGGATCTCCCTCTTGGACCATGCCATTCAAGAAGTGTTCTGTTATAAATGGAAGCCTATCACATAGCTTTTTCCTCAAGAAGGATATAACAGCCAGCCTAGACAGGCATATTCTCCATATTCCCAAGAAACTATAACCTTCAGTTCAGTAAATCACCACAGAAGGCAGTGGAATGTGGTTCCTGACAGTGAAGTGCCATTCTGGTGGCAGGTAAAGACTTTGTTTTGATGGGCCTTTGGGACCTGTCTTTCTGAGGCTTTAAACAATGTGCTGTACTGTTCTTGTTTCTCAGTTCTTGTTGTTGCTGCATGCTTTCAAGTCATTTCTGAATCATGGCAACCTTAAGGTAAATCTATCACAGGTTTTCTTGGCAAGATTTGTTCAGAGGGAGTTTGCCTTTGCCTTCCTCTGAGGCTGAAAGAGTATGACTTGCCTAAGGTTACCCACTAGGTTTCCATAGTCAAGCGAAGATTCCAACTCTGGTCTCCAGAGTTGTAGTCACCACTACACCATGCTGGCTCTATAGATATATTTTTAAACTGGTTTTAATTGTGTTTGAAACTTTTGTACGTTTTACTGATGCGAGTTTTTGTCTGTATTGGTTTTAGATTTTGTAGGTTGCCTACATTAGAAGCCAAAATGATTAAACTGAAGGTGTTATACTTTGGACATATCATGAGATGGCATGACTCACTGAAAAAGATGGTAATGCTGGGAAAAGTGGAAGGCAGTAGGAAAAGAGGAAGACCACATTACAGGTGGATGGACATAATCAAGGAGGCCATGGCCCTGAGTTTGAAAGACATGGGCAGGGCTGTTGATGATGAAGGCTCATGGAGGCTCTCATGCATAGGGTTAACGTAAGCCAAAGCTGACCTGACAGCAAATAACAAGAGCGATATAAATGAGGAAACCATCATCATCATCATCATCCTGAGTGTAGACCTGACCTTCATCAAACTATCAGATTACTGTAGCTCAGATGGTTTGAATGCTCTTCAATAGCCAAAAAATATTTCTTTTTACATAGAAAACTGGCATTATCAGGATAATGGGTCTACTTCAGCCTTTCTCTTAACATCTAATTTTCTCTGTAAAGTGAACTTTCTTGTATGGAGAATCTTTCCACTGCCTGAAGTATGAAATGGTATAACCTGGACACAGGTTACTGTCATAGTAAGAATGAAGCAAATGTACACAGAAATCTTTGAAGAAGAAGGATGGAGCAATGTGAATTAAATAAGACATGACATTGAAAGGGTGTAAACACTCACAAAACCTGAAGTTTAATCTCTACAGTTTACCAAAGCTTTGCTCTCAAACTATTCTTAGGACAAGGTTCAGAAACATGTGAGGTAACAGATTTAAGTTCTTCAAAGGGCTTGTTCAAAGTGTGCAATCTTTTGTATGGAGCAGAGATGGGCAGTGTGTGCCTCTTCAGATGTTGCTGGAGTACAGCTCCCACCATGCCTCACCATTGACTATGCTGGGTAGGGCTGGTGGGAGTTGCAGTCCAACAACATCTCAAGGGTCACAAGTTGCCCACTGTACTAAAGAAAAACAATAATCCAAGGCATGTCCTAAAGTCTAGAGTCTCAGAGCCTAGAGTGGTACTTTAGATGTGAAGCATCTTGGGCATTCCCTTCCTTTTGTTCAATCTTTGAATACCTAAATTTTAAATTACACTTTGGCAGTCCATTTAAATATTTACATATGTCATATATATGTCATGCCATCCTATCATATAACCCAAAACCCAGTGTGTGTGTGTGTGTGTGTGTTTGTGTTTGAGAGAGAGAGGGAGGGGGATTTGGATTCCCCTCGCATAGACACAAGCTTAGCTGGTGACTCCTATATCAGTGAGCGCCAAAGCTATTCCAAGTTTTGGATTTGGAACTTCAGTACTGGACCTTCAAAGGAACTATCCAAAGTGCTGAACTCCATCCACAAAACATTCCACTCACATGGAAGCCAACAGCTGCTGTTGACTAGTCAGCCCACATTTCTTTTCATGTTATTATAACATAAAATCGTGTAGGTGGATGACAATAAAAACATACAAGCCATGCAAATGCAAAAAAAGAAAAAAAGAAAAGAAAAGGCAATAAGGAGAAATTGCTGTCTGCAACAAGAGTCATAACATGGCAATTTTACTAACATAACATGTTACCGAAAATGATAATATAATATCGTATTATTCTCCAAACAAAAGTTGTGCAAAAAAACCTGTGGTTATTGCTGCATTCTCCATGGTTTTGCTAATTGTTGCTTCTTTGTGCTATACTAGATTTGATGTCATGTTATGTTTCTGGTTTGTTTCTTTAAAAATAATGGTTGTGTGGTAAGGGAAAGCCACAGGTCAGAATTTAACCTTTTCTCTCCTGCAAGGGACTACATGAAAATCATACCTCCATTCCCCCACTGAAATCTGATAGTCTCACTTGGACTTTGCTTGGGACTGTGCCAGGAGGATATCCCTGCTATCTCTATGTCATGAACTCAGTCCTCATCACCCTAATACCACAATGTACCAGATCCTGTCTGATCTTGGAAGCCAAGCAGGGTCAGTTTGGCATGGATAGGAGACTACAAGTGAATATTGGGTGCTGTAGGCTATAGTTTAGAGGAAGGAACTGGCAAACCCACCCCTGAGTATATCCTGCGTTTAAAAACCCTATGAAATTCATGGGGTCATCATAAGTCAACAGGCAACTTGAAGGCACACGGACACATGCCCCTTCTGATAGTCTCTCTAGGACTTTGCTTGGCATGTAGTATATATTGTATTTAATGTGTTGTATAGCTTGGCCCTTTGATTGCAGGCCTGTGAAGCATAGCAATCTTTTTGTCTTGTTATGTTGGTTGCTTGTTATGCAAATAGGTATGAGATGAGTGAAGCCTGAGATCATGGTTGGTGATATTACAAAGAAGGCACTTTCCCAGTTAAGACATGGGTGGGCAAAGTGTGGTCCTCCAGATGTTGTTAGGTTGCAACTCTCAGTATTCTCTGCCTTTGGCTATGCTGGCTAGGACTGCTGGGAGTTGTAGTTCAACCACATCTGGCAAACAACATTTTGCCCACCGCTTTACTAAAAACACAGGGAAGGAATGGTATTCTGAGAGATTCCTTTTTGTTAACTTCAAATTTGCAGGTTCCATACACATGTTTTCTTACTTTCTCTCTTACTTTGCCTCCTCCCCTGTTGTGTACTTGCACAAGCTAGTCAGGAGCAGGGGGTAAACAAACTCATGGGTGTATGGGCCATATAAATGACGGCTGCTAAAATCTGAGAATACAATTGTGATAGGAACCAAAATGTAGAACAAGTGAGTTGTTGTTTGTCAGACACACAGAGGGTCTGATCTTTGTATAAAGCCCCCAATGTATACTGATAAAGTTCTTTGTATTTTTACAATGTAGCCCCTCTTTGTAAAGATTCTTCCATGGAAAGAAAAGAGATTCTTCTTGCAGAGAACACATGAAGCTAAATATTCAATGAAGGTGGGAAGTATCAAGAACTTGATACTGCTAGTGTTGCAGGGAGTAAAGTTTAATGACATCTTAAAAATGACAAACTATTAAAAAGTGCAGTATTATCAGGATGACGACAGAAATCCAACAGATTTGCAATAGTGAAAATTATGCTGTTTGTATATCTCATTTTCAAAGGCACAGAGTTTTTCTGAGAGTCCTTACTTGGATTGAAAGAAGCAGGTTTAGTGAACACAAGCTGCCCTCTTCTCTCTCTTTCTGAGGATCCAATATTCACCGCTTTTTAAATGAAATTTTAAAAGCAGCATAGGCAATGAAACTGTAGGAACTAGATGGCAAGTTCCACTGTAGCCAGAAGAAGAGTAAAAGCTGCCCTTCAAGAAACAGCGTATCTGCCATGTTGAATTCTGTGATGGCTGGTGACTCCCATTTAATAAAGCCATTCTGGGTTCTTGTGTGAACTTTAAAAGAGCTGTCCAAAGTTTGGGTATAAGGTTCAGCAAAGTTTGGACTAAGATCTGGGCTGGATTCACTGCCTCATTGACCTGGATCAGCTCAGGTAAAAGGCTTATCTAGGCCAACATTCTGTGCACACAGTGGTCAACCAATTCCTTTGGGAAGCCTGCTAGCTGGATGCAAGCATGGCTATCCTTGCTGTCATGCATTCTACATCAACTGATATCTATCCAGAGGTACAGTGCCTCTGATACTGGAGGTGATCCATAGTCATCCTGACTAGTAGCTACTGATGGCCCTAACTCCATGAATTTAGCAATCTCCCCTTTAAAGCCATCAAATTTGGCAACTATCACTACTACTTGTAATAAATTTCACTGTGTAACTATGTACTCTGTGAAGAAATACTCCTTTTTGTCCATCCTAAATCAGCCATCATTCAGTTTCAGTGGATGAACTTGGGTTCCATTCATACAATACAGTGAGGTCTATATATTTTCTCCACACAATCAGCCAGTGTGATGTAGTGGTTTGAGCACAGGAGACTAGGGTTCGATTCTCTGCTTGGCCATGGAACCTTGGGTGGGTAACCTTGGGCACATTATACCCACTCTCAGCCCAAGAAAATCCTGTGATAGCTTTGCCTTAGGGCCACCATAAGTCAGAAATGACTTTAAGGCACACAAAAACAACAGATGATTGCACCGTATATTCTAAAGCCTAAGCATGAGTAATGTGAAGTAAATACTAGATATTCATAGGGTGGATCTCATAATTATAATTTGGGAAACAAACCGCTTAAACCATGTATAAATGCTACAGCAATTAAGCAGAATGCTACTACTTTTTCCTGGCAGCATTCGCATCCTTATACCTAAGCTGAAATTCTAGAGAAGCTTTTCCATTTATCTTATCAATGGAAAACCCTACCTTGTTGAAAACTTGTCTTGTCATGAAGAAAGAAAAGCAATTTGGATTTCTGAATCACTATTCAGTCAGGAAACTCACTGTGTAAATTTAGAGTTTGGTTCAGTCCCTGTCTCTCAGCTTAGGCCCTTTCTGCAAGAGACAGCAGAATTTGTTTCCCTCCTCTGACTGCACCACGCTGCATCTGGTGGGAGGGAGATGCCTTTGCCGGTCTCCCATAAGAGGAGACCACACAGTTTCTGTGTGACAAGGGTCATGTAGTAGGTTGAGAGGGAGTAGAGCCAGCAGGCCTCCTTTTAAGGCCAGCAAAATCGCCCCTTCCCCAGCCTCTTTGGACTTGTGGCGACCCACTCTTCCTCCCTTTGGTTTCAGTGGTAAGCTTGCTAGTTGCTTTGGGCTGCGTAGGATTTTTTTCACTTACCTTACACTGTGCCAAGGGAAATGGATAATTGGTTTCTCGGGGCGGTGTCTTAAATAGGTCACTTAAATAGGCACATTGGCAGGAAAGGGGGGGTCTAAAGGCTTTGGTGAGTACCTATGGCACCCTATGGTGTAGGACAGGCCTCAGGAGCCCTCCCGTCTTGTCACTAGACAAGGGGGAAGACAATGATTGAGTTGCCCATGGGGCGGGCCCATGGTTGGCCCTCACTTTGGGGCTTGTGAGGCAAGGGGGGCATGACAGGGGGCTCACCTTCCAGAAGAAGGGGTTGGCTGAAGTTCTGTTTGGGACCTGGTATCTCACCCAAGGGAGGTTGGGGAAGAGGTCAGGTGGTGACCCCTTGCCTTAACAGTTCCTGTTGTGTTTACACCCCCTTCTCTCGTGTCGCAAAGTTCAAGGCCCAAGTTCAAGTTCATGTTAAATAGGCATATAATAAATTGCCCTAGTTCAACCCAAGCCTTGTGTGTGGTCTCTTCATTTCATGGGTTGGTTGGCAAATGCCTCATGGTGTTGCAAGGGCAGTGTTTAAGACTGCATTTCTGCAACATTGCATTCCATACGCTCCTCTCTCTGAAGCAGGGGAGACAGCTTTTTCCTTCTGCATTACAGCACCCGTGACCATTCCCATGCTCTGCCTTTGTCCTGCCCCACCCCTTTGATTGGATGCTTCAATTTTTAATTTTTTTTTAAACTTTACCAGATGACGTTTCTAGGTAGGAAACGATGCCATGTAACTTCCGGCCGCACTTGAAATGCAACGGCAGGGCAACATTTTGCAGCACATCGTCCTTGATGTGGTCTCTCTTTCTCTCTCTCACCCCTGATTAGCAAAAAGGTTCTTAGTCTGCTTTACAAGTTTGTTGTGAGGAAAAATTAACCCAAAGTTATGGAATATAAATAGAGAGCAACTGCGCAACATAGACTGGTTGCAAGTAGCCGCTCACAGAACCATACATTTTCTAGAGTAGGTATTTCAGTTTATTTTTCTTTGAGTGCATCAATAATGCATTTAAATTACTCAATAAACACAGAGATTATTGGATTATCGTGAAATCTTGCTGCTTCTTTTAAATAGAAATAATAACCTGTGAGATTATGTTTGATCCACACATTTAAGGATTACTTTCTTACGCAAGTATCAATTTATAATATTATTTTCTTCCATTTGTTTTTGTTGCCACAAAGAAATGACATACTAGTCCTGCAAAAGAAGTGGCTGGAAACATTTTGAAACATTTGTTTGAGAAACTCAAATTTGTTTGTTCACAGTTTATTTAAGGTTATAGGTATAGACATAAAGGGCCAGTGGTTTGGGCATTGGACTATGATTCTGGAGACCAGAGTTTGAATCTTCACTCAGTCATGAAACCCACTGGGTGAACTTGGGCAAGTCACACTCTCTCAGCCTCAAAGGAAGGCAAGAGCAAACTCCTTCTGAACAAATCTTGCCAAGAAAACCCTATAATACAGTCACCATAAGTCAGAAACAACTTGAAGACACATAATAACAACAATAACATACTTTGATATATCTGGTTATCATTCACGTGTTCCATTGTTGAGTCCTAATGCTGATATTACAAGAAATTCCAAAGCTCAGCTCTAAATCTTTCCTATCTATTGGCAGAACATTCAATCCAGGACTGAAGAAGCAAAGTGTATTAATTTCTCATAGTGAAAATATTTCTGAATACAGAACGATTATAGTGTTTAGACTTCTTTCCACTGTGTCCATAGTTAAACTTAGAGATGTGAACGCTCTGGGGAAAGAAATTGGAACATTTTGGGGAAAATATTTTCCTCATTTTTTCCAAAGCACCTTTTTCCTGGAAAAAAACCTGAAAAATGAATTATGGAATATTTTATTTCAGAACGATGAATAAGATACTTAGGACAAGGTGTTCCCATATTTACCGGCTTAAAATCAACTAGCTGATGCAGAGTAAATAAATAAATAATCTCTCTTTCTCTTTCTCTTCTCTCTCTCTCTCTACTGTTGATCACTTCTGTTTTTATTGGCTTTTTTGCCCGTTCCTTAAACTTGCAAAGTTAAAGAGGGTTGTTATAGATATTCGTTACAGTTCAGAATCTTTTCCTCCACTTGTAATAAAAGCAAATAATTTTTTTAAAAAGGAAGTTAAATTTGTAATTATGTTCTTAATAAACTGTACTTTCACTACATTAAACATGATAATTTAACAGCAAACTAAATTTATATATGATGCTTTCAAAATTCTTCCAGTAGCAAAAGGTGCTAATACTGCATTTTTTCAATATTTCCAAAAAATTCAATTCTTTTCCCAAACACCCAATTTCCCTATGACTTCAAAGGTCCTGGAAATGTTGCATCTCTGCTTACACCCAGTAGGATTGCCTCATTTTCTTTTGTTCAGTATCTTATGCACTATTCCATCTAAATAAATGGTTCTTTCAGAGTTGTCACTGCCATTAGGCACTGGGAACCAGCTTTCTTGCAAGCAAATTTTGGGTGTCATAAAAGGGCGGCAAAGTGTTAGTTATTTAATTTATTGTGATTGCATTTATTACAGCCAGGAAGCAGGAGATGTTCTACTGAGATTTTGTGCATTTAGTACTAAAAGAACTTCAACAGCATAAGATACTAACCAACATAACTTAGTGGGCATAGGGCAGGAGTACTTTCTTGGGCTGATCCTGGCTTATTTCTTTGAAATACATACATAGTGCTTTCCCCCAAATTTGGTTTTCGAGTGTTCCACAGAGTAAAGAGTAGCAACAGAATATGTTCACAAATTCTTCCTATCAATGAGATGATAACTGGATTTATGCCGTTTGATAGTCCTATAATCTCTTAGTCCCAAAATGTAAAGGCTTGGTAGAGGAACATGTACTATAAGAATCAAATATGGTGAGAAGCCCTCTGAACATGTATAGAATGTGCTTAGAGGGCTATGCTACATATAATAAAATTCCTAGTGGAAGGCAGTTCCAGTTAGTAATCAATGTGAAAACAATCACTATAAAACCCATATATTGTGAAATGTGAAACCCACACAACAAAATGAAACCCACAGCTGATTATTTGGCTGCATATATTTCCACAGACAACAGCTTTGCAGTTCACATGCTCGGCAAAAAACACAGTATATGCTGGTCCTTAATTTTTTTCTTAAATTTCTTTCCTAAAAGTTTTTCCCTTTCTATATAAAAATGTATCAGGTATGTAAAATCTGAAGCAACTAGACTGAAGCCACTAGACCTGAAGATACATGGGGAAGGTCTGGGGCTGAGTCATACATGCATTCCTGTTGGTTGACAACATCAGGTTAGGGCTGACCATGCCATGAGGTGGCTCCTTCAGGCAACAGACTTAGAATGCATCATGAAAGCGCAGCAAATTGTTAGTCATTCAGGCCTAATCCAAGTGTTAGCCTCAAGCAGAGCAGACCTCTGTAATCAGTGCTGTGGATGTCTCATAGAATTATAGAATCATAGAAATGTAGAGTTGGAAGAGACCACAGGGGCCATCCAGTCCAACCCCCTGCCATGCAGGAACACCCTCAAAGCACTCCCGACAGATGACTATCAAGCCTCTGCTTAAAAACCTCCAAGGAAGGAGACTCCACTACACTCCGAGGCAGCAGCATATTCCACTGCCGGACAGCCCTGACTGTCAGGAAGTTCTTCCTGAGGTTCAGGTGGAATCTCCTTTCCTGCAGCTTGAATCCATTGCTCCTTGTCCTGGTCTCTGGAGCAGCTGAAAACAAGCCCTCTCCTTCCTCTACGTGGCATCCTTTCAAATATTTAAACATGGCTATCATGTCCCCTCTTAACCTTCTCTTCTGCAGACTAAACATACCCAGTTTTCTAAGTCTATCCCTATAGGGCATGGTTTCCAGGCCTCTCACCATTTTGGTCGCCCTCCTCTGGACTTGCTCCAGCTTGTCAATATCCCTCTTGAATTGGGGTGCCCAGAACTGGACACAGTATTCAAGATGGGGTCTAACCAAAGCAGAGTAGAGTGGTACCAGTACCTCCCTCGATCTAGACACCATACTCCTATTGATGCAGCCAAGAATTGCATTGGCTTTCTTGGCTGCCGCATCACACTGCTGACTCATATTCAGCTTCAGCAATTGATTCAATGAGCCAACTCTAGTTGGGCCTAGCCATTGGATTTAGGCCTAAGTGAATTATGACTGGATTTTTACTGCTGGGAACGGTGAGAAACATTTGTGAGATTGATTTTCTGCTTAATGCATCAATATTACTTGTTGAAACCTTGGGTATTATGTTATGAAGTTGGGAGTTCAGGATACCCTTTGCTTCTCCACTCTACCTGCGGAATAATAGCACTATAACTGAGCCCTGGTGGCGCAGTGGTTAAATGCCAGTACTGCAAGCCACAAGGTTGTGAGTTCGATCCTGCCAGGCTCCAAGGTTGACTCAGCCTTCCATCCTTCCGTAGGTCGGGAGCATGTTGGGGGCATGTATAGAAAAATGTATTGAAATACATGCTATTTGCAAGTTGTTCGCCGCCTCGATCCATATGGAGAGGTGGGATACAAATAAATAAATAAATAAAATATAACAGGCTAGTGTGGAAATGGACATACAGTGCATTCCATGAACAATTGTTACACCAGCTGAAGTGTACAGAAAAAATCCCTTGCGGAAGTAACTGCTCCCCACTTGCGCGGCTTTTAAGGGCACCCCTATCAAACAGCTTTTATATGAACTTTCAAAGCATAAGCAAAGGGATCATCCATTGTGTTCCTTATTTGCATCTCTGATGCTCTTTCAGTTTCTGAGATATTTGCAGTCTCTGAATGGTGATTTTAAATAGGCGTTTTTTAAAAAAAAGTATTGTAGCCTCCCTGGTCTCCCCTGAGGTGGGGCGGGATACAAATGAAATTGCCATTCCTGAGCGCTGGGAACCACCAGACCTCCCAGTCCTGGGCCATTCCCGCACTAGACTGTCCTAGCGCTATTATTCCCCTTTCAACCTCCGACGGAATCCTGGGCCTTGCAGTTTAGAGGAAGGCCATTTCCGCACTAGCCAGTTATAGCGCGATGATTCCGCTTTCAACCTCCTCTGGAATCCTGGGGTTTGCAGTTTCGGGAGGGGCCGGTCGGCCCCTCCCGAAACTGCAAACCCCAGGATTCCAGAGGAGGTTGCAAGCGGAATCATCGCGCTATAACAGCCTAGTGCGGAAATGGCCAAAGTGTAAGAACAGCATTGAACAGGCTAGTGCGGAAGCGGCCCCAGGAGCGTGACCGTGTGACCTTTTCTTTCCTTCCCCAGACGCGTGAGCGGGACTTCCCCGGGAGCCTCCCTCCGTGGTCCGTCCCTTGAAGGGCTCCGCGGCGTCTCCGAGGTGCTTCGCCTCAGAGCTCTGTCCGGGGGCGGGCGGGCAGGCGCGCAGGCGAGAAAGCCCGCCGCCTCCCTTCCAGTGGAGGGAAGGGCGCGGGGGAGCGCGCGCGCGCCGCCCTCCTCTCCGCGCGCCCGTGCCGGGAGGGGGCGGGAAGGGAAAGCGCGCGCGCGCGCGCGCGCAGGCTCTCCGGCTGCTTTTGAAGCGGCCGCTCTCCGCCGGGTGCGAGAGAAAGAGAGAGGCAGGGGCAGAGCGCAGCTTCTGCGGCGAGAGGGAGGAAGAAGCGCGAGCGAAGGACAGGAAGGCGGCGGCGGCGGCGGCGGGGCGCGCAGCTCCGCGGGGCCTCGCACCGCCTCCGGGAGTTGTGGGCTCCGGGCACGGCAGCGGCTCTCGCCCGGCGGCCGGGCTGGCAGGGGGCGCGCATGGAGCCCTGGAAGCAATGCGCCCACTGGCTCATCCAGTGCCGGGTGCTGCCGGTCAACCACCGGGTGACCTGGGAGACGGCGCAGGTGTTCGACCTGGCCCAGACCCTCCGCGATGGAGTGCTGCTCTGCCAGCTCCTCAACAACCTGCGCGCGCGCTCCATCAACCTCAAGGAGATCAACCTGAGACCTCAGATGTCCCAGGTACGGTGAGGCGGGGGGGGCCCTTCGTCACCCTCCCGCTCCGCCTCCTCCCGCGTTATTAGTCGCCTCGTTAATGCCTTTGTTCCAATGCAGGGTGTCCCTTTGGCTGGGTCTTTTGCTTTCCCGGGCTTGTCCGGCAGCCTGCGTTCGGGCGATGTTTGCAAGTGGACCAAGAGTTGCGGGATGCTCTTGGAGGGCTGTGAATGTGTGCAGGGAGGGAGGGGTTTGCATTCAACTGGGTGCGGATAAAAGAAACAAAGGTGGAGGTCCCTGGGGAGGTCCAGGAAAGAAATTTTTCTTTGGGAAAGAAAAATATCAGTTAAGAGTCCAGTGATCTGGAAAAAAAAAAGGCTTCTTTTTATATCAGAAATAACAACAGATATTTTACTTTTTCTTTTTCCTTGCTTCAATGCTTCCAGTGTTATTTTTTATTTATTTATTTTTTTGGTGATGCTTGGTACTTGTATGTAAGTTCTGTAGAGCATGGAAGGAACAGATACAAGGCTATAGAATCATAGAATCATAGAAATGTAGAGTTGGAAGAGACCCCAGGGGCCATCCAGTCCAAACACCCTCAAATCAATCCCGACAGATGGCCATCCAGCCTCTGCTTAAACACCTCCAAGGAAGGAGACTCTATATTGAAGCTTTACAATTTATTATGTTCTTTTGTGTCTCTCTGTGTATATGTGTATGTCTCTGTGTTTGTCTCTGTGTGTGTATGTATATATATATATACACACACACACACACACACTCACGCACACACACACACTCACACATCTATACATGCACTATTACTTTACAAGCCAAAGGATGTGGGTTATTTCTTGGACTTTTGAAAACCTTGTTTTCCTAAGTCTTCCTGAATTAGTTTCGTCCAGTTTACAAATAAAGAAGAAAGAGAAAAAAACAGAATGAAAGAGGAACTGTGTTGTTTAAAATGAAGGATATAGGAAGTTGACTGCCTCCATTACTGTTATCTGTAATTACAATAGACAGAGGGAAGTATAAAAAGAGCCCTGGAGCCCAAAGAAATGAAGAAAAAAAAAAACCCTTCTGCTCTTGCTGCCCAGTGAAGGTTTTATTGGTGGGTTTAAATGTCTGTCTGCTCCTCTCTTGGTATAAAATACATAGGGAAATTTGGAGTGATGCCAAAAGAGGTTTTGTGAAGAATCTGGGCTTCAGAGATAATTGACAGCATGAAACGCAATGGGACATCCGTGCCGTTTGGCTGGGAATTGTGCTCTGGTACCTTGAATGGAGTACTGTGTTGTAGAGGGCTTTATGAATGGTGTGTGTTGATGAGATGGAAGTGTTGAGAAACAATTGGACCTATATGAATTGATCAGTACATTCGGCCAGAATGATCACACTTCTGCTACATTGATTTCAAACAGAGTGCTACATGTAGGCTCAGAAGGGCTTCTGTTGGGCTACATAGGGTTTCCACTGATACCTAAAGAAAGTTGCTATTGAAAGTGATTTTTTGGAGTTAATTTCCCCATATCTGGATGAGAAAGGGAAAAATAGATTTTGGTTTCATTTCCTTTATATTGAACAAAGTGTCACATGAAAAGTAGACCTGGTACTCTTTTCTCTCTCTCCCTCTCTGTCTCTTGTTTGGTCTGTTTTATAGTTCGTTTTATTTGATTTATTCCTTGCCTTTATCTCCCCAAACTGGGGCTCAAAGTGGTTCAAGATTTAAAAACTGGCATTGTTGGTTATAATGTTAAAGTGTGAGCAAACAAATTGTTACAGATCTGGATGTAAAATGACAGAAGTTGAAGTGAAAGTGGTGTCAAAAGCACATTATGTGTACCAGCCCATTCCTTTCCCTTTCTTTAGTACCCATAGCTGCTAAAAGCCTGCTTTGAAGAAAAATGGACTTTGCCTTCTGGCAGAAGGAAAACAGAGAGGGTGCCTGCCTAGCCTTCCTTGGAAAGGAGTTCCACAGATTCAGAGCAGCCAGAAAGACTCTGGTAACACCAATGGATTTGGATGGTATGCCAGCTGAGTTTGGTAATGATTAAGAGAGCAATTGTGTAGCCTCTGGAGGGTGTCTCTTGGCCTGTAGGATATGGTAGATTTCCCCCTTTGAGTGGTTGGAGAAAATGAGAGAGCTCACATATTACCTCTCAGAAATCTGATGATGATGTGCCAGTGGATGGAGGTCAGCCAGTGTGGTTTGAATGTTGGACTGGGACTCCAGGTGACCAGGCTTCAAATCCCTGCTCAGAAACCCATTGAGTGACTTTGTGCAAATCACCTTCTCTCAGTCTGAAAGGAAGGCGATGGCAAACCTTCCAAAGAATCAGTCTTGCCAAGGAAACCCTATGATAGGGTTGTTGTAAGTCAGTGTCATCTGGAAAGCACACAAAAGTGGCAGTGGATTGGGAGAGAATGGCTGTGGATGCACACCCCTCCCAGCAGCCCCTCCATCCTGGGGTTAGGCTTATTTGGAGTTCCTTCCCATTGCATGGAGCAAGGTGGGGTTTCTTTAAAACCTGAAAACTCCTGCAGAGAGGACCACAAAGGGAACAACTGACTTTCTGTTTTCTTCTACCCTGCCAGAAGGAGCCTGGCAGGATATGTCAAAAGCTCTGATGTTGGGGTGCTATGATCTAGAGCACAGGATTCATTTTTCATTTTATTTTATTACGGTCAACAGTCCATTAAAACAACATGTTAAAACATTTTAAAACAATACAGATTTAAATAAATATAGTGGCTCACATTTACCAGGGAAAATACAATCAAGATGATAATGGTAGCATACAATATAGGTGAGCAGATATTTCATTTACATAGATAAGGAAGATCTAGTTAAAACTGCTAAGTTTAAAAATTTTGCCACTTGAAGAATAATCTCTTTGTCAGAACCTTGCAGTAAGATAGCCATTAGAGACTCTATGGGATGCCTAGGGAAGCGTTGTGTGATGGGGTGTAATAAATCTTCCCTAGCCCCTTGGTAGAAACTACAACGAAAAAGTACATGTGGTATAGATTCAATTTCCTGATTATCACAGGGGCAGCATCTTTTGCTCAGTAGTGTTTTGTTGAATCTGCCAGTTAGCAAATTTGAGGGAAGGACGTTAAACCTTGCCAGGGAGAAAGCCCTTCTATATTTTGGAACTGTTAACAAGCTTAAATAAGGCATTCCATCTTTGCAAGGTAAGCATGATAAACCCAGTGACTGAAGGGTGCATGGTCCCCTGGCTGTCCCTTGCAGCTCCTGGTAATCAGTTGCCCTCAACTTCTGCTTGACAATAGCTTTGGCCCCATCTAAGTCTAGAGATAGCAGATGGAATGTAGAGCACAGGATTGCACAAATCTGGTTGACCTTCCAGGTGATATGCATACGTTTAGCTTTGTATACTATTGGTGTCAATAGAACAAGTTAGTCACACAGTGGCCTTTTCCCAATGGTTTCAGTCGATGGGTGGTGCAATCTTGAACCTTCACTAAGAAGTTGGGGCCCCTGATTTCAAGGAGGCTCAGTTCTGTTCTTCAGAGTGTGGAAGCTATTTCAGGTAATAGGTTGCTATGGAGCAAAGATGGTTGGAGGGGAGAGTTAGGCCTGCAATATGGCCTGCCCTGAGGCCCTTGATTTACCTTGGCATCTTCAGGTGCAGCAGAGGATGCTGTCTTATTGCCATTTTGGAGTTACCAGTCTGGTATGGGGAATGGCTGGGGGTTGGTAGAGGAGAGGGGATTTTGCTTTAGGAGCAAAAGTTTTATGCTGGCCCTGATGGGACCAAGGAGATCCACACAGGATTACAGTTTCAGGGGTGACTAAAACCTTAGAAAGAGATCAGTAGCTTAAATGTGAACCCACTTTATTTCTACCTTCTTCTTCAGTTCAAGGTTCATCATCTACACTGAGCTGCAAGTCTCTTTGCTGTTACAGAATTCAGCATTCACTGTGGATTGCTCAGCTGATCTTTAGTCACACATAAGACAGTATCAGTTTCTTGCTTTTAAGTCTTCAGCCTGCTGAAATCAGCAGGACAAGTTCTTTATCATGATGATGATAACAACAACAACAACAGTATTACTGTATGTAAATGTAAAGCTTTTGAACTTTTCTGTAGTACTTTTGAATGCTTTACACCAGTGCTTCTCACTATTTGATGATGTGGCAGACTGGCATTTACCATACTGTTGGTGTGGTGTAGTGGTCTGAGCCTTGGACTACAACCTTGGAGACCAGGATTCAAATCCCTGCTTGGCCATGGAAACCTACTGGGCAAGTTACACTCGTATCCTCAGAGGGTGGTAGAGGCAAACCTTTTCTGAACAATTCCTGCCAAATAAACTCCTTGATAGGTTTGTCTTAGGGTTACTATTAGTCAGAAATGATATGAAGGCACACAACAACAACAACAGTATACCAAGGACTAGTACAGTCTACATGCCTTAGGGTAATTGTATTTGCATAGTTACTTGGAAATTTGCCCTGGACTGGCAGCTGGTGGAGAACCTTTAGCCTTTGAGATGTTCTGGATTGCAACTCCCACCATCCCTTACCATTGATTGTGCTGTATGGGGCGGATGGGAGTTGTGGAAACCAAAGGTTCTCTGCCCCTTCACTGTTGATTTGTCACTTATTGTTGCAACCTTAGGGTGTAACACTAGGGCGTGCTCAAGTATGCTTATACATCATTTAAATCAGGGAGCCAGGCAGCTCTCCAGAAGTTGTAGGATTGTGTTTTCTAGCAGGACTGATCAGGCCAGTGGAGTGGAATGAGGGGAGCAATACCTGAAGGGCTGATTAGTTTCCACCCCTAATTTAAATGAACACAATGAGCAGTCTATAATCTTACAAAGCTCATACTTTAATGTATTTAAATATTGTGCTGAATTGTACCTTATGTGTATGTTTTTAAAGCCCTCTGGAAGTTCAGCCTTAATATTGAGTGTTAGCCAGACCCACACGTAAATGGATAGCGCTACTTCTAGTGTTCTTCTGTGCCAAGGTCAACCTCTGTGTGCACTATGTGAGTGCTTTCTCCTGGTGCTTTGTGTGCTTCCCCTCATAACACAGAATGGAGAAGCCTATTGGGGAAAAAGGAGCGCCAGTGCTGATGGATGATACGTGTTGGTTTTAAAGCACCCTTTGGCGTTTGGAGACCCAGGTGCAAGCTCTCCTTTGTGAGTGACCTTAACAGACATGAACCTTCTTTGGGGAGTCCTCTGTAAAGAAAAACGTAGTTACAGGGTAGGTAACATCAGCAGTAATCCCAGTTCTGTGGGATTAAGTTCTGCTGGGGCCAGTGGGACTTACTTTTGAGTGGACACATATTGGGCGGCACTGCTAGTCTGATGTTCTGTTTTGTTCTGTTCTCACTTGAAGCCTTTGAAGAAGGGCCAGTTCTAATGCAATGTTGTCCATGTTATTGTATATCTGTAAATATTGGACAAGTTGGGTTTTTTGGACTGCAGCTCCCAGCATCTCCCAGCCAGCGTGGCAATGAACCTCAGAGAGTGCTATTGGCTGCACTTCTGAAGCACTATCTTCCTATACAAACTTAGCTGAGTCTGTGGCCATTTCTGCACAATGGAGCGGTGCTGTTTCCGGGAGAGGATGGCAGTGGTTGGCAGGTCGTGCTTCTGCATGACATTGTTGCTGGCCCACTGCCATCCTGTCCTTAAGTGTCATGCTCCTGCAGTTTGCACAGAACAGAAAAAAATCCATTTTGCACCTGTGATTGTGTAGAGCTCCCGTTGCCCCCGGCTGTGTGGAAGCACAATGGCGATGCTTCCTTCTGTAGCGCAGCAATGGAAAGTGCCTGGCTGTGCTGTAGAAGGAAGAGGTGGTGCCATTTCACACTTTTCTGCGTGGAGCAAGCTGGTACAGAGGGAAATGTTGCTGATCTGCTCCCTTCCAGACCTGGGATTGCAGTGCAATGACACGAAAGTGTGTCATTGTATGGAAATGGCCTTAGGATCTTCAAGGGAGGGCTTTCTCTCACTCCTATGACTGATGAGGACACAAGAGAGGGCTTTTTTGGTGGCCGCTCCCAGGCTGTGAACATCCCTTCCATGGGAAGTCTGGCCTTTCCTCTGCTATCCTCACAGTCTTAGTCAAAAACCTTTTTATGTAAATAGGCAATTGATGGTGAATTGGTTCTGGGCAATCTTCATATGGCGTGTGTGCAGTATTGATGTCTTTACTGTTATGTTTTTAAATGATTTTATACTTTGTAAAACTAATATGTTTTAATATATAATTTACGACTTTTTAAAATCTTAAGGTTTTTTTTAAGCTTTATCTTCTTTTAGCCCTGTTGTAAGCCAGTTTGGTCCTGCTTTGGAAGAAAGCTGGGTTATGCAATAAATAAATATAAACAAACATACTTAGGAGATTTACATGCACGTGAAGTCCAAAGAAAGCGTGATACTTAGTAGAGTTGAAATGGTTTCTGGGGTTGCCAGTATCTTATTTGAAGACATAGCCTGTTGCATTAGGCACTGGAAACATTTTTCCATATTTCAGGATCCACCTACCCTAGTGCGGTATCAGTGCTTCCTCCTTCCTCCTCCTGTGCCTGTTGTTGTGAACCAAACTGTTGTTTGTACTTCTCAGCAGGAAAGATGGGAAACTATCCTTCAGAATAATAGCATAACAGTAGCCAGAATGGTTTCTTGGAGGTTATCATCTTTGTCCCCTGTTAGGCAGGTTTTAAAAATTTATACCAAAGGTTGAGAGTTGGGCATTGTAGGTAACATTACATGTTTGAAACAAATACAAATATGAATGCTGTGACAACTTTAGTCTAATAAGATAGTAACTGCACCCAGTCCCCTTCACATTACAGATAGTTATTCAACTAAAGCCCCCGCTCCTCAAAAAAATAAAAAAACAAAAAAACAAACAAATCCGGCTTAGGACTGACTGTGGAAAAATTGATGGTAGAGCTTCCCAAGGGTTTGAGAGAAAGAAGTGCTATTCATTTTAAGTGCAATTCTACTCACAGTTAGGCTGCTTAAATCCTATTTCAAGAAGAATTGCATTGATTTTCGTGGGATTTAAGCAGCTTCACTTTGTGAAGGACTATCTGTCAATTTTATATTTTAATACTTTTTAAAGTGTTCAGGTTGCCCATTTGAAATAAAGCAGCAGTTCCAGTGACAAGGCTAGAAAATAGGCTGATGCGATGGTTGCAATGCTTGTGGAAGTGATGTGTAAACAATGTGCATTTCCAGCTACAAAAATGTGAAAATAAAAAAAAAGTAAAGGAACTAATAATATGCTTCAAAAATATTAAGCTTACCTGTATGCCTGTCTATCAGTAAATATTTGTGCTGTGGTCTTGGTGTCAAAGAAGTGCATTCATTTGAAAAAGTCAGTCTGTGAAGATGTATCTCAGAAGGAGCTGTATTTTCAGAAGATGTCCCTAGCATGCGTATGTGGGACAAACCCTACTCTGCTCAATGAGATTTACTTCTAGGTAAATGTGCTTATCCAGTGTGGTGTAGTAGCTTGAGTATTGGGCTAGAACTCTGGGAAACCAGGGCTCAAATCCCTGCTTAGCTGTGAAAACCCTTTGGGTGTTCTTGGGCAGGTCACTTCTCAGCCTTAGAGGAAAACAATGGCAAACATCTTCTGAATAAAATTGTGCCAAGAAAACCCTTTGATAGAATCATCAAAAAGGCTAACTAACTAACTTTCTGAACAACATCTCTTAGAATCCTCCAGCCATCAAGGCCAATTTCTGTGACAATCCTGTGCTAACCTTTTGAACTCAATTAGATTTAATAGTGCTGTTTAGTTACTGTTTTCAGATTGCAAAAAGCCTTATGTTTTGGGAAGGCAAACGTCTTCTTTTCCTTGCACTTGCAAAACATGAGAAAAACAGTTCAGGAAGACTGCTCCCTTTGCAGAATACATCTGTGGGATTTGCTCTAAATTCCCTTTAGGCAGTGAGTTTTATCCTCTAATGCTTCGGATATATTTCCTAGTTGCCACTATTTTTCTTGGCCTGTGGTCATGAATCCAATTACTTGTGATTTTTCGACCACTCTGATCCTTAAAATATTGCATGCCAACATAGGTCCAGTTTATTTCATTAGAACTTAATAATATTTACATGGCTTCGATTCAGAGGCTGGAGTTGACAGATCTTATTTGCAGTATGCATAATTATTATCTCTTCTTTGGCATAGCCATGCCTGCTTACCAATACTCTGCATAAATGAACTGTATTAGAAATCCTTGTGAAATGTTTAAATGCTTATCATAGTTTGTGGAAAGGCAGCATTTAAAGATCTTGGTTGGATAATGAGCTAGAACGGTTTCCACGCAGTAAGTAATGTTCAACTCTTCATAATTGGCTAATTAATACTGTCTGTCTAGGCTAATAAAATTTATTTTAGCCATCATAAGTAAGAAATGGTAAGTCATTTGTTCCTTTTTTTTTTTTTTTTAATAAAGCACATTAGGACATGCATTTTCCCCAATGGCAGTTTACTTAAAAGGGCTGTAATTTTTGCTTGCATTTCTATGAATATATTAAGCTTTATCTGCAGTTTTGGTTTCTATATGTAGTAATACATATAACAGGTTTGCTTTAGAAATTTCTTGATCCTCTTCATGTTTGCCCAGAAAAAATGTTTATCCAAGTCTGAAAAACTACTTTTTGGAATTGCAACTCCTAGAATTCTTCAGCCAGCATGGTCAACCACCATGTTGATTGGGGATTCTGGGGTTTGTAGTCAAAAGTGTAATTTTTTTTCAAGCTCTGGGTCCCAGAGAATTCAATGGGACATATTATTTTTTGAGTATATTCAAGTAAATCGTGTAAGACCACTGAGACTTACCTCTGAGTAGATACACATAGGATCAAGCTGTTAGTATGGCAAAATGGGGTGCTTACCTTTGCAGTTGTCCATCCTTGGTTTAATTTTAATGTTAGTTTTTGAGAACCATGTTATCTGTCTGTGTACTGCAGAGTTTTCCAAACTTTTTATGTTGGTGACACACTTTTTAGACATGCACCATTTTGTGACACAGTAGTTCAATAAGTAATTCAGTAAGTGGAGGCAACCCTTCCACACAAGCCCGGCCTGCCCCTGCTGCCCTCACCAGGGTCTTCCTCAGCCCAGGGTGGCAGCGGCAGCAGGATCAGAGACAGCCCCTTCGCCCAGGCCTGCCCTACCCTGGTGGTGGGAGAGGCAGCCCCTTCGCCTGTTATGTTCGCGTGACACACCTACACACTGCAACCGACACCCTAACGTATGGCGACACACCATTTGGAAAGCTCTGCTGTACTGTTTTCCAGGCCTCACTTGTGCTCTTTTCCAACTTAATCACGTAGGTAAAGTGCTTGCATCCCAGAATATAATTAATTCTGATTATGTGGGCCATATGTTTAAATCAATGGGGAAATACATTATTTTTCCTCTAAATTGCCTCTCTGAAAGAGGAAACAGAACTTTTCAGTTTATTTCAGTGATTTGGAAAGGGGCCAACTTCCTGAGAGGGTGTGCTGCTTTTCACAGAATGGTGCTCCTAAGTTCCTCAAGTCAAATTATGTCTTTGCTAAGCACACAAAAAATGTATTGACAACATAGGAAATTTGGAAGAAGGTAGGTTTCTAGAAGAAGAATTGCTTGCTTGTGCAGACCTCCAAAATAAACTTATGTAAATGAAGGCATGTTCTAATATGCCCATGGATGATAAAAGATTTATTTTGGTGAAGGTGACTTAAGGTAAATTCCAATAGAGCAAACATGGGGATGATGCTTAGTTTTTGTAGCTCAGAAACTAGGAATCTCCAGATGTTGTTGAATTGTAACTGCGGTTGCCCCTACTACTGTCTATTCTGGCCAGAGCTGATGGGAACTGCAGATAGCTGTATCTTGAGAGCTGTACATTCCTCCCCCCTACATTCTGATAGATTACTTTGGTCTGGTTGAATCTGACCCAGCCTGATCATGTGGCTTAATATTCCAACCATGATAGATTTTTGTCACTCACAAGATGTGACAGCACTGGAGTACAATTGAGCACCAGAGCTTGGAAAGATACCTTTAAATAGTAATTAGTTGCAGTTGTAATTCTAAGTCCCAGGTGGTTAGTTGCTGTTACAGTTCCAATTTGAAACAATCTCTTTGCTTTCTTGAAAGTAACCAAGTGGTTACTTTAATTTCTTAAAGTGTGTGTGCACGCACACGCACCCCTACACATCTGAGTGCTACAAGCTGCTGGCTTGGGGTCAGAAACACTCTTCTGTCATTTTGCTTTGCTATGTGGGTTTTGAGACAGTATGAGTGAGCACTTGATACATCTGCTGTTCTGTGAAGCTATAGCTTCTTAACTTGGAAAGGAATTACAGTTATTATGTGCACAAAGAGTGACGTTAACCCTTGCTGAGTAGTTTTGTATATTAATTATAGGGAAGTTCCTCACAATGTGTTATTTGCCCCTATTTATTGCAAACTGTGAGCTCTTTGTAAAAAGTCTTGTCATGTTCTCTGCCTTGGGTTCCGATACTGTGTGAAGGAATGTTACTAACTGTGTCGTATATTGGAGAATGGTCAGGACAACCTTGGAAATCAGTCTGCAGAAGATACCACATTACGAAATTTCTTATTAGCATGATTGTCCTTTGTGCTCTGTGCATGTAAATCAACTTTTTAAAATCCTTCGATTTTTTGCCTTTAACAGTAATTAAATAATCATGCTGACAAAGAATGTTTGAGGGGGAAAAGGGTGGATGCAGCAGGAGTCTTCAGGAATGAAGCTGAAAGTAATGGCTGTCTGTTGCATATGTACCAAAAAACTCACTTCAAGGGATGACTTTTTGTTTTAATAGATCAGAAATACTTTGAAGTTAAACTACAGAAAAGAGGAAACTCTTGATTGGGTTTAATCACCTAGAAGCACTTTATACTCGCTCCAAATGATTAGTTATTTGCCTTCTTTACAATAGGGGGAGGAAAGTCTTCAGGTTTACATGATGAATGTTATTATTTATAATAGAACCCCCAAAATTCGCCAGCTGGAATATGGTGCAAAAGACATCCGTTTAGAATTAAGTCACAGACTAGGAATTTAAGACTCATTGGAAATCACAGTCCTCCCACACAAACATTCACTTTCATTCATCTTTGGTGCTCTTCATTTATTATTTGGAGAATGAGGGAGTAATTTTGTTTTTGCTCTTCTTGAATAATTAGGAGCACCAATTCCTGGCCAGACCTATCTTTTGCCCTCCTCTATTCTGCAAAATGAATTAAATTAGACTCAGCATTTTTAACACTCTTAGCTTGGTTGCTTTGTAAAAAGGTTTTGAAACATTGTCTTCAAAGATGTCTTTTAGACTGTCAGATGTCTAAATAGGAAAGTAACATTGTATTTACTTGATGGCTTTGTAAAATCCTTATGTTTAATCTTAAAGAGTGCAGGACACAGTTTTAGGCTGTAATTATATGTACTACCTTTGAGTAATGAAATTGTGCTTCCATATTATCCATGGAATTTTTTTTGCTTTCAGGTTTTAAGCACTAGTAATTTTTTAAAAAAAGAATTTGCTTGATGGGTAAGGAGTTTGTTAGATGAAGAAAATGTGCTTATGTGTGTTTTTGGAAAATGTGTTTTTGGAAATATGCAACAAAAGCTGAATTAGGTAAAATAGTGCTAGCTACAGGCACAATCCAGAAAATAATTGATGAATCTGTTTATATTTTCAGCAGACTCAAATATTATTTTTTTCCCTTAGAGGCTGTGTTAGATCCAGAGTTAAGTAGTAACTCCTGATTTCAGTGGTTGTGTTCTAAGTCTTTCTAGGAGCACAATCCTAACCGGTCAAGGCTGTTACAAGTTTTCTTAGGACTGAGAAGAGCCAGTGTTGTGTAGTGGTTTGACTGTTGGACTTTGAACCTAGAGACCAGGGTTCGATTCCCAACTTGGCCATGGAAACCCACTGGGTGACCTTGCGTGTATCATATACTCTCAGTCCCAGAAAACCCTGTGATAGGTTCACCTTAGGGTCGCCAAAACTCAGAAATGATTTAAAGGCATACAATAACAACAATAATACTCCCCCTGACCTAACTTTGCCCTGGCATTTCAGTTATGTCACAGGACTGGAGGAGGTTTGGATTTGGCATATGATGGCTCATTCCTTGCACTACCCCTTCTCTGCTCCTTTCTGACTCCACCCACTCCCTCCATGGGGAGGATCATGTCATAGCCTTCAGACTACCAAGGAATTCCACTGCACAGAATTTTATCCAAAGCTTTGCAAACCACAAAAGTCCGTCTGTCTCACCTGCTGTTATGCCCTGCCATCAGGATAGTGACAGGGCTTCTGAACTGTTCCTGTAGGGCCATGAGCTGGGCCTGCTGTCTTTAAGTTTCCTCCATATGAGGGGGTTAAGGATAAGTCTGTGCAGGATCAGCAGTTTAAGGTCTCTGTGTGGTTATTTCTGTGGAAGAGAGTAAGTTCCTATAGGTTCACTTGCTGCAGATGGGACAGCAGGCAACTCAGGCAGGCCCTTTGAGGCACGGAAGGTTTTTCCTCTAAACTCTGTGGAGGTTCATGGAACTTGAGAGCTGTTTTGGAGGATGGAAAAGCTAGCACAACTTTGGATTTTAAAGTTGGAAGCTGAACCCCCAGGAAAACCTACTGTTGGGCTCTGCCTTTGTTTCTTTGCCCTCCCACTGGGCCAAGTCTTTACCTCTGTGGAGGGTGCTTGGCAGTTCCTTATTCCTCTTTCTCTGCCTGCAGCAGTTTTCCCAGCCAGATGCAAATCCAGCAGCCCTTCTGCACTTGGGCCTTCTTCCTAGAACCTTCTCTATCATGTCTACAGAGCCAGCTTTATAACTGACCCCCCTTCCACCATCTGCTGAGTTTCTAGAGTTTCATGATGCTTTTCACTGGTCAACCCAGCAGCTGACAGCTTCTATGAGAGGTAGCAGAGAAGGAGGATGGCAGCATGCTGGTCCTTGACACCCTATCACATCCTCTTTTATTGGCAGAGCTTAGCCAGCAGAGCTGTTTTTCTGGCACATTCTTCAGTCAGTGTGTCTCTGAGATCAGTCAGCAAAAGGTGGTTCTGCTGGCAGAAGAGGCTTCTCCCTGCTAAATGCCTGCACATCTTTTAATTAAGTCTACACTGTAAGTCTGGATCCAAGCAATGTCATCCCTGGCTGCAGCTTGAAAGTTGTTTGTTTGAGCGTTCCCTGTGAAATTTAGTGTTTGTAAGAAGATCAGCGAGAGCCAGTGCAATGTAGTGGTTTGAGCATTGAACTGCAACCCTTGAGATCATGGCTTGATTCTCTGTTCAGCCATGGAAACGTACAGGGTGACCTTGGGCATCTCACACACTCTCAACCTCAGAACATTCTGGAATGGGTTCACCTAGGGTCACCATAAGTCAGAAACAACTTGAAGGCACACAACCAAAACAAAGAAGATGAGCATATTAGGAGACATGTTCATCATAGCTTTCCTCCCCTTGCAACTTGCTATTCTTCTATATTTCGGAAGGGTTTTTTCTTTTCGGGGAAGCATTAAAAATGTGACCTTCCTAGTTTCAAGTGCATAAAAATCCATAAAAGACTTTGCCCTGGATTCTACTGAATTTATGACCTGGGGTAGGCAGGCATCTGTCTACTTAGCATTCATCATCTGGGCTGCTTGACTGTTCCAAACCAGAAAAACCTTGATGGATATTCGAACTGTTCAGTGTGGACCAGTCAAGCAACCCAATATTTCCTCTTTCTTAAGCCCCCTAATCATGTATCATTTACCCTTATAACAAAAAAACAAAACAAAAACCACAGCTTGGTGGATGAGAACAGGCAGCAAAGGGAGGAGGGTGACCCAAGAGAGATCTCTTAGTGTCTCACTCTTGTCAGGAAGGTAAGTATTTTTTTCCACTGAGAGAAGGAAGTGAGTAATTTTGAATTTGGCTCAACTTGAAGGAGGACTAAGGCGAACCTGAAGGGATGTGTTTGATCCATTCCAATTGTAATCTGATCCTGAATGTTGTAACCATGTCTGATCCAAGGTGTTTTACTGCCTAAGGTAAAGAATAAGGATAAGATGGAGTTCATCTTAATTCCCTCTACAGAAGCCATCTCAGTTGGCAGTTATATACTAGAATCCACCACCACACTGAGGGCAGCAGGCTACTTTTGAAGAATGAAGCCTGACTGTATGGGACACACAGCTTTGTTCTCTAAGATATGGGAATTGTCATGGAGCTTAGGATAGATGGTGAGGTGACAGTGGCAGCAGTCTGTCCCTGTTGCCTTCCAGCATCTGCTACTGAGATGATTGCCTTACTCTGCCTATTTAAACAGTAATAGTTATATGATTGGATTAGGGAGCACGATTACTTCTGACAGTATTTCCTCTGGATGTGCAGGATGGGCATGTGTTTGATGTACTATTTCTCTTTGTTACGTGCCTTCAAGTCATTTCTGACTTATGGCAACCCTAAGACGTACCCAAAGTCACCCAGTGGGTTTCCATGGCCAAGTGGGGAATTGAATCCTGGTCTCCAGGTTTGTAGTTCAACACCTAAACTACTACACCACAGTGACTGTCCAAAACTAAAAGCTTGGTTGGATGCTCCCAAGTAAGTGACAATACCTTAACCATATGAGTGTTGTAAGGGCCACTAGGACCTCTTTCATCCTTATGAAGGGGAGTGCTAGCCTTTTCACCTTAGCATAGAGTATATTAACTACACCTGAACTATATGGTGTTTAACTTGTGACATGCGGGCAATGAACATGTTCATAGGACTCTAGGACCTGCATGTACAGTCAGCCCACACATGTGTGGGTTTCACCTTTGCGGATTTGATTATTCATGGATTATTTGCTGTCTCCTCTGCTGCCTCCCTGTGCCATTTTTAATAGGGACTGCAAGCCTCAGGAGACTAAGAAATTGCGAACGAGGTTTGTAAGTCCCTATTAAAAATGGTGTGGGGCAGAAGTGGAGGTGGCAGTAAGCCTCACCAGCCCCCCCACTGCTGCCTTATGAAGGAACTCTGATACCTCAGAGAACTCCATGGTGGGTTGAATATGGTGATCATACTTTTTGTGTGTGTTAAAATATGGTTTGGGAGGGCCTAGAGGTATTCATGGTTTTTCCACTTTCACGGGGGTCCTGTGCCCCTAACCCTAGTGAATGTGGAGGAATGACTATATATAAATGTTAGCTGAGATCTTATTTGACAGGGGTGAAGTGTGAAGCTCTGCCAGCGTACTTATGCTGGAAGTCCAAGAGGGTGAAGACTGTTTCTTTTTTCCTGACTGTGCAATGGCAGTCAGACAGTGCCTGGATGCAGCTCCCTGGCCAGTCAGTAGCCTGTGGATCAGGCAGGGGTGAGACTTTGCCATGGCCATTTAGCTACTATTGTGCAATGGGGAGGGAGGGGGAAGCATTGTGCAAAGAAGTACTGGGTACAACCTTGTATAACATCTGAGAAAATTCTCATGCTACTGTAAGCCCTGGTTACTCCAGAGTAAGTCACCAGGAGAATTGTGGCCATTATGTCCAAAATTTAGATGCAGGTAGGCATGATCATGCTTCTCCATCTCATCTAGCCTCTCCTTAAATTATTGCCTGAAATAGAACTGTCGCTTTGGAAAGGCCTGTTTCTGCTTAGGTTGTAACAGAAATTCAGTATTGTTTTCTATTTTACATGTTCTGCAAAATTCATTCCTTGTATGGTAGATCTATATTAGAGGAACTCCACATTCTTGAAACTTCTTAAAAATTAGCCTAAGTGGAGAAGGCATATAAGGCCACAATAATGTTTGTATCCAAAACTCTTTCATGTGGAGCTGGAGAATATTATGACGAACAGAAGGTACATTTCTTTTCAGCAAGGACATAGAGGTCTTTTAGAACTGTGGTTTGCAGTTCTGGTTAATGGCTGTGTGGTTTGGTAATACTTCTAACAGCAGCTTTGAAAGTAGACCCATTGAGTCCCAATTAGTTTTCTATGTTTGTTCCATAATATTTGACATCATTAAAACGTCAAATTGGTCATAAGGCATATGGGGAAAATAATTTGGTGGCCAGTTTTTCATTCCCTTCTTGAAAATCAAAGATCCACAAGAGGATTATGTTCTTGTTTTCTTTTACTGTAAAGATGAGGAGCATGTGGCTTCTGAATGATGTTGGACTGTGCCTCCTATCAGTTGTCACCATTTGCTATGCTGGCTAGAGCTGATGGACACTGTATTCCAGTAACATCAGGAAGACTACACTTTCCTTCCTGCTTTAGTTAAACCTTTAGAACAGACTTAAGCTTGAGTTCTCACAAAGAGCAGCAAGGTGATATATATTTCAGTGTTGGCTGGTGTCTGCTGTATCAGAAAGGCAGTGAATGTGTTTCAGGTTTTGATGAGTTTTAAGGGAGCCATCCAATGTGCTGAACCTAATATTATACCTGGAGTGGATTCACCATCTCATTGACATGGGAGCCATCATCACCGACCCCTGTGTCCAAACTCAGGTGAAATTGTATTACAGAATATTATTTCATATCTCAAAAAATTCTTGTGCATGGTAGAAATAAGGGAGGTGGGTTCTTGGCCTTTCTCTGGCATGCAAAATTTTGTGAAAGAGATTTCTATTACATGAGTTTTACCTCTATAGTATGAAGTGGTTCTGTGGAGGCACAGGTCTACCACTACACCTGCTGTTTGAATTAGGCCAAGGTTTTGTATATGCATCTGTCTATGTGAATTTATCCACTATTGCTCCAAGAGATTGAAACGTAAAGATGTTAAACTGGGCATGGATATCAAGAGGGTCCAATGATTGTGCACAAGAGGGTTATTTTCTATTTAAGAGGAATTACTTATAAGCCGTTTCTGCCAAGACAAGACAAAGCTGCTTTTGAAGTTCATTTTTCCAGGAGGCCTCTAAGCAGTTCCAATGCTGCATCCCACTGTAGGGCCTCTACAATTTTCAAAGAGTTTAAATACCCACACCTACTCGCCACCACCTTACACACAGAGTATGTGGAGGTAAAAAAAGTGAAAGATAGTGGAGAGAGGTTAGCAGCTGGGCAAATTAGCTAAGGAGAAGATAGAATGGGAGCAGCACAGTGGGGAGAAAAGAAGATCATTGGTAAAGAAAGAGTAGAAAAGAGGAGAATAGAGAGCACAGGAAGAGAAGACAGAGTGCTGTGGGGTGAGGACTAAGGGGTATCTAACCAGTATCACAGCTTCTATTAATATATATTGGATGGGGGAAGAGAAAGAGTCTAGTCACCAAACACTTGCTACTTCTCTTTTGTAGGTATTCCAGTAGATACTGGTGTTAGAGAAGTATAATACAAGATTTGTGTGTGTGCGTGCAGTACATTCACTGAAAACTGAGCAGTAGCGTCATCTCTTCTTATGTAATGCAAAAGCAAAAAATTAAGTATATTATAGTACTAGGAAATTTACCTTCCATTGATCATGATAATTTTACTTATGATTTGTAGCACTTGCAATCCTTAAAATTGATTTCATATTATTCTAGGCAAAAGTAAGCCCAAACTAGTGATTTTCTGGGGTGGGGGAAAGCTAAAGTTTGACAGTCTACCCTGAACTTGCATCAGTATGTTCAGGATGTCATCGTAAGCCTGAATATCAGGTTTGATAAAAGTAGCTACCTAAATCTGCATTCTGGAACAATAACTAAAAATGTATTTTTTTAAAACAAACAAACCATGAACTGTTTGTTTGGAGATATCTGAAATAGTTGATGGATCAGGTCCCAAGCCTTAGTACTATCTTCATTTTAGTTCTGTTAAATGTTGCACCAGCCTTGGTGATGTTTTGATCTGTCTTGTGCATTCATCTGGCACAGCAGGCAGAGAAACATTTGAAATTCTTGTACAGGCTTTGGGCTTGAGTGGAACATGTTATGACAGTACTGTTGTGGGAATATATTTGATAACACTTACCTTTGAGGTGAAAGAGATTGAAGAAAACATAGTTGGAGAAGGACATTGGTGGCCGGCTTGGGTATACAAGAAAGGGGAGGAAATTCTGAGTGGAGATGTGCCAAAGAATGGATGAATATGTATAGTAAGTACAGTCCCTTCCCACTGCGAAATGCCCCCTGCCAAGGTGAAGCATTAGCACGAGAGAAAAACAGCAATTTTGAAGTTTCTTGAGCATGGAGCAAAGATAAATTGAGGCAGCTGGACCTTGACTGTCATGTGGACCTTTGTCGTAATGTCAGGGCAATAATATGTTCCTGCTTGTCTGTCTTAACATACTGACTGAAGCTGATTGCCAGGGAAGCAGCATTTGAAACTCGCGTCTAGTGTAACCAAAGCTTTACTTGCAGAGGGAGATGTAGCTAGTATACTACAGGACATTTTAAAAATATGGATTTAATCTCTGACCTCTTACATCTCAAATATTTGGTTCATGGGATGTGGGGGGAGGGGAGAGAAAAGGAAAGAATGTGAAGCAGGTTCTTGGTTTCTGATTCTGGGCCAAACTATGTGTTATATGGTACATGTGGATTTTTAAAGGAGAGTAGTGGATGGAACTCAAATGAATGGATGGAAATGTGCAAGAAGAAGATGAGTAGCTATTTCCTTAATGGCTTCCTGTCCTCTGCACACTGTCTGGTTCTCTGCCTGCATGTGAAAACAACTGGTGTACATGTGCCTTTGCTTGACTTCTTCTACCTTTCAGTTACTGTTCGTGTGTTTTTTTAAACCACATTGGTGGCACAGGAAGAATTATACCCAACTGAATGAAAGGTGTGTTTTATTGCCTACACTACAAAATTCTAGCATTGTGAATCCACTTTAATTGCCATGGCAACATCCTATGGAATCCTGGGTTTTAAAGTTGGATGAGGCAATATAGCTCCCTGGTAGAGTTCTACATGCTCCTCCTAAACTTCAGATCCCAAAATTTTATAGAATATTGTCATGACAGTTTAAATGGAATCATAATACTATGGTATGACCTTGTACTCAGTGATAAATCCTGTGTCTCTGCTATCCTACTTCACATGGTTGAGAGGATTTGTATGACTAAATGCTTATCCATTAAAAATAACAAAGCTTTGTATGGGGAAAAAACCTGTTTGGGACAAGGCTAATCTTGAACTCTGCTCCTTTTCATTTAGGGTTCTGTGTGGAGATTCTTGTTTCAGAGAAGTAGTCACTCTTGTGGACGCCGCTCTTATCAATAATTGTTCTAGACCAGACTCTGGTTTCTGTACTAGGTATAAGGTCTAAGAAAGGTACTTATGAATGTTTGGATATATGGAGACTTATTTTAGCAAGTAACTTGCTGTAACTTGGTAATTCTGTAGGATGCAGTAGATAGTGGCATTTGGGAGAGGAAACTTTGAATTTGTTACTGCTTATATTAGCTTTGCACATTGCCTTTGGAGATTTCCTTTCCTTTCCTTTCCTTTTCTTTCCGTTCCTTTTTTTTTTTTTTGAGTAAAGGCTGGAATAGGACTTAAAAATAAGTAGTGGTTCATTCTTTGAAGTATCAAACTGCTTTAGTAAACTGCTTTAGTTAAATTGCATCTTTATTTGTTTCTCTCATGTTCTTTCTTTGCCTTCTTGCTACTGGAAAAATGGTGTCATGGAACCTTCTGATTTCTCATTCTTGGTGACAGGTTTTTGAGAAGTTCTGATTCCTCTTCCTTTCCATTCTGTAGGCTCTGCCAGATGTGGTATCTCTTGCTATAGTTCTCAGAGGTTTTAAAAATATCCAAATGACGTTTCACTTGTCCCAGACTATTTTTGGCGATTCACAGAATCAGCTGCAACATTTTATTGCCACCCTCAAGTGTGGTTTGTAAAAATTTTGAGATATAGTAGAACAACACATATTTTCTTCATTTTTTTTTAACATTGAAGTTCATCAGTGAAATAATGCCTTTGCGCTATAGCAATAAGACCATTTGTTTTTCAGACTTCAGAAGCACCTCAGCAAACCATTCCCCCAAGCCAGACCCTAAACCTTCAGATGAACTCTAATGCAGATGTAACAAATTGCTACAACACCCTCATACAAGAATGGAATGAGTGTATTTAGAGGTAGTAACAACTGGGAAAAGCCAGCAAAACTCAAGGATGTATATCAGGAGAAATCACCCTGTATTAGATCAGTCTGAAAGAAGTCTACCTGAAGATGCCAGCTTTTTTTTTTTTTAAGAATTAGATTTTTGCCTGGTGTAAAGAACTACAGTGAAGTTAAATGTAATTAAAGATATCTAATTATATTAACACATTTTTATTACATTCTTAAAGCAGACTGATCTGAGAGATTTGCCCAGAGTTATTTCTGGGTTTTGAATTGAATGTGACTTTTCTTTGTCAAAGGGAGGTTTTGTCCTGAGATTGTGGCAATTCATGTGTAACAGAGGGGATGAATAGATTCCCAAGAAATCTGTGTATATGTGAAGGAGGTTGATCTAATTCTGAGGAGGCATTCAGCAGAACCATTACAGTTGACCCTCCATATCCATGGGTTCTATATTTGCAGATTCAACCAAACATGGCTGGAAAATATTTTTAAAAAATCCTAAAAGCACATCTTGATTTTACTGCGCATTGAACACTGCACTGATGAGTAGGTATACCCTGCTGTAGCCTCCCATCATTTCACAGATTGCCAGGCTCTCTCTGGCACTCGTTTGAGTTGTTCACCATTTTATATAAGGGACACCATTTTACTGTGCTATTGTATATACTGGGATTTCAGCATCCACACATTTTGGTAATCATGGGGGTCTTGGAACCAAATGCCAGTGGATACTGAGTACACTCTGTTTTTTTCATTTGTCACCATGTTTAATCTTTCCATATATGGTGCACAATGACTTCATTGGTGGATCACAGTATCTTATGATTTCTTCAAGTTAAACAAAAAAGGTAGCCTTGGAGTTCCCATTGGCACATCAGTTCTCATCAGCTTGCAGTATATGTGACAGAAATATCCAGTGGAAGTGTTCTTATGCCAGTTTTGTCTGTAAATATAAAACACAGAGAATCAGCATTGACTTTCAGATTTTGTTGGATTGCAGCTCCCAAGAGTTCTTATCAGCCTAGCCAGTGGTGAGTGTCACTGGGAACTGCAGATCAAGACCGTGTGGAGGGACAAAATTGTCCACTCCTGATGTATAATCTTCTCTGTGTACAACTTTAAAAATAGAAAGTGAATTGGCTTCTGTGGTTAAGAAATCAGTTATGTACTTGACAGCATTATTGTAATGATTGCTGGAAAAATGTATGTGAAATAAAGTGCTATACAGTGGACCCTCTGTACCCATTAAGATTTGGTTCTAGGACCCCCTCCCATGGATACAAAAATCTGTGGGTGTTCAAGTCCCATTATATACAATGGCATAGTAAAATGGCATCCATGTATAAAATGGCAAAATAAAGGCTTTTTTAAAAAAAATGGATGGTTGAATTAATGTATATGGAATCTGTGGATATGGAGGGCCAACTGTATGTGACTGCTGGGTTTGCCATTCTGACATTTAGCCTATTTGCAAGACTGAAGCAAGCTACTGATTTTTTAAAAGTGTATTTTATACTTAGTGCCTTACAACCTGTATTCTGTGTAAACCTTGTGCATCCACTTATATGCCTGCTGGCAATCAGTATTAGAAATGAATAAAACTACTCCTGTTTCTGAATTTCTGTGATATCATTTTCAATGCACACTGCCTCCAGTCTGATTTTAGAGTTGTAGTTTCTTAATAACTGTTTCATAGCGTGTGTGTGTCTGTGTGTGGCACGTGCAGCTACGGCTATTTGACATAGGTTCAGAGATATAGATTGCGGGTTATTGAACAGAAAATCTAAAACCAAATAAGTGACAGCTAAAACTTCACTGATAGTGTACCACTGATAGTTATAGAGAGGAGACTCATGCAATCTACTGTTGAAAATATGTGTGCTCAGAGAGACTCTAAAAATACTTTAAAGCTGAAGATCTGTTAGAGGTTTCTCTTGTGCTTCGTCATTTTAGTGAATATGTATGCATATGTGAATATACACAAAGTCAAGGTAGTAGATGTGCCTGAAAAATGGCCCACAGCTGGTAGGCTGAAGTATGACTTTGGAAGAGGTACTTTTAATTGAGTCTGCAGCTGAAGTAAGTCAGCTGTCTTTTCAGCCTTGAGAGGAAGAGACTGTGTGGAAAGAGTCATTCAGAAAACAATCATGCATCTGAGAACATGATTTGATGGCTTTTAGTTTTAGATGTAATAGATGGCCTTCACCTAATTGCCCATTGAACAAAGATCCTATAAGTGACTTGTGCGTGTGTGTGCGTATGAGAGAGAGAGAGAGAAGGAGAGAAATGATTGAGGTCTGTTTCACATCATGGTTTTCATGGCAAAATAGTCACCCTACAGGATTTTTTACATTCATATGCTATAAAATTGTAGTGGATAGGGTTTTGCAACATGGGAATACTTCTACAAGACCCCATGTGGACGTCTGTATGAAAAGTCACCTCATGGTTTGTTATCTCAGCTGGAAGAAAAAATAGTTGTGAGACCTGCACCAAAAATAATAGTTGGGAGGGGGGAATGATATTATTATCCCCCAATTCTGACCTCCTAAATAAAATTTTTCCTTCACCCCCAAATTTCTAGCAATGCAGTAACTTAAAACTTCAGTCGAGCCTTTAGAAAGAAAGTTTTAAGCCTCCAAAGAAAAGGGGCAGGCAGTGTTATCAAAGAAACACGAACACAGCAAATGTAAGAATGTGTTTCACTTTCTGCAGTGCCAGAAATTTGGGGAGTGAAGGAAAAGTTCATTTGGGGGGGGGTTCCCTCATTTTGCCCCTCCATTGCAACACCCTTTCCTACATCATAGTTTGTAGTGTTGTCATGTCTCCCACTTTCTTATGGCTGTGAAGTCCATGCTGCTCTAATACCTTCCATGTGGATTGGGTGAACAGAATGGTAGCATCCCATACTAGCTTTGTCCTCCTTAGGAGCCAATGATGCTAATGTAATAAGAAACTACTTATAACTCTCACATTGTTCTAGTAGTGTATGACTGAACTAGCCTTAGAACCTCCTTTAAATAAATTATACATAGAGCTGTGTGATATGGAAATGAATAATGGGTTGTTGCCTGATTTTCTTTTTTTAAAATACATTTTATTAACATTTTACAGACTTAAATGAACAAAAATAAAGAAAAACAAAAAACAATTACCATAACATCATAAAAGAAAGCAAAGAGAAAAGAAAAAAAATTCAAAAGGATCCTATTGCTTCCTTGCAATACAACAGGCACTGGGAAATTGATTAGCATCAAAGCTATAAAATTGGCCAGCATGCTGATTTCCAATTGAAAGCAATGTTAGGTGATGAAGAGGATCATGTATGTTAAAGCAGATGAGCACTATGAGGAACAGAAGGACTGTTGGCAAATTATACATGTGCATTCATAAGCAGCAAACCAGAACATAACTACTTTGAAGCTGGTGTCAGTTTGGATTCATGGATTCCTTGTGATACCCATTAATTTATGTAATATGCATCTCCTGCTTCAGCAGCTTCACCTTCTGTGCGTAGCTGCATGTTTCACAGATATGCTGTTCCTTGTGCTTAGTTTCCTCTGAATAATGAGGTTGATGATGCAAAGAGAAAAGTAGTCAAGAGTATTATAGAGCTGCTGTAAAGAAAAGAAAGAGGAGCCATAATAGGCAAACAAATTGTTCTTGGAGGTTCTTTGCCTCCAGATAAAAATGATGAAGCTTGGTGTGAGTTTTAAAGAGCTGTGGAGCTGGAGGGAAGATGAAGAAGAAATGCCAGCTGTTGTCCAGATGCTTCATTTCTACAACCTGGTACACTCCAGGCTAGCTTTACAATGTTCTTTTAAGTCAGGGTACCCTGAAATTACTGGCCTAGATCAGCCTCTTGTAGCTCCCAGATGCGTTGGATTGCAATTGTCATAAATCCCATGCTAGCTAACTTGCTGGGGGCTTATGAGGGTGTAGTCAAGCACATCTGGAGGATAACAGGCTTGGGGTGTGTGTGGCTGGGTTAGATGAAACCTGGTTCATTTGTCAAGGCAATTCTTAAGCATTTCTTCATTTTGAGATGTGTTTACCATGTTTGACAACAACGTTGTTTTAAGTGGTGAACCGTGTGACTTAAACAGTGTGAACTAAACATTTTTTCCTATTGCATTTATAAGAACTGCCTAAATTTAGTACTTATCAAAATGAATCAAATAAAATCCTCGCCCAGCTGCATTGGCCATATTCAAGAGAAAAATATCTTGCCAGCTTGGACAGAACCACATGTAGTTCTGCCATGTAGTGGTTAACTTTCATGCAAGCAGACAGGATAAATTAGTCTCCAAGAATTATATTTTGATGATCAACCATGTACTAACAAGACCATACACAGAAAATTGGGTTGAATAAAGACCAGTCCATTTCACATAATTTATTTAAGTTATGTTGGCCTGGAAACAGAGCAGGAAGCAGGTGTAATCAGAAGCTGGGTGCCAACCCTTGGCAGTCTTCTGGTGGATGAAACACTTATGCCCTGAGGGCAATCCAACAATTGGGTTGCTTCCCACAGCCCCTTAACTGGAAAGTAAACCCAGGGCACTCCCCTCAAGTTCCAAGATCCTGTAAGTGAGAGCAACCCTCCAGGTCAGCCTCAAGGGTAGATTCCTTCCTACCTTCAGGTCCCAGTACCTAAACAAGCCATTCCAGAGCCCTACACTTCACCAAAAAGTGCCAAGGTACACACCAAACTCATATATTTTCCTTTGGTGACAACCTGTTTACAGACACCACCCTTAGCCAATTGTCAAAGTCCCCCACATACAGTTTGGGGTAGGCAAAAAAACACAGGTAAAGGGAGGATAATCCCTACTTGACCCCAAAGTGATCAACAAAACCCACACTGCACTGTGGGCAGGAGCATGAACCACAATGCAAAGATCTAAAGTGGGGTGACCAAATCTTACATAGCCTCTGACTCCACCCACATCACATGTAGCATCCAGGTACTGTGTGCCTCATGTGACGACTATATCCCTGGAGGCTGTCAGTGCCTACCTTCCCATGCAGTGCCATTTGCTGTGTGGGTACAGGCACATATTCGTGGAGAATTCACACAGAATTAGATTTATAAGGCAGCCATTTATGTCCCTGAGTTCTAGCAGCTTACCATGTACACTTTTTTTTACACTGCCAAAATATGATGGGAATCAAAAATTGTCCGAACAAATCTATTGGATGTACTGGAATGTACCCTTGATTCTGCATTCACAAGCACTTTCTATGGACATGGTTATTGTTTATACTCTACCACATGTAGGAATTCTGATTAAGGTTAAAAACTACCCCCAGATTAAGGCAGTAAGTGGAGATTTTTTGACTTTATTTTGTTTTAAAAATCTGTCTGGTTGAAAATTAAATATGAGAAATGGTCAGAAAGAAAAGGTGGCTATTTTGTTTCAGCAGCACAAATACAATTCAATACACAGGGATTCAAAGTCAGACTTTTAAGAGCTTGTCACTCAAGAGCATTTTTTTTTTTTCCTGGAGGAACATTGTTTTTTTCTAAATTATCTTACCATCTCATATTCAACTGTGACTTTTAGAAAGTTCTTATCAAAAATGGACCGAACAAAATTCTTATTCATTCCTATATCTTGTTTCTTGTTGACTTATGGCAACTGTGTCTTTTGGCTTTTAAAGCAAGATTTATTCAAAAGGGGTTTGCCCTTCTGAGAGAGTGTGACTTGCCCAAGGTCACCTTCTGGATTTCTTGGCTATGCAAGAGTTTGAAACCTAATCTTCCAGGGTCATAGTCCAACACTCAAATCACTGAACCACTCTGGACTTTTAATCTCTCTCTCTCTCTCTTTTCCTCCACTATGTTTATTTACTTTGGGAACAACAGTTTCAAGCACAGACCAAGGAATGGAATATCTTCAGTCTGATCACATACTCCCAGCCAAATTAGACATTGCATTTTATTTTCTTCTATGAGATACTGATCTGCTATGGGTCATCGCTAATTAATTAGAATGTTAGCAATGTGTGCTTGGGAGATAAAGCTGCTTTCTGGAGATGATTTTCATCCATGTTGAAATTCTGCAGCTGAGTGAAGGCAAATCCATAACATTCTTCCTCCTAGAATTTTTAGCAGGGTAGGTCAGCTTTTGATAGGACATAAACATAAATGCTCATTAGTTGTGATAAAGAGTCTGAAATATAAAAGCCCACCCATGGACACACACACAGATGCACTGCTTTATAACAGTCATTGTAGCAAGATAAATATTATAGTGGCTATCTGTTCTAATAACCATAATCAAATTGAAGAAAAACAGAGTTAGAGGTACAGAAACAATTCCTTTTGTTATCCGGAACCAATTTCTTCCTAATTCAGATAGTCATCAGTAGCCATCTGCTCTGAAGTGTGATATCATCTTCCAGATCAAGATATTTGGGACTTTGGAACTAAGCTATAAATGTTGCCTTCTCTATACTTAGAAGTGACATTTCCATCTTTCTTAACTCATTTTAAATGGGTTTTTGAGTCTCACTAGTGAAACATCACTCTTAGCAATGTTTAGGTGAAACATTTCCAAGTCATGCTGAAATGAACAGAAATCAGGGTGTTATCTGAAGGTACACACAATGGTTCTGTGTGAAAAGATTACAAACAGGCTTAAACCGAGCAGTGCTCTTTGTTCTTTATGGACTGTGGGTTAATCTGGAATGAAAATGGCAACAATTTGATTTGAATGATCATGGCAATCAACAGCCTGTTGTTTAGCTCAGAATTTTGGACAGTAGAACAGGAAGTCATATCCTGGTTCTTTTGTGAGGTGCTATTGAAATTTCACCTCAAGGGTAATTTTGAAGCAAATTTGTAGGTGGGCAGATGGAAAAAAAAATCTAGGCTCCTGAAATAATTTTGAAAGAGTTGCTAAACCTATTTTGGTTGTGATTTTGTACACACTTACCTGAAAGCCTGAAGTCAAATACTCATGAAATGGATGAGATTGTGTTATCACTTTATTTATAGTGTGTGAAATTATAAGTGGAATTGAGTGGTATGTGTGATGGGGAATCTTTGCTTCACTGAGTTGCAAGAGAAGAAAAAGTAAGAGAATGTGGTCTAGAAATGATGAGTAGAGCACTTAACAAATTGTAGTAGGATGTGTGCCTTTGATTATTAGGAGGTTATTGAGGTTAGGGGGAATAGAAGATGTTGGGGAATGGGTTTTAGTGTGCTGAGTGTGGTTGGTGATGAAAGGATCTGTTTTCCAGCATAGGTATGTGTAGCTGTTGCCCTCTAGATTGTGAATTATAGTTCCCATAATCCCTCACCATTTTCTACCTCTGAAAGGCCATTGTTGCCACCCTTACTTAGGTGAAACAGTGCTCAGGTAAGAGCCAATGCACTTTATATCTGAGAGTGCCAGAGCTTGCCTGGTAATTCATGGTAACAGAGGGACAGATGCAGACAGATTGTTGATCTCATAGCTTATATGAATATTTTGGAGAGTTTAAGACTGAATTATGTCTAGAAAGGAAATCATTTTTTAACTGAACCATCTGCCATCCTCTCTCTTTTTTTGTGATGTTTTGTTTTCCTGTTGTCTTGAAAGAAAGCCAAATGCTTTGAAAATAACATTCACTTTTTCTTTAACTTCCTGCAGTGTAGTATGCACCTCTGAGGAGGAAGTCTGAAATACTTGCTGAGTACACTGAAGTTTAATTCAGATTTGTAGAGTTCTTGGTGTGCAGAACACAGATATTTCAAACTTACTCACAGCTTCTTCAATCTTACTAGCTACTTTTTGTCCTTAGTAGTGTTACTCTAAAATGTGGGTAACTCAGGGGTCCACCCAAGATGCTAATGTCTCTCTGTGAAATAGTGGGGAATATTAGCTCAAAAGGGAGGCCTGTGAGAGAGAGGTAACCTAGCAGGATCTTTTACACCTGTGTTTGCCGGTACTAATGCAGGGACCCCAAATATTTGATTCATTGGGGGAGTTAACAATCACACACACACACACAAAGTCTTGCAATTGTGCAAGGCTAACTGAAGGAAAGGGAGGAAAAATTGTATAGTGAGGAGTTAAGGTGACATGGGTGATGTTTACCTATCCAGAGAGAAGAAATGAAGTGATGTGGCCCAGACTTAGAGTCCAAGGGTAGTACCAGAATGGGAATCGGAGCAGCAGAGTGACAGCCTGTGTCCAGAGTACTGTGAGTTATCTGGCTCAGCACTAGGGTTTAAGTACTCTTTTTCCACCCTGAGGAGGAAGATGTGAATGGCTCTCTGGCACAGTAGACAATGGCACCCACAACGAGCTAACGGCTTTAGCATTAGGTGACAAAGGACTGATGGGAATTGTGATAGCTCCTTAATGGTGGGATAGGTGAGGAGACAGAAGGAGAGTTTTAGTGGACAGAGGAAGAGGGTTGAAGATAATCAGTTATTCTGTGGAAGCAGTTTTGGGCGCTGTTGATTCTAAAGGTCAAGTTGTTGAGAGATATTTGCAAGTCCATTATCATTGGAGCTTCTGTGACTGTGACCTAGCGATGACCTGGGGTCCTGGTCTGACCTAGTTTTGCAATGCACATGTGCAGCCAGTTCCTCTTTGCCAGCAGGCTTCCCAGCCATAATTTATATTTTATGCCAATTAAACTATATCATGGAGTGGGGGTGTATGGCCTTGTTAACAGTACCTCCCCCAAATAATCCCATTAATGTCATTTACTATCTCATGTTCCTTCCTTCCTTCCTTCCTTCTTTCTTTCTTTCTTTCTTTCTTTCTTTCTTTCTTTCTTTCTTTCATGGTTCATTTTCCCTAAATTTCTTTTCCGGTGCTACCATCTTCATTGCCTCACTCTATTTCAGTAGGCCAAATATTTCAAGACCTAACACTTTTGTGATCTCATATAAGATCAGTCTTGCAAATAACACTAGTTAGTAACCTGTAATAATGTTTATTTATCTGTTTTCCTGAAGAACATAATTTTTCTTTGAGTTGACAGAGGCTTGCTTACAATCTTACACAAGTGAATGGCAATTTACTAGTCTGCTTCAGGCAAATGCCTCAGATTATTTTATTTTTTTTATCTAGAGAGGAATCATTATAGTTTTGATTGTACCATGCCATAGTTTAGTTTATATGTCTTTCTACTCTTGTCCTTGAAAAAAGCTGTGGTCAAAATGAACTGACCAGAAATCCATTGGATGTTATTGTCATAAATGTATATTGCGTATAATTATCTTGCATATATCTTTGCAATTTGCAATTATCTTCTCTGTTTTGGTTCTCTTTGCATTTTACATTGTTAAAATTAATTTGCTATTTCGAACCAACTTGCTTTATGGTACTGATTCATTTGGAGACAGAAACTATGAACCAGTAGTGTGACTGTTTTAGAGCTTCTGTTGCATATCACCTGTAGAAACACTCACTCTGAATGGGTTTCTGGTATCTGCAGACACTGAAAATGACAGATGTTTGTGGCATCCATTCAGAGTCCTACAGCAAAGCAAAGCATTTGTTCACGGGGATGGCTCTATTCACATAGTTGGGAACTGTGCCTAGAATTTTGGAAAACTGCTTTTTTGGACTGCAGTTCCCAGATTCCTCTAGCCAGCATGGCTAATGGATTCTGGGAGCTATAACCTGAAATGCAACTTTTCAAAGCACTGGTCCTGCCTTTGCAGGACCAGTGCTGATAGCATAGTAAGGACACTCTAATTGTTGTGTTTGCATGCAAGAGAATTCAGCTGTTCAGATTAATGTGGCTAGGTTGGGGAAAAACTTGCTACAACTCATTTATTTGCAAGTGCATGAATGACCGGGTAGGGATTCTGCAAAGAATATATAAAGTCTGAAGGAAAAAGTGTTTTAAAAATTGTATGAAATATGTTAATAGGGGAATCCAGACCAGAAAACTGGCGTTTTAGGGAGTGAATCAGTCTCCATGCTTTCTTATTTGGAGATCACATGCTACATGCCTTGTTCTGATTGATTCTATCTTTATTCCCCTCATAACCAGCACTATTTTCACTCTGGAATTGCCAAAGAAGTTGGCAACTCAGTGAGTTGGTGCAACGCCTTTTCTCCGTGTGTTTTCAAAGCTTGCATGGATTCAGTAGCATCTTGGATGTGCTGCTTGGGTGGCATTTTGCTGATAGGAAGAATGTGGGCATGCCCCTTTTCTTCAACTGTTTGTTCTCTCATTTTCAATCATACTATCTTTCATTGGGTTGGTTCTAGCATGGTATCATGACAGTGGAAGGGCATAGCTGTTGCAGAGAGCATAATGCTTCAGTACTGCTTTGTATTGTTTTGGTATTTCTTAGTTTAAATGTCTGACAACATAATGTTTCCATTTGCCCAATCCTTTCTTTGGGTATTGGCTGTCTGTTGCAGAAGGCCTTTTAACTGGGGAGTGTTGTATTTTTACTGGTATTTTTATTATCATGTTTATTTTAAATTAACATTTCAGTGATTTTTTAAAAAATGTTTGTACTAGTCATAGTTTTAACTGTATTTTGTTTTAACTCATTTGTGAGTTATTCAAGCATTCATGCATTCACATTGATAATAATGATAAATTCCACACTGTGAAATAGCTGCACCAGCATTCTTAATTTACTGTTTGAATCTGCAGCAGCCATCTTAAAACAAACCTGGTTGATGTTGGGTTGGGGAGGGGAAAGGAAGAATGTGTGCTCAGGAGGATGGATTGGCAACAAAGCAGGAGAATAGAATTGGCCCACACTCTTAAAAAACAGGGTGAAAACTGCAGGACTGATGGTGCAAATGACTCATAGTGGTTCCCTGCAAAATGACAAAGAATAACTCTACAATGTTAGTAGGGTGGAGAGGAAATGTGGATTTTTGCTTAGTTTGCCAGAATGCTGGTTATTCTTAACTATAGTTAGCTTAAACAACACAACTGCAGTCTAACTATAGTTACAAATAACTGTGATCTTCAGGGTTCAGATGGCATGATCGTCAACAATGGAAGAGAAAACTTTCAAACTGCTTCATCTTGCCAAAGATTCATTGTGGCACTTTCTTGTTTTGCTAAACATGCATCTGAACCTGGCATGTTGCTTTGTGAATAGGCTGTCATACAGAAGATGGTCTTTATTCCCCCTGCCCCCCTTACTGTATTGTCTTGGATTACCTCTTTGTTGCTGCTTATCTGGTATTTATGTACCTGAAGGAAGGCCAGGAAATTTCATTTTGTCTTAGCCTGTTCTCTTCATTCTCTTCCCATTTCCAAGATGATAAATTATTCAGCTTTGCCTAAGAATGCAGATGACAATTGGGAAAATTGTAATTGTGAGCAGAAGTCATATTTTACCTCTGAAAACAGCAGCTGTTTTACATATAGTATAAAGTAGAGGTAATCTGGAAAGCTCTCTGTATATAATATGCTCTTCTGTGCTCTAGCTGTACTGCAAACGGATGACACTTTTTGGCTTCTAACTTTTGACTTGCTAAATTTATACTTCAGTGCTTACCAGGACTGCCACAGAAGCAATGAAAACACCATCTGTTTACTGCAGAAATGAATCTTTATAGGAAGAGTGTGTAGTGATTAGCAGCATGATGCTCTGTTTGATTATTTTTTAGAAAGCTTTTATGTGTAAATATGTGAGTGGGTGATAATGTGTGTGCATTTGTTAAGTTTAAAATTCATTTCAGCAAAGTACTCAAGGTGATTTGCAGTGTTCTAAAATTATTGGTGGATGTTCAACACAGTTTTGCCATGGCTGTATTGTCTCCCTGGACTGAAATAGTTCTACTACATTGTTTTAAAATAAAGTCACCATGGATCTTCCTTTTTATTTAAGATCAATAAGATTGATGAGGCTTAAATTAAGTCTAGCTGACAAGACTGTTTGCTCGAGTCTCCTGGCTTCCCACAGTGACAGGAAATTAGTGCTTCTGTAATAATCCTACTTTCCAAGGTCAATTGTTTGTGAATTGCACACGTATACCTAGGAGTAACCCCTGCTGAATTCAGTAGGTTAAAAGGGGCTGCATATGGGCTGATATCAAAGAAGGACTTTGTGCTGGTAGTGCTTCGCTCTACATTTTCTTTTTTGTACTCCCTTTACATGATGTCCTGTTCAGTCTGTTTGCAGGTTGAAATTAAGTTGGTTTTATTGCACCTCTTCCTGTGAAGTTGTGGTAAGGTTTGACCATCCTTCCTTGATTGATGCTTCTTGACTCCCTGTTGTAGTAGGAATGTAGCTTCCACTACATAAAATAGACAGACAACACTGCCCCCAGGAAAAAGGGGAAGACTGAAAATTCCTACTCAGCTGTGGGGCAGCTGGCAAAGCCTCTTCCAAACAAAAGGAGGGTGGATTATTGCCAGCAAATTGGCGGGGTGGGTGGGAGGGGAGGGTAATATCATTGGTCCCATCAGATTCTATCAAACTGAAGGTGTGTGCATGTGCACAGAAAGGCAGTTGTGTCGTGCTTCCCTCCTCCCTGCCTACGAATCCTGCCTGCTGGCAGTATAGAGATTCCTGATAGGAATTGCTGGGAATATACTTGCTAAGACTTGAGCTAAGACTTGAACCAGGAGGTCAGGCCAGGAATTGGAAGACTGTTTTTGCAAAGATAAAGTACTGTCTTAAATATGAAACCATGATTCCAGTTCTTAGTTCCAAGTAGAGCCAACCCACTGAATTAAGTCAAGACTTTGTAAATCCCATTGCTCCAGTGGGTTAACTATATGTAGATATCAGGATGAGTATGCAGCTTGGAGAGGAAGCTCTGAAACTGAACAAAATTTTAGAAACTAAGAAAGAAAAGGCTTTGTAGCCATTGTTTGTAGTCCAACGCCAGCGCACAACTGATAAAAACATAAAAATTAACAACATTGAGAAAATGCAAGACAGTTTGGACAATGCAAGACAGCATGAGAACACAAATCAATGGTGCACAATTTCTGGAATTTTCCGTTCCCTTCCATATTATACTTTACAGGAATTTCCATTCTGCTTATGTATTTCCCTTTATTTCCATTTAATTTCCATTAAATTCAAATTGATGTTTTTGGACTTCATTTCAGAATGGCTAAGGGAAAGTGCTTATACCAGTCATGCAGATACAGGGGACATACTGTAATACAGAAAATACCAATTACTGAAAGCAGCTTTCAAAAGTTACTTGGTGACAGTGTCAATTCCTGAGACAGGATCACTCTGCTGATAGTATTTTTAGCTTTGGCTGTTTGTGCTAACAATTGAATTTGAGGCCAAAAGTGTCAATTGACAAATGGGCATGGTAATGAAAACAAAAAGCCAGATTCACCCCTACTTAAGTCACCGTTCTGTCTTATCCCAATGTGTAAAAATAGCTTCAGTGAGTAAAAAAGGCCATACTTCTAGGGCACCCTTGGGAACATCATGTGATCTTATAAACAGAAGTGATTATTTTTTTCTTAATCCTCACTCTCATCTGTGACTAAAACTTGTTACATCGTTTGTCAACACTGTTGCTTCTTTACTGCTCCCTTCTTACGTTGTCTCTTTAGTGTTTATTTTAGAATGTGAACTCCTTGGTGGCAACCCTTGCCCCTGCAACTCTGTAAGGTGCTATCTCCACAGATCACATGCTCAATGCCTTCCATGAAGAAGGAGCAGGACTTGTGACCAACTATGAGATGGCACATGTTAATTTAAGAAAAGATTTCAGCACATTCTTGGCTAGCTCTATGTTTTTGTTTTTCACCTTGCTGTACTTGACAAGACTGTACATTCCCAGGAGCTAATCCATGTCCTAACCTGCATTAAAATGCCTTAACTCAAAGCCCACAGACTCCTTGCCTTCCTGTCAGAACATTAGGTGCTCGGTTTTGATCAGCAAATCTGATAAAGGAGAGGCTGCTGCTTGGAAAACAGAAAAGGTGAGTTGTAGGTTGGGAATAAATTATAATGGAAACACTGACATAAACTTCAGGTGCAAAATTATATTTCTTTTTTTCCCTCTTTTTTGTGTGTATGCAGGTAGTAGTACAGCAGAGGCATAAAGTGAGCTCTGAGAGTATTGAGACTGAGTACAGTGATACAGAATGTTTCAGCTGCTTTCAGGTTGGAGTAGCCAGTACAGTCTTAAGTAATCAAAAGAGCAGCAGTTTCCCTGGCTTCCTTCCTCTCCCACTGATACGAGAAACATATCAGCTGTTCCTCTGTTATTACATGTGATGCAAAGCGGATTGGCAGCTGGTGCAATGACAGAGGATCAATGAGCTCCATAATGGCCACATCTAATCCCCAAAGAATGCTGTGAAGTGTAAAAAATGCACAGCCGCAATCCTGTCCCATTCCTACTCAGAAGTAAGGGTCACTGTGCTTGGTGGAGCTTACTCTCAAGTCAATGTGTATAGCCTTGCAGCTATTTAATAGCATGTATATCCACTGGCAATTGATTTTTGACTTCTGGCTTGGCTGAAAATTTACGGATAGAATCTGCCTGGTGGTTGATTTCATTTCACAGTCGGATTTTTTTTTTTAAAGAAGTCTCCCTCACCAAGCTGAGTAACAGATTCGTAGGGTTAAAAATGAGGCCAGTGTGGCATACTGGTTTGAGCATTGAACTACAACTTCGGAAACCAGGGTATGACCGCCTACTCAGTCATGAAAACTCACTGGATGACCTTAAGTAATTCATATTCTCTCAGCCTCAGAGAAAGGCAAAGGCGAATCCCTTCTGAACAAATGTTTCCAAGACAACCCTATTATAGGTTTGCCATAAGTCAGAAATGACCTGAAAGCACACAGCAATAATAAGAAGAGTTAAAAGCACTGAGAGCATTTGATCTGAGGTGGGGGTGCATTCATCCCTTAGTTGAATGATGTACCCCTTTCACTTGGACCAGAGGCACTCTATGCTTATAAGTGGGTAAGGCAAATATGACAATGTTAGGCTTTTAAAGGTGTCTGTGTAAGAGGCAGACCAGGAAGAGGATTTGGATGAGAGTCATTTTGGTACAATTCAAGGTAAGAAGATTGTTGGAGGTGTATATAATTAATCTTTGCTTCACAGCATAGTGCTTCTAATCTAGGTTTCCATGTATAGACTTGGATGTCTATGTATGATGTATGGGAGGTCTGATTAGACCAGTTGTTTAGGTGGAGTGAGAGGGCAGAATTCAAAGTTCTGCTACTCCCAACCCCAAACTGATTTGTACTGGTGATTCTCCAACTAGGAACATTCTGAGCCAGAGGTATGGGTGAATGGCCACTTGGAATTTCCCTACACTGTGTGACCCACACAGATTGGGAGGAACACTTTCACTGAGGGAGGAGAAATTCTCCCAACTTTTCCCCAGGGAAGAGGTTTAAACACTGGCAGTAGAGGTAGCATGGTCCACTCTCCACATTCATGGATTTCTCTTTTGTGGATTTGATTACAGCGGCCTCCTCCACTTTTGCGAAGGTTTGGGGTGAAGAACTCTTACAAAAGTGGAAAAACTGGGAATAACTCCCCGCACGATCCCCTCCAATTCCCTTCCAGGGTTCTCTCCTCTCATTCTCTTTCCTTTTGCCCTGCCATGTAAACTTTTCTTCTCTGTGCCTGGGCCAAAGGCAAGGGAATGGGAGAGGAAAGCTCCTGAGAGGAGAAGGAAGGCACATTCATGTGAGCCTTTCCCACCATTCATTTGCCTTTTGCCTTGGTGTGCATTCTCAGTACTGGGGCCAGAGACAAGGGAATGGGAGGGGGAGCTCTAGAGGGGTGTGCACCTTCCCCCATTCCCTTGCCTTTTGTCTCGGTGCACATTCTCAATGCCAGGGCCAAAGGCAAGGGAACGGGAGTGGGAGCTCTGGAGGGAAGAAGGAGGGTGTGCGCATATCCTCCCCTACTTCCTTTGCCTTTTACCTTGGCACTCTGGCTGCAAAATGCAAGGGGATGGGAGGGGGGAGCTCTGGAGAGGAAAAGAGAAGCATGTGTGTGCCCCCCCATTCCCTTGCCTTTTGACTTCTCCACACCTGGCAAAAGGGGAATGGGAGGAGGTGAAGGGGGAAGGCACGTGTGCACCTGGTGAATAATCAGATTTGCAAAGGTCAAACCCATTCACAGGTTTGTATCTGCTGTGTGACTAGTTTGTCCTCCTTGTCCCCCTCCTTCTCTCCATCTCCTGTCCTGTCAACAGTACCAGTCCATCATTCCCTTTCCCAACTTGCCACCGCAGCAACCACTGAGAGGAGTTTGATGCACTGCGAAGGAGTTTAAAATCTGGTTGAGGTGACAGGAGATTGATAGGAGGCTTAGAAGGAAGAGGAGTGGGACAAAGAGGCCAAAAGGCTGAGAAGAGGTTTAAACCCATCAACTCACTCCTCTTCCTCCAATCCACCTCTCAATCTTCTGTCAGTCCAACTTTTAAACCCCTTCCCAGTCTATTGACTTCCTTGCCCAACTCCTCCTCCTCCTCCCAGTCTATCTCCTCTCAATCTCTTGTCACCTCAGCTACCGTACATTTTAAACCCCTCTGGCTGAGGCAACAGGAGACTGAGAGGATGATTGGGAAGAAGAGGCATATGGCGAGGTAGTTGATGGGAAGAGGTTTAAAATTTGGCTGAGGCATGGTGGTGACAAGGGGAAAGAGTGATGGGCTGCTGCTTTTGGCAGGATACAAGATTCAGGGTTTTTCCACTTTTCAAGAGGGTCTTGCACCCCAGTGTCCCACGAATGTGGGGGGTACCACTGTATAGCCATCTTTTTTCTTTCCTTAAGTTTTGTCTGCTTCAGCTTTGAGTGACAGCAATAACGGCAATGCTGTTGGCAACTGTGCTGACTATCTTCACTGTGCCACAGGCCTAATATTTCATAAATTTCATAACTTCCAAAAATTGACATTCCAAACTCCACAACTGAAGGTGCACATGATTGGCAGTCTAATCAGTATTCTAACTGCTGCTTCCTGATGTATGTGAAATCACTTGACAGCTAACAAAAGGTAGATTTCTATTTTTATCTTTTTTTGTTTCATTTCTCCTGTTACCCACATTGATCATATCCTGCTGTTTATTTGCATTTCCCTACGTTAGGTCTCAGGTAACTCCTAAAGCTGTGCTCCTCCATAATTTTGTGCCCAATGACTATAGACAGTTTTATGACAATTAAGACATTGTATATGTGGTTTGAGCATTTGTCTATGACCCTGGAGACCAGAGTTCAATTTTCTACTCAGTCATGGTAACCCACTGGGTGACCTTTTGTGTGTCACACACTTTGAGCCCCAGAAAACCCCGTGATAGGTTCACCTTAGGGTCTCCATAAGTCAGAAATGATTTGAAGGCACACAACAATACAGCAGTAAAGTTGTGTGTAGTGCACAGTTAGGAGTCTCATAAATAGTCTTTTCAGCAGCAGTGGGTTGATAGCGTTTGGGAGATCATGGTAATGTCCAAATTTACATAGGTTCAATGAGCAAGGAATTCCTAATTATAGGAAGATGTCATAGCATCATAGTTTCCACTTAACCTCTTACACAGAAACACTTCAAACTTCTTTGCATACTTCTACCAAATGCATATGGTTTTCCTCAATAATTGTGGTTAGGTTACATAATCCACACCTCTAAACTCTTTCAAATATTTAATGAGCTTTTCCTTAGGCTGTTTATGGACTGTTTCATGAGCATACCAAAGCTCTTTCAAATACTTACTGAACCTTTCCATGGACTATTTTTGGATTGTATCAAAAGTGTACCAGTTAGACAGTGTAATCATTGAGCTTCCTTTTTCCTTCAATTAGTGATGTTGTTGTATTTTTATGCATTTTTAATTTTGAAGTTTATTCCACAGTAAATTTCTATGTTAAACAGTATTTGCATGCATTTACACTGAGGCCCCATTACTCCTCTAAGTAGCTCAGGATAATAAGAATGGGAAAGGACAGGGTTAAATGTTGTTTTCATGACAGGCAATCCTTTGAGAACACTCAAAGAGAGCCCAAGAGTACCCTGTAAGCTGATGGATAAGCAGGGGTGTGAATCCATAACTTCACACTCAGTGATGTCTCAAAATGCTACCTACTCACTGTATCATTTTAGCTTACTTGTCTCATTTTCGTTTTGTTTCCTTGAGGTTTTTTTTTTTTTTTTTGCATTCTTCCCATACTTGTTTCTTTTCTTCTCAATGTTTGACTCACATTAAGTCTTGACACCCTCAGTGTCAGGGAATATGGCTAGTGATGGTGGTGGAGAAACTCTACCTTGGAAATTAGTCAGCTGTTACTAAATGGAGGACCAGCCTTCATTAATCTGGAACTCCCTATTACTTGAGCAACCCACCTCCCCAGCCAACACATCAGATTTGGAAAGGCTGAAATAGGCATTACTAATGACCACAGTGAGTGAATTTATGTGATATTTCCCAACATTTCTTAAATCTCAAAACAGATGAAAGGGGTGCTGATCTGTACTTGCATTTTTCTGCACTGTGGGACTGATGTCAAGTTTGAGAGGGATTTTTAATGGGAGTAACTCTGGGGAAACAGCATAGAAGAAAGAACTAAGCACCCCTTATCCAGTGTCTCTGCTGTCTCTCTGAAGTTAAGAAAGACAAGCAAAGAAAAGCAAAGAAAACAAAAACAAAGAACAAAAAAGGAAAAAAAAAAACCAAAAAAAACAACCAACCAACCAAACCCCAAATCCCAAACTAAATGCCAGCCAGTCATGCGTCTCCCACATTATGTGTGGTCTGTTTGACCTTCCTAGTAAGGTAGGTAACAATCCCTCAGAAGGTAAAGGTTCAGTGTCATACAAGGTTATTTTTATTGTTGGAAGTGGCCCTGTGTGCTGCATACATCTTCTGAACTTTTTCAAGAGATATCTTTCTTTTACAGTGTCTCCAAATTGGAGCCAATTTCCTTTTTTCTCAACCACGCTCTTAAAGGAACTGTGCCGGGGGAGTAAGAAAGAGAACAACTGAAAAGAAGAAACACTGCTGTCTCTCCCTCTCTCTCTCTTTTTTTATAAAGGTGTTGCCAGAGGGAAATATCTTTGAAACAGAACTGAATAAGACTGAACATGCTGGATCTTTTGCAAGAATACCTCTTCCGCAGAACCTGTGGATATTTTCCTTGTGTTTTTTGTCAGCTGTTCTCAACTGATGTAAGATTGAAAATGGAAGTTATTGAGGAAGTGCTGTGTTTGAAAGGAGCTGTTCTAACTTATTGTTTTCTGCTAGACTGAGCATTCTCCTGTGAACCTATATTTTCTGAACACACAGTGAATATGATCTGCTTTGGGAAGAATAGTCCAATCAAGACTGGACTCACTTTCCCCTTGTCAGAGTAGAAATATTGTTGTATTGATTCTCTAGGTCTTTCTTTCCTGTATCTTTTTCCCATTTATTCTGTACTGCAACCTATTCCACATGTACCTCTGGAGCAGAATTCTGGGGGTAATATCTTGATGCTTCCAAGGAAATATAGGAGACGTTAGTCCTATTCTAAGTAGGCTTAGTGTTACTGGATTTATCCACAATTGTCATTCATGGATTGTTAATCTGGGGGATAAACAATGAATACACATTTCGCTCTGTACGTCAGGATATTTGTGTGTGTGTTACCCTGATTTCTGGAGGTCCTGGGAGGGACACCTAAGTGCACTCCAAATATTACTAAGTTGGGGGAATTAGTAAGGAGCACAAGCTAGCAATAGAAGAGGCAGGGTAACGTAGCGAGATCTTTAACCCTATGTTTATGGGGTTGGGCTGCGACAAGAACTAGGCAAGTTGTTCAATTAAAAGATTTTATTAAACTCTCCTTAATTAAGCAAACAACTACACATGCATTCACGCACTCATCCAAGAACTATAGAAGCAGAAAGCGAGGAAAATTGATAGGGGTTTTCAGAGGGTTTCTGGGGTGATACTCCACCTGATCCTGCAGTCCGGGATAGGAGAAATAGAGTTCGATGCTGGGGATTGTAGTAGCTCAGCATGTGGAGGCTGAGGGGAGGCTCACTGAACAGAGCAGCAGCAGTTCGGGATGCAAGGCACGAGCATTCCAACAAGGAGTGTTACCCTGATCTCTGGGGGTCCCGGGAGGGACACCTAAATAACCAAACAGCAACACGACTTTGGGGAAAATTAGCTGGAGCACTCACTAAAGCTAGCGAGAGGCAGGGTAACTTAGCAGGATCTTGCAACCCAGCATCTACGGGGTCAGGTCAGTCAAGCACTCAGATGGTTTAAAATAGCAAGAATGATGTTTTATTAAATACAGACAAATATTACAGACACCACAGTCACACAGCTAACTAGAGAGTTAGAAATTGACTTGAAATAGGGATTTTTAGAGGGAAATGAGTGATACGACACCTGTCTCGTAGTCCTGGAGAGGCCTGAAGATTGAGTTCGTTGGTATGGAGTCTCAGTACGTGGGACTGAGGGGACAGCTCACCCAACAAAGCGACAGCAAGGCGGTCTGGAAGTTTGGAGCGATCCAAGGAGGGTCTCAGAATCAGGGGTTTTTATAGGGTGAATTGTGACTGCAGGCCATACCTTACTCAGTGAGAACAATGCGATTTGGGAGTGGGACAAAGCCTTGGAAAGGTCAGAATTTAGCATGATTGATTTAGAGCTGAATTAACAATAGTGTAGCCAGTATGCCAATGTGGAATGCTTAGTACAGCTTTGTCAGGTTGCCTGCTCGGGGCAGGGAGCCTTTGTTAGTATCGCACATATGCAATGAGATGTTTGCCGGGGAGGCCCCTGAAGCAACAAACTGGCGTTATCTGGCCTGCCTGGGTAGAGAATGGAATGTCCAGCAATTATCGGCCGTGTCTGTTTACATGCCTGTCCGGAGGCCTCACAAACACGTGAAGCGGGGTGACAGAGGAAAGCTGAATTGTTTGATATCAAAGCAATACCGAGTGCTATCTCTGGGTAGGCCTGGACCGCAGTAACAGGAGCTCAAACTTGGGGGTTTTATAGGGAAGATTGTACCTGGAGGCTAGCCCTCTCCTGAGGAGAACAATAAGGATTTGAGTGGAGACAAAGCCTCCAAAAGGTCAAAACCAGAATTGATGAGATTTAGCCGGCATTGCCAATTGTCAGAACAGTATGAAGATGAGGAGCGCTTAGCGTTTGTATAGAGCAGTGGTTCTCAACCTGGAGTTCGGGACCCCTTTTGGGGTCGAACGACCATTTCACAGGGGTCGCCGCTCCTCAATCCTGCCCCCCTTTTAAAAGAAGGTGGCCTCACAGCCAATGGGAGCAGTGCTTCTGAGACTCCTGCGCTGGGAGGAGGGGGAAAGGAGGCATGCTGGGCATTTCCCCATCTTTCCCTGCCTGGTGGGAAAACACTGGAGGAGCCTGAGGTGGAGCCAGAGGTGCGGAGAGTGGGAGCAGAGAGCTGGAGCCTGAATGTTAAGACGGAGGTGAGGACACCGAGAGGAGAGAGCTGGAGCCGGAGCATTAAGGCGGAGGTGAGGAGAGGAGAGGAGACCCCGCACTGGTGGGAGGGGAGAGGAGGCGTGCAGCCGGGCGCAGCCAGGCGCTGCTTGGACGCTCGCGCCTGCACTACACACACAAGGAGGGCTTCCCCTTCAGTGTTCCCTTTCCCCTTCATGCCGGCTTGCAGAGTCAGAGTTGCTTGCCGGGGCGAGTGAGCAGCTGGGTGCTGCTTGGACGCTCGCGCCTGCACCACACACACAGACACAGACACAGACACAGACACACATGAAGGGCTTCCCCTTCAGTGTTCCTTTCCCCTTCATGCCGGCTTGCAGAGTCAGAGTTGCTTGCTGGGGCAAGTGAGCAGCTGGGCACTGCTTGGACGCTCGCGCCCGCACCACACACACACACACACAGGGCTTCCCATTCAGGGTTTATGGTTCTGCAGCGGGACGTCTGGGAGGTAAGACCCCATCCCCTCACCCTCTTCGCTTCACGCTTATTCATGCCGGCGAACAGAGTTGCTTGCTGGGGCGAGCGAGCAGCTGGTCTCTGCTTGCTTCCCAAAGTGGCGGGGCTGCAGCAGTGGCGATCGCCCGGTTGCCCATTCATTCTGGGCACGCCACTCCGTGGGAGTTGTCGGTGTGGCTGTCGCCTTTGGTCCGGCAGGCAAAGGGGGAAACTTTCCTGTGGCGGATCTGCCATCCGACGGGGGAGAGCGGTCCCTCCGAGACCGAGAACTCAGTTGGGAAAGGAGCAGAGGGCATCAGCCAAGGGCTTCGGTTTGTGTAGCAAGAGCCCCTGAGGCTCCTTGGTTGGTTTTTCTTTGTGGTTTTTTGACCCGAAAACGCTGCTCTGATCTGTCCTGTGGACTTTGGCCATTTCCACATTCCAGTGTTATAGCGCTATGATTCCACTTTCACCATCCTATGGAATCCTGGGGTTTGCAGTTCAAACTGCAAACCCCAGGATTCCATAGGATGGTGAAAGTGGAATCATAGCGCTATAGCAGTCTAGTGCAGAAATAGCCAGGATGACTTTCTCCTCTTGCTTTTGTTGTGCGTGGACCCTTGGCGCTTGCCACACGCACGTGTTGTGTTCTTCGCCCTGACTGTCTTACATTCCTCGCTTTTTGTATGTTCATCGTCCGCACTCCCTTTAAGGGAGGGAGGGAGGGAGGGAGGGAAACAAAACACGTCTGCTTATGCCGCCGCCATCTTTCCTCTCTCCCTGTCCTTTCCTCCCTGCGCCTCGTGTAAAATGTGGGCTGTTTTGACATTGACTTTGGGAGTGACTGGCTTTTTGAACTGTGGAAACCCAACATTCATAACTAGAACTATTGCCTTAATTCTGGCATTGATGGACGCTTTCTGTGCTTAAAAAATGGGGGGAGGGTTACCAGTTTTTAGGCATTAGAAGTCTATCCAGAGCAGTGATTTAGGGCAGTGTTTCCAATCTATTTGGAATAATAAATAAATAAATAAATAAATAATAACGAAAATGATTTTATGGTTGGGGGTCACCACAACATGAGGAACTGTATTAAGGGGTCGCGGCATTAGGAAGGTTGAGAACCACTGGTATAGAGTAAGCAGTTTGGGGCTGAGAGCCCTTGCATTAGCTTAATGGTCAGCTGTGTCTGGAGGGCACTACCGGCTGTGCAGCAAATGGTTGTTTACTGGCCTAGACCTAGCATGCATAATTAAGGCCATGTGGCTGTGCCTGCCTACACAGGCTTTTCGTGACCCTTTCAGACACGTGGAGTTCATCTTATGGAGTGCCACGTGGAAATATTAACCATAACCAATATGAAATTGTAGACCTCAGACTGGGGCCAGATAACCGCAGTAACATGTGTGTCTATATGTATTTATGTATATGTGTGTGTGCGTGTGTGCGTGCGTGTGTGCGTTTAGTCATCCACAATGAAATCTGGCATGCAATTTACCTCTCAGCCCATTGCTGTCCTCCTCCACCAGTCAGGGCTTATGGGTATGAGTACTGATGCTTCACTTGATTTGCCAACTGTGATGTAAGCTCCATCAGAAAATCCTGATGTATAGTTAACTCACTCACTGAAATGATGTAGCAATGTATGCATTGACAGCGAAAGGGAAAATCAATGCTGTGTTGGCCCTTCTTGCTGCAAGGGACATAAAAGTGTAGTGGATACATCCAGAGTGATGGACTCTGGCCTTCTGACTTGATTGGATTCTTGCTTAAAAGAGAACACATTGCTTCTCTCAGATTGCTTCTTTTCCCTCTTCCCTTCTAAAACAAAGTTAAATGTTTGTGCTCTTTCATCTGTACATGCTTCAACTAATCTTGATGTGATCTATGCCAGAAGAAGGGTGAAAACCAGAGTTAATATTCTAAAGTACTGAAGTCTAGTGGTTGCCAAAAGAAATGAGTAAGTTAAGCATATTGGATGGCTGTGCAAATTCTTTATAGTTTCAGTTTCAGTTATCTAGAAATGCTTCTATTTAAAAATGTTTTTTAAAAGGAAAAAATGGACTACTACAAGGATCACAGAATGCTTTGCTCCTTTCTTGTACATTTTCCTCTTAAGTAAATATCTAAAAATCTCTTGCACTGGTTGCACGCATTTTCCTTGTATAGCATATATGATGGTTTATTTGCACAACTAACAATGCAAATGTTCTAACAATCTGTGTTCCTGCTTTTCTTCCCTTCCTCTTGGTGACTTACACAGGGCTGTTGGGTGGATGATGAATTAAGGCTACATCGGTATCTCAGTTTTGTTCATTCAGAGTGCTTCCAGCTGTTTTTATTGAATGTGATGACAATTATTGGTGCTGGCAGAGCAGAACTAATTTAATCTATTTTGGTTGCGGTAAAAAAAGAGTCAGAAATGACTTCTAGGCGAAATGATTATCTTTGAAAACAAAATATTTTTAAGTAGCACGTGACCCTTCTTTTCCCTTTCCTTTTTAGCTGTGTATGTGCATATATCTGTGAATACACAGATTTTGCATGTTTGTTTCCTATGTGATTTAAATGAACACAGGGTAGAAGTCTAGTAAATCTAAAACTGGACAAATGAGCATTACAGTCAAAAAAGCTGGGGACTACCCAGTTCACGTTTTTAGCTAAGGAAGCTAAAAGGCAAGGAGCCTTAGCCATTTTCTAATCACATGGTTCTTTGATCAGGACACTTGACTGGAAATGGTGCATTTCACATTTAGCTGGTGTCCCTGCTAACATTTCAGTTTCTTTAACTTCTGGGTGTGATGGCTATTTTTGCATCTATATACAGTCTAGTTTTGGAAGCAATATGGCCTACTTGTTTCTACCAGCGTAAATGTGGTCAGTGGTGAAGAGGATGAGGCTTATAGAGCAACAATAGCAGACTGTTGGGCTGGCTGAAATGTTGGATGGATGAATGGGCAAACCGTGGGACTTGAGTGCAACATTCCACATGGGCAGGGAATGCATAAAAATCAGGGATAACAGGCTCAAGAAAGCTGTGGAATGGGTTTGTCATCTAAGGTCTCCTTCACATGACACTGCTATGGAACTTTAATATGATTTTAATTGCCAAAGCTGCATCCTATGGAATCTTGGAATTTGTGCTTTTTGGGGACATTTGGAGGTACTCGCTGTTAAGGGCCCTAGCCCAGGTATGGAGGTTTGTCAGCCAGTCCTAGACGGGGTCACACTTCCCCTGAAAGACTGTGTCCGCAGCTTGGGGGTGCTCCTGGACTTGCCGCTTCAGATGACAGCTCAAATTAATGCGGCAGCCAGGAGTGCCTGCTATCAGCTTCAGCTGATACGCCAGCTGTGCCCCTTCCTAGACCTGGAACACCTAAAAACAGTGGTGCATGTGCTGATAACTTCACGGCTACCCATGTGCTTAGTCCGGAAACTTCAATTAATTCAGAATATGGCAGCCAGGTTGGTCACCGGAAGATCTAAAACCGACCATATAACACCAATTCTGAAGTCCTTACATTGGCTGCCTATTAGTTTTTGGGCACAGTACAAGGTGTTGGTTCTTACCTTTAAAGCCCTTCATGGCTTGGGGCCAGCCTACCTGCGGGATTGCCTTCTCCCATATAATCTGCCCCGCACATTAAGGTCCTCTGGGAGGAATTTACTGCAGCCAGTCAGAACTGGGTTGGCTGCGGTTATCCAGAGGACCTTCTCTTCTGTCGCTCCCAAGTTATGGAATGGCCTGCCGGAAGAGACCCGGCATATTACCAGTTTTGACTGCTTTAAAAAAGCGGTCAAGACTGTTCTCTTCCGACAGGCCTTCCCAGGCTAGTGCTCCACCGCCTCCCACTAACTGTCCTCTTGTTTTTAATAGTTAATGTATTTTAGGGTTTTTTAGATGGATTGGTGGGTGGGGAGGATGGGTTATATTTTAATTGCTTTTAATGTATTTGATGTACTGTTGTAGTACCGCCTCAATCCATCGGGAGAGGCAAGATATAAATATTATTATTATTATTATTATTATTATTATTATTATTATTATTATTATTATCATTATCATTATCATTGTCATTATTATTATTATTTAGAATTCTCTTAGTAGATCACTCTAAGTATTTCATAAAAATACAAATCTCAAGATTCCATAGAATTGTTAAAGTGGTATCAAAGTGCTATAAGTATGCAATGTGAAAGCAGAGACCTAAGTATGCAGAGGCTTTGACCCATCACACTTGATAACAGTCCATCAGACATCTGTCAGGTGTTCGATGATCCCTTGGTTCGTTGGCTGTTGAAGGGTCAAACTTCCAGTGAAATTAGTTGTCCCAGTGCAACTCATATGTACAGCTTTTCATTTTGGAGGAACGTTTTATTGACTTGATTGAGATTTTCCTTGGGAAGGAAAAAGGAAAGCCAGTACAGTTGGCCCTCCACATTTGCTTCGGTTGGGGGCACAGGAGCCGTGGAAAAAAAACTTAAAGTGTGTGTGTGTGTGTGTGTGGGAAGGGGAATGCAGCATAGTGGGGAGAGTGGGCACCCACTCTCCAAACCGGGTCAGGGATAGGAAAGGGAAAAGGGGGTCAGCATAGTGACCCTATTCTTCCTCTCTTTTACCCATCTCTTTCCTTGTGTGTGTGGGGGGGGGCATTGGGAAAGGGTTTGTGATGCTGGGAAATTGGGGTGCAAGCCACCCTTAGCTGGCCAGGCAGTGGTTTGCAGTGGTGGTGGAGGAGGACCAGTGTCAGGTTTTTAAAGGGCTGCATGACCTAATTGGAGCCAAGGAAGAATCTCCAGGAAAAGAAATACTTGAGGTCGGGGGGCAGGGGTTGCAGAAACTTGCAAATAATCAAACCTATGAAAGTGAAGCCTGCAGATGTGGAAGACCAACTGTATTTCATGAGAATGTGGTGGAAAGAGTTCCAGTCTTAAAACATGGTCTCGAGGCTGCTTAGCTTATCCGGATAGCAAAAGTTCTGCATTTTGTGTTCACCCAATTAACTTTATGTCTTGGTTGGTCCTCAGGCATGCAGTAGTTTATTGAAGTTACATTGGACCACTGTATATACCTGGTAGGTGACATTTCCCACCAATGGTACTACAGAGTGGGTACTTCTCTGAGGCAAGAGGTATGCTGATGGCAGCAGCGTTAGGCGTCAGTTAGAAGGCAGTATGAGAAGAGGAAGAAGGCATTACAGAGGGATATACTCAATCAAAGATGATACATCCCTGAATCTGCAAGACCTGTTTACTTAGGTTGTCAAAATCTTGAGGCCCAGTATTTCAAGCCTCTCTCAAATCAGAGCCACCAGGGGTATCCCTGTGTATGCAAGCCTGTAATGGCAGTTAGTATCCTTCTTTCAGTGTGGTGGCAAGTCTGCTCTGAGTTTTCATCTATAGTTTAAAGGATCTAGCGAAGGTGCTAAGCCCTATATCCCCAAATAGATTGAGAACCTTGAATAGCTTCTTTAAAGTTTGGTCTAAAATGTGGAGCAGATTATTGCTCCTCTGAATGTGGAAGCCACAAGCTGCCACTGCAGAATTATACGCCTAATGCATCTTCAAACTACATTATGTCTTGCTAACTTAAAAAACAAAAAACAACAACAAAACCCCAACCTTTCCACTAATGAGCTCATTCTTGAGGGATTTCTTGTTGTGCTAGTGCTTCTGCTACCTTTGAGAGTTTGTCAGAATAAAAAATGGTGAAATTTGACACTATTCAGTTGCCTCTCCTTTTGACGTTGAAAGCTGTTTTGATGTGAGAAGCAATGCTACCTTTCTGTGCCCTTGTGACATCTTCCATTGTTTTGTGTTGCATTTCATTATATGTGTGGTTCAGATATGTCCTTCTGCCTGTTGGCAGCTGCAAACTCCTGCCAGTTTCATGCCTAATTAGCTGTTTTCTGTTGGTACTCACTGTAGTAGATTTCTTTACATTTCCTGTGTTAATTCACGCTGGGATGTGCCATATTGAATAAACATCAAATCTGTGTTCTTTTCTGTAACCCATGGTCAGACACTGCAGGTAGGAAAATGAACGCTAGATTCCTCTGAAGTTCATGCCGCGAGACGTGATTATTGCTTTTCCAGCCTAAAATGTTTTCTCTTTCCTGTGAAAAGCTACTGTTAGGCAGCAGTTCTTTGTTATCCCACTGGAAAACAGAGTATGGGACAATTCTTTGGGAGTCTAGTCTGGCTTTCCACCTTCACTTTTATGCTGCCTCAGTACCAGATGTGCTATTTCTTTCCATTAGATACAGTAAATTGTGCTTAGATCAAGTGGTAATGTGATTCTTTCCTCCATGCAAACCACAGTATTTCTGCAGCTGGTAGACTTCATGTAAACACAGTGATCTGGCAGCAATACAGTTTATTCTAATGATCCACTGCTAAGGTATTAGACTATAGTAGTAGTCATCACAGGTGGAATAATTTCTTTCTCTAGTCTTTCTCTGGTCTCCAGGACCAAATTAAAGATCTTTTAAATTTGTACCTGTTATCTCACTGAGTTGGCATCTGTAGAATAGATTGTGCATGCACGCATATGTGCATGCACACACACACACACACACACGGGGAACATTTTAAAGACCTTGAACAAATAATGGGACATTTTTTGACGTTGTTTCTTTGGTAGTTAAGACCAATTCCAGACAGAGATCTTCTTGTACAATACATGGTATGCTAGTTTTGTTCAAGTTGGACTATTATTTATATCCTTAATGGGATCACATGATAGGAAGAAGAAAAAATCCTGCCTTGTTGTTTCCATAATATAGTGGCCCCTCCACATTTCACCCTCATGAAAGTGGACAAATTGCAAATAATCATCCCTCATGATTCACCTCCCATTCTCTTCCAGAGCTTCCTCCCTCTCATTACTTTGCCTCTGGTGCTGACCTTTGAGGGGTGGGGGCGGGGAAGAAAACCTGAAAGGCTTACTGGTACTTTCTCTTCAGAAAGAGAAGAGAGGAGTTTTGGAGTTCTAATTACTTCTGGTGGCCAACTTTAGAAAGGAGGAGTAAGAGCAAAGAGAGCACCTGGCCAACAATCAGCAGCCAAAACACAGCAGAATATGCAACTACATGGCAGAAAGGCCATGCCTAGCAGTGGGAGGGGCTTTTCTCACCCAAAAGGGAAAAAAAAAGTCCATTTTAAACACAAGCCTGGCAAGCCTGGGGTAAAGAATGCAAGGGATGGGTGGAGGAAAATGGGAGGGGAGGGACAAGCATCTGCCTCACAAATAATCAAATTAGCAAAGGTCAAATCAGTGAATGTGGAAGGAGGACTGTATGTTGCTTGGATATTTCCTTCATTAACAGCTCCCTTTGCTGTAGCACTGATCTACTCCTCCCAGCCCCACATATAACCATGCCTTTCCTCTTCTGCATTCTACCTACCTCTGCCTTATAGTGTAAGTAGCATCATTAAGGAGAGCCAGCATGCTGTAGTAGTTTGAGCATTGGACAATGACTCTGGAGACCAAGTTCAATTCTCCACTTGGCCATGGAAACCCACTGAGTGACCTTGGGCGTGCCACACACTCTCAGCCCCAGATAACTCAGTGATAGGTTTGCCTTTGGGTCGCCATAAGTCAGAAACAATTTGAAGGCACAGAACCAGAACAAAACATTATTAAAGCACTGTCTTCAAAGACGAACCACAGATATTTTGTATTCATGAAAGTGCCAGAATTAATAGAGAAATAATGTTTAGAGAAATCAAGGGATGCAGTACTAACCAATGTGGTATGGTTGGCATTCAAGATGATGACAGTGTTTTGAATGAGCATCATAAGATGTTTGAATAAACATCATAAGAAAGAAGACAACAGTCTGAGGTTGTTCCTCTGTAATAGCTTCAATTGAAATGGGCTCAATAGAATTGCTTTTGAAGTGACCATTCCTCCGTGCTCTTTACTCAGTTTTATTTGTATGTATGTCGATGTCATCTGGATTACCCTAAAGATGGTTGTTGATGACTTTCATGGAAGATTTGGAGAGCACAGTAATCAGGAAGCTAGACTACAATAAGTCATCAGCATCAATAAATGATCCTCACAGTTGTGAGCTGTGTATTACTAATAATAACAAATGTTAAAAATCCTGCAACCCAGTTCCCAAACACACTCTGAATACCCTATGCACAATCACATATTTCACAAATGCATGATTAGGACAGACAAAGCAGTTACAGCACAAATAGGGAACATGTAGATTTCCAGATTTTTTGCAGGGCAACTGTCATTATCCCTTGCTGTTGGCTCTGCTGGTTACATCTGATATGGGTTGCAGTTTAAGAACATCTGGAGGGTCCACGTGTTTCCTACACCCAGGCTAAAGAAACCACATTGTTGTGTTTTTCTGTCATTGCATCTACCAGAGATAAAACACCTGTTCCTTCTCTTGGTTTTAGCAGGGGCAGCACCGATCAGTTGTGAGAAATCTTCTCTCAGTAGTTTAGGAAAGTTAGTTGTGTGGGTAGATGTAACCCAGGATTTGATAAATCCTAAGCTCAGATCTCCATGGAAGAGATACCTTCACACTCTTGTAGGTTGTTGGGCTTCCAAACTACAAAGGTATTTGATCAGAAAATATCCAGTATATTTGAAAGACCCTCCCACTTGCCAACTTCTCATTTTTATAGCCCCACAGATGGTGATTTAGTGTTTAATTAATAATTCTTTATTAAATTAATAAACTAAGTTCATTTAGAAATTTACATGAAGCTTGTCCACTCCCAGGTTCTGTGCCTCGTTTAGTCTTATAATATGAGACCTCAGACTTTTAAGGCCCTTTCCACACGGGGGTAATAAAATGGTGTAGAGCGACCTCTGACGGAGGTCATCTACACTGTGGAGTGGATTGGGGCGGACTACTTTAGCGTAGTTCCACACTCCAATCCACGCAGGAGTGACTGGAAGTGGTGGCGCCGCGTGTTTTTTAAAAACCACTTTTGAAGAGGTTTTTTAAAAGCACAGAGTGTGCAGCCCTGTGCAGCCCCGTCTCAGCGCCCGGTGTAGATTTGCAGGTGTGCGCAAGTGCATGCCTGCAGATCTGCTGAGGGCAGGCTTCTGGCTGGCGAGCTTCTCCGGTTGGTGGAGAGCCTCTGCCAGCCGTAAGCTGCCATTTTGGATGCCGCAGGACGCCGAGGACTGTGGAGCAGTGAACTTGCGCTGCTCTTTGTGGCGACGGAGTTACCCGGTTGCTGATAAGCTCCGTTTCCATGCGTTTTACCCCGTTTCTCCCTCCACGTGTGAAAAGGGCCTTTAATTTGTCTGAGATGTATATATTTGTATTCTCTGAAGAATGGAAAAATCTTTATAATTTCTTTGCTATGTAGCTAACAAATCCCAAAATGCTGCGGTTGAACATTTGGTTTTTGGACAAGGTTTTCTTGTCTTCGGGAGGTCAACCACAGTGAGCGTGTCTAGAAAAACACCTCCAAAACAAAAATAAACCCAATTACCTGGCTATTGGTTTTCTGTTGAAAACATTATCAGTTGTTTCAGTACATTTAGAAGCCTGTAAATTTAATGTTAGTTATTGACTGTTGTCTGCCTGATATTTAGAACTATAGGCGCAACCTTAAACATGTTGGCATCATAAAAGATCATGCTTTGGAATTGCAAAAGAGCCAGAACTTGATGCCAAACTGTGCGGAGTTTGGATGGCAGGTTTTGCAGTATTTGGGCACCTTCCATAGAAAGGCACTAATTTTTCATCAGTTGAAGCATTCTTCTGTGGTGTGAACACTGGGTTAATCTTTCGATTTGTGCCAAATATAAATTAGTAAACTTAAAAAAAAGATAGCTCTGATACAAAACCCTCCCCCCTCCATCTTTGGGTTGGGTCACAAAATGATTCTAGCTTGGCTGATGAAAACATTTAAAAATAAGGTGTGCAGACAGTATGTACCTTGTCTTAATGCAGTCTCCTACTCCTGGAAGCATGATTGTGCTTTACGATAAGGTATGAGATCTCTTCATGCATTTTCCCCCTGAAGGAAATCAAACCTGCTTTTGCTGCTGCATGGTCACCAGATCTCATCAGGTTGTTGTTGATGGGTGCAACTTGTGGTAGTTTTGAGGGTGGGTGCAAATTTGGCTGCTGGGCATTCAGAAGTTGTCTACCCCTGCCTTGTACCATTATTTAATTTATTCAGTAATTAAAATATCTGTAAGTATTTATATCTCGCCTTATATCCAAACTTCTTATGGCAGCATTAGTGATGATGTTAAATGAGGTTGTTGTCTGCTTTGAACACTGACAGAACACTGGTTTTGTCTGCTGTGCTCCTTTCTCATGTGAAATAAACAGAATAATTTCTTGGCTAAGCATTTGCTGATATAACAAATAATAAATTTAGACTGCATTTGGCTTCTTCTTCTTCTAGTACTTTGCAAACTTGGCTTTAAATTTGTCTCAGTCATTCTAATAGCAGTAGAATTGACCCTCCCCCCAATTTATAGAAATAAAATCGTTAATCTAATGAATTAACGATGATTTCCAATGAAACATTGGAAAATATCATAAAGTTAGGCAGATGAATTTTAAAAGATGCTATAGCATTTCATAATATACTGTGAATATGAACATTCTTCATTTTGTCCTTATTGCCTGTATAGACTTATTTTATATTTTGTTGTGTAATTCTATTGGGCCTTCTAGGGCTTTCATGTCTTGATGCAGAAAACAGTTGTTTATATGTGAACAGTGTAACAAAAATCAAAACAATTTTATTTCAGCTAGAAGTAGGTGTGAGAGTGGATCCCTGTAAGGGAGTGATTAGGTATTACCACCACATGCCTGTAGCAGTTTTGATGCTTTTAATGCCACGGGATTAATTTGGCCAGAAATCTTGTGGTTGTATAGGATAGAATGATATACTAAAAAACTGACAATTTGTTATTTTGATAATAATGCAAAATCTATTCTTTTCTTCAGACTTCTTATCCTGGCAAATAGCAGAGCTTGCTTTGGTTTCTCCTTCTTCTTCAAAACAGAGGCAGTCATTTGTTCTGAAAAATCAGACAACTTCAACCAAAACAGTATTCTAGTTCACTTTCCCTTTAATCTCTCTTTGAGGAATAGAATAATTCTTGCAACAGATTTTAGCATTTTAAGGCTATAGTTTTCAAGTTTATTTTCTGGCCTCCTTAAAATGGCAAAGAAAATAAAGATCCTTTCCTATTTTCTAAAAGGAGGCTCAATAGCACATCTGTTCTGTTAATCGGGTTAGGTTAACTGTTAAGAGAGTCACTTTTTAATCTGTTTGAAAGATAAAATGGATGGGCCACTGAGCCATTAAATCTGAAACCAAACACGCTAAGTGTGCTTTCAAGCAACAGTGTGATTTCATCCTATTGTCAAGAGGCTTGTTACTTTAAAGGAATTACTTTTGTGTGTTGTAACTAAAGAGGTGTCCCTTTTTCAAATGGAGGCAGGATTGACAAATGTTGACAAATGGATGGTTTCATGCCCCTAAAGGCACTCTTAAGGGACATGGAGTGTTGTGTTGCACAGGGTCTCTCCTATCATGGAGAGAGCAGATAAATTTAGTGTCGTACCCCTTCACTGCTACAAGGTCTCATGAAAAAGTCTGTGATATGTTATATAATTTCTGTAGGCACAAAAGTTGTTTTTTCATTGGCTTCTGCTGCCCACAGATACCTAAGTTAGTAATCTGTGGCACACTTGGCAGCCAATAATGATAGAAGGCAGAAAACAACAGAGGAAGGTACCGGACATCCTTCCAGTTTACCACAACCAAAATGGTGAAGGATCTGGAAACCATGCCCTGTGAGAAGCGTCTTAGGGAGTTGAGGATGTTTAACCTTGAGAAGAGAAGATTAAAAGGTGACACGATAGTCATGCTTAAATATTGAAAGGACATCATACGAAGATGTTTCTCCAGAGAGGAGGAAATAGAGCCATGGACTCAAACTACAGGAAGAGAAATTCCACCTAAACATTAGGAAGAACAGTAAGCTCTGTTCGACAGTGGAATATGCTGCCTCAGAATGTAGTGGAGTCTCCTTCTTTGGTGATTTTTAAACAGAGATTAGATGGCCATCTGTTGTGAGTGCCTTGAGTGCCTTGACGCATGGCAGGGAGTTGGACTGGATGGTCCTTGTGGTATCTCCCAGCTCTGTGATTCTATGATTACACCAAAACAAGAACAAACCTCTGCTTCATTGTTTTCAGACAATTTTATTTTGCCACAAGTTAATCTCCTAGTTTATTTTTAAGCCCTCATATAAAATCTCAAAAATGTATTTCATTTTTCTGGTTGAAGAGTGCTGCTGAATAAATTTGTTCAGTGCTCAGGTTTTCTTCATTGTGGAACAGATGTTGCTTTTCCTCAGAGCTTTGAAAATTTACTCTTTTGGATTACTGGTCTCAGAAACTTCCAGTATGGTCATGGAGGGTTCTGGGAATTGTTGTTCAAAACAAATAGCTTTCTGGAGCTCCTACTGATTTTATGTGTCTTCAGTTTTTACCTGCAAATAAGCAGCCAGTGAAGGGTGCTGGTTGGGCTAAACTGATTCAGGTGAGCAATGTGTCTCTGAAAAGCTTGTCTTGATTACTGGACTTCTGTGTCAAGACTCTATGAAACAGAATTGAAAAGGAATTTCTTAAGGCATCATATGTGGGAATGAACAGACTTTTCTTAAATTTAGTTGGAATTCATTCAGCGCTTAACAGGCCAAGATAAAAAGCATGTATGCCATATAATGTACTAATGGGAGCCCTGGAAGATGATCCCCTGAAAATTGCAGTGTTTCTTCAATAAATTGCTGTGAATTGCAAGGTTTTCTTGGAGACAAATATAGATAAGATTCTCATTAATGCTGAAAAACATAACTTCAGGGTAGAATATTTCTGCTTTAGAGATATTGTATGGTGTATGTGTTTGTGCAAGAAGAGGAATGGAAAGATTTGAAAACTATTAGGGTGTTTGGGCATTGGCTGCTTTGTTGGCTTGTGGTTGTGCCTAATCTATGGATTATCCTGACAGTGTGCTCTGTTTTTGTCCTTGGTTTTGTGGCTGGTGTCTATTTGGAGAGGTGTGGTAGAGAGATTAGCAAGGATAGTCCTGATTAATCCTGATAGTTCTGTGTCATCATACTTTTTTCAGTGGCTTTTAAGATGTTTCAGTTTTTCTCTTCTTTTTCCGTTTTTGCTCCTATGTTATTTCATGTACTGCAAACTGAATTCCAAGTGCCAAAGTAGTCTGCACCCAAAGTAGTTTGCACTCAGTAGTGGGGAAAAGAGATGAGGGGATGAAATCTTTGCCTTCCCAGTAGGCTCAGGCAAAAACAAACTACTGAAGCCTCTCTCAGCTTGCATATTCTTCCTCGTTAATAACTTTTGCCATTTTGACCCCACAGTGCTTCTTGATCACAAGGTTTTCATCTGTGAAATGTTGGAGGGTGTGTACTGAGTTAGCATGGTATAATGGTTTGAGTATTGAGCTACAACCCTGGAGACCAGGGTTTCATCCTTCGCTTGGCCATGGAAACCCACTGGGTGACCTGGGTGTGTTGCATACTCTCAGCCCCCAGTGATAGGTTCACCTTAGGATTGCCATAAGTCAGAAATGACTTGAAGGCACGCAAAAGCAACAATGTGCACTGGCTACTTTCAGGAATGATGTGTGACGGAATGATGTGTGATGCGTTAGTTGAGATCTTCCTGCATTATATCACTCTGGCACCTTGACAGAAAAGCGCTCCATTCTAGTTCAGAAAGTAAAAAATGAAAGTGTGGGGAAGGGAAGTTGAGAAGAACTGACACAGATGTAGTGTGTAGGAGGCAGGAAGCTCAGTTATAAAATACTTTGCCAACCTCTGGCAATTTCTTTAGCTGTTAGGAACATACATTTTCCAGAGCAGCAGCTTTGCTTGAAGCAAATTAGGTGTTGGGGAGGGGGGAATAGTTATAAAATTCTAATTTGCCACATTAAATGTTGCATACAGGTTCTCACTTCTGCATAACTAACTGTAAAATCATAATTGCCTAATCCTCAGGGGTGTAATTACAGTCCATTCTGCTTCTGCAATATACATTTGTGGTGATTTTTCATCCGTACGTACTATGTGTGTATTTGCAGAGTCTGTTTAATGAGGATTCTAATTAACTGTTTTGGTGTGTGTGTGCACAAAAGCTCTTTGTAAATGTTATATAACTAATTTCGCAGTGCCAACACTTCGTGGGTGCCTAAAGCATTCTGGCTGTTGCATTGTTACCTTTTTGTGTCTCTTAAAAGGTATCCTAAATGTGTTAATTGAATACAGTACTTTATGCCCAAGCTTTCCCATTCTTCAGGGCTGAGTGGCTCTGAACAGTACCAACAGTACAGTGCCAGTACTAGTACCATTTTAAGGTGCAGTTAAAGGACACAAGCTAAATCATCAGTTTAGCTGCATTATCTCTTACATACTAAATATAAACCATTTGGATTTTATCGTTCAAGTGTCAAAATATCTTGGGCTACCCCTGGATTATCTTTTCACTTATATGGACTTGATGGTGTGACAGATCCTCTTGCTAGGCTGACCCCACGATTCCAACCCTGGGTTCCTGTCACTCACCTTGCCCTTTCCCCGACTTAATCCCTTCTTGGATTGGATACTTGGGCCTCAAAGTGACCTCCCTGTTGTGGACCACTGACTATGTCGTTTTGATGGATTCATCTGTCTTCTGTCAGAGACAAACCTCGGTTTTGTAACATTTTCTCCCTGCAGGCCTTGCTTCACAGCATTCCCTGAACTGTGATTGGCTGACTTCAGACAGGTTTGCCCAGCTCCTCCCACCATAGGTTGTAATATAAATAATGGGCCAAAGCAACTAAAAATCTGACATAGATGGCAGTCATTTTTTTTTGACCACACAATGCTTCTTGACCACGTGTGTCCTGATTTTTGGGGTCTTTGCTGAGTATTTTCAAAGTACTCCTGACTCAGAAGATGCTTGGATTCATTGGATCCAACAGCTGGCGCTCCTCATCCAGTTGCTAGTGAATGTGGTAGCCATGGGGTATTATTGAGTTCAGTGAAAAATTTCTGCAAAATTTTGGAATTTTTTCTGGTAAATTTTCCTATGGCTTAAATAAAGTTTGATCTGATTTAGAACTTCTATGTACATTTCTTAAGCAAAATGCTTTTATATCCTCAGAGCCCCAAATTATTTGAACTGAAATATCTGACCTGGAACCCTTCCCCTCAAGATTAACGTGCTTTTAAGTTTGTAAGCAAAAGACCTGAAAGTTAATATGGAAGTCTTTTTGTTAGAAATTTTATCTTTTAATCCCCTCTCTGTTCATTTTCTGTTTCCATTTTGGAAAATCATCTGTGAAAAAAATGTGTGTCCCCAATGGCTGAATATTTTGGGCGGGTGACTTAGGACTCTCTGGATGTTTTTGAACTATACCTCCCCTCTCTGCATAGGCAGTGGTAATAAATAGTGATGGTAATTAAAGGAGGCTCACAAGTTGCACACCTTTGCTTTAGTGCAGGGGTAGGCAAAGTGTAGCCCATAGGACTTTTTTTTTTTTTTGCCCCTAGAGCCTGGCAGATTTTTTTTTTTGCCCCAAAATGCTTTCTAAGACATTTTGTTTGAAGGCACCCCTGGGCCTTTTTTTTAAAAAATGGAAGTTACATTTGCTCGCTTCCTGTTTTGAAAAAAAACCCCAACCCTTCTCCTGGGATTAATGTGGCCTAAGAGGTCCTTAAAACATGGCAAAAATGTCCTCCATAGCTCCTAAAGGACATTGGTGGACATTTGGGGGCAAAAAGTGTGTGTGTGGGATTGCCGTGGGGGTTTGGTGGGAGATGCCCCCTCTTAAGATCTCCTAGGGGGCCAATGCACCCCTACCCTGCCACAGTTGCTCACCCCTGCTTTAGTGCAACGTTTCCAAACTGGAGGTGCATAGATAATTTGGCCCGCAGCTGCCCTCAGTTCCTCTAGGGATCACCAAGTTCAGAATGGCTCCTTTTGTGCCATAATGTAATCATAGCCAGGGGACAAAGAACTATGGAATGAGTTTTGTGAGCCAAAGAGATTTTCAATACTTGTTTTTCTTGACCTGAGGGAAGTCTTAAGATCAGTTCATCATACATCAGGGAAGCCAGTTGGTCATATTTAAAATTCAAGCAGTCCACTAACTTTCTGTGATCCAAAGTAGTTCTTTGTATCTTCTTTGTGGTAGTCTGTCTTTCTTTCCTTTGTTCTTTCTTTTTTAAAATAAAAGCCCATGTGTTCCCTGACAAATATTAATGGTACAAATATTTTTGGCATAAATGTTTCTGTTTAAAGATTGGTGCCTGTTTGCACAGACCAGTGATTCTCAAGCCAGGGTACATGTACTGCCAGGGTTATGAACCAAGACATTCAGGGAAACCTGAAAAAAATTGAATAATGGTAGAAAAAAGCACATTATGTCAACAATCCAAGACAAGATACAAGTAAAACGTTGTGCAAGTAATCAGATGTTTTGACAACTCGTGGAGTGGGTTTCCTCTGTTGTTCAACCTTGAGCAAAGCCCCGTTCCTCTGCTGTGTTATTTTGGCAAATGGTGGGGAGTCCCTCCCTAAACAGTGTGTTGTAAACATGCCACTACAGTGCACATGCTTGGTGGCAAGCCCCTTACAGGTTCCACTTTCACTCTCCTCTGCTTTGCAAACATTTGGGTGATGTCATGCCAATACTGGTATATACATAATATAGGTTTTGAAAAAATGTAATCTGTGAAGCATTTGTTTGAATTCATCGTACCTTTTGAATTTTGAATGTAAATTTATAAGCACTATCTGTTCACAGATATGCGCTATCTGTTCATCGTATTATTCCACTGCTTTCTAATCCCACTTTTGGATTTATTTACAGTTACAATATATAAAATTGAAATAACAACAACTATATTAATTGCAGAGAACCAGCGTAGTGGTTTGAGCATTGGACTATGACCATGGAGACCAGAGTTTGATTTCCTGCTCAGCCACGGAAACCTACTGGGTGAACCTAGGTGTGCCACACACTCTCAACCCCAGAAAACCCCTTAGGGTTGGAACAACTTGAAGGCACACAACAACAATAACAATAACAACAATAGCAACAATATTAATTACAAACATTTTGCTAATATGAAGGGTGCAATTTATGGAAATAGGCTGCCAAGGGGTATGCAAGTGAAAAATAGTTTAGATCCACTGTCACAGATGACTGGCTAGCATACTAAGATTGTTATTTTCTTTCCTTTTTAGTTTCTCTGTTTGAAGAATATAAGAACATTCCTTTCAGCCTGTTGTGAGACATTTGGGATGAAGAAGAGTGAACTTTTTGAAGCATTTGACTTGTTTGATGTCCGTGATTTTGGAAAGGTATTTACAATATTACCCTTCAATAGTAAAGTCTGTGAATGTTTACAATTGTTGCAGAAATTATTAGTGAGGCTTTTGTTGTTCTTGATGAATTCAGCTTTTACTGGGGTAATGTCACCATGAGTGGGTCATGAAAGGGTGGCACGTAAAGGGAATGAGTCTGTTACACATTTAACTTTGCATTTCTCCTGCTATCTTGCACCCTGATTTCTTCACAGGGAGACGTGTTTTAAGACATAATTGCAGATACCATGAGGGTGAATTTATACACACTTCCCTTTAAAGTATACAGATATTTAAAATAACTTTGTTTACTCCTTTGTTAGTTAATAATTATTGTTGTTGCTGTTTTCTTACAATTTAAGGTTGAGTGAAATTGTAGGGAGTGAATTGGGGAACTGTTTTGAGAGGAGATTTCTGAGCCTCCATAATGTTTTTTGAAGGAAAAAGTCTACATTATTTGGGTGGGGTGGTGGACAGCTTAAAGGCTGTCCTGGTAGTCATAGTTGTAGCAGGAGGAACCAATTTTTGACTGCTGTGTCATGCTTCTTGCTCAGTGTCATGTGTTTTAGAAATGATATGTATATACTAACCTCATTTCCAGTGAAGAGGAAGTGCATCCACAGCCAGGGTTTTGCTTCTTTCATCAGCATTATTTAAGCTTTTTGGTGGGTTTTTTTTTTTTAAAGAAGCCAAACGGGAAGAGGAAACTGTACCTGTTGTCACTGTAAGCACTATCTTCTGCTGGTATGTTTTTAGGTCCAACACCCTCTGGAATCACTTCTCTGTTTCAGCACAGTATGTTTTCTGTTTCTGCACGATGTGTGTTCAAGGCCTCTCCTGGCCTTAGAAAAAAGTAGGGTAGGGGAAGAAATGCAGATCCTTGGCTAGAAAAATAATCATGAAAAATTCATGGGCTTTCCTGTGCCTTTAGTGAGAGCAACAAGATGGTGGAAGAATTTATTTATTACCCCTACTCCTACTTTTTCTGTTACTAAAGACACCGTTCATACTACTAATGAGAGATTTTGGTACAATGGTTTTGGGTTTTCTGTCTTCAGGCCTCAGATTGCAATTCTTCTTCTTCTTCTTCTTTTTTTTTGGTAGATTTCCTGTGTTGCTAACAAGCTTTTCCCATGATCTCACTTGTGCCTACCTGTTCTTTTCCACACTCTGTCTAGACTCCCAGTCACTCATACCTGCAGGGCTGTTCTTTGCAGGGCCAAGCAACACTACTTCCTTCTTGCCTTCTTTCCTTAGTCACACATTGCATACCTTCCAACTGTCCTGATTTGTCAGGAGCAGTCCCACTTAATCCTCTGTCACCTCATATTTCAGCTGTTTCTGAAATGTTCCACTTTCTCTCTTCTCCGCCCATTTTCCTCCTTTGTCTTTAGCTTACTTCAATTGCTGAAAATTAGTTTGAAGTGCAAAAGTAGTTTAACCTCACTGGGGGGCCTGGGCAGAAGAGGAAGAGGAAAGGTTAAGAATTCTTCCTGCTTGTTAAGCAAAAGAAGAGGGTTAGGAATTCTTCCTGTTCGTTGTTTTTCGTTAATGCACCTGTGAAATATGGACACAGTGTTAAATGAATTAATCCAGAAAATTTCTGACATGTCAAAACTAAGACAAAGATTTTCTGGGAACAAGGATCAGAAAAAAAAATCTGCCTCTAAAAAGTAAGGACACTGGGACGGGTGATGGCATGTTGTTTCAGCAAGAGTACCCATGTGTCCTCACTCCAGAATGATAGTTTGAGCTCCACACTCTTGGACCAAAAGCCACCAGCAAATCAAATGTATCCTTCTATGCCCAGAGAAAGAAATGCAGATAAATAAATAATAAAATGTGCTTCATTCGTATGTATGCAGGAATGTTTTTCTAAATTGCAGAAGTCAGAGGTTTTGTCTTTCCTGAGAATTGCTTTAATCACGGGACTTGTGATTGTTTCTCAAGAAAGCAGAACAGTCTTTATTGCTGACAAGCAAAAGGATGAAAGTATCATCCCCCCCCCAGCTTAAGATCTTCTTTTTTACGAACAATAACAATACATTTTTGATGTACAAAAACACATCTAGAGCTTCTTGTCCCTACATGAAAAGAAAGATTTAACTTTGATTTTCTTCCTCCTGTCGACTTCTAGGGAAGCTGTTAACAGCTTTTTATGGGCCGTGATGGTGGAACTCACAGGTGGCGAATTGTATGATTCTTCTGTGTATCATTGCCTGTATACCAGTAAACTCCAGCAACAGATGTAAGAGTGGTTAGAGTAGCCTGCATTGTCATTTTTACTATTCCATATAAGACAAGGCCAAGGTGTTTTTTTTTTAAATTGGAGCTTTAAACTACATATTTATAGCTCTTTTTTACCTAAGAGTTGGAATCTGATTATACAAAGAGTGAGCTCTGCATCTATTATTTCAGAGGATTAAATACTTTACCAGTTTGTATTTTCTTGCTTTATGAAAGGTTTGCAGTGCTAGTGTGAACCATTTGTTTTGTTAAGCAGTGCTCCTGTGTGTGCACAAAAAATGTACAATGATTACCCTAAAGGGAAAACTTGCCAGTCTATAAGACTTTTCAGTACAATTGTCCACATGTGAATCCCTTGCTTGATGGAGAAAACATACACATCTTCATCACATCAGTTAATTAAATTTATACTTATAGCTATTTTAAATATCACAGTTTTATAGGAAAATAGTCTTGCGCCTTGTTAAAGGAGCAAACTTACTGCATAAGCTATTGTAGACTACAGTTGGCTGTATCAGATGTCTTGTCCACTTCATCAGAAGTTCATGTGTAGCCCCTTGTTTGCTATGTCCATACTGAATGGGTAAATATTAAAGGGCCAGGGCAACAGGGAATGGGGAAGTGTAACTTCTAGGGTGGCACTAGTTCAACTTAGAAAAGTTACTTATCAGGACAGTAATCATATTGGTGGGGAGGAAACTGTATTAAGTAACCTTTCCAAAGTCTGAGCCATGGCGTGGAGCCACTTTGCTTTCTCTTTTTTGGGCACATTCACATGTATAACATATGAAGTGGTCTCTAGTGGCCCACCTTTCTGGACAAAAGCAGCAGCAGTAACATCTTTTCAAATTCTGCTCTATAATTTTAAAAACAGATGCTTTGTTGAGTGACAAAAAAAAAAAGATAATTGCAAAATGAATATTTTTGCATCAGTTCTACAATCTCAAAAACAGCATTCAGACTCCCCCCGTTAAAAACTCCTAAACATTGCTTTTGGGATTCTATATTCATGTTTCATTAGCTAAACTGTTTTTCTATTTCTATTTTTTTTGATGACGTACAGCAGGAACAGGGAATTTGGGTCCCCGAGCTTCACTGATTTTCATTCTCGAAGGAAACAATGAGTAAATTTATCAATTTTCTACCTACAGCAAGAAAAATCTTTGAAAACAACATTGTTTTCAAATACTGTTCACAGGTTGGGACTTATTCTATGAAAAATGTGCATGTGGTGTTTTTGCAGAGAAAACAGCATTTTCTGCAATGTAAACAGCATTTACTGTGCAGAAAAAAATTACTGCGCAAAGGTATTTTCTGTGCATAAAATATTGTTTCTTGGGTTGAAAATTCTGTAGCTGAAAATATACTTTGTGCAAAATTTACACTTGAATAGAAAGTGGCATCTTTTGTGCAAGAAATAGCATTTCCAGCACAGGAAGTAATATTTCTGTGCAGTACTTTATTTTTGTGCAGAAAATACTATTTCTTGTACAGAAGATTCTGTTTTTTCTGCAAATGTGAATTTTGTACAGAATAAGTCCATAACTATGATGAGCCACCTCTCTCCAGAATTGTCAAGGTCAGGGTTTTGTGACACTCAAGAAAAAAAGAAGAAGACTATTTTTTTTAAAAAATATTTTGAAATATTTTTTCCACCCTTATTCATGTGGTTATAACTTGTAGGGGTTCTCCATTTGGTCTGCAAGCTTTTTATTCTGTTATCTCTGATCTTTCATTGGAAATAATGTGTCAGTTTCAAGTCTGGAAAGCTATTGCACAAAACTCAGATCTTGTTGGCAGCCTTGGCAGCTGTTTCACTAGGACTAGACTAGCTTGAAAACTGTTGTCCTGGTGCTTACTCCTTGGTAGATGTTCAAAGAATTGACCTGTGCTTTGCATGTCTGAAAAAAAATTATACTAGTGGTTATTCCTAAGGAGACACAAAGTATTAAACTGAATTGTATATGATTTGTGGAAGATGTTCAAATTGAAGCTGGTTCCACTCTGAGACCTTGGGTCTATCCACTGACAGACAGTAGACCCCAGGAGCCTTCACAAATTGGAAGTCAGTCCCCAGGATGAAAAAGTTATCTATCCTTGGCATAGACATATACTTAGGAGGTACTAGAATCTGAAGCTTCTCTGGAATGTGAAGCTTCGGAAACATCTTTGAATATTTTAAGCCTCATTAAACCTATCCCACTGCCTCTTTTTCTGGTAATTAATTTATTACTCCATTGTCAAGACATGCCAGTCTGCTGTCAGACAAAGTGGTCCAGGATATTCAAGGAATTGTTTGGATTGTTTATTCAATGGATTGTTTATTCAAATTTGCCAGTTTTTACACACAAAAAGGGTTTCTGGAGGCAGGGGTGTTTCATGTGAAAATGTGGGTTTTACACCAAAACTGACCATTTTTACACCACAAAAGTAAATTTCTGCACAGAATATTTATCAAAAATACTTGGTCATATGCAAACACAGTGCAAAAACTGCGTAGAAATATTTGTTTCTCCTGCAGAGGAGGGTTGGGGGGAACACTGCAGGAATGATTTGTCGATACATGTTAGGATGATATAGTTGAATACTTTCATCCCTATTGTGCTTTCTGTCTTGAGGGGGTCTTTCATTGATCTCAAAAACCAGTTGGCATAATCTGAGAGTGCAACTCTTGCATGAAAACAATCTGTGCTAAAACAGTGAATAATTATGATAAGAATCAAATCAAGTATAGCAAAAGGGCTGAATCAAATGTTCCCATTTTTCAAACAGCGAGGAAAAAGAATTCTAAACATTTCATTGCCATTGCTTCTGCCATCTGCTGCTCTAGTTCCATTTCCGCTTACATTCTCTGAATACTTCTCCTCCATTTGTTATTCAAGTAATCCTAGATTGTGGATGCTACAATCTAATGGTGTCACACAACAGCCAAGGTACTTTACTCTGTGATAAGATTACTGAGGGCACAATTCCAAGTTAGTGCTTTCTGATCAAATGACTGCTGCTACATACTAGTTTAAGGCCAGGAAATGCATGACGTAGTGGTTGAGTGTTAGACAATGACTCTGTAGAGAAGGGTACTAATCCTTGTTCCCTGGAAATCCACTTCATGACCTTGTCCAAGTCACATTCTCTCACCCTCAGAAGAGAGCAAATGCAATCCCCCATTCTGAACAAATCTGGCAAAGAAAACCCTGAGATAGGGTGGGTTACAAGTCAGAAATGACCTGAAGTCATGCATCATCATCATCATCATCATCATCATCATCATCATCATCATCATCATGCAGCAATGACAACACTTATAGCTGGGTTTGGCTTTGTTTCATGGGACAGATCTGTGGAGATTTGTGGCAATTTGGAATATTAGGCTAATTTTGCAAATATAAACAGTTTAAAGAGCCTTCCAAGGGTTAAATTGACTGTTTAATACCTTCCATTCTTCTGTTCACCACTCAAATCCCCTGCTTTCATTCTTTAGAACTCTTTTTGGTTTTTCCCATGCTTCTGTCTTGAAATTATACCATATTTCTCCTGGTTCCAAGTCCTGAATTATTCTATTCCGTCAGCTTGTTCCTTCCCCTTTCAGTTGAGAGGGGAAGGGTTAACATGCTTTGCCTAGGTTCTGATGGTATTCACAATTACAAAATTATCTTAGTTAACGAAGAAGAAGTGTTCTTGGATATTCTTTAACAGAAAATTTGGTACCAGAGACAGAAGTAACATGGAATGAATAAGAATAGGTTCCAAATACCATGAAAAAGAAGAGTAGTTTTTTCTGGAAACATGTTTCAGGAAACTTTTTATTCAACACTAATGAAATGCATGTATAAAATGAAACAACCAGGTCAGGTAAGATTTTCATAGGTAAACAAAAGTATTTTGAAAGTTCTATACATGAAGGCTTCTTCCAAAATGCAAGGATGATTGCCTTGCCTTTTTTCTTGTTGTTGAAGCATGTCATGGAAGCAATCTAAAGCTTTGAGCAGTTTTCTGAGGATTCTGTAAAAGTTCGAGATATGAATCACTGAAAACCTGAACAAATCACTGAAAACCTGAACAAAAGGTTGAATCTATACGTTACTGAGACAGGAAAAAGTTTTGGGTGTCTGCTCTAGCAGAAGATTTTGCCCATTGCCTTTTGAATTCAATAAAAGACCTTTGAGACAAATACCACACCAGGAATGTAAATATTGAACTATTTTGTATTCAGATGTGAAGACAAATAATTTATTCAGTTTTCTCCCCACTGCAGGAGAAATGAATATTTCTACACAGTTTTTGCCCAGTATTCACATTATTCAGTGCAGAAATGGAGTGCACATTGCTTGTTTCTGGTGGAAACCCCACATTTTTTGCACAAAAATCCCTGGTACAGAAACAGACTTTTTTCTGTACAATTGCTCTGTTTTGCATTAAAAAAGCAATTTTGTCCACAATATCTGCTTCATGTATTTTTACAAGAAAAATGTGGGGGTTTTTTTGCATAAAAAGAGCAATTTTTTTCCACATAGGAGAACATGTTTTCATGCAAAAAACTTGTTTCCAGAAAGGTGGATTTTGTTTTGCATTAAAAAAAAAAAAGCCTCTACCAATTCTGTGCTAAAAATTCATATATGTTTCCAAATACTAAGGAAGAGAAGAACACTTGTTTCAGGAAATATGTTTCAGGAAACTTTTGAGACAAGACTAATTTGTATGGGAGGTTTATGGCTGAGGATGAATGTATAAATATGCCAAGTAAGTAAATAAATAAATAAATGTATGTTAATGAAAAAAATTGTATGCTTCTGCATGGAATAATTTCGTTGAACACTTTGGAATGTGGAAAATTGAAACACGTATTTCTTCTGGCCTTTCCTCATTATGCTTAAGGTTCCATGAAGCTCAGAACAGGCAAAAATGTCAATATATTTCATTGCATTTTGTACTTTTAACAGATGTTTTGATGACTTAATGGTATGATGTCAAAGTATGTTAAAAGGTCATTTTTGGAACATAGTTACTACTCCAGGAAGTGGAGATGATGGAAGAATAGGCAACAGATACTGGGAAACCTTGCATTGTGCTTCTCCATACATTGTTCTTGTTGCTGTCTCAGCCAAAAGGGATACAGCAAACTCTGGAAAAAAAAAAGAATGGAACAGTTAAGGAAGGGTCACAGAGTGCACAGTCATTTTAACCACTCTGTCAACTGTTCAACGCAACGGAAATCCTGTCCATGACGCAGCAGGACAGTATGATCCAGCCGAGAGAGCAGATGGCAAAGAGTGTCAGATGGACATCGAGCTTGTTTTCAGGAGATTCTGGAATTGCTGAAGCACATGCACATATAGTTTTTCTGTCTTGGAAGAAAGCACATGTATATAAAGAGCCAGACTTCACACATCTGTTGCAAGTTACAGGGCCAGTTTTTTTTTTTTAAATCTTTAGATAGGCAATACAGAAGTACATGAATCCTCTGGTGTTTGAATATATCTTTGCTTTATAGATAAAACAAAGTTAACATGGGGAGAGCAGCAGGTATGTAGCCAGGCACTTCTTATCTTGAAAGAAGCATCAGATCTCACAGTAACACTGTGTCCTTAAAGTAGTTTTCAAAGAAGTAGCTGTATTAGTTTCTTGCAGCATAAAAAGGAGGAAGGGGGAGAGGGAAAAATAATGTAGCAGCACCCTTAAGGCGAACAATTTTTGCATAAGCTTTCATGAATTTAAACCCACTTCTTTGAATGCAGTATAGAGTGAAAATAAATGTTTAGGTGTAAAGCATAATTGTGGGAGTGGGATGATTCTCCTTATGTGTGTCTCCTGTTCCCATCCCTTCTCTGCAAATATCCCTCACCATCAAGGTGTGTGTTTAACACCAAGCATGATATATGGAATCCTGTTTGCTGCCAAGACTGTGGTTCTCCTGTGTGGTATCTTAAGGCAACCTTATTATTTCAGTGCCATTTTCCTCACTTAATACCAGTGTTTTGTTATATAGAAAACAGTTTTCTGCAAATGATTTCATCTTCATTAGTTTGCACATTTTTTGATCTTTTTGCACAGCCACTGTCCTTTGACTTTCAAAGAAATAGCTGTGTCTCTTGCAACATAAAAAGGAAGAAGAAAGGGGGTAGAGAAAGAACCTTAAAGGCACCACCTTTAAGATTAATTGGTTTTTATTTTTGCATGAGCTTTTGTGGATATAAACCCACTTCTTCAAATGCAATTCAGTGTCCCCTCTTTTTCTGAACATATTTAAATATAATATGGCCTTTTTCAGCCATCACTTTTGCAAGCAGGATGAGACTCAATTCTTTGTACATTGTTATGCCTTACAGATAGTTTGAATAGCAAGTCCCATTAGCCACAACATGTATGGCCAGTAATCGGTAATTCTGGAAGTTTAGTCCCCAAACATTTCAAGAGCTTATGCTTGAAACTGACTAAGGCCATTAAACAAATAACATCTACTATTAAGCTAACATGTGAGGCTCTTTACTGCCAAATGCATTTTTAGTTAGATTAAGCAAAACCGATTAAAACCATGCAGTGTTTAATTGCAGTGATTTGGAACAATTTGTTTATTTAAACTGGACAGGATGACATTATGTATTTAAGTTAAATTCATTCACCAGGGGAATTGTTTAGGAAAGCAGTGGGGCAGTTAGCAGCTCTGTGTACAGCTCATCCTCAGAACTCCCCTTCCTGGGTGATGTAACACCTTGAGAGGTAAAAATAGTTTCTAATTTGTGAAAAATGTGTAGCAAAACTCTACTGGCGCCTGCTGTGTGTGATGGACTGGAGGTGATTGACATTAGCTAAGTAATCCTGTGCATTGTAATTCAGCTTTTACCAAACATTGTAAATGACTTGGGGGAATATTGGTTGCCTCTGTGCCATTACAGAAGAGAAGTGTGTTTGCTGTGTGTTGTTTTTTTTTTTAAAATCAAATGTAGGTCGCCACTGAAGGAAACTTGCATTCTTTTATGATCAGGAACTAAAATACACTCAGAACCACATCAGTTTGTAGCAGCGATGGGCAACATGGGCAGAACAGAAAGCCACATTTTTGGCTTCGGCACCCCCAGGTTTAAAAGGGACCAAAAATGCTGAAAAAATGGAAGGAGGGATCACAACCAGAAAACAATAAATACTAGCTTCTGGCTTTGATTTTGGCTGATTTTTTGGGGGAGAGGGGAAATGGATACTGGGGGTCATTTGGCAAGATCACCTGGTAGGCTTCCATGGCCGAGTGGGGATTTGAACCCTCATCCAACACTCTAACCGCTACATTGTGCTGGTCTTCTCCTTTGCATTAGTTCCACTGATTTCAGTGGATTGACTATTCTTAAGGGCAGCCAAGTCTGGATTCAACTCATTATGTAAACAGTGCAATATCCATCATTAGAAAAATTAAGGCACCACTTTTCTGGTGGAGCAATACATTAGTGCATTGTGTGTATATCTCTCTCTCTTCAAGCTGCCTTTGACTTAGGATGATCCCATGAATTTCATAGGATTTTTCAAGCAAGGAATACTCAGAGATAGTTTGCCTTTTTTGCCCTCCGAAACAAAGCCTAGAACACTAGATCTCTCACTTAAATCATAACTAGGTCTGACTCTACTTAGATTCTTAGCTCAAATAATATCTTATACCTTTGTTACAAGAGCATTATTGCCTACAGGCAGGTTTTTGTGTTGGAATTTTTTCTTCTTCAGTGCAGTTCTTTCCCCCATGGTTATAAATGGCAGTTATAGGCATGTGGGGAGAGTGAGGAAGGAAGTAATTTGGGATAGTGTTTCTCCATTGCTTGGAAACACTGGGTGGGAATCACATGGCCCTCCAGCGAAATCTGTTGTTGGATTGTGGTTCCCACTATTCTTTACCATTGGCCATGCTGGTTAGGATTTGTAAGAGTTGCATTCCAATGACAAGTGGAAGGTCACACAATTTTTGTTGTAATGCTGTATTAATACTGTGCCATAATAATATTTCAGTAATTTGTTATGACCATGGCTGTGGAGCCTCACTGGAGTTTAATATCTTTGTTCCCTAAATCCTTTATTTTGAACTAAACCAAGGCACACACTCACCCTGTTAAAATTAAGTCTGTTCACAAAAATAAATTCATATTGATTGCGAGAACACATTCTTTTTTTGAGGGCCTATATTGGTTTCAATTGATTTTTGTTTGTTTGTTTCTGTTTTTTCCCAATTTGAATCTCTTTCTGTACTCAAGTCACTATGTATTTCAATCCCTATGCTATTTATTTGAGCTGTATGAGCATCCTGATAAGATTGCTTATGTTTAAAACACAATTGTGGATTTTTTGGCCTTAAATTCTGTAGAAAAAAAGAATATATCAGAATGTCCTTTCTCCCTAATTGATTTTTAATTTTTTTCTTAAAATGTAATAATTTTTTATTTATATTCAAAAGGGATCTCAGTTGCATACAATAATGTTCCGGGCTAACAAAAACAGGAAAATAAAAACACAAAAGGAACAAAAATAGCTAAATCAGTTGCATGTTCCTATAAAAGCTGACCAAATGTCCAAATGTAAGTCCATTTACAAATTTCATCTATACATTCCTTTAAATGTTGCAGGTGTTGTTAGATCTTCTGTCTATTGGATAACAGGTGGAGAAAAATTATCTTTCCAGCAACAAATTATCTATCTTTTAGCAGTCAAAAGGGTGTAAAAATCTACTTTTGTTGGCCGTGTGGTAATTTTCAAGAAACAGGTCAATAATTCAAAAGATATCAGAAAGGTATTTGATATTTTATAATAAATATGGATCAGGATGAAAGTTGTTATGAACTGAGATAATGCTCCAATACTTATTTTTTTTTCCTTTTCCTCTTACTTCCTGTTTCAAATACTATGTAATATCATAACTGGTATCAAGAATTATTCTGTGTTTCTGGATTTTCGCTTATAAAAATAAAGTTTAAAAAAATAATTCAAAAGAACATGCATGTCCTGGAATATCAAGGAACTTTGCAAAACTAAAGTTAGTTATGATTATTTCCTCCCAAAATGTAGCTACTATGGGACAACTCTAAAACTTACACATGAAGAAATCATTAGTACCATTACATTTCCAACAGTTTGCTGGTTTAGAAAAACATTTCTTGAATAGACATTGTGGCGACCAATACACCCAAAGGAGCAATTTCTGCTGTACAAGATGTAGCTGGAGATCTATAATCATACTAATTATAGATATTAAAACTTATGGCCACCGATTATCAGAACTGGGTATTCCAATTTTCTGTTCCATTCTTGCTGTAAACTTCTCATGTCATATTTATTTATAGATAATAGAAATTTATATCCCTATCTATCTATCTATAGTTGGTTTGGATACTTGGTGTCAATTAATGTCTCTAATATTAAGGTCACTTCGGATGCACTTAAAAGCTACAGGGAGAAATCTGGATTGCAACAAATGTTTCAGTTGTAGATCTTGCCATTTACTTGAAAGAAGTAGTTTAAACTGCTCTTGTAATACTAAAAAATGCAAAAACTCTTCAATACCAAGTATTTGATTTAAGGTAACAATCCCAAACAAGCCCATACTTTCCGTAAACATCTGGACTCCCTCATAAAGTCAGTTTGGCATGAGTGTCCGAGTCAAATTGCAGTTGATGAGGCAATGTTTGCCACATTGTTCTAACTACTGGAATTGTTGACAAAACACTGCTTTTTTTTAATAAAGTGAGAACCAAGTACTGTCCATTTGAAAAGGGGTGCCATAAATGAAGACTCCAAGGCTGACCATGGTAGATTATTTACTTTAAGTGGATATGTCCAAAAATTAATACAAGAGAACAGATACATCTAAAGGGATGTAAGAAGATCTGGAAGGCTGAGTCCTCCCTCTTTGATAGGAATTTGCATCCTTTTCATTGACGTTTGACAAGGAGATGAGCTCCACAAAATCTCCTAAACAATACATTTAGTTTTTGAGCATACTTGTGAAGAATAAGTAGAGGAATTCCATGAATAGCATAAACAATTCTAGATATAACATTAATTTTAATCATATTTTCCTTACCACACATACTCATCTTTAAGTCCACCTCTCTCTCTATATATCGCTATATCTTATTAGAGATATAGAGAGATATCTTTCTATATATCCTGTGCAATATCTTTTATCAACTTCCTTATATTAAGATTAGTCATCTGAGATAAGTCACTAGGCGGTAATTATATCCAAATAAGTAACAGAGTTTGGGCAATATCGACATTGCCATGCTTTAAATACACTAGAATCCATCTTGTCTCCCACTGGCAGTATTTCTGACTTGGACCAGTTAATTAAATACCCAGATACTGATGTGTGTTGCTACGTCATACACATACTTGGCAGATTATGTGCTAAGAGACAAACTGTGAGGTTTCTTGGGACCTGAGGATCACTGTGTGCTGGCAAGTTATTGGATCTGACTTCAGATATACACCCCTCCCTTTAGTGCCATTATTTAGACTGGTGGATACTTTGTGACAAGTCAATGCTTCTGTCTCATATAAAAAAAGTAAAAACCAAAGATAGACAGAAGTAGAGACATTACTCTTCGACCTTGAAGATTCTTCTCCTTCCTGACAATATGGACAAAAATAACTCTGCTAGGTATTTGATAGCATGCTTTTCTCCAAGCTATTCCTAGTAGTGTGCCTTCATACAATGTTAGTTAGAATTGCCATTTTTAAAATAGGTGGTAGATCTTGTCCCTGTTAGTTGTTCTGGCTGTCCTGAAACTCATTCTGTGTTTTACACTGCAAAAATCATGCACCAATATTGAGTGATGAACAAACTGATCCCAATTTGCAATTTTAATTCCTAAGTATGAATCTAGTGTCACGAGCTAACACTAGATTGAGTGTCTAGTGTCATGAGCTGACACTAAAAACCCTTTAGAGATTTCAAAGTGTCTCATGAATGCAGGTTTCTCTTTGCTTTCAGGGAGGCAGTTATGCTTCTGCTAATCATCTAAAGAGTTAACTTATTCTCTGTGTGTGTATTGCAAATGGAACTCTTTCATTTAAAAATAAAAAATTACATTAAAAAAGATCTAAGCATGTACAAAGAAGGCAGGGTTTGACTGCTTAGCTACATAAACTGCACAGAAATGTGTAGGTGTAGGAAAAAAAGTCATTCATTTTGGCAGAACTGCAAAAAAAATTAAAGTTCATTAGATCAGCATGTGGGCTCAATATATATTTTGGAATTGTGGCTATAATATCTTTGATTTATAAACCAGATGATTTTAAGGTTTGGTATCCTTTAAGTATAAGTAACAACCTATTACATGCTTTCCTTTCTGTGAATCTGAAACAATTTGCTTTATAGGTACCTTTCTTCCACGTTGTATCTATTCATTTTTTCATGTGATTGGGTTCATATGTTATTGTCATTGCCTTCAAGTAGTTTGCAATGCATGGCAACCCTAAGGTGAATCTGGCATGAGGCTGTTTTGGCAAGATTTTTTCAGAGTGGGTTTGCCTTTGCTGGCTTCTGTGAGTGTGTCAACTTGCCCAATGACATCCACTGGGTTTCCATGGCTAAGCAGGAATTTGAACCCTGGTATCTAGAGTCGTAATCCAACCAGTCAAACTATGGCACCGTGCTGGTTCTCTGGGTTCACATGTACTTTCCCACAAACTGTGGTGAATAAACCTGGTGGTGAACCTGGTGGTCCTCCCTCAGCCTCTCTCTCCTTTGTACTGTTTCTTTGTAACATTATTTTCTGAAGTAACTTCTGATATCTTAATTTTCCTACTATTTTTATGTATTTTGTTAGTGCTTTATGTAAGTTTTTTTAAAAATTGGTTTCTAAGTTTTTGCATCCTATTTAGCTTTGTATATAGTCCTATTCATTTATTATCTATATTTACTGTAAACATTACTATTATCATTTACTTTGTCTATGTTTTTGTGACAGTCTTTTTGTGGTTTGTGCATTTGTGGTTGAGACCCTGCTCTTCTGTATTTGAGAATTTCAGTTAGCACATTAGGGTAGTATTACTCCACTTTTATTAACTTCAGTTAAATCACACAATTCAGTCACAAGAGACCAGGCGTTCCAAGAAGGATATGGGATAGAGCTCCTGTAACTTAATCTTTAACTGATGATAGAGAAAGACAAGGTACTGTAAAGCTCCCTCATGTGAGATGAAAGAATCTGTCCTCCCTTACCTTCCAAACCTGAAGTTTCAGCCACAGTTATCTGATCCCAAAATCACCTTTGCCTCTCCGGTAGAAAGTGGGAGGATGGGATGTGGAGGTGTCCGCAGCCCTGTCCTTATAGCCATGTTTGGAGGAAATGTCTCTGGCCCAAAGTTTGGGTTTGGAAGTTGGATGGTACCATCAATCAGCTTGATGGACCTTTATAGTGCCTTGTCCTACTCCACAGTCTGTTGAAGATTAAAGTTACAAGAGACACATGTTTTTTTTCCACCCTAGGAACCCTAGTGGTCATGTCCATAGCACCATCTGATCAAATTTTTCCCTTACCTAAACTGGATGACTTTCTATTGTTGTTGTCCAAGATCCTAGGACATGCCCGTCAGACCACTGTTTGTGATAGCTGATTGCATCTAGTAAGGAAAGGAAGTCTGTTTTCAGTCCACATGGTTATTAATGTTTTCCTGGTATGGCCTGAGGCTACAACAAGTGGTGAGGAGCAAAATGAGAGCATTGCCCTGCCAAAATAAGAATTCTGAATTTTTCATTCATTCCCCAACCTTCTAGCATTGCAGTAACTTACAACATTATTTGAACATTGGAAACATAGGACGGCTAAACAACAACAACAACAAAAAACCAGGCAGGCGAAGTTACTAAGGGAATGCAAAATACAGCAAAATAAAAGTGTTAAAGGGATGAATGATTTTCATAGAATTTCTTTCTGGAATGTTAGATATTTGGGAGCCGAAGGAAAATTTAATAGAGGGCAGCAGAATTCTTATTTGGGGAGAGGGGAATGTCCTCATTTAGTCTCCCCACAGTCACTTTCCTGAGTGCAGCATTATCTTAACTCATCTTTTAAAGCAACATCTTTGTGATTTGCGCAGTAACAGGAAATTTGTGTTCTGTAATCAATGTGTGTAGAAGGTTTTTTTAAAAAAAATTGGTGTGTATTTTTACTTCCCCTACTTGTAAATTATTCAATCAGCAAGTTCTTAATAGCCAGCTAAAACTTGTGTAAAATGATGTTAAATAGCATCTTTAAAGTGGCACTCTGGAGTCACTTGACAGTAACGTTTTTTTAATTCCTTCACATACTGAGTGAAGTTTGGTGTTTTGTTATTGGGAAGAAAACTAAAATGATTCCTTAAGGCACATGCTTCTGTCTTAAGATCTTCAGAGGTTATATAATTTCAGGTTCTGAATAAAGGTTCTCCAATATTTTATTCAATCCAGCAAGGCATTTAGGACTACACTGATCAAGATACATGTGCAATGTTAGCAAGTTGATCATATAAAAGCAAGCCTGGTCTACATCAGGAGAAGTCTTCTCCTGGGAAGCTCCTAGAATCTGATGCCCTTTAACTGTTGTCTGTTACTCTTTTTCTTTGGCCGTTTCCACCCCACACAATTATAGTGCTATTATTCCCCTTTCTATATGCTGTGGAATTCTGGCGTTTGTAGTTTACTGAGGCCAAAGAGCTCTCTGGCTGAGAATTCTAAATGCCCCTCCCTAAATTGTAAACCCAGGATTCCATAGAATGTTGAAAGTGGAATAATAGCTCTATAACAGTGTAGTGATGAAATGGCCTTTGTTTCTCCTGTGTCTTTATATAATTAGACAATAGAGCTTAAGGATATTGTCTTTCCAACTAGTTTCAACATGCTTCTTAAGAGACTTAGATTTATAGGTAAGCAAACTGATTTATGTGTTGCCTTTTAATGAACTTGAGTTACTTGGAACAATGTTAGAATCATAACATTAAACCTGGAACATTAACATTTAATGGCATACTAGAGGTAATGTTCTGATTTTTCAAAAAAAAACGTGTAGAGCATGGTTGGATAAAGTATGCCCCCTGAAGCTCCTAAAGTCTCCAGATCACCCAAGAATTTGAAACATTTTTTGCCTGATTTTTCATCTGAAAACTGTCCCCAATCATCCAAAATCCAATGAAAAGGTGGTGGTTTATATCTTCAGTCACACAGAGTCTTCCAATCCTCTAAGTCTCCCCAAAACACCAACAAAAATACATGAAATGGTGGCAGGAAGTGAAGTTATGTCACTTCTAGTGTACCAAAACATTGGAGGGACATGGGGGGGGATAGCCCAGTCTCTTCTTCAGTTTCCTAGCCCTGCTATCATGCAGTTTTTAAGGGGAAATGGGCCTTCTATACTGTGCTGGATTTTATTTTTGTTTTAAATGATTTTCATTTTAATTGGTTTCATTTTTAACTTTTAAAGTCATTTAATTACTTTTTAACTTTTACATAGTGTGGATTTTAGCTATGCTCGTTTTAAATGTTATAAGCTGTCTTAAATCCCAGACTGAGAAGAAGGTAAGATGTATCAACAGCAGCAGCAACAACAAAAATGCCAGATATCAGCAGTCCTAGGCAGCCTAATCAAAGGCAAGGAATGCTGGGAGTTACAGTACAACAACATCTAGAAGGATGCATTATTTTCACTGTGGTTTTCTGTTACAACTTATTCCCCCGCTTTCATTTTAATGAATGAAATAAACTTTAATGTGAAATAGTTAATGCTGTTTCCGGAGAGGCTTAAAAAACTCTTTGGCAAGTAGCTTTTTAAATGCAGTCAAGCATTTTCCAAATATGATTATCAAACTGTTTTGCAGTTCCTGTTGCAAAAGAGACTGAAATTGTAATGTGTTTTTGAGAGAAATCAGAGAGTGAAACAGTTTATGAGAGAGAATGAAAATGATGTCAAGTAAAAGAGATGATGCCCAATGCACCTGCATTCATTCTTCCTAGAGGTTCCTCAATTATGTGAGTCAGATATGCACGAAAATGCTAGGCATTTCTCCACAGCCAGCTTTCTGTACTCTGCCTTTAATAAATGTCATGCTCAAGCTTGCATAGGTTTGCTGGGACATCAGATAAAGATACTATGGTGTATAAATAGACTTTAATGGATGATGTGGTTTGCCTCCCAGGAGTGCATTTTTCTTTTGAGTAATGCTGGCATCTTTTGTGTCATTGCTCTGGAGCAAAAAGCCTAATGACTGATCATTCAGTCTGGATTTCTTTTATACTTGCAAAATTTAGTGTAGGTTTTCTTTTGGGTTTGCTTAACAGCCAAGAGGCTGAACAATTCCTTCAAAATTGTAGGGGAATGATTTCTATTCTATTTCTTTTGTTTTGTTCTGGTGTGTGTGTGAGAATAATACATTTAATGTGAACTGCAGCTGAATATTCTATGTGAATACAAAACACCATGTCTAAATACCATCCTTGTTATGTTACCACCTAACTCTCACTTTTTGGGCCTGAAATTTCAGGGCCTGGGATAGTCAAGACCTGGCAACCCTAAGTGTTCAATCATTGACAATCATACCAGTGCTTTATACTGCAACACTCTTCCCCTGAGATTTCTTTCCCTTGCCCTGAGAATTGGAGAAAAGAATCCAGGCCCTGAGATCTAGAAATCCTATGAGCACTAATGTTTCAAATATATTGAGTAGTTTCTAATAAATTGAGTAGTGGGATAGTCAGTACTATTTCACTCTAGCAATTCGCTCTGGGTTGTGTTTTCAAATTTTGGCCATAGCCTGGGACTAGCTGTGGTGCCCCAGTGCCAAGGAGGCAGATGTTTGAGCTATGAATCTGTCCTGAAAAATGGCTATAGAAATTGGAACAATTATTTAGATTTTTTTTATCTTTCACTTTTGATTCATATACTATCATGCTTTCTAGCTTAGGCCAAAAGCTGAAGATGTAGAATATTTCCTTAATGCAAGATGAGACTGCAGGATGCATGGCCTTGCTTTGTACAGTGCATGGGACTAATTGCTGTGTGTTACTCACTGTTGTTATAGAGCATGAAGCCTAGTTATTTGCATGTTGATTGTTGATCAGATTAGAACAGTAGGTCTCTGAATAAATGCACAGAAGGCATTAACTTCAGGGATAGTTTTGAAGGGAGCTTTTACAGTGTTCAGTTTTCAATCTAAAAAATCTTTTGTAGAGACTGAACCTATGAGTTATATGCAGTGGTTCTTTTTGGAAAAAAAAGTTGAATTTGATTGTTTTTGTTTAAATCAGAGGCCAGCAACTTATGGCCCTCTAGATGTCATTTTCTATACTTTTAGGATTGATTGTGCTTGCAGTCCAATCTCTGGAGCATTTCCCCCTCATGCAGTCCTGATAGTGCTTCATCAGATAAAGTCTTCATCAAGATTGGTGTTAGTGTTAAAGTGTGCATGGCAGTTTTATTTCTGCATTTGTGTTGGTGAGCATACGTTGTATATCTCTGGCCAGAATCAGATTGGGTGCATGCATCGACAGCAGATCCAAGAGGAGGTGATTTCCCTCCTCATGCAACATCTACCACAAGAACTTCTCCTTCTCTTTCTCTTTCTAGCCCTCTGTGCCACCTGGAACTCTGCTCTGGAAAGTTTTCCAGCTCTCTGGGGACTTGCCAGGATTGCATTGGATGGGGAGATTACTTTCCCTTGGATTTACGCTGTGTCAAGTGGATGTACCCAGGTAGACCCTGGCCTATATGGGTTTTCAGGCGTTTGTGTGGATATTAGGAGTGATGTTGAGCTGCAACTCCCAGCAATCCTTACTATTGATTGTGCTAGCGAGAGCTGTTGGGAGTTATACATCAGCAATAGGCGGAAGGCTACATAGTTCCCAATTATGGTATATATGGTTTTATATCTCTGTATATAAGATGGATAAATTCAGTGATTGCTTCCAATGGAATTTCATGGAAACTGCATTATCACTGCCTCTCAGAAGTTCATCAGTAGCTTCCATAAGTGATATCATATGATATGCTGCAAATTAGATCCCATTATGGAATATTGTGATGCTACGTGCAGTGACTGGCATATTTACATTACTGTCCTATGATGGACAAAGTAATGTAGACCAAGTCAGCACACAAGGGAACTTGCTGGCTACTCTAATTAGGTAGATAAACTCTGATGTCATATAATTACACCACTGTGCTGCACATACCAATTTTAAGATAGAAGTTTGAAGGATGTCCAATAATTTCTGTGGTTTGTGGAATGAGTTACAAAGATTTGGGGCAGCCATAGTTTATGTGACTGTCTAGCATGGCTTTGAGGAATCGGAATCTAGTGCTGAAAAATCTAGAAGAAAAATTGAGAAGTCCCAAGAATTGCCATAATAATTAGGGAGGTAATCACATTCATGGGATATTGTTGTTTGACAGCAATTACATTTTGTCCTGTCAGGCACGATAAGAAACTCTTTGAATAGTGTATATCTAGCCACTTGGGCTCTATGTTTCAATTACAGTGCTGTGTTTAGCAGTAAAAAATTCTGGTACAGATGGTTTGCCTAGGAAAATAATTTGGTTTTTTATTGTTTGATACTCCAGTTCTGAAACTATGGAGCTCCTACTGGTCCTAAAAGTTCGTGATACTCTTACATTTTATGATGGATGACATGTGGACCATATCTATTCAGGAATTTGACCACAATTAGAGATTCAGTCAGGCTGTAGTAACAAAAATTGGATTTGTGAGACAAACTAAAGGCTAGGGTTAAGAAGAGGTTCCAGAAAATAAGGGGATTAAGAGGCAAGGAATTCTATCTGGACAAAGGTATAGTAGACTGAGAGAGAAACTCAATGGAATTGATGGAGGAAAGAAACAGTATTTTGTGGACAAAGGAATGGAGGCTAGAAAGAGTTAGCAAAAGATGGAGAGGGGACCTCTCATAATCCCCAAAGCCAGGATTCAGGATACACCAAAGAACATCTGCAGTAGTTATATATGAATGTATGTGTGTGTATATATTTAAAAAACTGTGCTGTATTGTAATATCCTCATGTAAGTATAATTCTAAAATATGGGAAATATTTTTGGAATATTAGAAATTCTAAAATATTGGAAATATTGGAAATATTAGTTTGGGGCTACAGCTTCCAGAATCTCTAGCCAGCATAGCTAGTGGCTATACTGATTGAGGGATTCAGGCAGCTGCATTCCTGCACACTGTTCTGTTCCCAAAAAAGCAAATTCTCTGAGCTCTGTTGGTAACCTGAGGCTAGTAGGCTGCATGTAACCATCACACTCTCCTTCTGACCTCCAAAATCCCCATTGCCTTACTTTCAAATAAAGAAGAAAGCTTCACTTCTAAAGGTTAGCTTCTCAGGTACTTTTCGATATTGAGTAATAACTGAATGCACTGCTACATGTATAAATACAATGTAATTTGCAAGAGAGACAGCATAATGTCTGCAAATTGAAGTAACAGTTATTGCATTTTTTGTTCTATATTTTAAATATAAAGCAATAAAAATAAAATTTAACCCCCCCCCCAAAAAAAACACAACAGAGAAAGATGGAAAGAAAGACAAAAGAATTGCCTTTGTTGCAGACAGGGGGTATCCAGCAAAAAGACATGCGTATACTCCAAACACTAGAATTGTAAAAAATATTTGCAGATATTGGTTCTTGTGGGTTTTTCGGGCTTTTAGACCGTGTTCTGATTGTATTTTCTCCTGACGTTTCACCTGCCTCTGTGGTTGGCATCTTCAGAGGAAATTTCCTCTGAAGGTGCCAGCCACAGAGGCAGGTGAAACGTTAGGAGAAAATACAACCAGAACACGGTCTCAAAACTCGAAAAACCCACAAGACCAACGGATTCTGGCCGTGAAAACCTTCGACTCTACATTTGCAGATATCCTTGTCCGCACCAAGAAAGGGAAACAAAACATTGTCAGCTGCCAAGAGGTTTTTCAGCCCTCCACAAAAACACAAAGAAGAGTCCTTTTTCCCTCTTCTTCAGAAGTGATAGCAAAAGAAGTGTTTTGTAGAAGAATGTTATATTTTATTCAAAGCATTGAATTTTGCACAAAATTCACTTTTTTTGCACAAACCATTTTTGCCCAAAAGCCTTGTATGAATTTTTTTTACCAAAAAAATGAAAAATAAAAATCAGATTTAAAAAAGGATTGGAAAATATTTTTCACTTAACATATAGCCACATATCTGTAGCTAACTGTGTGATTGTTGTTGCTAAACTGATGAAGGAGGAATGAAAGGGACATTTTGTTTTTCTTTGTGAAACTTTAAGGTACCTTGGAAAAGGTGTATCACAGAACTGTAGTTATTTGTTAGTATAATACTGTGGGTAACTTTAAAAATCAAACACAGATCAGTTTCAGTATCAATTTTTTTTAAAAAACAGAATACACATATGTTTATTCTGAAAACATCACATCCTTTATGGGTGTGGGTGTGCGAGGGAGGGAGGGTAAGGGTGAGAGGGATTAGTAGATGACAAAAGAAGCAAAAAAAAGGGGGGAGAGAGAGAGAAGAGAGAGAAAGAGAGAGAGAAGAGAGAGGGAAGATGATCACAAAGAGAGAAAGATGATCACAAAGCCAGACAGAAGTTCCATTGTCCACTTTTGGATCTGACCATGGCTTCACTTGTTTGTGGAGACTCCAAGAAGTCTCTTGATTTTAGAAAGGCTGAGTATACTTGCCAAAGTGCTGCAGTGCAGTCACTGAAAGTGGGTGTGGAAGCATATGTACAAGTGCAGTTCCCTCATGACTTCAAAAATGAATGGAAAAACATAGGATTACCCACACACCATTGAACCAACCCATTGGCATAGCTGTAATCTTGTGGGATTTAAAAAGAAGTCTCGTGTATGGCCTTCAAGTTACCTGTTGACATTTGGTGACTGTGAGTTTCGTAGGGTATTCTTGGGCAAGGAAGACTCAGGGGTAGTTTTGCTAGTTCCTTCTCTGAAATCTAGCCCATAGCACCTGGTATTCCTTGACAGTCTCCCATCCAAGTGCCGCTTCTAAGATGAGATGGGATCCAGTACCTTTAGGTTAGAAGACAGAGTGCTATTTTCTTGGTTGTGTAAAATCACATTTATCACTTCATTTCCATCTGTTCATGAAATAGCATTGTTCTCTACAGTAAGATGCTCCTGTATGGATGCCTCCCAGGAGTGCCTTTTACCAGCTTCAGCTTGTATGCCAGCTGCACTTCTTCCTGGGAAACAAGGAACTAGCTAATGTTTTCTGTGTTCTGTAAACTCTGCCTCACTACCATAATATACTGTAATATTCTGTACATGCAGTTAACCCTGAAAACAGTCCAGAAATTAAATTCAGGGTTGAATAATACCTTTGCTGAACTACTGAAATATCTCAAACATGGTGAGTGTTTGAATTCTTCTACAACACACATGATGGTACAAAAATTGAGACATGAGGAAGAAGCAAGAAGTCCCCCCCCCGGCACATTCGTGACTATCCAATAAAGACATTAATCAACCCTGAATTGTGTTTTGATTCATGGATAACACAACTATTTTTTTTTTTTGTATTTGCTATTAGAGTCCAGAAACAGTAGCTGATCTTGGATAGAACAGATTGCATTCTAGTGGGAGCAAATACCATGGAGTGCATTACATCAGTGCTATAAAAGCTACATTGATTTCCAGAATAAATGAGAGGTGCAGGTTTTAAAATCCTTCATGAGTTGGAACTAGGGTAGTTAATAAAGCATTTTCTTTGCTATGCACCTTCTCAGATATAGAGATTAAGACCAGTTGACATCAAGAATGAAATGAGTCACAGTCAGAACTTGATTGAGATGGCTCTCTCCAGAATCTCTGGCCATTTTGGCTAGGAAAATCTGAGTGCAGAAGTCTGTAGAATTTACCTAATTGGCCCTTTCAGAAAAGCCATGTTTGGACAGGCCTCTGGAGTGTCTGTAGTAGGGATGTAAAGAAAATTTGCAAATTTTCTTGACCTCAATGGGAAAGATTACTTCAACAGATCAACGTACTCTATCGACACAATGGTCGACTATTGCAAGAAATTTTTTTTGCATTTCAGAAGTTTTTTGTGAAAAAAAGCATAAAATATAGATTGTATGAGCAAAAATTATTTCTGTATACAAAAATGATTTTTTGTATTTAAGAAATGGATTTCTTTGCACAAAGCATGATTTTTTTGCACTTAAACTGCAAAATATACAGCACACAAATTGCCTTTTTGCATGAACAACATTTTGCACAAATGTCAAGCTCTGTTTGTGGAATAGAATTTTTGCAGAAGGTTCTGAAATATGAAACATTGTGGAAAAATGTGCACACATTTTCCTGATCTTGCCCAGCAGGGAGGCAAAAACTGTTGAAATTGTTCTGTTCTATTCTGTTCTATTCTTTCTTTCTTTTGCATATCAGAACAAAATTAATGAATTTTACATCATTAACCTTTATTTATGCTCATAAAATTAGACTTTCCTTTGGGGAACAGTTGCGTAGATTTTTCCTCTTACTGTAAATGTGGCCTGACATCCTCTTAGTGAATTGTATTGGATTTAGACCTTCACAGTTCACTCTTTTGATTATTGTGAAGGTCAGAATTCTGATCTGACCACTCAGTGACACATATCTTCCCAACCCACCTTGTGAGTAGCACAGTCTTCCCCCAGCATGCCCATTTCTATATTGTCTGAGAACAAGGAGGTCAGTGAAGGTGCATCCAGTTATTTTCCTATAGCTTGATACACTGCAAAGACATCACCTGCAGGAATGTCCTGAGAACCCATGGATGTCCCTGCAAATACCTGTCCAATTATAGGAAAGCAGCTAGATGTGCCTTTGCAGATCCCCCTGCTGTCCAACAACAGGGATATGGCTGTGCTGGTTGGGGGTTGTGTTACTTACAGGGTGGGTTGGGGGTGGTTAGTGTGAGGGGACATATCTATATGGGCATAGCTACGTAATACATGTGCATTTCCTGATGCAGGATCTCGTGTTTTAGAATTATAGACCACATGGGGCATTGGTGCAACCCCCTGCCATGCAGGAACACACATCAACACACTCCCAACAGATGGCCATCCAGCCTCATGTCCCCTCGTAACCTTCTCTTCTGCAGACTAAACATACCCAGCTCCCTGAGCCACTCCTCATAGGGCATGGCTTCCAGACCCTTCACCATTTTGGTTGCCCTCCTCTGGACACGCTCCAGCTGTCAATATCCTTCTTGAAATGAGATGCCCAGAACTGGACACAGTATTCCAGTTGAGGGATAACCAAAGCAGAATAGAATGGTACCATTAACTCCCTTGATCTAGACACCATGCACCTATTGATGCAACCGAGAATCACGTTGGCTTTCTTGGCTGCCACATCACACTGCTGACTCATGTTCAGCTTGTGGTCCACCAAGACTCCTAGATCCCTTTCACATGTACTGTTATCCAGCCACATGTCTCCATCCTATATTTGTATGTTCCATTTTTTCTGCCTAAGTGTAGGACTTTACATTTCTCTCTGTTGAAATTCATTTTGTTAGTTTTGGCCCAGCTTTCTAATCTGTCAAGGTAATTTTGAATTCTGACCTTGTCCTCTGACATATTAGCAACCTCTCCCAATTTGGTGTCATCTGCAAATTTGATTAGCATGCCTTCTATTTCTTCGTCCAAGTCATTGATGAAGATGTTGAATAGCACTGGGCCCAGGACAGAACCCTGTGGCACCCCACTAGTCACTTCTCTCCAGGATGAAAAGCAGCCATTGGTGAGCACCCTTTGGGTTCACTTGGTCAACCAATTACAAATCCACCTAACAGTAGCCCTGCCCAGCCCACATTTTACTAACTTCTTTGGAAGAAGTTTTGTTTTGTTTTGCATTATATTGTGAGATGCTTTGAGTGTGTGTTAAAAATGGCCTGTAAACTTTAGAATGTTAAACAGGCTTTGTTTGAAGTTACTAAGTATACTTCAAAATGTTTTAATTATATGAATACTTGGCAGTTATTTGCTTGTCCAGTTTGCATAGCCCCCTAGATTGTAAGTTTCCTTGTGTCATTTTAGTAGTGCAAATGAAGGGCAGTATAGGTTGAAATCCTGTTGGTTAGTCTGAGCTAGAGTAGACCTACTGAATTGATTGTTGTACGGAGAGTCAACATGTAGATAATCTAGTTGATTCAATAGATCTGCTCTAGTTGAGGCTAACAAGAGAATTTGCTCTGTTTTATTAACAAATTAGCTGTTCTGTGACTTCTCTGGCTGGAAGATTTCATCTCATAGTAGAACACAGCCATAGATTAATATTTTAAATTGACAGAAACTAATGCCATATAGCAATTAGATTAACACTTTGCACATCCATACATTATTCTCTTTCTTGCTTTTTAAAACTGTATTTTTATCTCTTGCCTCTTCTAGTTGTTACTTGCATATAGTTCTTCATGTACATATATTAAAAATGTAAATCATAAAGGGGGACTAACTGTTTTAAGTTATTGAAATATGTGTATTGAAATATGTGTCTTGATGCTGAACCTATGGTTTGTCCTATAGCTCCCTCTTTTGGTGACTAGGTAGAATGGAAATGGTTTCTATTCTAGTTTTCTTTTCAGGGTCTGGCCACTGTGCTATCCCTGTAACAGGCCTGGTGTCATGTCATGTTATTTTATCTGACCATAAAGAGAAAACTACGTTGTTTTTTAAGTTGACCTTTTGCCTGTTGTATTTGCATGTTCTTTGTTCAGTGTTATGAATTGTTATTGCATTAAAAAACATGCCTCCATTTTTTCCTTTACCCATCTCCAATCCAGAAGTTATGTAAAATGTCTGAATGAAGCACAATGCACATGTAGATGAGGAAGCATATGAAGGCAGCAAGGGGAGAGGGAATCAAGCCAAGTCACCCATACTTGTGCTGCTCTCTAGTTCAGGGATATGCAAAGTACAGCCCGTGGTCTGTATGCAATCCTTGTCTCTGGGCTCTAGTTCTTTGCAGAATTTTGTTTCAAATGACTGTGGTTTGCCACCAAAATTAAACAGGAAGCCCCTAAATGAAGTACCATCAGTGCAGTCATGGGCTTAACCAGTATCATATTCAACAGTTAACATTACAGTGAGCCCTCCACATTTCCGGGTTTCACTTTTTGCAGATTTGATTATTCATAGATTATTTGCTGTCACCTCTGCTGCCTCCCTGTGCAGGCAGGGAGGCAGCAGAGCGATGGCACGTCTCATCAGAATGAGAAAATGCGAATGAGGCTTGTAAGTCCCTATTAAAAATGCTATCGGGCAGCCGTGGGGGTGGCAGTAAGCCCACCCAGCCACCCACTTCTGCTTTGTGAAGGAACTCTGGCGCCTCAAAGGAATCCATCGAGGGCTGAATATGGTGATCGTGTTTTTGCGTGTGCTAAATATGGTTTGGGAGAGCCTAGATTTATTCATGGTTTTGCCACTTTCTTGGGGGTCCTGTGCCCTTAATCCTAGCAAATGTGGAGAGATGTCTGTATATTCAAATCAGTTTAAGTACATGTATGATTTTCTTTAGATATATGAATATGAATTTAACACTAATTAGGTTTCAGTAGGAGAGATTTTATCAGAGCCAATGTGGTGTAGCAGTTTAAATGTTGGACTGTAACCCTGGAAACCAGAGTTTGATTCCCCACTTGGCTGTGGAAGCTCAGTGGGTGACCCTGGATGTGTCACACACTCACAGCCCCAGAAAACCCCATGATAGGTTTGTCTTAGGGTTGCCATAAGTCAGAAACGACTTGAAAGCTCAGAACAACAACAACAACAACAAGGGATTTTATTAGTTAATAGTAGGGGAGAATATTATTTGATGATAATAAAATTAGTATTTCCAGTACTAATAAAGTAAATAAGAGTGGGCTGGGGATTTTGTTAATAATAACTGGTGGGTATTTATTTGTTAACAATGAGAAAGAAGTGTGTATAATGAAAGAAAGAAAGATACATAAATATTTCATATATTTCTTTTTGATAAAAAATTCTGCTAAGTTCTAGCCTTTTCTCTTATGCCATGTCTTGTGTGTGTGTGTGTGTGTGTGTCACTGAAGCACTTGCCCAACCTGAAAAGTGGTCCCCTTCCTCATGCAAGTGACCCATTCTTAATCTGGGAAAAAAAATGTCATCACCTTTTAAATAGTGGTGAATAACAAGACTTACATTGTACACTAGACTATATAAAAGAGCCTCTCACAGACATTAACTTGGTACTTGTCTTATATGACAGGCCGTTATTTGTCTTTCTATCTTAGTGGTAGAATTTTGTGCCTGAGAGATACTTGACTAAGTGAGATTATGGCTGAAATGAAGATTGAATCAGGGATTTCCTTCCTCACACTTGCAAGTTAGATAGAGAAAACTGATACGAAAGCTTTTTGGATCCTGTGTCTAAGCTTGCATGCAAAGTGCATGTCTTTTTGAATCTTCAGCCAGGAATGAATTATTCAGTGTAGAGGTCGATGACAAACATAAATTTCTCTTTCAGTAAAAAATACCAATTATTTTTGCATCAAAGTACTTAATATATCTTGAATTCTTTCTGTCAATAGGGGAACAGTTTTCCTATATGCTTGTAGTTCCTTCCACTCCACCCCATCCAATTTAAAGCTGCTTTTATTGTACTTACAATTTAATATCACATTATAGTCCTGATCAACTCATTTCATATCAAATAGTGCAATCCTATAGTTGTTTTATTTATTTATTTATTAATTAAAATGTCCTACTATTTATTTGAGTTTCTCAGGGTGGCTTATAATAAAATCAACTTAAAACAGACAAAAAAATTTAGACACGTTTGGAAGATTAAAAATGTTTTATTAACCCTAATAGAAATGAAGGACTGCGATACTTTAGCAAGGATCTTAAAAGGTGGGGTAAGAAGAGAAAGTGAAGTCAAAGAATATAAAGAATAAAATGAATATGTAGAAGGTAATATGCAATTAAAAAAAAGAATATTGTATAAAACTAAACTGACAGTGTGAAAGTAGCTGTAGCTCGGGCAAAAGGTGAAAGTGAGAATCCAAAAAACATAAAAATAGATTGGAATGCTTAAGGGGTGAGAAAGAAGAAAGAAATTGGGCAGAGATGCAAAACAGTTTAAGAAATAGATCAAAATAGGTTCACGTTTATATGTGAGAAGGTTTGTTAAATAGAGAGGTCTTTACATTAATGGGCTAAATGAAACCCAACAAAGGAAAGTCGGAAGTGAAGCTTTGACAATGTCAGGTATAAAGAAGGAAGTAAAATATTTCATTTCATTTCGATACAATAGTGTATATAAGCATTTACCAGCACCACAGGGAAGAACCTGATATTGGTTATTTAAATCTAGTGTAAAGATGTACTTTATTTTAGTTTATTTATGAATATTTGTTATTACTATATGATTTATGTTTGAGCATTGCTTTAATAATAAAAAATGTATTAAATAGGTTTTCAGTTTAAAAAAGAGATAGTTTTGGTTAAAATAATCTTGAATGATGTAACTATAAAACATGTGCAACCTGGTAAAATCAGTCTGGCAGGAAGGCTTTAATAAAGAGCCAGGTTTTAATTTGTCACTGAAATGATTCTAACAATGGTACCAATTAGGTCTCCAGAGACAGTTCCACAATTGGGATGTTACCTCAGAAAAGGCCCTCTCCCACGTCCTCCCACAATGTACACCCAGCCCTCCAGTCAGCCCAATGCACAGGCTCCCTGCCAAACTGGAAAAATCACAAATATGTGTGTGGGTCTGTGGGAAGGGGGTCAAGGCGTGAGAATGGACATCCAGGCATCTAGGGTTCAAACCAAGCCAGGGAAAGGAGATGGAAATGGGTGGTCCATCGTGCTGGTCTTTCATGGTAGTATACTTTCTCTCATTCTCTCTCTCTCTCTCTCTCTCTCTCTCTCTCTCATCTCCTTCCTTGGGTGTGGGGAGCATCGGGAGAGGGTTTGTTGTGCTGTCCTTAGCTGGGCAGGTAACAACTGGTGGTGGAGGAGGAGGAGAAGAGGTGGCTTTTTAAAGCACTGCATCTCCTGATTTGAACCACCAAGAGTGAAGGTTTCTCTGGAAAAGAAGCACCTGTGGTGCAGAGAGGGGGCAAGGGTTGAAGAAACTAACAAACAATCAATCAGATCTGTGAAAGTGAAACCTGCAAATGTGATTGCATTTGCCCTATTGATGGGACATGGAGAAGGGCCTCTCCACTAGATCTCAATTCTTGGGCAGGCATATAGAGAGATACAGTGCACCCTTCTTATATATGGGAGTTCTGTTCCAGGAACCTTATAAATAGCAAAATTTGCAATTGCTTGTGTCCTCTTATATTCAATGATGGCGAAGTGTAAGCAGGTGTTACCAGCATTTTAGGATGTGACACAATTGCAGATACTAAAACTCACACACCTGGTGGCTGTGGGTAAGGAGGGCTCACTGTATTTGTCTGTTCAGAAGTAAGTTCCACATACTGCCGGGTAAATGGCTATAGTGTTACAGGCCAATTTTTTTTTCTGAGCCACTCAGAAATAATTTTAATAAGAATATTAAATGAATCAGTTGAACACAGTTAGGTTCATGTTTCTATAAAATGTTTAATGTGGCCTTGAAAAACTGTGGTTATGTTCCTCTGAATATGGTCATATTTCCATCAGTTTCATTTCACATCATTGGGACTGAGAATAAACTCATTGAACAGATATGTTAGAATGCAACAGAAGTGTTGAAATGTAATTTAATTAAAGATAAGTGGTTTTTTTTAGACTTAGATATTTTTATATTCTCCTGCAGGTTATAGAAACATTATCCAGGCTTTCTCGCACTCCCGTCGCATTAGCCACAGGAATAAGGTACATATTTGTTGTCGATTATGTTTTTGGCTTTGATTTTTAATCATAGCACAAGTTGGTTCAGACTGGAAGATATATTTCATTTTGTTATTCTATCATGATGCGTGTGGGCCAAAAAAGCTTTTATAGTCTGGGCGCCCAAAGGTCACACAGGACCCCACTCAAGTGTTAATAGGCCATATGGTTCTTGCCCCTGCCTTTCGTGCTCCATTGTGGTGAAAAAAGTATAAAGCCACAGTACTGCTTATTTCTGATGTCAGAAATGCAGTGATTGCATTAACTCCCATCATTTGTGGGGACATTTATAACAACAGAGCAACAGAGTACCAAGATATTTCTTTCCTGTTAGTAAGATTTACTGTGCAGATTTATCACTTTCTTAAAATATTTTGAACCACTAGTTCTGAATTCTATGGCTAACATGTTACTAAGAACTCATCCAGATTCCTGGGAAGTTCTCCATGTAAATGGCACAACATTATACACTATCTTTCCTTAGGCCAATTTTTTTTTTCTTGTGCTCTCTGCATTTTAGCTGTTAATTGTGCTGAAGTGGCAGTTCTTACTATGTCGATGTGTTGACTCTATTGAACTTATAGGCAGGGCGTTTCAGATGTGCAATGAAATGCCCACTTAGATGTTGGCTGGACATGCAGTCCCACAGTATATTAAATATACACAGGGTTTCTCTGTCTCTCTGCATTTATGTTTTCTAGCTCATCTCAGGAAAAATAAACTTGCAGGTTGATGCTATCATGACAAATATTTACTTTTATCTTTTGTCTCTATAGGCCATTTCCTACAGAAGAAAGTGTGAATGATGAAGACATTTACAAAGGCCTTCCAGATTTAATAGAGTAGGTTGTAAATTTGTATAGTATGCAAACTCTCTCCATTGAATGTTATAAATGAGATAATAGAATAAACCTTATAACTCTGAAGAACATGCTATATTGCATTGTACTTGAGTCTGTGAAGCCCCTGGCGGAGATTTCTAATTATACTATCATGTGTTCTAGATGATTGAAAGCTCACACAAAATCCAGAGTTTTCCATTTTCTTAATGAAGGGAAATTTATCAGTTTGGCTGACACTAAAGTCTTGCACAAGGTGAAGCCAGAGGACTTATGTTTTAAAGCTAAGTAGAAGACCCAGGGTGTAAAAAAGCTATGAACAAGAGGTTTTTAAAGACATGGCAACTGATGGAAGGATGCATTTTGTTTCTCTGACTTACCCAGAGATTGTTGTACCTAGTTTTCAGTATGTTTTGAATCTGATCTGGCAGGAGCTGCGATATTTAGAAATCAGTGCATCTGTAGGAACCTTGAGGACTTCTCAACCTCACCCTTTTCCTTAATGGAGATTGAATTTCTTTCTATTTTCTTTTGCTTAAAGAAGTTCCATTGACCTCTATTGTTTCTCCTACAATGATTTGAGAGATTCCATTTTTAAAATTGGTTTAAAAACTAAAATTTGAACGTTTCAAGATGCGCACGTCACATTTTTACCAGCACAGTATAATCAGTATGCATAACTTCTTTTACGCTCCCTTTGTAGCTTCTGTGTCACTTGAACATATGTAGTAGCTTTGGTAGTGATGCTAAATATGATGGGGACTGATAGGCAGACTCCCAAAGAAGGGAGATCTGATTCATCTACCCATTGAAGGAGATGAGAAAAATCTAATTCACCGAAGATGGGGATGCAGAAGAACATGAAGAAAAGGGCAGGTGCCCTTCCTCTGCTTTTTGATGATCATACATTCCAGTTTTCTCAGTGTAATTTTGTATCTTCCATTTCATACCTTCTCATACTCTTTCTGTCTCTGGGCTTGTGTTTTAAGTTACCCAGCTTTTACAGGTTATTTATCAGAATTATTATCCAAGAAATCGAACTTATGTGTATTTTAGTCAAACCGGTTCTGATATTGTGCTGTCTGCACTGAATTATCTTGACATCTTTCTAGATCCTTACGACCATAATACTAAAATGTGGTTACTTATGGTGGGGTTAAATAGAGGAAGATGAAGAATTATCAGGAATTCTTGTAGTTTGCTTTAGTCTGCTTTTCTTTTATTTCAGGATAATTAAATAAAGAGAAGGTTGATCTAGTAAGAGAGGCTTTTGTTTAGGCATGGGTGGGGTTGCTTGACAGAGATCAGTTTGGGTCTTCTTAGCTCATATGGGGTGGAGTGAGACATAAAGTTAAAATCATAACCTGGTATTACAAGAAACTTCTCCCCCACACTCACACTCAGCTCACATGCTCTCTATCTTCATTCTCCTACCAAATGTCTTTGAGAAATTTGGAATCATGGATGTGCTGTTGTTATTATTTCATTCCTTTTTATCCCACTGTTTCTCTAGAATTGTGATGCAAAGTGGCTTATAGGAGTTAAAACAAGTAGAAGCACAAGTAGATTAAAATATACAAAAATCATACTATATTATTTTAATAATTGTTAATAGTTAATAATAGTTACATTTTAATAATAGTTAAGAAGTCATTAAACTATTGGTTAAATTAAAAACATATATATTAAAAGGCAAGAATAAAAATAGTAGAACAGCACATGGTTATTGCAAGCACACACAAGTCAGTTTTCAGAAGCTTATTGGAATAAAACAGTTTTTATTGGCTTATACAAGGACAAAGCGAGACCCTGGAATTCCCTTCCTAGGAAGAGAATTCCAGAGGAAGAGGGCCGGCTGTGTTGTGAAAATCTGGACAACTTGCAGTAAATCTTAACTGTTCATATTATGGTTTGTTTTCACTAACCATAGTGAAGATTGTTCACTATTTAGTGTCTGGATCACTTGCTAAAGTGTGATTAATCTAAAAACTTCTAATCCCCTCTTCCTGTGCATGCTTTAACTTGTATTTGTAAAAGTCAAAATGACCTGTAAATCTTATTCATAATTTTGTGGTTTGTTCTCATTCTTCTTTGTGTTATAGCGAAACTGGTGTAGATGAAGATGAAGATCTTTATGATTGTGTTTATGGGGAAGATGAAGGTGGAGAAGTTTATGAAGACCTAATGAAAGCAGAAGCCGCCCATCAGCCTGTATGATTCACAGTTATTGAAGTTGGGAGAGAATCCTAAAAAAATAGTGGTACTAAAGAAACTTAAGCCACTATCCAAGCAAAATTAAGCACGTTTATTAGGTTCTCTTGATTTCAGTTGGTGCGTTAAGCACATACTTAACGCAATCCCACTGAAGGCAATGGGGCTCAGAAGTGCTTAACTTGGGATAGATGTTGTCTTTAATAGTTTTCAGTAGCCCATTTTGTCAAAAAGTGCAGCAAATAAAAAAATAGTTAAGTATTAAAGTATCATTCAGCTTTGCATTCCTTTAATAGTCAGCATGGTTAGAGATGTTTTCTTCTTTACTTATGACATTGTATTGTTATCTTCATAATGAATTCCTTTAGGTAGTTTTTCTCTTATGAAAAATGTCTCAGTGAACAGATGTTGAAGTAGATTTATTTATATAGCATAGATCAAAGTTCTCAGAGCAGCTTAATATATTATTGATAACAAGTTAAAATGTAGCAACGCTCCTTAAAAATCTGATGTAGCATAAGACTTCAACAAAATTCAAGGGCTGAGAAGAATAGTATAGACTAAAAGCACTTATTTAGTTTTGCATTTAATGAAATGTATTTATTTAATTTATATCCTACCTTGCTTCTGAAGCAAGGAAACTTTTTACAACATTAGGAAAGGTTAAAAGAGAATTAAAATGGGCCCAGAATTTAAAAGCAAACTATTATAAAATGTTTCATAGATGGTACATGACACCTGAAAAATTGATGAAAATCTATAAAACAGGAACAGGGCAATGTTGGAAATGTCAAAAGGAGGTCGGTACGATGTTTCACATGTGGTGGTCGTGTAATAGAGCAAAGAAATATGGGGGGGGGATACATAATAAGATCTGTACAATGTTGAAGATGCAATTTGATAAGATACCTGAAATGTATTTGTTAAATATGACACATATGGTGGATGGTACTGTGTTAAAGAAATATTGGCGGATAATATTGTATATGGTCATGACAGCTCGTATAGAATTTGCAAGATCATGGAAAAACCAACAAATACCTACAGTTGACCAATGGTGGGTAACTTTTATTGAATACAGGAATGCAGATATAGTATCTCAGAGATTAAAGGGCAAATCTGATAAAGAGATAAAAAAAAAGACTGGAGAATAGTGTCGGATAATTGCTGGGTACTTTCAGATAACAATGCTTGAAATAAATGTATAACTTTTATCAAGAGGATATGATCAGATGAATAATATGACATATAATTTAATACAGACTTATTGTAGGAGCTGTCATGAAATATTAGCATATATTAGTTTGGTACATTTAATTTTAATTTTAGCATGTTGATTAAATTGAAGAACATGAAATCTAGGGAGGAGAGGAAGACTATCAGAAATATTTTAATGAATTGTACAATTATATACATATGTGTTTTATATGGTGGAATTTTAATAAAAATATTTTAAAAAAAAGAGAATTAAAATGCACAGGGAAATATTAAAAGGGTTTTTGTCTGGTACCAAAATTACAGCAGTAAAAGTATGAGCGTATGAACTGGGCCTCTTTGGTAATGCATCCCACAATTAGAGTGTAGCACTTCCCACACTGGGAAGGCCCTTCTGTGCAAAGCCATCTGCTGGGCCTCATGGGGTCCAAATGATAGATTTTGGATAGAGGTTCCTGTTTCTACATGCTGTTTGAGTTTGTGTACTGTCAAATTTGATAGGTGAGTCAAATCCAAATAATCTTCATCATCCAAACATTCTAATTTTTCATATTTTTTTCTTATAATGTCAATTACAGTGATTCTGAGGAAGACAATATTGTAGGAAGCGTAGCTAGGTACTGGACAACGGCTCTCTGTGTTGCCACCTTTGGTTAGCTTCTTGTCTCCTACTGCCCAGTTAATAAAACTGAAGGCATGCTATTGTTGAATATTAACATTTTTTTGAGGCTGTGAAAGACTAACAGTTTCTAGACAAATGTGTTCCAGTAGGAAAGTTTTTCACGCTCATCATGCATTTCTGTTACAAATTACAATGTGTTGACTTGGCAGAAATGTCCTGAAAATGACATAAGAAGCTGCTGCCTTTCTGAAATAAAACAGACAGAAGAGAAGTACACTGAAACTTTGGAATCGATTGAAAAGGTAAAGTAGCTTCATAAACTGACAAAGAATACCAGTCTAGTTTGCTGGCATAGGAGTTGGGGAGTGCAGTGAGATCTCAGGAATTGGATGGATACAAAATGTAGCCTAGTATTGGATATATTGATGATTAAATGATGAAATGTTAAAATACTTTTGATTTTAAGAGATTTTGCTGAAATTCTTTTCTTTTTTAAAATAGCATACAGTAATACCATACAGCACTTTTATCAGTACAGGGTGAATATTCAACCATTCACCTTTTTAGCAACAACCAGTCCTCCAGCTTGTAAATTTAATGTACAGGTCTGTATGATTGTGGTTTCTGAACACTGCAGTTTGAGAGATGATTAATCAAAGTTTCCTGTGCTTCAAAGTGTTCCCCATCTGAGAGGAATTCCAATTTCCTTTTCTAAAATCCACTGCATTGGGATTGCTGCTTTCCAGTCTGTCTCTGTTGTAGATCAGTGACAGTGCTGAGGTAAAAGTTCTATATCAAGAAATTCCAGCTTGAAATGCAAAAATAGTGTTTCAGTGGGAGCAACTTTCACCCCAGATTCCAAGCCTGCTTACCCATTTGCAAATCTATTCACCACACTCCACCCAAGCACCCTGGGAATTATGTGGTATGATGACCATTGTTGTATGGGGACTTACGTGGGGTGTCTTGGCATTGCTTGACAGATTCAAGAAGTTGACTGTCAAATGGAATCCTAATTCTGTAATTGCCTCTTGTGGCTGCTTGAAAGATGGCAGATTTGAGGAGGAGTAATGTTCAGCTTCAGAATAATTCTGCTGTTGCTTAGAGGACTGTATTGTTTAGACATTCTTCTTGCTCAAAGAGACCAGAAATAATTGAGCTCAGAGGAGGGAGCCTGTTTTTGCATCTCTGTGTGAATCAGTACTGTAGACTTGCCCTACCTGAATGAGAAGTCACAGTGAGATCTGTGACTATGGAAAAGTATGTAGGATGTGCTTTGCCACCCTACCCACGAAATAACGAGACCACAGCCAGAGCTTGGGTTGAACTAGGGCAATTTATTAATATGCCTAATTAACATGGGGTGAAATCCAACTTGAACTTGAACTTGACCATAACTTTGAACTTGACCTTGCATTTCTGAACCTGAGGGGAAGAAAAGGGGGGATCCCCGGCATCATCGGACTAGGGTCAAGAGGCAGCTCCCTACCATCTCCCCTAGTCCGTTGAACGAGATACCGGGCCCCAAAGCCAACCACTGAAGGTGCATGATGGCCTTTGGCCAGCCCATGTCTGGAAGGCGAGCCCCAAGGCCCACCCCCTGCTGCGCAGCAAGTGGGGTGATCCTAGGGCCCTCCCCAAGGATAGGATTTATCCTCCACCCCAAAAAGGGGGTGCCATAGTACACGCCGAACCTTAAGCCCCCCCTTGCCGGCTTGTCATGATTACCTAATCGGTGGCAACCTATTTAATCACAAATTAAGACACCACCCTGTGAGGCCAATTACCCCGCCCTCGGCGCAGTGTAGGGTAGGCGAAAAAACCCCCGTATAGGGAGGAAACAATTCCTACCCGGCCTCGAAGCGACCAGCTATCTTACACTGAAACCACTGGGGGGAAGGGTGGGTCGCCTTGATCCAGAGCGAATGGCCACGAGGGAGGCGGGTCAGGCCCTAAATACCGAGCCCAGCCCCACCTCCTCCCGCCGGCCATCGCGAGTGGTCTCGTATCGCGGGAGGGCGGCAAAGACCGTCCCCCCCGCCACCCGCGATGCTTGGGCGTCGTGGGACGAATTACTGCAGATGCACAATTCTAGCTTTAATTCAGAGGAAAGTGTTCTTAGTTTTCTGAAGTCTAGGAAATACTGGTTTATATCACTTGCCACTCTTTATACAAAGCCTCAGTGGCGGTGATACCTCTGAAATATATACACTGGAAAGCACAAGCTGGTGACTGTTCTTCTTGTCATATCTCAGTGGAAATGGAAAGTTTCAGAAATGCATTTTGAAATGGTTGGCAAAATATGTAAAACTGATGCATGCCCATTCTTTCTCTTCCAGTTTTTTATGGTTCCGCTGAAGAGGTTTCTAACAACATCAGAATTTGAGACAGTATTCATCAACATTCCTGTATGTAATGACTTGAAAGACTAGGAACATGGGGTTTTACACATACTGTGGGTTATATTGTATATACAAAAACAATGCTAAAGGATTCAGGCTAAAGCCAGATGGGATTAGCAAAAAGGCTTCCACCTGGCTTCAGAGTCGTGGAGAGACAAATAGGCCTAGTGAAATGAATCCTGGCTCAGCTGTCACTCTTAGGCTGTCCTGCTTGTCTGCTCCCTTCTCTTACTGCCGTTTCTAATCTGAAGAAAGTTTGGAATGTGTCTTGCAGCCAGCTGATGGAGAAGCAGGGCATGTTCAGGCAGATGTCTGCTTTGGACTACTGTTGGTGATTGGAACTGTGTTCAATTTACTGAGTTGTGTACTGGTATTTTCACTTGTGAAGCTGGAATGATTTAAGTTCTGGTGATACTTGCTTAATTGATAGATTCATTATGTTTTCCCTGCCTTTCAGCAGAGATGGACTCCTAGAGTGATTTGCAAATAAGTATGGAAAGTTACTGTGGCAAAAGATTGAGGGGCAATGTTTTACATCTCATTGTTTCAGCACCATATTCTTCTCTTTTGCATTTTGAGTTGCTCTTCTATTGTTTCCCTAACATCTTTTGTGCTTTTCTAACTAAAGCAAATTCTGAACTGACACAACACAAAATACAGTTGGAGATTCACTTAGCAAGTTTGTGAGGGATTATCCCAGCCTTATGTGGAGGTGGCTGTCTGTGTGGTCTTTTGAATGCAATTGTGTGTTTTAGAGCTTTAGTTAAAGTCAAGAAAGATATCAACAAGCTGTGCAGCACTTGAGGACAAAGGCACATGTATTGCTTCTTTAAGGCAGCCCTTGGCTTCACTCTTCTTTTTGCCCCTAGTTCTCCTACCATTTCCCCAAAGCCCTCCTATTTTTTTTTTTTTAAATCAGTGGGATTTTGGGCAATTTTCACATTTTGGTCCAACAGGAATGCCTATAAAAACAAATTGTGAAATATATCAAGTGCTGAAAAGTTAAGAAGTGTCTGTGTGCGAGCCCTCCTTAGGGCTTGAGACCTGGGCTTTCTAGCCTTTGAGTAGCTCTGTGTTTCTGAGCTTATCTTTGGTCATGAGAGCATTTGATCATAAACTTTTGAAGAATGGCGGTGGGAGGGAGTTATGGCATATAGCTCTTTCTCCATATACTTTCTGTTTTTCTTATATTGTCCTTGCAAAACATTTTGTGAATATGCAACAGTGTGTTTCTGGAGTCACTTGGAAAATATTGTGTAATATGCACATTGCACATTGAAAGATGTAATGTTTATTGCATTCCCACTCTGCTTGTCTCAGCATCTCCTGTTTCTTGAGGAACACACTGAAGATTGCAGTTAGCTGCCCTATATGTTGCTATTAAACTGTCCAGTATAATTTGCAAAATTAATTTTGTCAGAGTGTTGGAATCTGAATCATTAATAATTTAATCTCTAAAGTCTAGAAGAGGTATATTGGTAACTGGTCTGAAGGGACTGCACTATCCTGGATGATCATGAAATATTTTCCTCTGCCTTTTCCATCCTGCATGGGCAAATACACATGAATCTGTACCTCAGCCTTTTGATATGAATATGGGAACAATTGTTTGTCCTCATTAAAACTCTGGCTTTCATCAGAAGTGCAGGCATTTTCTGAGATCATTTGAACTGGGGTGGATAGTGTTTACTTATGACAATGGATCTGGGAAGAAAGACTTTAGAAATCAGTGAATTGACATAGGTAGGGCAGGGGGATGGACAGGAGTTTTCCTGACTTGCACCATTACCCCAGGCAAATAAGGTGAGCACCAAACCTAAAGACATTTTAATTTTACCAAACAAACAAACAAACAAGGCAGATTTAGTACATATATGCTACAGGGGAAACTACTGTTAATACATTTTTTAAAAAATTGTAATTTAGGCATAATGAACTGATATATAATACCTGGGCTCCAAGTTTGCATGGTTCAGTGAGGCACAGTCATTCCACATGCAGAACCATGCTATTCTGAGACATTTACTACCCTGCAGACCTATCACAGAGTGGTTGAAGCCCCCTGCTCAGCCATGCTATGTCTGGTGGAGAGCAGGGGCATTGCAGAAACATCTGATTATGTACCCATAGCCAGAGCCAGTGTGGTGTAAAGGTCTGAGCATTGGACTACGACCCTGGAAACCAGAGTTTGATTTTCCACTCAACCGTAGAACCCACCTGGCTGACCTTGGGCACATCACATTATTTCAGCCCCAGAAAACCCTGTGATAGGTTTGCCTTAGGGTTGTTGTAAGTTGGAAATGACTGGGAGACTTGAAGGCACACAACAACCGGAGCCAGACATGAATTGATTACGTAATGTCTTGGGTCTGCCAGGTTCCTCTGGAGGTCTCAGCAGCTGATGTTATCATTTTGTGTCTTGCTAAAGGGATATAGCTAGATGCTTCTGTGATCACCCTCTACCAGGCATGGTATGACCTCTGCCAGGCATGGTACAGTAGGTCGGGGAATGAGGGGCTTTGGTCTCTGTGAGAGAAGGAAGAGTATACTAACATCTGCAATGACCACAAACAGATATACATGAGCATAAGATTAGCTTCCACCTGTGTATGTAACTAACAGGATACCAGCCTCAAGATACCAGCAGGATACTGTGCCTTCTTTAAGATCAAAGGTTATAATGCTGTGATCTGGCATTTACATTGTTAACCCTCATTTCCATGTCCATGGAAGTAGTAATGATCTGGTAATGATTTCTCCTGTGTTCCAGCCAGCCATTGATGTTACTGTATGATTTAATCTTTTGAAAATGGTGGCTTTGCACAATAGCACAAACAACTTCAAGAAAAGTTAATAGTTGTTTTTTTTTGCTTTGTTTCAGGATTTGGTGAAAATTCACAGAAGTTTAACACATGATATTCATGAGTCCATTGTAAACAAAAGTAACCAGAATCTGTATCAAGTTTTTATTAGCTACAAAGAAAGGTAATAATGCATTGTTTTTTAAAAATGCACACGGCTGACAACAACATTACCAGCACATGAACTAGTAATGTTTGCCTACCCATTAGTTTTATGTAGTGTGCTTTTAGAAAAACATTATTGAATTCTTAGTATAAGCTTAGGATAGCAAATGTAATGTTAGCATATAGCTGGTAGAGTGCTTTAAAAATGTGTTGACAGAATTTCATAGAACATTATGCTGTGGAATGTGCTTGTATCCATTCTGTAGCCCTCAGCATAATTTTTTAAACTGTTCTCTTTTAGCAAGTGTCAACTCTATTTTTTGGTTTTATAACGATGACACATCTTGTTATTTCAATGTGCAATAAAGTGTGTGTTCATAAATTGTTCACATGTCAAATATAATCTGCATCAACAATCCGGCTTTCTCATCCTCTTCTCCTGACCTTAAATAATCATGAATCTGTGACTGATGGAAATTGCTGATAATCTGCCCTTTCTCAGTGGCCTTTGTCTGCTTTACCATCTACTTTTTCACATTATCCTTTGGCAGCTTCACATCTCACCAGACTCCCAGTAGGATCTGGGAAGTAGATAGTAGCAGGGCTGATTTCATGTGAAATCAGGAAAATTTGATATTCTGACTCTTTTTTTTTTGTCTACATTGGTCTACTCTGTTCACCTTTTAAAGCTGATATGCATGCTTATAAACAGGAAATGGGGTGGGGGTGGGGGGCTCATCCCGCTTGCTTGTATCAAAAGTGGTCATAGTTCTGAAGTATCTTGAAGTATAGATGCTTTACAACCAAACAATGATAGAATGGAAGGTAGAATTATTCATTCTGAATTTGGCCTGCATTATAAAAACAAAACAAAACATGCACAAAAAATTAAGTTTGTTAATATGTCAGTTTTCCATAAATAGGGAGTTTTTGAGCTCACTGTGCAAATGCAGTTACATAACTCTTTCCCACTTGCAGTGTGAAGTTATTCATTTGAAGGACTGTATCTCCCTATATGAGCTTGGTAGAGTTCTTAGATCTTTGGGATAGGTCCTTTTCTTTCTCCTACTATCTTCTCAGGGTCATTTGGTAGAAACAAGGGAGAGTACTTTCTCTTTGGCTTCTCCTAGACTTTCAGCTCCCTCCTTAGAGAAACCAGGATAGCTCTCTCCATGATCTTCCACTTGCAAGTGAAAACATTCCTATTCATCTGGCTTTTAGAAATTGACTGTGATGGAGTTGTAAGGGCTTGCTGTGTTGTTTTGTTGATTTTAAACCCCCCCCACACATTTTCTTTTAATTAATTTTAAATTGTTTAAATTTTTATGATTTTATTAAAAACATCTAAACAATCTGTACGTTTAAAACAATTTAAATCCACAGATTGTTTAATTGTTTTAAAAATAACTTGTGTATTGATTTTTTAACTATGTTTTAGTATGGTTTTAATCTGAACTACTTTAATAATTTGTGAGCTGCCTTGGGTCCCATTATTGAGAAAAAGGAGGATAAAAGAGTGTGATGATGATGATGATGATGATGATGATGATGATGATAACAACAGCAGCAACATTAACAATAATGATAATTCTTTCTCAGAACTTAGAAATAATAATTTAAAAGTAGCATAGTGAACTGATAGAAGGGCTACCACCCACAGTAGTCAAAGCATCACAAAGTTATATTAAAAAAAAATAATGTAGCAAAAAGGAAACAAAATGATATAACAATAACATTTTTAAATTACTGTATAGGCATTTGAAAGCATTTTGATAGGAATTTTTCAAGTTTTCTTTCCAATCAAAAGGTTGTTTCTCTTTCTTCTCCCAAATAATAATGAGTTGCCTTTTAAAGACTGGAATAGGTAAAACAATGGGTCACATGTTAAAAACATTCTAACAAGTAATGAGAATGAAATAATTTGAAAAGTAATTTATGCCCAATTTATAAGAGCTTATATGATTCCCAGGAGGATTGAAAGACACATTTTTGGTCTCCCTCCAAAGTATAGTTTTGTTCTTATTCACATACACTTATAATTGGGTCTACACCTGTAGTGAGATTGAGAACTGATGATGAGATCTAGTAAAATTATCATTGTCATATCCAGAATACTTTTTAAAAGACAGAAAAGATACCGTAAGTGAGAATGAGTGTGCTATTGCACCAAAGAGTTTGAAATGACTGTACTCCTTTCCTGCAGCTTATTAAAATCTGTCAAAGTAAGCCTGTCTGATCTTCATGGCTGTGAGTGTTTGTTTTTTTGAGCAGAGATATTATTATCTTGACTTAAATGTTCATACCATGAAAACTTGACAAGCTGTTAAATGGGGATGCTATACTTGTTATTGCAGCTAAAAAGGACTAAGTAGAATTAATCTGGTATTAATCCTTAAATATTGAGTGTTATTCTTCACATCCTTTGAAGTCTGTCTATTAACATAACAAATACTAATAAAACTTTCTCTGTTGAAAAGAGGGGAGGCTTTAATACGTATTTTTCAGGCTAACAGAAATAGGCATTAAATCACAGCACATACTTTTGAGTGGATGGAGATTTTTAGATATCAACTGACTGACACTGATGCCTGTGGGAACTGACCCACCGGTCCCTAAGTGGACAAATTATATTCCATTGTGACAGTGAACGGAAACTTGCTGGGCAATACCACAGCAATTTTCCCCCAGATTTTAGATGTTTCTCCATATGTCCAATAATAAGGCCTTGCATGGGTGCTGAAGCAGGTGGAGTGTGATTTTCAAAACTATTTTAAGTAATCAAGGGGACTAGTTATTTGATTTCTTTTTTCTCTTGTCTTCTTCTAGATTGGTTATTTATGGCCAGTACTGCAGCCAAGTAGAGACTGCCATATCTTGTTTAGACAATATCTCCAAGACAAAAGAAGATGTTAAACTGAAGCTGGAGGTATCTGGGGACCTTTTGAAAAAAAAATCCTAAGGGGAACTGCATTCTTTGCCCAAGATCTTATTTCAACAAATTAAATTGGGAGCTAGTCCTGGCCAGCACCTGATATAAAATGAAGTGGTAGAATAATCAGGAACTAACAGAAGCTGGAGGAGTTACGGTTCTAGACTACAGTTCACAGAATACCTGGAAATGCTGACCATTTTGGTCAAATGTTTCTGGGAATTGGGGTCCAGAAAAGCAACTTAATGAAGGCTTATAGCATTTCAGACTGCAGCTGGGGGGAAGTGGTTTGAAAGCTCCTCTGTTAAAAACAAGGCAACTCCCCGCACCAAGCACTACTATTATCTCTTCACAAATAAAACAATAGATCAGATTGTAGATCAGCCCAGTCCTTCCTGCCATTCCTTTCAAACTGCAGAAAATTCTTGTAGAGGAGAACATTCTGAAATATAGGTGGGAAGATTTCTTACCTCCCATCTGAAGAGATATATAGTAGGCCCTTCACATTCGCAAGGGATAGGAACAGAGAACTCTCACAAAAATTGCAAATAGGCCAGTGCCTCCCTCCATGCTCCTGCCCGCTACTGGGAACAGGCTGCCATCCTGGCCCTGCATGATCCTGCGGGCCTCCTCTGGAGTGTGCAAGCCTGGGGACTGCAGGAGGCGGTGATCTCTGGCCCTGCCGTCCCGTGGGCCTGCTCCAAAGTGCCTGCAGGAGCCCAGGCCCTGGGGCATACAGGGATGCCGTGATCACAGCCCTGTACTCCCATGTGGGCCTGCTCCAGAGCACCAGCATGAGCCCAGGCCCTGGGACATGCAAGGACGTGGCGATTGCTGGTGCTGCACATCCCTGCAGGCTTGCTCTTGGCCACCCGCATGAATGCAGGCCCCAGGGCATGCAAGGACGCAGCAATTGCTGGCCCTGCATGATCCTGTGGGCCCTTTCTTGGCCACCCACTCAAGTGCAGGCCCCGGGGAATGTAAGGACACAGTGATCGCCAGCCCTGCACATGCCTGCGGGCGAGCTTGTGGGCACCTGCATGAGTGCAGGCCACAGGGTGTGCAGGGACGCAGCAATTGCTGGCCCTGCACACACCTGTGAGCATGCCCTTGGGCGCCCATGTGATTGCAGGCCCTGGGGCATGCAAAGATGCGGGGATCACTGGCTCTACACAATCCTGTGGGCCTGCTCAGGGCAGTCTGTGAGAGCCTAGACCCTGGGAGCCCTGCACACTCCTGCTGTGCGGAGAGCCCAGAGTGTGAGGGGGAGAATGGGGGGGGCCAGTGGGCAGTTTCGTGAATAATCAAATCTGCAGAAGTGAAACCCACACATGTGGAGAGAGAACTGTAGTCCCTTCTCCAACTGCAGAGTTTTGCATTCTCATCTCAGTCTACACAATGGCTGAGCATCCTAGTAGTCTGGGTAAATTCAGATGCCTTCTTATGAACGTTCTAAAAATATTATTCTGCTGTATAAAGTATACCAATATCATATGGAAGCCTATGCTATTTCCCTTCAATTAGGAGTGTTCCAAAAGAGCCAATAATGGGAAGTTTACTCTGAGGGATCTTCTTGTGGTACCAATGCAGCGAGTCTTGAAATACCATCTACTCCTTCAGGTACTTTGCTTCACTTTACAGAGCATATCTGTGGGTTATTTCTGTCACACCTCAGCTTTTTGCCCATGTGGCTGGAATGCCATGATTCTTGCTCAAGAAGTACAATTATAACAAATGTTTTGTGCTACAGTGTCTTTAGTGGCATAGAGTGGTATGTGACAAGTCATTCACCTGTTTCATTTGGAATGCCCTAACAGTTTTAAAGTATTTTCCATATTCCTTTTTTTGCCTTTTAATTTTTTTTCCTACAAAGGCTGTGTACTTGACCTCTCTGATAGTTGACCACATGCCGTTTACTACAGCAATAGTGTTGAAAAAAACCATGCCAAACACAGGGATGCTCTCTCTTGGGATCAGAGTTAGTTGTGTAGGGGGCATCTTGTATTTGGAGTCTTAAAGTTTTGTCCCATAGCAGGGTGATACGAGTGCCCCAAATTTCATATATAAGTGCAACTGCCAGTGGTGCTCCTACCAGACTGACCCTCAAGTATTGACTATGTATGCAGGCCTTGCACACCAAATGCTAGGAGTCTGTTTGCTGAGATTGTGACTGGCATGATACCTCTTTGTCTGTTCTCTGTTTGGCCAGGATGACACCAAGCAGCAGAGTAACGTTTTCATCTCTTGATAGGTGGCCTGCCAATGTTGGATTTGCATGTGTTTTTGCATTTCTTCTTCGTGGTCTCTGTGCCTCATACAATAGGAGCTTTCGCGCCTGCGCGGTAGCGTTCGGAAGATTCTAGAGCTCGCTGGCTTGGCGGAGGGAGCCCCTCCCCCGGTCGTACTGCGCATGCTCCTCCCGCCGAGCCGCGGTCTCTCCTCAGTTCTTTCTTGTCCGCCTCAGCGTACAGAAGGTTCTTCTCGTTGGCTTGCATTTCTTGCTGCGTAGTTGTTGGATTTGGATTCGGAATTGACCTCGGACTGTTTCTTGACTTCCCTTCGGTTTTCGGTACGTTTTGCACGTTTTTTTTTTTGGACTTTTGGACTGTTTTTGGCTTTTTCCTCGGCTGGGTCTTCGACTCGGCGCGGCGTCTTCGGACTCTCCCCCTCTCCTCGCCCTTGCCCCGCGGTTTATGTCGGCTTTGTTCAAGTCCTGCGCCTCCTGCGGAAGGAAGGTCGCCCTTTCGGACCGACACTCGAAGTGTCTTTTTTGCTTGGGTGAGGGGCATAACGTCCAAACTTGCCCCGCGTGTAGGGAGTTCACCCACCAGACACTCCGTAACCGGGCGGCGAGGTTGAAGTCTTTTTGTTGGGAGCAGTCTCTCCGTCCCCCAGAAGCCGTCCCCGCTCCGATGGAAAAAGGACTTTCTTCCACCCTCCTCCTCCTCTCCAACGGCCGCCGGGACCTCGGTACCGTCGGTACGAAGCCCCCGGTACCGGTGATGAAGCTACCGAGGATCCCGAAGATCTCGGCGAGTCGGCCCCGAGACGACCCCGCGGCCTCCTCTTCGAAACCGCTGACTTCTGCGCAGAAGAAGCGCCCTGCTACCGAGGAGGTAGCCAGGGAAAAAAAAGAGGAAGAGGAAGGAGAAGCGGCACCCTCCGGAGACCGCCAGGCCACCGACCCCGCCGCCTACCCAGTTCACGGCAGAGTCGGCCCTCTCCGACGTCCCGGAGGAGGAAACGCCGCAGGCCCAGGAGGTCCTGGAGCTATCGGACGACGACCAACCCGTCGAGGCCGCCCAGCCTCCGAAGCTAGTCGTGGAGACTGTGCCGCCGAGTCGCCGTCCATCTCCGGAGCGCCACGTGGACACCCCGGGCCGGAGACGTTCCTCCCCCCGGCGTGGCGAATCCCGATCTCCGGGCCACTGGGCCAGGCCTCCATCCCCGCGGTATCGGGAGATGCCCCTGGAGAGCGTGCGCGCGGGCGAGAGCGCTCATTCCCCCGGCTACTTGGGGAGATATGCGCTGGAGCAAGGATGGCACGAGCCCCCGGGCTCCTACTATTCTTACTCGCCCTCCTACCGGGACCGCTACCATCCGGACCCTAGATACTGGTCCCCGCGGCCCCGCTCCCGCTCGCCGCATCGGGAGCGCCACTACTCCCGCCACGGGCGATCGCCGAGGCGTGGGTCCCCGACCCCCACGCTCCCCGGGAGCCGTCGCCCCGCCACAGACCGGTCTCCCCGCCGCCACGGACAACGGCCACGGCGACCAGGCCGACCCCCAAGCCACCCCGGCCCGAGCGGGAACCTCGGCCACGTCGACGACGCAGGCGGCGTCGCACCCGGGACCATCGGTACCGCCCCCGGAGACCGTGCAGGCCCCGACGGTACCGCCGGCCGCTCTGCCGACGCAGCCGGCACAGCAGCGGCCTAGAAAAGGGGAGAAGACCGCGCGCTCGCCATCCCCGTCCGACGAGTCCTACGAGTCGGACTCGGACTCCGCGGAATCCACGCCGTCCTCCCACGAGTCACCGCCGCTGGATTTCGGAGACCCGCTCCCGGAATCGGCGCCGGAGGACGTGCGCCAGTTTTCCGCAATCCTCCTCCGGATGGCGACGGCGCTCGGCCTCAAGGTGAGGGAGCCCGCCCCGCAGGCGCAGGACCCGGTCTTCCAATACCTCGAGACCCGGCCTCCATCGACCGCGCCGCTCCCGTTCCTCCCGACCCTGGCGGACGCGTTGAAACAGCCTTGGGCGAAGCCGGCGTCCGCACAGCCTATCCCGCATAGGCTCGAGCACCTCTACAGGACTCAGAGGGAAGGAGCGGAGTTCCTGTTCAACCACCCCGTCCCGAACTCCGTGGTGGTGGAGTCGTCGCAGACGCGAGGTGGCAACCGGGCACACACCACCCCGCCCGCCCAAGAAGGCCGGAAACTCGACGGCTTCGGGAGGAGGTTCTATTCGGCGGCGTCCTTGGTGTCCAGGACCGCCAACACCATGGCCTGCCTGGCGGCCTATCATCGAAACCTCTTTGACCGCCTGGGCCCCCTCCTGGCTGACCTCCCGGAAGAGTCCCGCGCGTCTGCCACGCAGATTTTCGGAGAGGCCGTGGCGGTGGCTACCCAACAGCTCGCCACCTCGAGGCACGCCGTGGAGGCTACCTCGAGGGTGATGGTCGGCGCCGTGGCCCTCCGACGCCACGCGTGGCTCCGCTCCTCCAGACTCCAGGAGGACAGTCGCCGGAGAATAGAGGACCTCCCCTTCGACGGGCAGGGGCTCTTTCACACGTCCACGGACGAGGCCATGGACCACCTCGTGAAGGCCCGGCTGACGGCGAGGAAGATGGGGATGAACCAGCCCCCCAGGCTCGCCGGTCCTCCCAGTCCAGATCGTCCTGGCGGAGGTCCTCCTCGTCCTCGGCCTACCAGTCCCGGTCCCCGCGCTCGACCGCCTCGAGACCGCCCGCGGCGCCCGCCCAGAGGAGGCCCTTCCGACGACAGCCTCCGCCGTTGAAGAAGTCGTCGTCTTCCGGGGGGAGGGCACGCTTTTGATGCCTCCCGCAGGACACCACCGATGCCGTCCTTCGCCCCTCCAGCAGACCTCATCCATCACCCGGACCTGGCCAGACACCTCGACCGATGGCGCGAGATCACCACGGACTCCTGGGTACTTACCATTGTCCGCCTGGGGTACGCCATCGAGTTCCGGGATATTCCACCACGGGGCGTCTACTACTCCACCCCGGCCAGCCCGGCTCTGCTGGAGGAAATCCAGTCCCTGCTCGACAAAGGAGCGATCGAGAGGCTTCCGCCTTCGGCCAGGACCACCGGCTTCTACTCGAGGTACTTCGCCGTACCGAAGGCGGACGGGTCCCTACGCCCCATCCTGGACCTGCGGGGAGTGAACGAGTACCCTCCCTCCCAAGAGGTTCAAGATGGTCACGCTACCGTCGATCCTCCCATTCCTACGCCGAGGGGACTGGCTGGCATCCATAGACCTCAAGGACGCCTACTTCCACATCTCGATCCGCCCCCAGCACAGACGGTACCTGCGCTTCGCGATCGACGGTACCAGCTACCAGTACCGGGTTCTGCCCTTCGGACTCTCCACCGCACCCCGCGTGTTCACGAAGTGCATGGCTCCCGTCGTCTCCTTCCTGCGGACGAGAGGCGTCTCGATCTACCCCTATCTCGACGACTGGCTATTGGTGGCGTCCTGCAAAGACAAACTTTACAAAGACATTCACCTTACCCTGACGTGGCTTACCCGGCTCGGGCTCAAGGTAAACCCCAAGAAATCCCACCTCGAACCCACCCGCCTCCTCGACTTCATCGGGGCGACCCTCGATACCGTGGCGGGAAGGGCCTACTTACCGACGGAGAGGGTTCGGACGCTCACGTGCCCGGTGCGGGCGGCCGCCCAGGCCCCGACGGTGTCGGCCAGGACGCTACAGCAGCTGCTCGGCTACATGGCGGCGACCACGGCCGTCACCTACCTCTCCAGGCTACGAGCGCGACCCCTGCAGCACTGGTTCGTCAGGGTCTTCGACCCGCTCCGGGACGAACAGTCCCGCCGCTACCGTATTCCCCCCGAGATCCGGCAGACTCTCCTGTGGTGGCAGTCCCACCGGAACCTGATGTCGGGAATGCCGTTCCGCCAGCCCAGGCCCTCGGTCACGATAACGACGGATGCGTCCCTGCTGGGCTGGGGGGCCCACGCCGGGGACCTCCGGGTCAAGGGCGCCTGGATGGACGACGAGACGTCCCTCCACATCAACGCTCTGGAGCTCCTCGCCATCCACAAAGCCCTGATGGCGTTCCGGCACTTGGTGGCGGGCCGCGCCGTGTTGATCCTCACCGACAACACAACTGCCATGTGTTATGTGAACAGGCAAGGGGGGACCCACTCCACCACTCTCCTGACCATCGCGCTCGCCCTCTGGAACTGGTGCGTCTCCCTGAGGATCCACCCGCTGGCGGTTCACCTGGCGGGGCAGGAGAACACCATGGCGGATGCTCTCAGCAGGGACACCTCCTCCTACCACGAGTGGTCCCTGGCCGACGACGCCTTCCGGATGCTCCGACACCGGTGGGGCGAGCCGACGGTCGACCTCTTCGCGACCAGCCAGAACGCGAAATGCCGACGCTTTTGCTCCAGGGCGGGTCACGATCCCCGCTCCATCGGCGATGCATTCCAGATCCCGTGGGACAAGGAGCTCCTGTACGCCTTCCCGCCGTTCCCGCTCCTCGGTCGCGTCGTCTCGAAGATCATCTCGGACGGAGCCGACGCGATTCTGGTGGCACCGTACTGGCCGAGGCAACACTGGTTCGGCCCTCTGATCGAGGCCTCGCGGGGGAGGATCCTCAAGTTCCCGCTAGCGCCGGACCTGCTCTCCCACTCCAACGGCCAGGTGCTGCACCCGGACCTCCCGGTATTGGCCCTCCATGCCTGGAGGATATCGCCGTAGACGACCCGGCCATCGGTACCGTCTTGACCGCGGCGAGGAAGAAATCGACACGGAGGAACTACCACTATAAATGGCAGCGGTTTGTCGCCTTCGCAGAGGAGCGACGGGAACCGACGTCCCCGGCCGGCCTCCGGACCGTCCTCCACTTCCTCCTCCACCTGCGACAGCAAGGCCTTGCCTTCACATCGATCAAGGTCTACCTCGCCGCGATCGTGGCGTACCAACCGCCGGGATCGCCCTCGGCGGCCCTCTTCCGGGATGATACCGTCAAGCGATTCCTGAAGGGCCTGCAACATCTCTACCCGCCGGTATCGCCCCCGCTACCGTCATGGTCGCTATCGCTGGTGCTATCGCAGCTCACGAGGCCGCCCTTCTTGCCGATGGCGACAGCGGACGACAGGCTCCTGGCGATGAAGACGGCGTTCCTGGTGGCGATCACCTCGGCCAGGCGAGCCGGGGAACTGGCGGCGCTACGCTCCGACGACCCCTTCCTGGTCTTCCACCGCGACAAGGTGATCCTCCGGCCTGACGTCTCGTTCCTGCCGAAGGTGGTGTCCACCTTCCACCTCAACCAGGACATCGTGCTCCCGGCCTTCTACCCCGAGCCGACCTCGCCCCTGGAGCGGGCCCTGCACTCCCTGGACGTCCGTCGGGCCCTCGCCTTTTACACGGATAGGACGACGTCCTACCGACAGACTCCACACCTCTTCGTCTGCTACGGCAGGCGGAAAAGAGGCCACAAGGTATCATCCCAGCGACTCTCCAAGTGGGTCGCGCAGGCTATCCACTTGGCATACCAACTGGCCAAGAAGCCTCCGCCGGACCTGCTTCGGGCCCACTCCACCAGAGCTGTGGCCACGTCCGCGGCCCTCCTGCGAGGGGTCGACCTGCCGGAACTGTGTCGTGTGGCGGCCTGGGCTCAACCGTCGACCTTCATCCGCCATTACAGGCTCGACTGCCGTTCCAGGCAAGATGCCCGGTTTGGTCGTGCGGTGCTGGCCTCTGTCCTCTAGGGTCTGGGACCTGACCCACCATCCTACAGGTGAGCTATACAGTCTCCTATTGTATGAGGCACAGAGACCACGAAGAAGAAGAACAGGTTGCTTACCTGTAACTGTAGTTCTTCGAGTGGTCATCTGTGCCTCTCACACACCGCCCTGCCTTCCTCTCTTTTTCAGGTCCCATGTTCTTCGGCGGACCAGAACTGAGGAGAGACCGCGGCTCGGCGGGAGGAGCATGCGCAGTACGACCGGGGGGGAGGGGCTCCCTCCGCCAAGCCAGCGAGCTCTAGAATCTTCCGAACGCTACCGCGCAGGCGTGAAAGCTCCTATTGTATGAGGCACAGATGACCACTCGAAGAACTACAGTTACAGGTAAGCAACCTGTTCTTCCATAAGATTTGAAAAACTGTAAGAACTCTGAACTGTTACAAGACACCTCCACTTGTGAGACTTGAAGTAACCTTGTAGGTTAGCCTCACCAGATTGATTTCCAGAAAACCTGCCAACTTTAGTTCCAGCTTTCCTATTCTGTTGTATGAGATGCTGTAGATCAGTGGTACCAACGTCTATTCTGCATATCAGCTTCTCAAAATGCATTTGAAAGTTCCAAATAAATCCTATGTTGAAAGTTCATTTTAAAATGTTTTTCCTGGGCTAATTCTCTTTTTGGGAAGGAGTACTAGAATCCAGTGGCCATGCTGGCTATAGGATTCTGACAATTGTGGTTGAAAACCTTTCCCAACCTTTGGTCTAATTACTGTATCATTTTAATCTGAAACACTGAGTAAGTCAAGCCATCACACGGTGAGCTTTCCCACCCACAATCCACTTCACTTAAATGAACAGCTCAGAGCCCTCACTCATGCTGGCACTTGAATGTGCATTAAATGACTCACCTGGCATGGGATGCTAAACATGCCCTGAGAACCTTGGATTCTTTGATGAATGTAATGTCTAGACCAGCTCTGAGTGGGTGGAGGATGTCATTTATTGTTGTTGTATGCCTGCAGTACTTTTTTTGACTTACAGTGACTCTAAGGAGAACCTGTGATAGGGCATGATGTGTTCAGAGGGGGTTGCCAGAGAGGCTTCTTCTGAGGCTGAAAAGAATGTGACTTGGCCAAGTTGGGTTTCCGTGGCTGAGTGGGGATTTGGACCCTGGACTCCAGAACCATAGTCCAGTGGTCAAACCACTAAACCACATGGCTCCCACACATGAGTTATGATTCCCAGAATGCCCTTGGGCCTAAGCTGCATCCCCAACCATATGGGAAGGCCCTTATCTGGAAGGATACAACCTATGAAGTCCAGCCCTTTTAGACAAGAAGTCAGTGGATTTTGCAATACCTGGTAGCTGTTTTTTTTAAAAAGAAAGGTCTGATACATTCATCATTTGATTCCAAGCTAAGACAAAGTTTTTAAGGTGTGTGAGGGGAGTAATAGCTGTGGTTCAACGTGGTATTTTCTGTCACAGAGTCACTTGAATTCCCATTTAAAAAAAAAGCTGGATATGGCTGTAGTTCCCCTTCTGGATTTGAAAAAAACCCTGATTTTTTAAAAATATTAATCACAGAGAGGTCTGCAACCTATTTGAAGGAGGGAATTTCATTGCTGGAAGCTTCTGAGAGGAAACTTACTTTTTTAAAAAAATCTGGCCAGATACTGGAGGGCTTGAGGGCTACTAAAATACTCTTAGGGTCGGGACCTCATGTGGACCCAGGACTGTACTTTGCCTGCAAATATTTTCCATAAATAGAGCCCTTTCACACTGTACAGTTATAGCGCTATGATTCCACTTTAACTGCCATGCTTGCTTCCTGTGGAATCCTGCAGTTTGTAGTTTGATGAGGCACTGGAATTCTCAGGCTAGTCATTTAGACACTCCTCCCTAAACTACAAATCCCAGGTTTCAGTGGGAGGCACCCATGTCTCTTAAAGTAGAATCAGACTGCTTTAATTGTGTGGTATAAAAGCACCCTTTATCAAAGCAAAGTAAGAGGTATCCATTTTATAAGCTATTTCTGTTTAGTGCTGGATTATAATAAAGCCATATTTATTTTGAATGCTTTCCATTAAAACCCACAGTGGTTGCAGCTCCTGTGCAGTTAGTCCTGTAATAAGGCTAGAGAGTCTTATAAATATTGTTTGATAGCTGTGCTGGGAGACTCGTTAGTTCAGTTGCAAAGATATATATTACTCCATTACACTGTCGGCATTACTGATCCTTATAAAATGTCATTTTCAAATTTTTCTTACCTGTATAAGAAACTGTATTTTGCTTGTGCTGCAGTGTATGCTCTCCCCTGTATATCATGTTTCCTGAAATGAGTTGAGGTTGACATTACTAATGTTGGGATGCCAAGGAAGTTCTGTGGGAAAAATTGAAAATAAATCAACTGATGTAACTTTTTTCTTGGACTACTTCCTAGAAGACTACTGGAAATGTGCACTGTATTTATCATTTCTGTTTGCATACAAATACATACATTGGAAGGGAAAAAACACAGACCAGTATTAGTTTTTAGAACAACGCTAATTTCCAAAAGCATTAGCATGTCATTGGAACTGTATCAATATGCCTTTTTGCCAGCCAGTTCCAAAGGTTTAGAATGATCTTAGTCTTTTATACTGGCTATACACATCCTGAAATGTGTTACTCATTTACCACCATCTCAGGTGTGTCTAGAGGGGTGGGACTTATAGTTAAATAGCCACCAGCCGTTGAAGGCTATGTGGGACACACCTTGAAACAAAAATACTGAAAAAGCTTTGAAAGAAACTCCTTTTGCTGTTCTGAAGAACATGATTAAAATAATGGATTGGCTCCAACCTAGCAATGTGGTACTATGAATATCTGCCCAGATGTAAATCCTGTTATTTTAATAGGGCTTACTCCTAAGCAAGTACATACAGAACTACAACTTACCTTGGTTGAACTTCAGCCCTGTTGGAATCACCAGGACAAGTTCATAGCACTATTGCTATTTGTTACTAATACTAACATTTCAATATGCTAGTAAAGTACATTTGATTCCAATGATTAAATTTAGCCTGGATAATCCAACTCAATATAATTCTTCTTCAAGAAAATTTAGAAACTTTTCCCAGTTCTTTCCAAAATGTTGTTCAATACTACTTGAATTGTTTGTCATTGTTTCTCATTATGGTGCGAAACTTAAGATAGGAAATTTCAGGTAGAAATTCCTTCCTAAAATCCTACCCTTTTCCTGACCTTGAAAATGGAAGTAGTTCCTGAAAGGAATCCTGTTTAGAAGCAATCTCTCTTTCTGTCTCACCCAATAATGTGAGGAGAAAACTATGTTACAGATTTGGTCAGGGAGGATATATTAGGAAATAATTTGGGTTTCATGTTGTTTGAAGTGACACACAAATTCTGTATTTTTCTAAAAAGGAAGGCTGGAGTCAACCTTTTTGGATTGGTGTGCACATTTTGACTTTTGAGGTACTGCTGGCACTCACAAAATGTCAGGCATGAAATGCAGGAGAAAATAGAGTGGTGGCACTAAGTGAACCTGTGTATGAAGCAGAGATGTGGTCTGAACTCCAAAACACAAACCATTCTCTTGAAACTGCATTTTGATTTAAAATTCATTTGACCAAAATCTGAGGTGAGGTGAGCTGAGGAGACTTAGAAGCAAATTGCTTAGCCAAGAAAATGAATGCAGGGTGCAACCGGTGTATGATCCTCAAATGCAAATTATATAGGTTTGTCCTTAACAGACATGGAAAGCAAAGTGTCCATTTAATAGAAGGCAAACCTGGTGATGGCCAGATAAGAACACATGGTCATGCGTTCAAATCAAATCAAGCAAAACACCTCCTTGCTTCCCACCACCATCTGTCAATACCAGGGTACCCTCTCCTACAACTTTCCATTTCCTTCTTTCTGTGTATCTGGTAATTGCTTGAAAATGAAGAATTGATCTGCAATTGACCACCACTTTTATTTTCTAAGAAAGTCTCTGTGGCCCATCAGGCCCACTGGCATTCTTAGAAATAAACATGAGCTTGCAAACAAGCAATTTGAAGTACACCAGCCTCCCGTTGTTTTTGTTTTTTTTAACTTAAAATACAACCAAAACTAAAAAAAAAAAAAAAAAATCAGGAGGGGCAGAGAACCTGACAGGCAAGGAGGGAGATATCTGCTGGGCTTCAGGACCCCAGTGGTCTGTGCCAAGTTAGTAGGACTGGTGAGGCTGGAAATTTACGTTGTGTTCTTTTGGGACAGACAGTATTTTCCATTGTTCGTACTTGTGACCTCCATCACTAAAGGGAAAATGAATGGATCTATGAATGTATCTATGAATGATCAGATTGTATTAGTTTGGAGTAGTGACAGATTTTTCATAAAATTTAACACATATTCTAAAATAAAAATTGATTTCCCAGAACTTTGGAAATAGAAAAACTGAGGGATACATCATGAAGTCTTTTATTCTTCAAGAAGGTTCTGTTTGAGATCCTGAACCTTGGTAATGATGAGGCAAGGGCCTGACCTTCTTGATAACTAACTTTGAATAGTGGAAATGATAAACTATATCCACCATATTTCAAGAATGTGTATCATTTTCTTCAATTATTTTTCCAGAAGCAAAATTTCCCTGTTTTTAAACAGTGTAATGTATCCAACAATTCTTCATTTGAAGAGCAGGGGCAAATAGCTGTCATGGGATAATAATTATATATGCTGCATTATAGGAGCTGGTAAAACATACTAGTGACCTAACTGAGAAGGCAAATCTGAAGCTTGCACTGGATGCTATGAAGGTAAGTCTGACTAACAGATTGGTGAGTAAACCAAGGATGTAGCTGTGGTGGAAGGGAGGACATTGTCCCCCTAGTAAGAATTCTCCTTCACTAGTGAAATTTTTCTTTGGTCCCCAAGTTTCTAGAATTGCAAAGTGTATATGTGTGAGCCTTCAAGTTGCCTGTGGACTTATGGCAGTCCCATGAAATTCATAGAGTTTTCTTACACAAGGAATAATCAGAGGTGGTGTTGCCAGTTCTTTCCTTGGAAATCTAGCCTACAACCCCTGATAGTCATTGGTGGTTTTCCATCCGAATAGTAACCAGGGCTGACTCTGCTTAGCTTCCAAGATCAGACAGGATCTGGTACCTTTGGGGTGTTTAGGCCCTTGCAGAGAGTGAGACAAAGAAACTAGTTCACACCTAGAACTCTTCTATTTGCTGTGTAGCCATTCCCTAGGAACGGCCTGGCCTCTTTTCTTTGGGCACCTGAACTATATTTCTAAATTTTTAGCTGAAGTTCTAAGTTACTGCAGTGCTAGAAATTTGAGGAATGATGGAGAGGAGCATTCTTATTCAGGTCCCAGTGCAATTTTCCTTTATTCTTGAATGTAGCTTCACCCCTGGGGTAAAATCTTTCTAGGATAAAACTGCAAGGGCCGTAAAGTAGTTAAAAACTACAAATGCTCAATGCTTCTCCCTTTATTTTTGTCTTACTGCATCCTGATTTCATATGACCACGTATATGCAAGGCCGAGTATGTAGTTTTTGCAGTTCAGAGTCAAAAAGCTGTTTTATTTATTTAGTATTTTTAACTTTCCTCTTAAATTGAAAAAGCCAGCACAAGTTGGTTGCTTGTCTAATTTGTACTGAACAGCAGTCTGCTAATCTGGGGGAGGACAAATTCTGTTGAAAACAATAGAATCCTTCTGTGATCCTACTATTGAAAGTTATGTCTTCTCCAAAAAGAGAACTTTCAGAAAGATCTTTCATTTATTATGTTTTGCTGCAACAGGAAGGTTTTTCTTTTTTAGAGAAATTCTCCTCTTTTGTTGACCATTTTCTGAGGAGAGCATACTAAGGCTGTTTGATTCAGTTAAGGATTCGCTGAGTTCAGAACCTCTTTAGTTTGTAATCATTTGAATTACACACAATGATGGAAATATATCTAAATTAAAAAGATGTCATATGTTGCCTTTTCTTCATCACAGTTTGTAAGCAAGCTCTTCATTTTATCCCTCTGCTTCCCTACAAGGATTTTAGTCAAGGAACCATGATTGCCCTGACATGTTTTTTTCATGGTGGGTGGAAAAGAAGTGTAACCATCTCATTGAATATATGCGCAGCTTTGAAAAGTTATACTAGCCATACTGACCAGAGATTCTGGGAGGTGTAGTCCAAAAAGTAACATTGTGATTTCAGGAGTGGCAAACAGTGGCCCTCTAGAAGTTGTTGGAATACAGCTCCTATGAGCTTCTAGCCACCATAGCCAATTAAGAGGAATGCTATGAGTTGTAGCTAAGTGACGTCTGTATGGCTGCACTTTGCCCACCTCTCTTGTACAGTGTCTGCATGCTAATATCCTTATGTGTAATTATTTCTATTGTAGCATGGGGAGGGCTTCTGGTCATCCATTTTCTTAATAAAATATAAAAAAAACCTGTGGTTTTTATATTTCAGATTTCTTTTTTCCCCTGTGTTTTAGGACTTGGCACAGTATGTAAATGAAGTGAAGAGAGACAATGAAACTCTCCGTGAAATTAAACAGTTTCAGTCTTCAATAGAGAATTTGGTAGGATTTCATCTTGTGCTACTTGTTGATCTTTGTATAAGTTTATGCAGAGTGTATAAGTGTATAAGACAGCTGCCCTGCAGCTGTCTTGTTGCTCCTTCATACATAAAAATAGGAATTTGCCAAAACTAAGGTCTATTGCTTCCAGGCTGGTGTCAGTAGAACTGTAAGTGCCATAGCCTTTCAAGAGGTGGCAGTGCAAAACCTCTAAGATAGAGATTAAAGTCAAGATGGAGCATTGGGAAAGATCCAAGGGAGGTGAACTTTGCCATACTTTTGTTCTCATCCTCCTTGTTCTCATACTGGCATTTGTGTGTTTGAATATATATGTATATTTGGGGGATGCACAGAAATATGTTAAATTTTGTTATTCTTTTGAATGCATTTTCCTAATGTGTGCATTTATTTATGCATTTTATAATTTACATCCATTTTACCTATTGATTAAAGCGTGTTTGTATGCAATTTTTCAGTGCTATGTATTTTGGTTATTTGCATTTTACATTGTACTTGTTGTTTCACGTACACGTTATTTTTCCAAAGTAAGTTGTGCAAATATATGTTTCTTCCCTCAACAACTCAAGAGGCTACTTTCTTTGAGACTTCAAGCCAGTTCAGCTGTAGTTGATTGCAGGTCAGAGACTGAGCCAAGATATTGAAAGAGAACCAGAGTATAAGAGGCAGAGAATCTATAAGTTTGTTAATAAGGTGGCTGGGTAACTGGAAAGAGAAGCAGTTTTGCAGGAAGCTGAGAAGAGGAACAGGGCATTTGATGAATAGAAACAGCTAGATCAAGTCTAGAGAGCCACATAGGGAAATCTAGTTGTTGCCAAGGCTTGGCCTGGACAGTCATATTAGAATGCACAAGTGGGGGATGCTTGTGAAAAGCTATAGTGAGGCTTCTACTCTGTAGTCTGGAGAGGCTCTTCTAAATGATCACAAGAGATATGCAAGGTAGGATTGGACTGGAGGAAGAGGAGGCTCTGAAAAACTGAGTGCAGAAAGGCAAAATTGATATGGATGTGTGTGCTTGTATCATAGTTCCATTGTGAGAATGGGCATGAGACGTGGAAGATGCTGCAAGTCCTGTGATTTTGTGTGTCATCTGCTTTCAGACTTATAAATGATTAAATAGCTGAATTATGTTTGTTGCGTGATTGGCACTACCTGCTCCAAGGTTTTAGCCAAGGAACAAATACTGCTAGCTATCTTTTAAGTAATTAATGCAGTTTCTATATTTTCAGAACCAGTCACTTTTACAGTATGGAAGACCACAAGGGGACGGTGAAATAAGGATAACAACCTTGGACAAACGGGCAAGGCAAGATAGGTGAGAAGTGTCTGAATGTAATGTAAGAGATCATCTTTTACATTGGATAAACTCATGTGTATGAAATGCCTGTGACTGCACTATAGTTTACCAGCCTTCACATTACTTATTGATCTCCCTACTTCAAATAAAGATGAAATGCATTAGGATTTTGTAAGATTTGTTTTTACATGGCAAAAAGTGCTGCTGGGGCAGTAGGGAGTGAGTTTTTTCCAAAAGGGCATAATCACTCAAGAGAAGAGTGCCTTTTGCTGAGGAACTGCTATTTGCTCTGCTGCCTTGGGATAATCATGCTACATACTTTGCTGAGGATTACTTTCTTTGAAGTAACTACTGTGATTGTTCCTCACTGCTCATGTGTTCCCTGAAGAAAATGATAAAATGCTAGTCTCCTTTAGGGGGCAACAGGATAATGTTTTATTGACGAGGCTTCTCTCCAACTAAAATTGTTCTTTGTGGATTTTGTTTTGAAGTATTCTTTTAATATCCAGAAACTTGACATTAGTACCAGACTGCAATATTTCATTTCAGTATTTCATGGCTAGAATTGTTTGAAAACATTTGGCAGATTGCCTTCCACAGTCCATCATTTATTTATTTATTTGGTATATATGGATGTCCATCACCAGATGTTCACCTGATGTCTTACAGAGCCAAAAGTAAAACAAGTGATGGTATTTCAAAAATAATGAGACATGGAAAGAGTTAAAATAACATAAAGCTTTCTTCAAGTACAGATGAAACAAATTAGCAACTCATATTTTAAAAAAATGTTAAAACAGTGTTTAAAATGCAATCTTGTTTAAAAGTCCTGGCTCAATGAAAATGTGCCAGGTGACCATCTCTCTGGAACTGTTCCAAGCACCGTCATCACTTCAGTTTCTGATGACACTTAAGCTTCTAATGACAGGGGATACAAAAGCATCAGCAAACTGTGGACCTAATTGTTGAAGGGAAATGTGTCTCATTGCACAATAGGTTAAATATGAATCACCTGTATAGGTGAAACACCCACCACTAGAATCTCTATTTTCTCTGGACTGCATCTCAGTTTGTTCCTCCTTATTTAGTCTATTACTATACCTTAGCCCTGATTCTGCATGTCTGCCACTTTAACTGTATCTAATTGCAAAAGAGGAAGAACTGGTTGTTATGTACATATGATGATATCTCAGCCAAAATTTTGATTGATCTTGTACAGTAATTCAGTGGAGAGGCTAAGAAACATGGAAAAAGAATACATTTCTTTTCAGCATTCGCGAGCACAACTATCAAAAGAACAATAATCTGCTGACACAATCTTTCTGAAAAACTCACTCTTCCAAGTGAGAATGGAGCCATTGCCCAGTGGTGCCTCCCACACCCATCTCAGAAAAATATTCAGTAGGATGCTATATCTGAGGGTATCTGAAGGTATCTGAAGCTTCTAAGGGGTCTGGGAGAATAATCAGGGTTACTATGTGCCATCCCACAGAATAGCAAAGACACTTTGTAACCTAATTAGACTTCAAGTCTGATTGAAATGGTTCTAGATAATCTATCCAAGGCTGACTGCAGTTGTCCAGCCATTGCTGTCAGATATGTTCCCCAGGAAAGGAATGTTAGCCACTTACCTCTAATATTTGATAGCCTCCAGGACCATGCTAAGTTTTCTTCAGGAGCAATTAGATTACACTTTCTTTTAAAGAAGTTGGGACTCTCTCCGTGAGGCAATTACAAACCATGATTCCATGCAGTCAACTTCTCCCTGCTAGATTTACGAAGAGGCTTGATCAAGACCCATTCTGGTAACTGAAAGTGTTCCAGCAGAACTGGACTATATGATGCTCTGGACATCTCCACTGAAAACAGAGGTGTTGAGTCCAAGGCTCATGGATGCGAATGATTTTATTACCAAAGTATGTCACATGATGCCACTGCATCTCCACCTGGGGCAGATTACAAAAGGCCTGCACCCCTTAGAAAAGCTATGCTGGATGAGTGAACGCAGTGACAGAGGAAAAGCATTGCTCCTTTGCTTTCCTCATTGCCACAGAATAGGTCAGAAATGTTTGATCTGACTCATCGTGAATTCTTCTCTACATATGTTTCCATGCTTGCTGTGTTGCCCTTAGTTTAAGGGCGTACCAGGGAGAATTAGAGGACAACATCGGCTTTGTGAGAAATGCCAGCCATGCTGGAAAATTCCTCAGAGTCCTCAAGAATCTATCAGAATCTGTTACACTGGGGTTGGACCATGTTAAGAACTCTCTCACTATTGCAGAGAGGTGAAACTGCAGAGAACTTAGACCTCACCCAGAAGTCACGTAATGGTGACAAGGAAACCTATGGCAAATATAACACTTTCAGATCATCTTCTTGTTCAGCCAATAAAATGAAATCTAGAGGATGATTTGATAATATGTGTTAGGTTGACAACATAATGGACAGCCCTGTGGTTGCAAGATAGCCATGAAATCTACAGCTATTCCAAACAAGGTGGTTCTGGATTCTGAAGTTCCACAAGACGGGCATCTTAGAAGTATCCCACCAATAAATCTGAGACTCAGTTTAAGGTGGAATGATGCTGAATGAATGGTATAGTAGGAAAATGTTCATTCTCTCCTGAAAGCTTCCAGATAGTACCACGGCAGACAGGAAGCTTGGAGAGGGAGATAGAAATCCTATGGACTACTGCATCTTCCCCTTTACAGCCCTCCATTCTAATTTGATTTTGAACTAAATACTCAGGTGGGCATAGGAGGGAGAGTCTTAAGTTCATCCACATTTACATTCAGACCTTAGTGGCACAATTAAGTCAGATTAGTTCATGAAAGGTGGAGATCTCAACTTGGATTAGCTTGTCATTTAACAGTAGCATTTGCAGACAAGAGGGTAGTCCGATAAAAGAAACAGGAACCTTCAAACTAAGGAGACATCCAGAAGTGGGAATAAATTCAACATATTGGACTGCGCTTCAAGTCACCTGGTTTAACTAAATCTCAAGATGTTATCTCCCACTATGAGTCAACACTCTTTGAAGAGCAACCCTTCTGCTGATTCAGAAAAAAATCACTCAGGGGCATACCTAAGGCCACCAAGGACCAAAACAGTATGGAGTTTGAGCTGCATCAGATGGAGGAGAGCAGAAAGCCAGAAACATGCTCATATTCTCACCCCACTTCTTTTTCTCCTGGTTATGCCTTTTCTTTTTCTATGCTGCTTGGCTGGGCCTGCAGTTAGACTTGAAGAATATCCATTGAAGACAATGTGTGCTTCCCCAGGGATGCCAGTCACCTGGGAAGAGGTTTCCTTTCCTAGCCAAAGATGATACTGTGAGCCTTCCTCTGACATTCTTTTTAGGTGCCAGCAAGGTCCTATTTTACAATACATCACCCACTGTGTTTCCTCACCTCTGAATCTATGAGCAAAAGGACACCTTCCTTTAGTGACAGTACTTCAGGTAGTGCTTCCTTTTTAGACTTCCAAAAGCAGGGCCAGGACAGGGCAGAGCAGCTAGAAATGCTCTGCCGTTGATCTTAAGTTCCCTCTTGCAGCTTCATAGCTGGCATGCAACAATGGTATTTAATATTTGACTGTTTTTAAATAGCTGACATGCAATGATATTTAGCATTTGACAACTGATGTGCAACGGTATTTCAAATTTGACAACTGCTTTTGGAAGACTGGTAATAATACATAACTAATACCTGATGGCATTTAATATTTGACACTTGTCAAGAATCAAACCATCATGTGGCTTCCTGGATGTGTAAGGCTGCAGTCCTCAGCACTTACTAGAAAGTAAACACTATTGAGCAGAGATTATTTATTTCGTAGTAATAATGCACAGAATGGTGAGACAAATGACTTACATAGCAACTGACAATCCACTTTTCACAACTGCATGCAAACAGTCAGAATTCAAGGTCTGACATAATCCAATCTGACTTTAACTTTTAATTGAGACATGCTACTAATGAAATTTTCCAAGATAATATTTTGACTTGCACATCTCAAGTTCTTGAATCTTGTTATATTTTTCTCTTTTCATAGGCATATCTTCCTATTTGACTTAGCTGTAATTGTTTGCAAACGGCGAGGTGATAATTATGAAATGAAGGATATAATTGATCTTCAGGAATACAAAATAACCAACAATCCTACCACAGATAAAGAGAATAAAAAGGTAAAGAAAACATCCCTCCATGAGAACACTGAAATTTGTGTCTCTTTGTAGTATTTAAAATTTTTGCAAGCATTCATTTCCACATTTATTTAAGGAGAAACTCCCTGTGTTACTTCATTTCTTATAGGAGATGTGAGTCTGTATGCATGTCTGTGTGTGTTTGTGTTGCATTTGGAAATGACCCCACCAGAAGTCTGAAGAGGTACAGTCATGGCTTAAATCCAGTTGACAGTTCCAACTAGAGTAATCCCACTGAAGCAGTGAGATTCATAAAAGTGTTGATTCTTCATTCAGCAATTGATTCAGCAATTCTGTGTTAGCTGGAATTGGTAATTTGATACAGACCATGAATTCTACACCTTGTTCTACATAATGTTTATAAAGATGCTGAAATACATTCAAAGTTCTGTGAATGTTTCAAAGAACTGCAATATTTTTTTTTCTGCTAGGCATTGAGTGATCTTGAAATTAGCAATATTTGGCTTTTAAATGTTTGGTAGCACTGCTGTATGTGAAGTTTTGACAGATAACCTTTGGAATTCCCTCTGATTTCAACAGTGGTCTTATGGCTTCTACCTCATCCACATACAAGGACAAAACGGGCTAGAACTGTACTGCAAAACAAAAGATCTGAAGAAGAAGTGGCTTGAGCAGTTTGAAATGGCATTGTGAGTAGTCCTGCAATGACAGAATAATTTTGCTGACAGAATTAACCCAACAGTGATTCCATATTGTTTATTGAAGTAGCTGTTTGCACTGTCAAAGTCATTTCAGAAGCACATGTTTAAAAAATCTTGCAGCAGGTTACTTACAGGGCAGAAATGAAATCCCAGCAAAGAAAGGAAGAGGGAGCTCTAAGCTAAAGTTTTCATGCTTTGCTCTCCTCTGAAGCACTCCAGTATCTAGGGAAAATATTAATGGATTTATCAATAAATATTTAACATAATTGTGGCTGATTTTGCTATCATTGCCTTGGTAAACTAAAATGTATGAGTAAGGGAGATGGGTCTGTTGGCTTTTTTCCTTGTGGCTTCTAACTAATTTATTACGTGGTATATAGATCAGGTTTCCTGGTTTATTAAATTTTACTTCAAGGATTTGATTCCTCGCTCCCTCTTTAACATAACAACAAAAAGCATTTATGTATCACAGAATCCTTTCAAAGAAATTTAACACAGCTGATGTATTTTGGAGCGATGCTATTTTGTATCTATTCTCTTTGTTTTGGCAGGCAAAATGTAATTAACCCCCTCTCCCCTGGGATCCTCATGCCTTTTCTTTGATTTCTGAAGAATGCAATGTACTGCAAAATACATAAATACAAATCGGTAGTAAAGGCTGCTTGTGGCCTCCATGCTGCTGATGTATTCTGGATTTTGGTGAAATCTTTAAAAGAGCTGTCCACGATATGGAACACTATTTTCAAAATAGGCTAACAGTTTGGATAACGCCTTTAAAATCTGGATTGAAACTGAGAGTGGATTCACTATACAACTCACATGGAAGCCACAATATCTGTTCATATAAATGTTGTCAGGAGCTTTTCTGTACCCCTGTGTTTTGTGTGTGTGTGTGTGTGTGTATGGTGGAGATCCAGTATCTTACCTTGTTGCAATCACCCACAGAATTACAGAGATATGCCTAATCTGAGTATAAATCTGTAGATTTCAATACGTTACTAGAACTGAAGTGAAAGATATTAAATAGCAGAAATAATGTTTACACATCTCTGGCCTTAAGCATATATCATGTGCCACTTAGTAGTGAATAAGATTATTTCTTCCTACCTGTGAACCAATTTCTCAGCCTCAGGAAGAAATTATTGTGGGAAACTACCTGTAGTACCTCCTTTCCTCATGCCTCCAGAGCATCACTTAGAAGTCCTGCTCTATATTATCTCACCATCTCAGGTGTAATAAGAGAATGCTAGGAACAGGAGCTTTTCAGTTTTGGTGCCAATACTATAGAATTTCCAGTAGGAGTTATCTTTTTGGCTATTTATTGCATTTACATCCTGACTTTTCTCTAAATTGCTCAAAGACATGTCTGTTTTGTCATGAGGTATGAGGTATGATAGGCTGAATTGTGATTAGCTCAAGGTCACACAATAAACTTTGTAAAGTAGAGATTTAGACCTTTGTCTCTCTAGTTCTTTTCAGATAATCAAACCACTGTGGTATCCTGTTTTTTCCTCTTGGTACGCAGTGAATGGGTAACTGTATTCAGATGGCATTTGTATTGTGTGTTATTTGGGTTTCAGTTGCTGTATTATGGTTTTATAGATGATGCTGGTAATCTTTTTATTTTTTAAAAAATCTTTTTAAAAGAGTAATCTTTAATTTTTTTTTGAGATCTTTTTAAAATGCCCTTGTTAGCTAACTTAAAAGGAAGTCCCTGTGAATGATAAATATATTTGAAAGGGTAAATATATTTGAAATAAATATTTGTGTGGGAATAAAGAGAAAAATCTGCCACAGCAACCAGCAGCCTACATGCAGCCTCTTGTGCAAGCAAATATTGTTGTTGTTTTCAAGATGTTTCCCACTTATAGTGATCTTAAGACAACCCTATAATGGAGTTTTCTTAGCAAGATTTGTTCAGAGGAGATTTGCCTTTGTCTTTGCCTTCCTCTGAGGCTGGGAGAATGTGACTTGCCCAAATCACCCAGTGGGTTTCCATAGTTGAGCAGAGATTCAAACCCTGATCTCCAGAGGCTAGACCAACACCCAAAGCACAACACCCAAAGCACAACATGGTTTGATGTGTGTTGCTGCATGGCAGGGGGTTGGACTGGATGGCCCTGTGGTCTCTTCCATCCAGCTCTATGATTCTGTGATTGTATGACTCTATGATTCATGTTGTCTGTCTAGCAATTACCTTGGTATAAACTAGTTCTATAAATGTCCAGTGAATACAAGTGTGCACCTTTTACTGATTGTATGTTAAAGATGGGGAGTACATGCATTAAACTGCAGTTTGGCCCATATTTGCTCAGTAGGAAAGGCCACTGTGCTCAAAGGGGCACAAAGCTTTCCTTAACTTTGTTTATACATCAAACTTGGTTTATACCAACTTCTGTTTATACACCTCTATGTTGGCTCATTCCTCCCTTAGATCCTCATCACTATTCCTGTAGCTGCAAATGTTTCATGTCTTAATTCTGGTTATATTTTGTTGTTGTTGTTCTTTTCAAGTCACTTCTGACTTATGGCAACTGTAAGGCAATTCCTCTTGCAGTGGGTAATGCCATTTTATGTTGAACATATTTCATGTTTTTAAGAAGTACAGTTCTCCCTCCACATTCGCGAGTTTCACTTTTGCTAATTTGATTATTCACAGGGTGCCCGCTTGCCCCCCATTCTCCCCCTCCCACCCCATTCCCACCCCGCTTGCTCCTCCTATTCTCCCTGCCCCTGGTACAGGCATGCCCTGCGCTGGCGGCAGGAAGGTCCAGGGATGGCGATCACCAGTTCCCCTTGCTCCTCTCGCCTCCCCTGCCGCTGTTGCAGGTACGGGTGCACCCACGCAGGGGGCAGGAAGGTCCAGGGAGGGTGATCGCCAATTCCCTGCGCTCTTCTCACTGCTGCCACCGCAGGTGCAGATGTGCCTGTGTGGGTGGCAAGAAAGTCCAGGGAGGGCGATCTCCAGTTCCCCATGCTGCTCCTGCCACTCCCGCCACTGCTGCAGTGGGTGCAGGTGCACCCTGCACCAGCAGCAGGAAAGTCTAGGAAAGGCAATCGCCATTTCCCTGCATTCCTTCTGCCACCTCAGCAAGTGGTGCACCTCGCACGGGTGGCAGGAAGGTGCAGGGAAGGTGATTGCCTGTTCCCTACCTCTCTCCCCCGCCTGGGTAGGTGCACTTGCTGCGCAGAAACCTGTAGGGAGGGCTTCCTATTCATGATTATTTGACATTCATGAGGGATTTGTGTCCCTATCCCTCGTGGATGTGGAGGGTGTACTGTATGTACAAGCTCCATTTTGAACACAGTTATTGCTCTTGACCTTGATTATATCATACTTGGAAATTGCCTCTTCACCGATTTGTTACATTGTATTAAAAGTTTATTAAGATTTAAGATGTACTAGCTTCCAATTTGTATAATAATATAACTTGTATAAATAGAATTTATGTAAATATAATTTATAATAGTAAAATTTTAAGTGTTTAAAGCATTTAATTCAGGGTAGACAAATTGAGGTCCAGGGTACCCCCAAGTACAGCCCCTCAGAAGCCCCCAGAAGGCCGCAAACTACTTTTTTTAAAAATGTGGTTTGTTTCCCTAACTCTCCCAAGATCCCCTAAACTTCCCCCAAACACAATATAAATCTAATTAACTCTCTAAAACTAGCAAAATGAATTTCAGCAGGGAGAAGGGTAAGGTATTATGTCTGGGCGGAAAAAATGAAATGCACAGATATATGGTGGGGTAAAGATTGGCTTGACCACACCACACATGAAAAGGATCTAGAGTCTTAGACCACAAGCTGAACATGAGTCAGCAGTGTGATGCAGCAGTTAAGAAAGCCAGTGTGATTCTGGGCTACATCAACAAGAGTATAGTGTCTAGGTCAAGGGAAGTGATAGTACTGCCCTATTCTGCTTTGGTCAGACCCCGCCTAGAATACTGTGTCCAGATCTGGGCACTACAGTTCAGGAAGGATACTGACAAGCTGGAGTGTGTCCAGAGAAAGGCAGCCAAAATGGTAGAAGGTCCATTCCATATAAGGAGAGGCTTGGCTTAGACTTAGCTGGGTATGTTTAGCCTAGAGAAGAGAAAGCTAAGAGATGGCACAATAGCCATGTTTAAATATTTAAAGGGATGTGACATGGAGGGAGAGCAAGCCTGTTTTCTGCTGCTCCAGAGAATAGGACACAGAGCAATGACTTTAAATTTCAGGGAAAGAGATTCTGTCTAAACATTAGGAAGAACGTCCTGATGGTAACAGTAGTTCGACAGTGGAATGTGCTGCCTCTGAGTGTGATGGAGTCTCCTTCTTAAACAGAGGCTGGATGGCCATCTGTTGATGGTGTATTCCTACATGGCAGGAGGTTAGACTCGATGGCCCTTGTGGTCTGTTCCAGCTCTATGATGCTGTGATACTATGATAAATATAAAAAAAAGACAGCAAAACAGCCAAAATGAAGGCCAGAAATGACATTGCATCACTTTGAGTGCACTGTGACATGCCGTTGCAGCCTGCTGGGTAGGTGAAGGATGGAAAAATGAATGCTGCCCTACGTGCAGTTGCCCACTCCCGATTTAAATCCATAAATCATGTTGCAATACATATAACAGCCCTGTAGTGTATGTTGGTATTAGCACCTTCACCATTGCTGGTTGACAGCTGAGAGAAAATAGTGTACCTGGAGCAACTTAGTGCATCAATGTCATATACAAACTTCACACTATAGGCTTCCTGATAATGTAGTTTAGTCTTTTAGTCTCTACTGTGCACTGGTGGCTAACAGTTTTGTCTTGTGATAAGCTGCAAAGTATTTCGAAATGCCTAAGAGCTTTTCTTTCAAAATCTAGCATTCTATCATTTGTTTTGTGAAAGGAGACACTGAGAGCTTGATTATTTCCTCTAGAAGCTTTAATACCTTGTGCAGCTAAAATGACACAGCAAGTGCATTGAGTACATTTTAACTGAATCAACAATTCATCATCTGAGTGATTTTCCTACCTTCCGCTGCTGTTTTGATGAAGACATTAGTGCTTTTAATGTCTTCTAGTTGTCTGCTTTTCTGCAGGTATGCTGTCAACTATTAAAACTGCATAGCCTTGTAAAAGTGTTGGGTGTCAGCCAACAAGCAGCACTACTCATAACCGTCGGTTGGTAAAGGTGATTTGTTGTTGATGATTATCACAACTGAATAGAATCAAGGGAATTGGTGCTTTAGTAGCGTAATGTGTTTGACTTTTGTGTGGGTTCTCTTTTGGCTTAAGTTCAAGTTTAAAAATTAGATTGGTGGTCTCAGCCAATGCATTCCTAATGGGTTTCTTCTCCACACCACCAAACCACATCGCAACTAAACACTTTCTTCATTACTGGCAGCTTTCAATATGGAGCACCTTTGGCTTATGGCAATCCATACAGCTGCTCTAGGCTGCACCTGAGAAAAATGAGCATTTCTGTTTTTTAAGAGGTAATTTCTAAGATAGTTATATGGCAGCCTGTCACATGTTATATGGCAGCCAATCTAAATTTACCAGGAAGTAATAGGGAGGTCTGCCAACTGGAGCTTTCTGAGAAGTATAGAAATTTGGAAATTACTGGTAACTTGTATCATAATCATGGAAGTATACATTACACTCTAAATGTCGCTATCACTCTTTTTTAGTGGTGTAACTAGTGCTTTACTGCCTTTTATAGTTACAGGTATGTAATCTTACTTAATAGTGAAGGAGGCATATCACATGGTTCCGAGGTTGGTTTGTATTGTGCCTTGTGCTTTGTTGTGGGTTTTGAAGTGACAGTAGGTGGATATAGGAGAGTAAAGCCCTTTTTACCCTATCTTCTTGCAATGGGAGCACTCTCCTTCACACTGGACTGGCTCCCTGTAGAAGGGAGTACAATGGACACACTTCTTTCTTCTGCAGTGCAGCCAGATATTTTCCCAGGCTGCATTGGGGCAGGAGGCACCACCATTGTGCTCCTGGGCCTTCTACAGAACAGGTAAGTGCAGGATGGTGGTGCAATTGCAGGTCATTGATGGAGAAAACTCATCAGTGATTTAATCTGTGATTGTGCTGCGTGGGGACAGGAGGGGAGCGGGACTGCACTGACATCGTGCAGAAGCATCATTGTGGTCCCGCTGCTCTCCTGTCCCCATGCTGGGATGGGAGGCTACTGCGGAAAAGGCCTGTTTTGTACCATGGGCCAATAGCAGCCACATTTTTCTTTTCAGTGGTTGATACTTTGCAGAAACAGGAAATTAAAATGTTATTTGAAGACTGTAGTTTGAAAAACATAGAAGAGGAATAACCACTTTAAAATAGAAGAGGAATAGAAGAGGAATAGCCACTTACACTTTCTGTGGAGTTGAACTGGCTCTGTTCTTTCCTGAAGGTTATATCTTGAACAGATAGAACCTGTGTAGTGATTTGAGTGCAGGACTTACAACCGTGCAGATCAGGGTATGATTCCCTGCTGGGCATGGAAACCCACTGGATGATCTTGCATGTGTCATACACCTCAGAAAACCCTGTGATAGGTTGCATAAGGGTTGCTGTAAGTCAGAAATGACTTGAAGGCACACAACAACAATATCTTGAAGAACTACAGGGCGTATTGCTGGTCTTCCGTAGTCATGAGCAAATAATGGTGTATGCAATTTTAAGCAGAAAAGGAATGTGTGGGCAAATTCGCACGTGCCACAAACTGGATTTTGCTGCCACAAAAGAAAGCACTGAGCAAAGTAGAGATGTAAATACTTGACTATTTCATCCTTGCATGTGAAGATCCTAATCATGGTAGCTTCCTCCCCAGTGTGTGAGAAAATGGATATTCGTCTGTAGTATTCTCCCCTTATTCAAACATCCTGAAATGTTGCAGGGAAAATGTTCTGTGGATAAAAACATGAAGATTTTTTGCACAGAAAAACATGCCTTTTTCTCTGTGGAATAATTCCTTCTTAACAATTTAGGACATTTGAATAATCAGAGAAAATGACACAAAATATTCTTTAGTGTTTTTTTTTCCCCAGTGGAGTTTTGTAACTGCTGAGAAACCCATTTTTCAACTGAAAAAAAATTGTGAATATTTTTTCCATCACTAGAGAAAAGGCACTGCTTGCTAGCAAGCTGCTAGTATTCAAGACTGTTTATCCAGGGGTCTTTCTTTTGAGCTTTAAATCCTGCACACCAGAATATGTAGGCTATAGTGTGTTTCAACTTTATACATTAGATAGGACATTTTAGTTCCTTGGAGCCACTCCCCCCCCCCCAGAATTCAGGCAGAACTTGATCTACAACATGGGAATTTTACAGCATAGGCACCTGGAGAGTGGTAAAAATGTCCTTATGTTTCAGTCACTTGCCATAAATAGTCTCCGTAAACAAAATACAAAATTACCCCAGAAATTTGTTGTACTTTGTCATTCACGTATTATTTTGTCCCATACAATGTAACATATTGGGGCATACCATTTTGTGGTCAAAACATGATTCAGAGAAGCTGGGCTCAAAAGAGAACCAAATTCGTACCATACCCAACTAAAGACAGTCAGAAAACAACTCTTGACTTGAAACCCTGTCTCTTACATAATTAAGCTATTGTTTATTAAGGTAAACATGTGCACTTAGTTTTTTACAGCTAGAGTTTTGGTGGCATTCAGGATTCCTTGGCAGAGATAGACTTCACTTGGGAATAAATCAGTGTGTGTGTGTATAGATTTTCATGTTAATTTGATGTTTTTTCCATGGGATGGGTGGTGGTAGGTACAAGCAGTCAGCAACATCATCCAGGAACACACAGGGACAGAAGGGTAAAATAATCCATGTTAGAAACCTTTGAACTATTCCACATGAAACCATTCACATAATCTGTGAAACAAATAGAGGTGCACAGCATGTAATAAAGTCGTGAGATGGGATACCGAAGTCAATCACTGAGCTGAAGACATACATTAGCCTGCTGCTGCTGCAGGGGTGCATCATAGACAACATGAAGCCTTGGAGGAACAGTGGCATCCAGTATTGTAGTACTGCCACTTCAAAACAATGATAAACCTGAAGAGCTTTTGTCAGCTCACAAGGCATTTGAGGTTTGACAACAACAACAATAAAATCAAGAATAAGCTTAAGAGTCAGTGATAAACTGGTTGCCTTTCAGGACATGTGATCTGTGTTCACTAAGCAGCTTTGAAAACTGCAGATTTTTTTGGATTTAACCATTGATGAACAGATGGTTGAGTGCAGAGATAAATGCCCATTCCAGTAGTATGTGTCAAATAAACTAAGAAAATATGGTATAAAAATGTGGTGTTGCTGCATTTTTGAGACATCTTTTTTGAAGAGAAACATTTATCTGGACTGGCAGCTTGGTACACCACAGGAATTGCAGTTTGCAAGCTAGTGTCAGGACATTAGCTTGAACCATATTTCCACACTAGCAATAAATGTGGTGGGAGACATTTTTTGCCCACAGGCTTAGGACAGAAAGACTGCTAATACAGTGTATAATGGCACCATTCAGTCAAATATTCTGTGCCTTCCTTTCTGCTGCTACTATTTCTACAGTAGCACCAATTGATAGGAAGACATGTACTCAGCACACCATGTGTGCAAACATGTGCGCAAGCAGCATGGCAGGACTGAAATGATTTAATCGGCTTGTGCATAGGGTAACTGAAACAAAGAATGGTCTTTATCTGGGGGACATTTCTCTTAATAGAGGCAATTTTTTTGCATTGGGATTGTCTCACAATACTATTAATTTTAGGTCTTCTATGGTTTATTTTATTTTGAATTGGAGAGAATGGCAGTAGCATTTTAAAAATTCAGAAATTTTGTTGGATAGAGGGATGGATGGACAGACAGATGGACAGGGAGGAGAGCTGCAAAATAAGGACTGACAGCTACCCAAAATAAACATTGTACTTAATGTGAATACGTGTTTTCTGTATTTGGATTTCTGGGTATTGAGAAATATAACCTTGATTCTGCACCTGGAAACACTCTTTGTGAACATGGCGATTTGAAATGTTGCAATACATTGGGATTCTCATTGAGATCAGAAAGTATTTCAGACAGTGAAAGGTTTTTATCTGACTGGATGAGGGTTAAAATCATGGACCTACCACCATCATAGCTCAGTTGGTTATGTGGAGTGTTTCTGCATTTGGCATGAACTAGCATACATTCATGCATCTGGCATGAATTAGCATACATTGACCACCCTAATAAGCCCAAACTCTTACATTGCCATATTCTTATTCTACATAGTCTACATATGTATATGTATATTTATTCTTTATTAGACCAATTATAAAATTTAAAAAAACACACAATAGGAGAACAAAAAGCAAAGTAATAGAAAAAAAAACTGCCAGAGAGAGGAATGAATGTGAAAATACAATACGTCTAGTGTATCTAGAATACAAGCAACAACTAAATGTAGCGATTTTACTACATAAAAGACAAATACTCAATGTTTAGACTAAAGCTGTATTGATATATAGCAGCATAAAATCAGAGAGAGTCATAGTAGGCATGCGTCTTAACCTTTTTTGTTTTTCTTCACTTAAGTTATGCATTATAATCACACATGATTTTAATTTGAAGGGAAAAAAACACTCCTCTAATTTAGCCTCATTGTTTTTATTCTCTCTGATTTGCGCTTTTAATTTGTCTCTTTGTATCACACTTCCCATACATCCTCATAGTTCAGTTTATAATCAACACTTATATCATTTCTCACTTTTCTTACTTAAATAGTTTCTTATATTCATATACTGCATAATAATATCTTCTGTTTATTTGGTGTCTGCCATTTAAATGTTCAATTACTTTTCTAATTTTCTTACAGTCTGTTATGCAAGTCTTTGTGTCATTTCATCAATAAATTAGAAAAATCAATATTTTATCAAGTAAACTGATCTACTATACTTTGTTATAGTATAATCGCCTATAATAGCATTTAGATTTCCTTTATCTTATTCTTATTTTTATGTTAAGTCATTTTTCCACTTAAAAATATAATTCTTAATTGGGTTCCACACCTCCCCTTTCTTGCTTTGCTGTTTCCCTTTTAGCAACCAAGTCATTCTGTCTAGATCTTTAGATTCTATATGCCTTATCAGCCAATCTTCTGTCTCTGGAATTTGTTAATTCTTCCCTAATTTTGCATATATGATTCTAGCCGTGGTAATCATATACATTGCCATATTCTGAGTTAATTTTACTTATGAGAAACCCCCATTTGTATGATTCAGCCATTTTTTTGGCAGTGATTCAAGGTAAGCATTTGAAAAAGGGTGGTCTGTTTTCTTAGAGTTCTCTGATGGCTTGTAATGTTCGTATACTCATGCTGATAGGATTGTGTGTAGAGAAATTGCCTTATTGCCTCTGGGGATTATAAATTGGTTTCCCTTTCTCTACATTTATCCCATTGCACCAGATTAGGATGAAAGCTGCTTAGAGTGGCCTCCTCTTTAAGAAATACATCAGAGGGGTGGAGGAAAGATGCATATAAACCTAGATGGAGGAGAGCAATCCAGCACCAAGCAGTCTTTTCCTTCACTGGGATTTTTATTTTCTTCTCAAGTAGAGAAGGAATCAACCAGACAAAAAGATTACATGATCAGGTGGTCTGTGACAAAGTGAGATTTATTGAGTAGAAAGGGTTAACATTAAAGAATGTCTGTGAAGAATGGTAATTCAGTTCTTGTTGACAGAGATGAGCATTAGGAGCTAGACAGTTATAGTCTGAGTCAAGTCTGTGATAAACTGTGGTGATACCAGTTGTTGGTAGTTTAATTCTGTTATCTCTGCTGTGAAGATGCAAGGAGCAAGGTAATGTGGAAATCTAGGATGTAATATGATTGATTTGTTGGTACTGTATTTTTTGCATTGTGCTATCCATATCCACATGCATGTATGCATGCACACTCTCTTTGCTGTGTAGTGAACATGGAGGTGTTCACAATTATATTCAGGTGGCTTTGCTTAAGAGCCTCTGGATGCTTGAGCTGGAATTTATTAAAGCACAAACTCAGCATGTACTTGACTTAATAAATTTTCTCTTTCAGTCTACGTGCAATATCTTAAACACTCACTTTGGTTGAATTTCCCTGGTCATCACAATCATTGGTTTGCTAATTTCTTTAGGGTCTTTCTATGTTTTCTTATAGTGCTCCTGAATCCTCTGTGTAATTTTCCACTTGGTTATTCAAACTTTCTTCCAAAACATTAGAAACAAAACCAAACATTTTTGTGTGTTCACACAGTAAGCCTCCTTCTGTGACACACAGAAGAAAAGACAGTTGCAATGGTCTGCACAGCTGCACTTTCAAATGTATCTCTTAGCAAATTTTAAGCCAGAGGTTCAGAGATGGTCTCATTTTTTCTTATGTGTCCATATACCTTCAAGTCTCCTATGGCGATGCCATAAATTTCATAGGGTTTTCTTAGTCAAGAACTATTCAGAAGTGTTTTGCTAGTTTCTTCCTCTGGAATATAGCCTACAGAACCTGGTATTCATTCACCCATCCAAACACTAACGGGGCCTGACCCTGCTTAGCTTCCGAGATCTGATGGGATCTGTTGCCTTTAAGGTATTTAGACACTTTCTTCCTTATAGATGTACCTTTTGGGTTGGGAGTGCAGCTCTTTCTGTTGAAGCACTAGTTCCTTCACCTTGCATGTGACATCAATTCTCAATACACTTGCTTGGAAGGAATGCTGTTATCTGGATGAAGGCACCCACACTGATGAGGTTTAAGTGTTAAGGGTTTATTGTGATATCTCCTGGTGCTAGAGCCTATTCAAAAGAATGTAACACTTCAGTTTTAGGAAGTCATATTTTTAAAAGTGGGGAGGGCTCTATATAGCCTTCTTTCTGACATCCAAGTTCCTGGGTGCAAGGTACGGATTTGGCTGATTTGGTATGAAGGAACATTCAGTTGTACAAGTGCCCACTTGGATTCTGAAGTGGTGCAATCCAAACAAAGCATTACAGCCTTATCTACTCTATTGTAACAGTTAGACTGAGATGTGAAAACCATGATTTTCATCAATCATGCATATGGTAGCATTCCTGAATGCCTTGCATATCAAAAATTGATAGAACAATTCAAAACAGTTAAACATTCCTACAAAAATTGCTTGTTTGTTAGACATTTTGCCAACAATCAAGTGAACTATTTCTGTTATGTAGGTACAGCATCACTTGGGACAATCCTGTATATGTAGCCTTAATACTATTGGTATTTGTCTTTCTAATCTAACAGAATTGTGATTTCACCCATCTTCATGGCAGGTGAGCACAGAATGAATGGCTCTAAATGTAAGTATCACAGATTAGTGCAGGATTACATCTGTGGTTGTGCTTTTAGGCACTGATTCTTTAAAAACCACAAACAGTCTAAAAGGGGGAATAGTGATTTTCCATAGAAATTGAGCAGGTGTTATATTTAATAGTGCAATTATATATGTATCCACTCATACATAAAGTCCCACTGAATTCAGTGAGGTTTACACCTAGGTTAATGGATACAAGATTGCAGCGTAAGATCAAGTACTTTTTACTAATTTTTTTAAAAAATATATATATTGTGACCTATTCTTGAAGTACTCTGTTCAAAACCAGTATGTGTATCTTGATATAAATCTGAGGTTTCTAGAACTATGCTGTGTATTTGACATTCTTCCCAGGAAAGCTTCAATATCTAACTCACTTTGCCTCCATTTGTTTTTATGTTCCTTTCTCTACATGTTTGACTAACAAATCAGGTGCAAGTTGACACAGTATGGAAAACAAACATGTGTAGCAACATCTTCTGATGTTGATCTCTGATGTATTGAACACTGACATATTAAATTAAAGCTATCACTATTAATATCAGTGCCTCTTAAAAGCTTGATATTTATGCTGAATTCTCTGAACAGAATGGAGAAGCACTTCATGTTGAACACTTGAACAGATGTGCATTTATGCTTGCTTTTATCATAGTGAAATGCCTGTGTTGCCTGTTACCTTTTTCAAGAGATCTGCTGACACTTTTGTGAAAGCAGTCTCTGAAAGAAGTGGTATTGCAATCATTCTTAATTTTGAATAATACCTTTCTTTTCTTCCCATTGAGTGTGATATTGTGGATTTTCAGGAACTGAAGCGGGGATATACCAAGGAAAGCATGCACATCAGAGATTCATTTTCTGACATGGAGGCCAGTAATTTTAAATAATCTCAGCTTGAAAGAATGGGAAGAAAAAGAGAACTTGCCTTTCCTTCCCAGCCATGGGAGGGTGTCATGTTTTGACTTATACAGCATGGCTTTAGCTCGTAGTCTCTGCCTCTCCCTGAACTCGTTCCACTTCAAACTTCTGTGGGTTAGCCATTCTGGGCATCTCTCTCTCTCTCTCTCTCTCGCTATATATATATATATATATGTGTGTGTGTGTGTGTGTATACATATATATTTTACAGATATTTTGGAAAAAAATAAAATAGTGAAAAAGAGGAAAGAAACGTAAAGAAATATAGTCCAAAGAAAAATAGCTTCTGACTTTCTTTTTGGCCATTATATATACATATCATATAATCATGTCTGTCTGTAAAACTGCACTATTCATTTCCTCTGATAACCAAATCTTACTAGTTGTCAAAACCAAAAAATTATCAAATCATTCCCCCTGCCTGAAAAAAGTCTATAAGGGATTTCCAATCTTTTAAAAATATCTGCAATTATTTTTCTGTAATCAAACCAACAATTTGTACATCTCTGCTAGGTCAGTCAGTTCCAACAACCGTTCCTTCCTTGTGGGTGGTATTGAGTTCTTCCATGTTTGTACGTACAACAGTCTTGCTGCCATGGTCATGTACTGAAGTAGCCTCCCATGGCTCTTTTCCAGCTATTCATCTATAAGTCCCAAAAGAAGAAGTTCTGGTTTTAATTGAATGTTAACCTTTAAGTTCCTCTGCATCAAAGTATGTATTTGATCCTAGAACTTTCTGGCCTTCTCACAAGTCCACCACATATGGTAAAGCATTTCTTCTTGTTGTTCACATTTCCAACATGCATTTGAGACACCATTGTAATTTTACATAATTTACATCATGTACCAACAATACATCATTTTATATAAATATTCTTTAAGATCATAATGAAATTTCAATTCCTTTGACCATATCTTTCCACATTGTGCCATCTGTATCTGTATCCAAAATTTTCAGCCCATCTTACTATATAGTCTTTCACTTGTTCATCTTCCATATCAAATTTTAACAGAAGTTTATACTCTGACCAACCAGAAGTTCATCATCTGTACACAATTACAATTCAAAATCTGATTTGCGTTTGTTCAAAGCCATAACTCTTTTTTGTCCATATTAAGTGTTTCAAATAACTGTATATTGAAAAACCATTGAAAACTATATCCTATGCAAGTAACTTCTCCTTTGATTTAACTTCATGTTCTGTTTTGTAATTCTCCAAAAGATCTTGAAAGATTAACCATTTTATTTGCCTGTTGTTTCTTTTCTGTAATGAGCTTCTTGTTTTGAGTTCCATAAAGGCATTTTCTGGCACAGTCTGGGTTTATATCTATTCCATCTGCTTGATAAGTGACATCTCACAAAATGATTGTTCAAAATCTACATTCTCTTTAACTTTATCGTACCATAAATATCCATGCTGCCCAATGTCAGCACCTGTTTTTAATTGCCGTTTTTACTGTCCTTTGCCTGACTCCAGATCACATTGCTACTATCATTCAATATTCAGCTGTATTAGTCTGTTTTAAAATAAAAAGCCATAGAAGACTTAGGTAGCACCTTTGAGAGGAATTGGGAGAAGACATTTCTACCATAACCTTTCATGATCTACACTTCATTTCATCATAGTTAGATTAGATTTATGTCTTGCTGTTATGCAGTGTTAGGTAACACTCTTGCTCCTGAAATACTCTATGATTTTGAAACTGGTTTAAAGTTCCTTTGATATCTTGAAAAGTGATGATCTTGTTAGCATAGATAGTCCCTCCAGCAAAGCAGATGACTACTCCTTAACATCCTTACTGTGTCTTTTTGGCTGACTGCTCATTTGGTGGCCAGCCTTCTAGTATTGAATCTCTTCATGTTGAATCTCTTCTTGTTTAGCTGAGCTAGTCCATGGATGGGAGACATGTGGTCTACCACTGGGATTACACCTGAAGTCTTATCAGCTTGGTAGAAACTATCAGAGATTGTGCTTCCCTGGCATAGTCTTTGAGAATCCAAGAATACCTTCAGGCTGTGAAGGGCCTTTCCCAATTTGAAATGGACAGAAACAAGTTACTGTTCAAATTATCTGGATGAATTTACTAGGTCCTTACTAATTATTTGGATTATCTTACTAAATCCTTATTTGAAGACCCAGCTAAGACTAAATGAACTGTTAGTTGTGGTTGGCCCTTTTTGCTCATTTCTGTTTGTATGTTCTATTTGTGCTTCCTGAAATCTACATTTTTCAAGCAATTCTACTCATGTAATGAGTTTGTGTATGAATATGCTTGAAATATGTATTTTCTTCTGCATTTTGCCCAATTCATGAAGTTTTTCAGCATTGCACAATTGGGAGGAGTGTGAATATTACAGTGCAGAGTGTTTTGGATGATGATTTGGTTCAGAACATGCCAATTAGGGAGCCCTGGTGGCGCAGTGGTTAAATGCCAGTACTGCAAGCCACAAGCCACAAGGTTGTGAGTTCGATCCTGCCGGGCTCCAAGGTTGACTCAGCCTTCCATCCTTCTGTAGGTCAGTAAAATGAGTACCCAGCTTGTTGGGGGCATGTATAGAAATACATGCTATTTGTAAGTTGTTCGCCGCCTCGATCCATATGGAGAGGTGGGATACAAATAAATAATAATTTTAAAAAAAGGTAAGTTTAGGTAAGTGTCTCACCATGCCCCCTTGTTCTTTTTCATTTTCTGATAACAGCTTCCTCTCCTCTTATGAAGTTTCATGAACTGAAGCTTTATAAAGACCTACAGAATCTTCTGGATCCATTTTACTATTTTTTTTAAAAAAATAACCTTTGCTTAATATATCTATCTCATCTTTTAGGACAAGCTGTCTTTGAAAGGCATCTTGCAATAAAATACTAAAGCAAAGCAGGTAAACAAAGTAAAAACACCAACAGAGTATAAACCTATAATGGGGTTATAATATAAACATAATCTTTAACATATAGGAGCAACATGGTCAATAAAGTTTTAGTGAAATAAAAAAGGAGTATTTAGGAACTGCTTAAGGACTATCAGAGATGGTGCCAAAGGCCAAATAGGAGGGAGGTTCCACTGATGCAGGGCTATCTATGCAAAGTTGTGTTTCTGTGGCTTGTCGACTTGATTTGTTATAGTGACCAGCCCAAGAGCAAACCTTCTGAGACTGAACATGGGGTCCAAGTTGATCCATATGAATATAAATGATCCTGGAAACTATTCTGTGTTTTGTGGGTTGGAACTAGTTCTTTAAATTAAACCAGGAAAAGGATGGGTTAGTAACACGGCTAAAATTAGGTGATGTGATCAATATTGGGATTACATTATCAAATTAGCTCATTCCTATTTGATTGCTGAATTTTCTGAGTTTCCAGACTGCCTTGAAAGGCAAGCTTAGGTAAAATTCCTTACAGTAGTGTGGTCTGGAAAAGATAAGCATATACTAAAAGTAAGCTAAAGCCATGTTTTCATTTACTTTTCAGGTCCATAGCACACCATTGTGGGTGGGAAGGCAGCCTGTGGTGGAGGGTGGATTTTGAATTGAGAAATTGTCCATGTGTGAAAGAGTTAAACAGCCGTATACCTCCTCTGTCCCTCTTATCTTTTGACTTGAATTGCTGTTCCCCTTTGATCGAGGACTGTGTGCTGCATCTAGTTTGGGTGAGATGAAGGTCTAAAATTAGGTCTTTTAAAAATCCAAATAAAGCTGGGCACCATTGCCTTTTTCCATGTAAGTTTGGTCTCTAATTTTTCCAAACAACAACAACAAAAAAGCTTGGGTTTTTATTGATTAGCATTTCATCTCAGCACAGAACAAAATTTGGAGTATATTGTACTGCATATGCAGAGCACAGTGTGTGGTCATTCTTTTGATAAGTCTGAATGTAACTGCAAAGGATGGTAATAGGCAAGGCAACTTGCAAAACCATAGTTGCCTAATGTGGGGTTAAAAAGCCAGTTATTTAACATCCTGTCAAGAACAAGTTGGATGCAGTTTGATGAGGTTTTATCCAGCAGAGGATTGGTGTGAATGAAAAATGGTGCCTTCATATCTCTCAGTTATTACAGGCCATATATAGTTACATGAATAAATCATTGTGAACCAGAATTGTTCCTCCTTAGGAAGAAAGAGTATAAAGCGCGGTCATTAGCGTGATTGAAACAATGCACTACATATCCAGAAAGCTAGCAAGATTAAATCCTTTAATCTCTAAAAGGGCAGCCACCCTATGATCAAATAAGCAAATTTCCTAGCAAAGTCTTAGAAGTAAATTGCATTCTCTTGATCAAAAGCACAGTTTACTTGTGATACAGTTAATTTAATTAGGCAACATGCTTTTCTGCTAGATATCCTTTGATGTGACAAATCTGGGATGTATGAGTATTAACATATGGAGACTTGATTGATTGATTAATTCACTAATGCTGTTCTTCAAAGATTATTTTCTGTTCTTCAGCTAGGAAGCCCTAAACAAACAAAGAATTTCTCCAGGAGAGAAACAGGAGACAATTTATTTGGTGGAAAAATCAAGAAAGAATTGTTTACTTCTTCGTTTCTTCAACATACCTTGTATTACTTTGTCTGAATAATAATAATAATAATAATTAATGGAGTATTTGCCAGCCTATCTGTCCAAACTTAATAGAGCTAGATCCAGTTTTAGTGTCAATTAGAACTGACCCTTTGAAATAAATGACAGAGTTAGTCCCTGCTCTTGTAAGTAGGTCTAAAATCAGATTTGGCTCGTAGTATGTAAGCATTTCTATTATATGTTTTGTCTGTTCAGCCACTGTGGGTGTACATTACATCTGTGAAGGCTCAGTTGCCACAAGGAAAAAACCAATACAAACAAAAACAGTAAAAAAAAAAGAAAAGGAAAAAGAAACTGAGAATTAATAAATCATAGAGGTTTCTTATTTGCTTTGGTATAGTACTAGTTTTCCATCTACATGTTTTTGATACTGGCCATGTACAATTCTTCCTGTTCCTGACTGAGGCAATATTTTTGCCCAGTTACTTCCTCTGTTGATGTCACCAAATTTCTGAATTCAGAAGGTTTAGAAGCAAACCATCCCATTTGGGAAATGACTAACTTGATAGACTGGCCAGCAGTCAGCCCCATTGTCAGTTGAAATATCTAAACTTACTACTTTAGACATTTAGAGGATTGCCTTGTTGTAAAATCTCAACCAAAATTTATTTGCATTTTAGCTAGAAAACTGCAAATAATCTATGTCCACTTTGAGCTGTCCCTCAATGGAAAGAAAATTATACCACTATGTCATTGACATATAGAATATTTCTCTGTTTGGCAACTTCAAATTTCCATACCAGAACTTGCATGATGTTCTCGTCTGGATTACTTAATATGGGAGTGGGACATACATCCATGTACTTCTACCTACAGTTTGATGTGATGTTTTCGTAGGTGATCCAGAGTTTGTGTTGAGTAGGTCTAACTTTGCATGTATATGTTGTTGTATATAATCCTTTTGGAGTAATGTTTAGACTAAAGTTTAGCTAAATTTGTTGTGAAAACAACAGCTCCCACCCCCCACAATACAAAAATGCATTTCTTATTTTTGGATTTTAGGTAGAAATATATTTTCCTCCTTTATATACATAGTTTTCCCTTTTATTGTTGGGGGGATTAATTAAATTGAAATTACTTGGCATCTAAATGGGAGGAGGTGAGCTGTTAATTAAGTGCCCTAGGAAAGCAATTTTTCAAGATTTAATTGAAATGTTTGTAATGGGTTTAAGCAATGACTCTGCAGTGGCCTTGACATAGAAAGGTGAGAATGTGCATGGGTTTTAATTGCTGAAGCTTGACTGGTATTGAGTAGCTGTTGGAGAAGCATTATTATATGGGAAAAAAAGGAGTGTGTGATACGGTGTGGTTGCTCTGCAGATTCTTCAGTGGAAGCAACATTGGTAGAGGGAAGAATGTGTTTTAGGTTAAAGATGAGTGTGGGTACATAAACTCAATGACTATTGATTGGAGCTGAAAATAAGAAAATACCTTAAACACTGGAAGCCTCTGGAACATTCTCCTCAGAACAACTGTGGACCATTAAAACATTTTGCTTTGAGTTCAGCACTGTAATTAGCAAATCCTCCAGACCCAAGGGCTGAAAAAGAATTATCTAGAGAGAGGCATCAGGGCATGCAAGCATTACCGAGTTGGATCATGCCTTCGTTTTGGCTGAAACAGAGGTTTGGAGTGTTGTTTTTGGAAATCAGTTTGTTAATGTTGACTGTTAGAAATGGGAGAGATTAATTGACTTTCATTGGGATCTGCAAATGGAACCAGTTTACTTCATTGAACTGAGCTAATTAATTCATTCTGTGATTTGTTCATTTTAAAAAACAAACAAACAAACAAAAAGCCCATGGATTGCCACTATTCATCCTCAATGCCACATTTTGTTATTGGATCTGTCAAAAGTGCTGTTATTGTCATTTAAAAGCTGCCTTTCCCAACCTGACACGTTCCAGATGTGCTGGGCTACAGTTGACTGGGCATAGATGGATTTGTGGTGGATGGTATTGGGAAGACTACCAGGTTAGAGAAGGCAATCCAAAACAAGAGATCTAAAAGCCTATTAAAGTGTATCGGTGTTTTCCATCTCTCTTCTTTGCACTCTCACCCATCCCTGCAATGAAAAGGAGGCAAATCATCTTCTTCACAGGAATAGTGAAGAAGATGAATATATGTAGAAGATGTATAGAAGAATATATGTAGAAAATGAAGAAGAATATATTCACAGGAATAGTGAGTTCTGTTAGAAAGCAAATGTACTTTTTAAGCCTTGTTAAGGGAAGAGGAAAATGAGTTAGCAGATAACTAAAGTAAGGTAGCTGTTTCCAAGAATTTGATAGTTGAATTTATTAAGCCTTGTTGAAAGTGAGGTAACTTCTAATTGTTTGATTGATTGATTGTCCTGCCTTTATTTTGAAGCAAGGAGTGGTTCTTCTTCTGTATCTCTTTGACAGTGGGTTTGAGGGTCCTTGCTACCTTTCAGCTAATCTGGATTCTGTCTGGGGTGCCAATATGAACTTCTGCTCACCTAAGTGGCCAGCTCATGATGGTGATTAGACAGGGCAGGCTGAGTTAACATCAACACTCCACTTAAGCATTTTTAAGTATTAGAATTTCAGGATATATATATATATATATGTATATGGGAAAGGAGCAGGCTCTGTAGAACTCTTTTGGGGTATTTACTTATATATGCTTATAGATATACAACATATATAAATTTCCTTCAGAGAGAAACATGGACATATCAGTGTCTTGGCACCGAGCTTCATCAGATTACATTAGATTGCATGTAGGGCATAATAATACTTTACATTACATCATATGGCCATTAGTAGGTTACATTTTCATAAGACTGAGCCTTTATCTTTTTGTCTCTCTTTAATAGACTTTTGCAGATCACACAGCAGAACATTATTAACTTAAATATTAGAATCTTCCATCTATCGTCATAATAGTGTTAATCAGATTCTTTCATATTCACCCTAGTGTTTATTAAAGTGTTATACATACATTTCATAAAGATTTTACCTGTCCCTTATATCATATCCATAACCATCCGTTGAGGCATTATATGTCTCTAACGAAGAATTCAAGGGCCAGGGTGGCACAGTGGTTAAATGCCAGTACTGAGCCACAAGGTTGTGAGTTCAATCCTGCCAGGCTCCAGGTTGACTCAGGCTTCCATCCTTCCACAGGTCAGTAAAATGAGTACCCAGCTTGTTGGGGGCAATTAGCTGACACATTGTAAACCGCTTAGAGAGCACTTAGCTGATAAGCAGTATAAAAATACACATGCTATTGCTATTGCTAATCTCCCTAAGCATTGTTATATCTTTACAGCATCCATTACATTATAAGCATATTAACAGACATCCATTACAAGCCTAATGAGAGGTATGTAGCTATTCTAGCGTAGCCTTACCTGTACCAGCATATACCAGCATATTGAGGCAGTACATCAGCCTCATATTCTATCAGAAACAGTCTGGCTATCTGAGACAGCAGTTTTCCTCATTGTAGACACGCCACTAAGGCAATCTAATCTGAAGCTCTGTTGTAACGGCTTGTATTTTCTCCTTCACTTCATCCTACTTTTCATTTGTCAAATGAAAGCAAAGGTATTCACTGCATGTTGCTTATACTTAACCAATCAAAACAAAGATATTTGTCTGTGATTCCAATCCCTATACACTAGGAGTATTCTGTCTGCATACCATCTTGATTATGTCTCTCTGCACACTGGTAAGGATGGTTATTCTGTCCACTGGATGTCTGATAAGGATTGTTACAGATCACTTCTACTCACATCTCACAGAGTGAGGCTAGAAGCTCTGGTATCCTTGTGATAATGGGGGCTTCCCATTATCTAGACTTAGCTAAAGGGGGATACTTCCCTCTTCAGGTAAACCAAGGGTTAATGAGGTGTTGGGATTAGATTACATTTTATTGTGAGTCAACCTTATAGGTCACAGGGTGAGAATTGACCAATCAAAAAGGAAAGAGGTGAGCATCTTCGGGATGCTTCGAGATGCTTCCAAGGAGAAGTTATAAAACTTCTTGGAAGACCATGTGGCAGAGAGATAACAAAGGGATAACAAAGAGACAACAAAGGAACCTCCTGGAGATGGGATCTGGCCAGTCACAGGCTGAAGGCCATAGGCCTCGCCTCCTGGCTTCATTCCTCTTAGAACATCTAAGCCTGTGAACATCTGTGAGTACTAGAATAAGATAGATAGCCGCGTTAGGGCTTTTTATTATTTTGGAGGCTGGCTGATCTAAAGAATGTACCTGTGTTTTTATAGCTGTTTTTGTAACTCCTTGTAAGTAAGCATACCTGGGAGGGAGGAGCCTCTCATGTGTATGATTGCCTTGTTTATTTGCATGCCTTGAATAAATACTTTCTGTAAAACCTCTGTTTCCTCTCCATTCCCACGCCAGACGCTAGATAGAACTTCCTCACCCAGAGAAGGGGGGAGGACGGGAAGGTCCTTAAGATTAAGGATTGTCAAACTACTGAGCAGAGTCCCACTGTGCTGTTCAGTTTATTCAGAATTCAGTGGGTGGTGGCAGCTAGGAAAATTATTAATAGCGCTGGAATAATTTCCAGACCCTCTCAAGGGTGGAAATCTGACTTGGGAAACGCTGGAAATGAAATTCCAGTATGACAATCCTCACCTCTTATTGTTTCTAATATATCCTCCTTGGACATGCTATCAAATACTAGAAAATTTGGATGAGGTTTTGGGAGGTGTACATGATGATACACTGTTACTGATGATAGTACTGCTGCTTCCCAATATAATCTCTTTGTGATTGCTAACAGTGCATACAATGCTTAAATTTGTTGACAGATGAAACCATGTCCTTTGGTGTTGTCAGGAAGCTATATTCTGAATTTAAAAGGGTTAACCAGGTTTTGCAGATTTCCTAGTTTCACAATAATGATTCTGCATTTTATACTGGTGACCATGAACTTAAAACGCCTTTCTCCAAGTCTTCATGATATTACATCCCTAAACTTATACACTAACTCAGGTTAGGGACGAGGTTAAGACATTAACTGGTTTCTCTCTCTACAAGCATTATTTTTCTCTTGTCCAATATAGTAATTTACATCTTTATTACAATATCCCCAGGGCTCAGTACAGGTAATAAGCATTTATGCATAATAGATCCAGTCTGCCTCCAAAGCAAATAAATGCTGTCCAGCAATAAGGTAACAACATTACCAACTGGACATCTAGATTAGAGCACCATAGGGGTAGCAACTTTTTTTGTGTGCTTTGGCACATTAATGTCTGATCAGAAGTAGCTGCTGAAGCCTGTCCCAGCCTACTTGATGGGGAACAAGAAAATAAGTTGTAATTGGGACAAGTCTTGAGGAAAGGAATGAAAGAATAATTTGCTGGATTTGACAGCCTCACCTTCTGTGTCTCCAAAAATTGTTGCATGAAGAAATTTGTCTTGCATTGAGACTTTGCAAATTTGAAAGGCTTACTGGGGGTGTGGGTAGGGGTAGTGTTTGGAGAAAAAATCAACATAAAACTATGCATACATTTTAAAGTACAAGGAGGTAACAAATGGATGCAATTGAAAAAGGTGCACAAATATGCTTTAATGACTGAGGAAATGTATGCACTAGGTAGAGTGCATGAAAATTTATCATTTTAGATTATATGCATTAAAAAAAATTTTGGCAGAAAATTTCATGCAGGAAAAAGCAGCCCTCCTGCTCAGGTCTCTCAACGTGACACAAAACAAGGACAGGGAAGAAAATGTAGCCAGAAGCTGGAGAAACAAACAAAATCAAAACATTTTTACATTATTACTCACACCAGGGCTAAAAAAAAAAAGAGGAAGAGAGATGGAGTCTCAGAGATTAGCTTGGGTTCACTGAGCATAGTTGGTTGAGAACATTATGTTTTGTACCTGGTTACCCCCTAGGAAATAGATCTTCAAGGTTTGTTGAGCCAGTTTATACTCATCTTTGTGAATCTCCAGAAAAAGCTTTTTTCCAAGGGCCGAAAGAGTGGCAGATCTACCCTGTTTATGCCATATGTGATCTTAGGGACCAGACCTTCACCAGTAGTGCAGTAGAGCACCTGTGATAATGGAGGTTCCCATCATTCAGGTAACAGATCTGAAGGGAGATAGTTCTCCTTCAGGGAATACGAAGGGTTAATGAGATGCTGAATTACGTTACATTTTATTGGAGGTCAGCCTCACAAGGGACATCACAGGTCATGAGAGATAATTGCCCAATCAGGGGAAGAAAGGTGAGAATCTTCAATATGCTTTGGTCAAGAAGTTTTAAAAAACTCAGAGAGACCACAAGGTGAGAGACAAAGAGCATCAATCAGAGGCAGGCATGTCGCCAGTTGCAGGCTGGCCCAGGTAGGCCTTACCTCCTAACTTTGCCTCCACAGCCTGTCTCAGCACCTGATCAACAATGTGAGTAGCTAGGGTGTTTAGTTAGATGTGTTAGGGTGTTCTGCTGTTTTTAAGGCTCTGGCTGATATGTTGTAAAAATCTGTAACTTGTAATTTCTAACAGTGCCTGGAGGAAGGAGCCTTCATGTTGAGTGATACCTTCTGTATTACATTGCCTCTTAGAATAAATGTGTCCTTAAAGAACCCTTGCTCAACTCTCCTTTCCATGTGCTTGTTGGTTATACACATAGACAGACTTCCTCGTTTCCAGAGAGGGTGGGGGGAGGAAAGGGATGGCTAAGCTTAGGGATTGTTGGTTCTCCTGTGGCATCTCACTGTGCTACTGAGATGGGGTGGGGGGGAGTTAATCCAGTGGGTGGTGGCAGCATTTAATTAAGGAACCCAGGGGAGTTTCCATCTCCTATTCAAGGGCAGAAGTCAGGATTGACCTGGGAGAAGAGCCTCTGGTCCATTACAGCACCCCTGTTAACAATGTGACATAAAACAAATCTGTGTTTTCAAAAATACACATTGTAGTGTTTCAAGAGATTCAAGGGCTAGGAGGAGGCTTTTTCCCATGTGAAAAGATGGGAAAGCTAGTATTTTAGGTAGTCAACTTCAAACCTAGGTTTCACTCTGATATGCTAGTTTTCTGTTTGGAGGATTTTATTTTTTTGATGGGAAGAACTTTGAAGCTTTCCATGTAGTTTTAAACTATCTTAAATTGTTTTAACTGGTTATAAGGCATTTTGTTTCAAGTGTTAGATTGTGTAATATTTTTCCATGTCTGTTTAAATTATTGTTCCTATTTCTGTTGTTCCCATTGGTTTTATTGTATGCCACCTTGAGAGCCTTGGATATAGGGCAGGATATAAATATTTTAATTAATAAATAAATGATCCTAAGGCAAATTCACTTCTCTATTGCAGCTGCCACTGCATTTAAACAGGCTATTCCCTCACCTATGATGTGCCTTGGTATAGCTCAGGAGAAGATGTGTTTCTTTGATCTTGGGTGATTTATCATTCACACATACTAGATCAACACTTGATGGCTGCAGCATTATAACATGTGCAGTGAATATCACAGATGAGATGTCACTGATGTGTTTTTTTTTTGTATCCCCAAACATCAGTGCAAAGTACTGTTGGATGGTGACACTTCACAGATTCAGCCTCATGTCATTTAGAGATATGTGTACCTATCAGGATTGGAGGGTTTTATTTTTGTCATCTCCATTGCTCTTTTATATCCACAAGCCAAACTGGCTGATATTCAGATAGTTAACCTTCTTAAGTAGTTTGGCTCAGAAAGCATTTGAAATGTTGTAAAATTAATTAGGAATAATGGGAGAAAAATATTGAAATAAAGGAATGTTTTCAAAAGCCCTCCCAATAGGAAGTAATAGTTGGATAGATTTATGATTTGACACATCTTGCTCTTATGCTTCAAATCACATTATTTCAGTCTCATCAGATGTGACACATAATTTGACTGTATAAGCTACTGCGACACAATGCATAATGTCTGGTCAAATATTGAAATGAGGAAAGGAGTTTTCAAATCTATAGTTAATGCAGCATTATATTGTTTTGAGAAAGATTCTCCTTCTTCCTTTTGTAGGAAAAAGTATGGGTGAGTGATCCCCCCCCCCCGCATTCATCTTCTTCTGTCTTCCAACACAGTGAGAGTCCATCATTATTTACTGCAGGTATTGAGCCTGCAATAAGTCCTGTACCTGGGACTGGATGTGCAAAGTTCAGTTGATGGTTCATCTTGTCCACTCCCCCCATCAGCTTCGGCCAAAGTGAGGGGGCAAAATGCAACCCTGAGACCACCAGTGGTCCCTCAGCACTATTTTTGCAACCTTTGGCTCCTCCTTCTCCTCCTCCTTCTTCTGCCTTCTTGGTGGCTGTTCTCAGGATATTCCTCCAACAGGATATTAGGTTGGTCTCACTCTTTACTCTCCTTCTGCTGGCAGGCAAAGAACTTTCTAAAAATTTAGATTGTTCTGATCTGTTAACTGGTTGCTAGAGAAGGGTCTTTTAAAGGCAGTGGTTGTATTTTTATTCTTATTGTTATGTTTTAAATGCTTTTAAAAACTGTTTTAAATTACAGTAGAGTCTCGATTATCCGTCCTGCGGTAATCCGACATTCCGGATTATCCGACGTCATGGCTGCTTGGGGGAGCTGTTTTCCAGGAGCACTAGTCCCCCGTAGATATGCCTCCCAACCCTCCACTCTGCCACTCACTCGTTGCTTCTTGGGCTGCTAAGTCTGCCTCTTTCTGCTAACTCTGCCTTCTCCAAAAAAAAAGCCTCCCCCTCCCTCTCTGCCTCCCTCCCTCCCTCCTTCTGAACCCCACCCCCGTCGATCCTTCAGAGGAAATCCAGGAGGGGAGGCTGGGATGGCCTCGGGGAGGGGGGAACCCCAGCTCTGAGCTGCTGAGCCTTCCTCCTTGGCTTCTAGGTCCCTGATTCCGAAGCAGGGGCTCTCAGAAAGGGAAAGTTGCTGAGTGCCGACTGAAGAGATCCAGACTCCGAGGATGCCGTGTCAGGAAGCTGGTGCCTTGCTCTGCACCTTCTCCCAGGCTTTCTCGCTCGCTCGCCCCCCTTCCCTCCCCCTCTCTCTTTTGCTCTGCCTCTTTTTTTTCCTTCCTCCCTCCCTGTCTTTCCACAGTCCGGAGAGGAAAATCGGCAACTCTCTGGATTATCCGACATTTTCGGCTATCCGACTATCAGCCCGCCCGTTTACGTCGGATAATCGAGACTCTACTGTAGTGCTATTTTTCTTCTAGGATAGATTTTTTCATTTTAATTGTTGTTTTTCAGCAGTGATTGTTTTTAAAGATTGTAAAGTTCATCTGTGGTCTTGAGGTAATCTGAAATGGTAGCCTATGAGTTAAGTCAGTGGAATCTACAATAAACAAGAAATTCAAGAGTAAATAATAGAATTTCTTGCCAGGAGGGGCAGTTCAGTTTTTAAATCCCCATGCTGCATAGTATGAAGAAATAGCTGTTTTTCAACGTCGGGGCTATTTTAACGCAGGTTTTAATCCAAGATTTAAAGGAGCTCTCCATCATATCGAACCATACTGCCCCACAGGAGGGCTCTTTTGGACCACTTCTTTAAAACTAACCAAAACCTGGAATGCATTCACTGTCCTGCTGGCCTGGGAGCCACCATTCACAAATTGATATAATGTACGTAAATTCCCTTTGAAATCAGTGAGATTAAAGTCTTTCTGATAGACATGTGCTTTATGACTTAACTCCTCTTGCTACTGCCAACTTGTGTAGACCAATTAAATAAATGAGACTGAGACAAGTGCTGTCTTATTCAGTACAGTGGCCCCTCCACATTCATGAAGGTTGGGTGGGGCACAAAGTGGAAAAATCACGAATAACTCCCAGCCCTGCAATTCTCCTGCAGAACTCCCTCCTCCCATTCCTTTGCTTCTGACCTCAGCATTGGGAGTGTGAGAAGAAAAAAGACACAGTAAAGGGCTTACCGGTACTTTCCCCTCAAAGGGAGAAAATAACAGTTCTTCCCTTCTAGTTACTTCCAGTGGCCATCTTGAAAAGGGAGGGTAAGAGCAAAGAGAGCACCTGATCAATCAGCAGACATTACACAGCAGAGAATGCGGCCACATCGGAGAAGGGATGTGCCTCCAGCAGTGGGAGGGGGGCTTTGCTTTCCCAAAAAGAAAAACATCCATTTTAAACACAAGTCTGGCAAGGAGGAGGAAAATAGAGGGGAGGAGGCAAGCACGTGCCTCGCAAATAATCAAATTCATGAAGGTCAAACCTGCGAATGTAGAGGGAGGACTGTACTCACATCAGGGGATATACTCTGGTTATTACTAACAATTAGGCCTATGTATTTTCAGAAGAACATTTTGAAAACACAATCCTTATGACTGTAGCTCATCTTAAGCAGGAGAGACCCAAGTTTAACTGAGAAGTTTGCTTTCTGAACTGCCATAAAATTCATTTCTATCATTATTCTGAAGTTAGCTTAGACGTAGGTTTACTACTTCAGTGGCATCTAGACTTACATTCTTCCTTACTCCTGCACAATAGACTGAGAAGGAGGCAATGATCTATCCAAATTATGGAGGATATTTTGCTATTGATTATGATTGCTACTGGATTTGCTGAAATGTATCCGAGAACTTCTGCTATTGTGAAGGATGTTTTAAATTGTGCAAAAGTTTACAGAAATGAAATAAACATTGCATATTTATCTTGCAAGATTTACTATTTTGAGCTCTTAGTTAAGAGTACATCAGACTGGCATATTTCTAACCTTGGTTGATCCCCTGCTATTTTTCCACTGACCAGGTACTCGGACCCTCATCTCTTGACCTCTGTGATGTTGTAGGTCCCTAAAAGAATTAAATGCAAAAGAATCTCTTTGTTTTCCTTCTTCTCATTCTAAACTTTCTAACTGGAATAAATGCAAGGCATGTGTCTAACAAGCTTAGGAGAAAATTAATTTTCTATGTACTACTCAGTAGTTTTACACTTTTAAATATTTCTGTTCACTTGTTAATGTGATAAAGGCAAAATGCTAAACTATAAAACAAATGTTCCACATTGTGACACAAACTACATTTTACTGTGACTAGAAATCAATGTTGGCATTATAAAAATTGCACATGTAGGTCACACACATAAGGGTAATGTGTTCCATTAGCAACTGCTGTGTTCATCTCAAATTGCTTATTTAGACAGGTCTGTTCGCAGATGACAATTTCAGCAAGTATAGCTTTTGCTAGAAAATTTGTAAAGGAGCAAATGACAATGAGTACCTGATAACATTTCTGGGTTTGTTTGTTTTTTTGACCCTGTCTTTGGTTAACCAATAAACTGCTGAAATGCAATTGGACTTAATTGGACTGAAGAGGAATAAGGGACATTAAAATGGTCTCAAGTGTGCCCCTGACTGATTAATTAATTGATTTATGGCATTTTTATTGTGCTTCTCATCCTTAAAAGTTTCTTCAGCAAAAACAAAACAGAGAGATTTATATAAAAAGTGATGTCAGAAAAGGAGGGGGGAATAGGGAGGAAAGAGGAAAAACACAACTGTTATTTTGATAGGGCTGTGCTTCTCTCTTCTCTGCTACAACATTATGCTAGTGGAGGGGTTTAAATTTATTGCAAAATTTTTTGACCCATAGTTTAGTGCAGAACTGCTGAAATAAATAGGACAAATTAATTATGACTTATGGGACTTTGATTAGTCATGATTAGTTTGTCCTGTTTATTTTGGTGATTCTGCGCTAAACTCTAGATTAAAAAACCCCCTAGGAATATTAAAAAAAAACAACCTCTCACTGTTTTCTTTCATTTTGTTTGAAACTGACTGTCTTGACGGATCAAAAAATTCATGATGTTTCTGTTATAATATTGAGCATTACAGGGAAGAAAATTGTGTCAGATGCCTATCTTGCACTCTTCTAGGATCATCACCCGATGTTAAAGGGTCACAAGGGGCAAGGAGTAGTGAGTAGAATGGGAACAGATTTTCACAGACTGTTTTGAACTAAAAAACCTGTCTCCTAGCTACAGAGTCTTAGTGCAATACAAAAATTGGTTAGCTTTATGTGCACAGTAGAACAGGATGTTGCTGGTTTCAAGAGGATTTTAGTAAGGATGACTAATTTGTTGTTGTTTAGTAAGGATGATTAATTTGTTGTTGTTGTTGTTGTTGTTGTTGTTGTTGTTGTTGTTGTGTGCATTCAAGTTGTACCTGACTTATGGCAACCCTAAAGCGAACCTATAATGGGGTTTTCTGGAGCTGAGAGTATGTGATGCGCTCAAGGTCAAAATGTGAGGAATCGAGTCTCCATGGTTGTAGTCCAGCACTGAAACCACTACACAACACTGGCTCTATCTATGTGCTGTACTAACTTCCTTTTTAGGACCTCACAATCCTTAGTATAAATCGGCTTCTCTATTGTGCATAAAAATATCTTTTTCTCAGTATTCCTTGATTAGTTACTCTTTGGGAAAGTTCAGCTCTTTGGATTAGCAGGGTCAATGTTAGCAGGGTCAAGAACATTAGCTCTTCCAAATGGAAAGATTCCATTTCCATCCCAGAGGGGCCCTACCTCGTGGAAGGAAAAAAGGTCCTTGGATAAGCTCCAGAGTTTGCCACACTTTGCCAGTTTCTTTTTCCCATTCTATTTCCCTCTCTAATCCTCCACTGATAATGATTTAGATAATGGAGATCTCAGAACCAGTGCTTTGATCTACAAATATGTTAATGTGGCTATTAATGCTGTAATAAATTTGATTTAATTGTTCTTAGTGTGAAAGTGTAGCAAAGCAGCAACAATGGTACTTAGCTCTTCCTGTTTTTATGTGTCTTATAGTGGTTTCTGGCTTAGGATAACTCTAAGGTGAATCTACCGTCAGGTTTGCTTGGTAAGATTTTTTTCAGAGGAGGTTTTCCACTGACTTCCTCTGAGGCTGAGAGAGTGTGACTTGCACAAAGGTTCCCATTAGGTTTCCATGGCCGTGAGCTCTTAAACCAGTACTCCACAAAGGCTCTTCACAGTGCCTACCTCTAGTCTGCAAATATTTATTGATATTCCACTAATAAAGGCATTTGTTTTTTTTTCAAAGGTCCAACATAAGGCCACATTATGCTGAAACAAATACACATGACTTCAAAATGCATACTTTCACACGTGTAACATCCTGCAAAGTTTGTCAGATGCTTCTGAGGTAAGTGTAAAGTGGGCTGAGTAGTAAGAATTACTCCAAAGTTTGGAACAACCATTATACTGCATAGTTAAAAACTGTCTTTCTCTGTATCCTATTTTAAAACAGGGTCAGAAATTCAGATGTAGTTGTATAAATTGATAATTCAGTATCAGGGCAAATTTAGTGTCTGAACTACATGTTTGGTAGGCAATGTGGGATTTTCAACTCGATGTTTTCCACTGGTTTTACAAGTTCTGAGCAATGGTGAGTGTTTTCAGGCAAATGAAGGTGGGAAGCGTTATGTCATATCCCTCAGTGGTTTTGTCCCACTTGATCAGAAGACATGATTGGAATCCCAGCAAACGAAAGCATTTCCAGGGCAAAGAGTTGCACTGGAAAGCTTAAGCCCCTACTTCCATCTTCTTTCTGTCCAGATGTCTCCTCTTCATCTCTGTTTTGCCTATGGTTGGCAAACATGGGATTAATTATTTGTCGCAAAATGGATAATTCTGCTGCAGGTTAAATCACATCAGTCTAGCTATGGCCTGTGAGAGAAATTGAGAAATTGATGAAACCTTTTTTTGGTAGCTCCTGGGATTCATTCAATGTTTTAACCGAGGTATGATTTCTAATGTAATTTGGAAAGAAAAGGTTAGAGGACGAGTATTCCTTATCTGAATTGCTTGGGACCAGAGGTGTTTTGGATTTCAGATTTTTCTTTTTTTGGATTTTGGAATATTTGCATATACATAATGAGTGCTTTTGACACAGGGCCTGCTGTTTTATCAGTTCCTTCTGTCAGGAACATGGAGGAGTTGCAGAGGCTTGTTTGGGATTGCGTGCACACAGCTTGTTAAGTCTCTTGATCAGCTTGGTGTGCTTTTTTCCTCTCAACTCTCTTTGGACTGTGCGCATGTGCATGCACTACCTGCAAAGCAAGCTGAGAGGGGGAAAAAGCACCAAGCTAACTGAGAAACTTTGCAAGCAGCGCCCCCCCCCATCTCACATGCATGATCCAAAGCAAGCTGAGGGGGAAAAAAAGATTGCCAGGCCAACTGAGAAACTTTGCAAGCAGTGTTCATGTGGTCCCAAGTGAGCTGCCATAATTCCCTTGTATTCCCTATCAGTAGAAGACTGGGTTCCACTTTTCCAAAGTTTGGGATTTTTGAGCATTTTGGATTTTGGATTTTCAGATTAGAAATGGTCCACCTGGATTTAGGAAATACAGCTAAATAAAACTTTTACAGAAATTTTAAAAAAATACAGTTGTGGGCATAGTTATTCCTTCTTAGCCTGAGGCCTAAATACGCTATATGAATGGCATAATCACAGTGGTCTGTGAATTATTGTGAAGCATTTTGAATTGCTGAAGAGCCAAGTCATTCTTGAGCTTTAGAGTGTCTCTTTAGAAATAATAGTAATAAATGATAGCCCAGTTTTCTGTATGAATTTTCTCTGCACGCATAACTTCATTGGATCCACATTTTTTCTTTCTTTCCTTCTTTCAGTTTCTACTTTTAAGAGGTTTTAGATGGTATTACCAAGTTAGTATTTTGACAGTTTGCTCACTGTAGTGAGCCACAGTTTTTATTTGCAGCCTGTTTGCTCCTTAAGAGGTCCAAAATAAATTCTGCTCTTGTGGACTGTATTAAGATGAGAACACATGGAATCATCTGTGAATGAGGGGTGATTGGAAGGTTAACTGTTCATGAAAAGATTTCTGTTGGTTAAAGGCAATAGGAATGAAAAACCATTGAGCTTCATTCCTTGAACAGTTTGAGCCAACATGGGGCTATTATTGAATGTGATACTCAGTTGGATACCCCCAAAACATTGAGAAGCCTTTATTGTTAATGAGCCATAAAGTTATTTTATCCTTGCCTAAGCCTTTTCTTTTTCCTTTATTGCCCTTGAAAGATTTATTGCAGTTTTTAAAATGTATTTATATTGTAATATGTTCAGTTACTGAAAGTAGTTCAGAAATTGTGATGATCCAGTACCTTTCTGTGAAAGCATAATAAAGGTGAATTTGTATTCTACTGTCTACCATGGGAGGAAGTCTTATCTGCAGGAAACCTCTTCACTCAAATCTTCTGTTACTACCGTAGTACCTACCAGTATCTTTGTTGGTGCCTGCTTGTGTTGATTTTAAAGTCATAAATACTGTTTTTCCAAACTGCCATTTGAATGGAAGTTTATTTAGAACTAGGGCAAGGAGAATATAAGAAAAATAACAATTACCACTTCATCTTTTAAAACAGAAAAAATGATAAGAGTTTGCAGCTACTAATACACAGGTGTTATCCTTGTATTAAAAAAAATATCCCAGCACTTTTAATTTTGATAAAAAAGTTATGTTTAGGAATATAATTAAATAACAGTAATAATAAGAGCAGCAGCAGTGGTAGTCACCATCACAAATTAAAAATCAGAATCCAGCCTTCTTTTAACTGGTAGAAAAATTAACTGTACTCATTGTGTATTATGGTCAAATACATCCAACAAAGCAATACGAATAAAATACCTGATACAAGTTATTAAGATTAATAGTATTTGCATGTAAGAATGGTTATGGTGTTATTGACTGTTATCTTTTCCAATCAAACAGTAAATTTGTGCATAATTGATTGAGGATCACTAGTATGCCATAGTGAAAGCTACCAGATGAGTCTCAGTTTATGCCAGGACATAACTGGTTTCATGATGTGAACTAGGGCCAATGTGAATGCTGGGAGTTGTTTCCACAGGGAGACCAGGGAGCGCATTCCAACACAACTGAAGTAGCCACAAAATTAGTGATTTTACTCAGCCTACCATCAGTTTTAAAGGAGTATCATCATCTCTCCTTTTTCCCAGTCTGGGACACAGAAGTGTCTTACAAAAATTAAAACAGTGTAAGACTTTTGTTCTTCAAAAGTTAAAAATATAATTAAACTATCAATAGAATTAAAAAATAAAAAATCTCAAACTTTTAAACAGAAGAACAACAAATATAAACAACATAGGACATGAATGGCCCTATTTCTCTCATGAAACATTGGTGCTTACCTTTTGCACACTAGAGAAAGCCCTCATTTCCAGACAATAAGGGTCTAGTTGCTCATCCACCACCTAAGGAAACAATGGAAACCCCTTTGAAACACAAAAACTACAGTTCAGGTTTCTTCATTTACCTCTTTTCCACAGGCAGCAAGATTCCAGTTTCTTCCTCCCCCACCCCACCCCCATCTAAGCAGGCAAAGGAAACCAGGCATTGTAGGTGACACTGGTTTCTTTCTTTTTAGAAAAGTAAATTTAAAATGTTGTAAATTGAGGCAGTGTAGATGGAGACTCACCTGTACAAAAACCTACATGAAGGATATGTGTGTTTTTAAAAATCATAAGATATACCATTAGCCTATATCCAACACAATTATAACAGTTATGTAAATATGACAGTACGATAATTTGAGTGACAGATTTATGGTCAACAACAACAGCTCTCTTAGATTGTAGCAAGTTCTGTCTAAGTAGCCTGGGAACAATCAACTTATTACGCAGTTGCCTGAGTGTAGAGAGAAAACAATTACAGGAAGTACACTTCCCTCCCATGAATTCAGTCATTGTATTGACTGCAGAGATGCCCCTTCAGTCTCATAAATGACAGACCATATTAGAGGCTGGAAATTATACTTTTTTGGACTGTACCTCTGAGAATTTCCTTACCGTGTTGGTTGGGGGAGATTCTCAGTTATACTCCAAAATTTTTCCAAGCCCTGGACACAACAGGTTTTAAGATTGACTCTCTTGATGTTCCCAGTGAGCTGGCTGTTCCCCAAACTTAAACTAGGCTTTGATCAAATATAAAGCCAGCTCTCCTGGAAAGAGGCATCTTACTGAGATATTGTGTTATTCCCTGCCAGTGTGATACAATCATGTAAACAGACAGTTTCTACCTTATTAGGTCCATAGTGGGGTCTGATAAAGTGGAAACTGTCAGTATTATTTTTGAAAGTCACTCAGAAAACTTTCTCTTTGGGGGTAGGATAGAAGAATTTAAAAAAATTAAATAAGTTTATACATAGGGCATCTTATCATACATGTCTAAACTAGCTTTAATATTATTATACTGATGAATGATAACGGGCTTGGATTTGTTTTCTGGGATTTCTATATCTTGGTGCTCTGAAGAGAGGAGATGTATATTCTCTGATATATTAAATGTCAAATCTTTCTGAAAATCTTTCTGTTCTGAGATCCATATTTCTAGAGCAAGAAACACTAGAAAAACTATTTTTATTTCAGTGTGTCAACCAGAGCTGGGTCTTCATAATCTAATATGAGAGCTGGCTCTGCAATAGAGCATGGTGAGGCATGCATCTCAGGCAACAGGATGTGACAAGCAGTGAATTGAGCGGTTTCTGTTCCCATTCACCACTGGATTCCTTCTTTTCCATTGCCTCACCTTGCCTTTTGTTCCCCTCTTCTACATGCTTTCTTTAGTGGCTTCTCCTTCTCACTACCACTGGACTTCTTTCAAAGTAGCTAGTGTGATAATTCAAAGCCAACAGACTTCCAGGCCATTGCTTTTGGCAAGGCAGGGAGGCAAAGAGGAGATAGTGGAGTGCAACATTATGCCCTGTGAGGCAGGCATATGTGCAGTGATAGAAGTGTGATGTGCACACATACAGGCATGGCTTGAAAGAACTAGGCAACGTTGGTGCCTCTTCATGTGACTCAGGTTGGGGAGAGCTATGGAACTGGTCCTTTTGCTGAAACCTTCTCAAGAGGGTACAATGCCAGTTGCTTTATTGTTTAGTATAGGAGTGGCGAAGGAGTACCTCCAAGGCCATTTTGAGGCCCCCAGCATCCTAAACTTTTGAGTTTTGGTTCACTTTCTTTTTTTTTAATTGAAGACTTTTGTGAGCTTAATACAGCAGAAGAGAGCTGAAGCCATGGCAGAATTGTCCTTCAATGTGCCCTAGGAGTCATTTGGATAAAACTTTTTTTGTGAAAAGTTATTTGAAAGTTGGAGTACCTTGAGGGGGGGTTGTGGTCCTCGAGGGACCCCTGATAGCTGCAACCCAAGCTAATTTCCCATTAGTGGTACAAATGAGCAATTCCCTGTTAATGGCACTGGTGAAAATGTTATCTATTGCTATTGTTTCCCTGAATCCACATTAAGGTTCTGACTTGGGAAATTATTTAAAAAAATCTCCTCTGTAGAAAGGTTTTGTAAAGGAGTTAAGGAAGAATATGTTCTCTCTCTCTCTCTTTCTCTCTCTTTGGCCATTTCTGCGCTATACTGTTATAGTGTTATTGTTCTTCTCCAACATCCTGTGGAATTCTGAGGTTTGTAGTTTACTGAGGCCAAAGAGCTCTCTGGATGAGAATTGTAAATACCCCTCCCAAAACTGCAAACCCCAGGATTCCATGGGATCTTGCAAGTGGAATAATGACACTATTAGCAGGGCAGTGTGGAAATGGCCTTTCTTTCTTTCTTTCTTTCTTTCTTTCTTTCTTTCCTTCCTTCCTTCCTTCCTTCCTTCCTTCCTTCCTTCCTTCCTTTCTTTCTTTCTTTCTTTCTGCATACACACAGACCCCTACACATTTATATCTGTCTTTTAGATTGTGGGATTTCAGGATGGTGTACAAATAAAACAATAGAAAAACTTTAAAATTAAAACTGCAAATATATTCTTCTCATCTTCTTCTATCCTTCTTTCTCACACAAAGTGGACATATGTTAAGATCTGCAGATGTAACAAGTAATTGATAACTTCAAGCAGTGTTTGATGTTGCAACTTTGACTTCTAGCATTTCTTGTGTAGGATTTTATGTACAGCATTTATTTATATTTTTTCCAGTTTTTTAAGAATTGCAGTTTTTACAGCTTTTGAAGTAAGAGCAAAATTGACTCTAAAGTGAGAATAGTGAGTTGAGGGAGACTTGCATGACTATTCTATGGAGTATCTGAATTCAAAATTTTGCACAATTCATGTTACTCAATTCCTTTGTGTCTTTTTCATGCTAAAGCAGGCTTACACGGCCATTCTTTGAAAATTATTTTCAGTACCTTTAACCCTCCCATCTGTTGGTGAGGCTTAACCAAGGCTTGATAGGTTATTAGTTTTGCCTTGATTTTAGAGTACTAGATTTTATAATAACCAGAATTTGCATTCTAGTATGTTGCAAAATAAAAACATATTTTTGTCAGAGTAATTGGATTAGCAATAAGTTTTATCTTGCTAATGTTATTGAACAAAGAGAAGTAAAGGCTCCTTCAAAATAAAAACTGATTAATGTAGGAGTAGACTGATGTTCAAATGTATGTTTTGCCCCTGAATAATCTATGCTGATACTACAGTTTCATACATCGATGTGAATCATTTGCTTTCATTGCATGTGATGACTTGCAATTGGATGTGTGAATTTGATTCCCTCAAAAAATGTTGTTTTGGGTGACTTGGGAGATCTGTCTCTGATGATTCATTCATACATTCTAACCAGTACCTGATGCAGTTTACAATATTTAAAACATTATGCTCCTAAATTTTAGTTTATCTACATGGTTCTTCAAATTATGGTTCTCTTGGGTTGCCTAAAAGTACTGCTGGATCTTCCCTTACAAACTGACAAAAACTGTGGAGCTCAGCTTACTAAATCAGGCTTAAGAATTGGGAAGCATCCTTCCTTCTGTTTGAAGTGGGGAGCCAAGTCCCAGTGCTTCTGTAACCCACACTTCCTCTCTATGATGGCTTTGCCTAGAGGGGGGAATAAACATGGTGGAAGGAGGTCCCTCTTGGGCTCTTTTATGCAGTGTCCATTTCAAGAAGCATTGAGGTCAGCATCACACCAGTGGCACCATGGATAGCAGCCAAGAGCAAGGTGTGACTGGATATGAAGCAGGACAAGTTGCTTTTGTATACTTAATAGTAGAGCTGGCCTTGGCCATACTGAATGACTTATTCTGGGCAACTGTTGAACAGAGAGTGCCCCTAGGAATACCTTTCTTAATGACACAGGGTCTGAACAGATTATATATATGAAGATGATATCTCTCTTATATATATGAAGATGATATCTCTCTTATCTAAGTTATAGTTTGTTTAGGGTTTCATATGCTGACAGTAAAACTGTAAACGTGATCTGGTGGCAAATAGGCAGCCAGAGCAGTTCCTTTGGCAGTGGTTCTACATGTTATTCCACTCAGAAGCCTCACTGAGTTGTATTTCCTGCACTAAATTCTCGAAGAGCTAAAAGTCCACTAGTGAATGTATCCCAATATATTTTCCCTTGATCTATTTTTTCCAGTGTCCTCTGTAGAATCAAAACTTTTAAAAAAACCTCTTCCATGTAAATTACTGTGTTGTACACAATATGTTGATCACCTGATTTTTCCGATAATCTAATTCATATTACAGGGGTACGTTCTATCAAGGCTACTTATGTTCAAAATGTGGAGCTGGAGTCCACAAAGAATGTTTGGGAAGACTAGACCATTGTGGCAGAGCTAATTTGGGTGGTAAGTCATTTTTATTGTTTGGGATACAATTTTTAATTAGGCTATAACACTTGCCAGATATAATTAAGGCTTAATTTCTCTCCAATTTGTGTTCATTGTGTCACTGATACTTTTGCAGTGGTCATTTATAAGCATAATTATACCTGAATTTTGAAGTCATGGTGACTTTCGCCAATTTGTTGTAGCATAAAACAAGAGCTACAGTTAGCTCTGGAGTTGTGGTGGAGATCCAGAGAACAGCATTAACTAGTTCTGCACACTTGAAGGAGCGTACTTTTTTTTTTAGTTTTCTGTTTGATCAACAGCAACCCTTCTTATCAGTTTTTCACACCTCATAGTAAACGACTTCTGAAACTAAAGGGACCATTGGATATCCTTGTTCAGAGATGACCCAGTCAAAAATCCCAGTAGGCATACTTAGATTCTGACTATTTCAATTAGTTGGTATGGGCAATAATGCTATCAGTAGTTACTAGTCAAGATGAGAGGCAGTGCACCCTTCAATGCCAGTCACTGGGGAACAGTGAGGGAGAAATATTGCCTTGTTTCCTCTCTATTGGTATTTCCAATGAGTGTCTCATTGACCACAGTCCATTACTCTCATCCAACAAGGCTCCTCTTACATTCATTTTACTGTAACCTTTCACTTCACCATCATGGTTAGTTGTTGATCGGTCTTTAGTTTATTTAAGAACAGGCTTGGGTTCTATGGTGTCGGCTGTTCCAACAATTGACAGAGGAAGGGGTGGTTTTATTATTCTGCACAGATGTTTGCGGCAGCTTTTATTCATAAGATCAGTTAGGTAAAAATCATACCCAAACATTAATATCTTTAAAGTCAGCATAGCATATTGAAAAGAGCTTTAAAATATGAACAGTAGTGAAGTAGGTCCGAAAACCTACTACCTAAAAGTAAGATGACATTTCTAAAGGCCAAGGTAGAGTCACTAACAAAAAGGTTCTATTTAGTTGTCATCAGTGTTGCTTCAAAAGAGGAAAGTACTTGAAGAAGGATCCATCAGAGAGCCTTAATGCATGAGGAAGCCCATTCAGTAGGAGGCAAATTCCGATGTACCTTGGAACCAAGACACTTAGAATTTTAAAAGTAAAATTAATAAGTAAATACTCTAACTTTATCCTGGAAGTATTAACTAGTGAAAGCCTTTTAATACAATTGTAGTTGTTAATTTCTAAAGCACCTGATGTTCTACAGAACAAAATCTAAGACATTATTTGCCTGTAGGTGTACAATTGAAATAATCTAGGTTGTCAAAGGAAGGTTCAAAGAATAGGTAAAGGTAGTCAGTTAAAGTGCTGAATAAGAGAAGCAGAATAGGAATTGTTTGGGCAGTTGCTTCGTATCAGGAGAACAAAAGGAATGGGGTGAAAAGGCATAGTGATAAATAAACTAAAGAAGGAATCAGAAATTAATAACAACAGGGTAAGCTGTTGTTGCAGCAGGTAATGTTTGAACTATTTCTTTTCTGTAATTATTCTTGCTGGTAATTTCCACCATTGGTGAATTCTAATTTTAATTTACATTCCTCCAGCCCATTTCAATGTAATCGTTGGTCCTCGTGGTTCACTTAAAAATTAAAAAGAGTGGCTTCATAACAACATAACCACAGAAGTATGTTTTTAAAATTGGATCTCCTTAACTTTTGCAGCACTCAGTGTCTTAGCAGAAAACAGCAAAAATCTAAAAAATCTAAAATCTAGAGAACTCATTCATACTACAAAATTATAGTGTTATGATTTCATGTTAACTGCCATGGTTCAGTTCTATAGAATCCTGGGATATGGAGTTTGGGAAGGAGTATTTAGAATTCTGAGCCTGAGAGCTCCAGCTCCTCAACAACTATAAACCTCAGGATTCCATAAGTTGTCATGGCAGTTAAAGTTGAATCTTGGTGCTATAATCATTTAGTGTGAATGGGTCCCTGTTTATAGTTCTGGCTTTAAGTTCTAAAGTAATATTTTTGTGAGCTGATGCAGACCAAACTGATTCATTGTGGTTAGTGCTCATTTTTAATTTCCTTAACCCTTGTTAAGATCCTAAGCATGAAGGGGAACCATGATTATAGCCTATTAAACTAAGCTCTTTTATCTGGATGAATATACAGAGAGATACCAGCATTTTGTTCAAACTCTGACCACCATTTTGCAAAATTTCCAATCATATATTCAAATTCTGTTTCAGATTTAAAAATATGTATTAAATCACCTAAATTTGTGGTCCTCCAGGTGAACCACAGCTCACAGTATTCCCCACCACTGGGCTATACTGACTGGGTCTAATGGGTGTTTCAGACTGAAATATATATGTATATATATTTGTATCTAGTATGTATATATATACACTAGAGAGCCATATATATATATATACACACACACACACACACACACACACATACATATACATATATATATACATACATACATACATACATACATACTAGAGAGCCACAAGTTGTCTGCCTGTATTAATAAGAAACTTTTGAGTGTAGTATGTGCTATTCTTTTTACAGAGAATTAGACTTCTCATTTTGAAATTAACTTTTCAAAGACATGGTATTATTTGGAGAGTTTCTGGGACTTTAATTCTTAGCTAGACTGTGTGCCCAACTTGAAAACTGTCATACTTTCCACATAGGATGTGGAAAAGGAATAAAGAATAAACCAATGCATTCATGTTCATGATAGGTCATTTTAAACAGCACAGCATTTCGAATTTTAGGAAATCAGGCCAGGGGTTTAAAATAAAAACTAGAAAAGAACATCCCGCATCTTTGATGTTATAAAATGATAATTTATTCAATTCATTAATCCATGAAGTCGTCTGTGTGTGATCTCTGCCTCTAGCAGTTGAGCAGAAATAGTTTAATTATGATATCCTCAAAAGGATTTGGGAAGAATCTGCTAACATATAATAGGGTGACTGAACTCAAAGGGGGACAGGGCGCCTGTTCCTTTTAATAATTGTGCAGAGAGGGATTTCTAAAGATATGGTTTGTCATCCCTGCAAAGACAAGCTGTGTCAGCTTAAGCGGCTTCTCCTGCACAGCTCCTAACAATATAGGAACCGTAACTTATTGTTGTTCCTTGGTCACACTGTTTGTTAATTAGGTCTTTAGTTTGGTTAGCATTTTCGGTCTGCATTATTATCCAATGTCCAGGCCAATAACTTGAAGATGACTTCAAAAAGCATCCTGCTGTTTGTGTTGTATGGCATTAGAAAATCCATTCATAATCCATTCAAAATGAAGCTCAGTGGTAGCTGGCTATTATTAGAAATGGAATGCTTCAGTTTTCACGGCAGAAAAATGCTGAAGTGAAAAAAAAAATACCTGGGAACTTTCCTGGAAATGAATAGATCCAGCACGTGTATTACGTGATTTGTCTTGCCAAATGGCATGACTTAGCATTCATTTCATGATAAGTTATTCAAACAGAATGGAGGGCAGGCTCACTCATGTGATGGACAACGTGTAACTCTGAGTACACATTTTTATAAAATGCCATGTTGAACTTTGTTCATAGGAGTGTCCACATTCTAAAGTGCACATGATTCTTTTTTAGTTCCTGTCCTGCCTTTTCCTTTCATTTATGGCAAATAGTATTGCTTCATGCTCTTCAGTGAGGAAGGGGAAGTCTCACAGTAGGGTGACAGAGCCCATTGCCTTTCAGAAAGAGAGTACTTAGAGGTTCAGGCTGCTTCCCCAAACATATGTGCTGCACACTAAGCCCCATCAAACACAGCAGGCCTTCCTTTTGCACAAAGATGAACAGCACTGCCTGTTCCTGCTGCATTTTGTAGTGTCTGCCCATTTACACTTTGGGGAGAGGAAATGCTCTTATGTTGGGGACATACTTTATGCAAGATTCACACAAAGTGTGCATAGAAAGTAGCATTTTCTGCACAGGAAGAAATGCAGATTCTGCAGAAATGTTATTTTCTGATCAGAAAATGATTTCTTCTTAGAAAAAACACAGTTTTCTGTGCAAAACAGTCTCATACAAATTTTGCTCAAAACAAGTCCTCGAAAACTGCAGACTTCTTGCTAAAATTTCTCATTGCTTCCTTTGAGAGGAATTTTTTTGAAGAGTTACAGAACACCAGTCTGAAATGTCATGTTATGAAGTGCCTTTAAGTTGATTTTGACTTACAAAGACCCTATCTACTATTTGCTTAGAAGGCTTAGAGATGCTTCCTGTTTCTTTGGCTAAATGTAAAACAGACCCTGTTGCCCTCTGCCCACTTAGTCTGCCAAAATCCAGTTGTACAGCCATGCCATGCCCTGCTCACCTTCCCGGCAGAAAGACCTTGATTATTCCTTAGTTAGCTTTCATGGTTAGTGGCTCACCCATGTCAAAGCTAAATCCAGCTCAGTGAGCGTCTGAACAGCTTGTCCTGTGAAAAACAAAACAAAGACATGTTCTCCAGAACAAAATGTTCCATTGTGAGGAGTCAAGGTTACAGATGTATTGGCTTGTTATGAAGAGTAAAGGCTTTATGATGTTACATAGTGCAAATGTTTGTTGCTTTACAGATATTTTCCAAATGTAGCCTTTCCACTTTCCGTCTTATATGTAATAGTTTGAATTTTGCTTCTTGAAAACTCACCCACACACTGCCAGTTACTTTGGCAGTTCATGCTGCCATAAAATAGCACCAGATTTGGAACTGGTTCTGTATTTAAAAAGAAAATATTTTTAAAAATTATTAGAATTTTTAAAAATATTTTATCTTTTTAAATATCTATCTATCTATCTATCTATCTATCTATCTATCTATCTTTAAATATATCTATATCTATATCTAATCTCTCTATGCAGATGCATAAATTTAAGATACCATAAATGTCAGTTTATGGTACATAAACATATTAGAATGCTGAAATTGTGGGTGGTTCATTTCAATGTGACAGTCATTTTGGCTTCTCACCGTTTGATCCTTTAACTGTTGCCATTTGAATCTTTGACAGTCATAACTGAATGTTGTAAACTGACTCAAATGTATTAAAACAGGATCAGGATCCAAAGAGCTTTTCTATATGGGAACTGTTGATTAGTCATCCATAGTGGGACCTTCTTTCCCCTTCTGTGACAATATGATTTTGAAATGTTGCTTAGCAAGGAACTACTGTTCGATGAGCCCAGATTTATTTGATTTATTACTCAGTTTCATTCATATCCCACCTTTCATTGAATGAGCTCAAAGGAATGTACCTGTCTTTCTTGCTTCCACCTTATCCTCACAAGAACTTTGTGATGGGGGGCATGCCAACAGAGATTGGCTGACCAACATGGGGTCTTTTACTTGGATCTTCCATGATCCAGTTCTGTACTCTAACCACTACAGTTGCATTAGCTCTTCCTTCACTGTACAGAATACAGAACTATTTGTGCTGTTTTTTGGATCCAGGCTATTGGGTCTGATGTAACATAAAGCATTGTGAAAATTCTCTCTGTGGCATAGAACCTGTGATGGCTAATTCACATGTGTAAATCATCATTGTGCAGATGTGAATTGGTTCAAAATCTTTTGCACTTTAGTCAAAGTTAGAGCAGCTTACA